>CM053034.1:108370765-109570765 GCA_028564925.1 Lithobates sylvaticus | reverse complement strand
CGTACGTGTGTACGCGGCATAAGTCTGTTTAGCACTTTTTTCACGTGAATTCGATGGGACTCTAAGGAGGTGGAAAAAATTAAAATGTCATCCAAATAAACAATAGTAAATAGGTCAAAAAAGTCCCGGAACACATCTTTTACGAAATGCTGGAAGGTGGCTGGAGCATTACAGAGTCCAAAGGGCATCACCAGGTACTCAAAATGTCCGAAACGAGACCTAAAGGCCGTCTTCCATTCATCCCCTGCTCTTATTCTGATCAGATTGTATGCTCCCCTTAAGTCTAATTTTGTAAATATATGGGCCTCTGGAATAGTTCAGGAATAAGGTGTAATGGATATCGATTTTTTATGGTTACTTTATTTAAGTCCCGGTAATCAATACAAGGCCGGAGGGAGTGGTCCTTTTTTTCCACAAAAAATATTCCCGCTCCCGCAGGAGAAGAAGAGGGCCGGATAAATCCTTTGTCAAGATTCTCATCAATGTATTTCCTTAATTCTCCCAATTCTGGTTCAGAGAGTGGGTAGATCCTGTCAAAGGGAATTTCTGCACCAGGTAAGAGGTCGATAGAACAATCGTATGGTCTATGAATAGGGAGAGTGTCAGCGTTCTTTTTATTGAAGACGTCCAGGAAATTGTGGTAGACAGAAGGCACAAGTTTCATGGTTTCAGGGTTTGTGTTGATGCAGAGAAGCGGTCCTTTGGATTTGGATGGAGGAGGAATACAGAATTCCTTACAATAGTTAGAAGCAAAAGTCACTTCTCCCGTGACCCAGTTGATAAGGGGGTTGTTTGCCTTTAACCAGGGCAGCCCAAGGATGACTGGAAATAAAGGAGATGTAATGATATCTAAGCGTAGCTATTCACGATGCCCAGAAGCTGTGAAACACAGGATGGGTTCAGTCTCTAGAGTGACAGGCCCAGATTTGATACCTGAACCATCTGCCAGATGGACAGTGAAGCTGTTTTTCTTGGCACACAAGGGAAGAGAGTGCATATTAGCAAAGGCAGAGTCCACAAAACCGCTACAGGCCCCAGAGTCCATAATAGCAGAAACGGTAAAAGTCATTCCGGCTTACTGGAGAGAGACTGGCAGCAGGGTGTGGTATTGGCTGGAACTGAGTGCCACAACCGTAGAAGATGGAAGAAGGGGTCTTCTACGATGTCTTCGGGAACAAGTCTGTAAGAAGTGCCCCTGCTCGCCACAGTAAAGACCGGTGATCTTTATCAGTCAGAGGAGGCCTAGGGAAGCTGGCATGTGGAACTTTCCCGACATCAGAGACATTTCTTGGCAAAGTTGGGAAGGAGGCTGGTAATGGATCCATCGAGCAGGCAGGTAGTAGATGAAGATTCCCAGCTTTTTCAAGCTGTCTTTCACGTAGGTGATGGTCAATTTGTATACTGAGGTGGATTAAATCATTCAGAGAGGTAGGCATTTCCACTCTGGTGAGCTCAACCTTGATGGCTTCTGACAGGCAAAGACGAAATTGGAAATGTAAGGCTGAAGCATTCCATTCAGTATGAGTGCTCCATAAATGAAAGTCCGAGACATAGTTCTCCATCGGCCTGGAGCCTTGTTGTAAATGCCTCAGCAAAGTCTCTGTCGTCTGGCGACAGAAAGGGTCGGCATATAATTGAGTCATGGCAGTGAAAAAGGAATTGACCGAAGCCAGGATAGGGTAGCCAGGATAGGGTCATGTTGTTCCCGAAGCTGAAATGCCCAAGCCTGAGGTTCCTCCAGCAATAAGGAGATGAGAAATCCCACCTTCACTTTCTCGGTAGGGAATGTAAGGGGTAATAATGAAAAATATAGCTCACAGGCATTCTGAAAAGTCCTGTACTTCTTGCGGTCCCCAGAGAACCATTCAGGTAAGGGTACCATGGGTTCAGGGAGGAAAGATAGTCCGGTTTGAGTTAAGCTGAATGTATACTGCAGTTGGTTATGGATGCGGGTCAAGTCCATGTGCAACCCTTGCACTACATGGGAAAGTGCGATAACAGTCTGGCTGAGGGTTGACAGCAGAGAGCCCTCCCTTTCAGACTCCATTACTGGCTGACTGGTACTGTCACGTACCTGAGGGGAGACTGAAATTACGAGGTTGGCATCTCTTGTATCTCCAGTCCAGGTCCCGCTGAGAGTGTAACAGAAGGAGCCAAAGGACAGGAGGCACACGAGTGCCTGCAGATGGAAGTCCGGAATCCTGTAGCAGGGAGTCGCAGCTGGTGTAGGACTGTGGTTGCAGAGCAGGAAGTCACCGCTGGGTGCAGGACTGTGGTTGCAGACACTCGGGTGGTGATGCCAGGCTGGGCAGGGCACCGAAGCAAGGTCACAGGAATAGCTGGGTTCATCAACAGGCGGGCAGCAGGGTACCGGAACATCAGGCAGAGACGGGTCAGATGGGAAACCGGGTTCATCAACAGGCAGGCAGCAGGGTATCGGAACATCAGGCAGAGATGGGTCAGATGGGAAGCCGGGATCAGGAACCAGAGATCAGATACAGCAGAGTTCAGAGCAGGGTCAACGGGAGCCAAGGTCAGCCACGTGCAATCAGGCAGATAATGCGGGTTTCAGAGTAACGGGAACACAGCTAAAGACCAGTCAGCATCGATCTGTTGCTGGAGCCCCCTTTAAATAGGCTATCTGGCACCAATTAGCACAAGGTGCGCACAGGCATCTGTTTACACCCGTGTATGCACGCATGCGCACCAGCGCACGTCGGACGAACAGTTCGCTTACAGGTACAATGTTCCTGTTACCATTTCAAACAGGGGGGCTGGGATCTGGGGGTCCCCTTGTTAAAGGGGGCTTCCAGATTCCGATAAGCCCCCCCGCAACCACTCCCACAACCACCGGGCAAGGGTTGTGGGGATGAGGCCCTTGTCCCCATCAACATGGGGACATGGTGCTTTGAGGGGTCACAGACCTGTGGAGGGCATGTGGCCTGGTACGGTTCAGGAGGGGGGGTGCTCTCTCTCATCCCCCATCTTTTCCTGCGACCTGCCAGGTTGTGTGCTTGGATAAAGAGTCTGGTATGGATTTTTGGGTGGAACTCCATGCCATCTTTTTTTAAATTTGACGCAGGGTTCCCCTTAATATCCATACCAGACCTGAAGGGCCTGGTAATTGAATTTGGGGGGACCCCCACACATTTTTTTTTTTATCAATGACTTTCAATGACTGTTCTCTGTATTACCAGGAGCCGACAATTCATTATAGCCACTTTTCTTTTAAATTACTTTTTTCCTTCAGAAATTACACTTTGTGCAGGGACAGTTCTAAGCACCGGAAACATGCTGCGAACACCTCAAATTGTTTGCTGTTCGGCAAACGGGCAAACAGGCAATGTTCAAGTCGAACATGAGTTTGACTCGAGCTCGAAGCTCATCCCTTTGGATACAAGGTGGAATGCCAGTGGTCTTGCTGCCCTCCTCAAAACAATGGGTATCCTTAAAACTGCAACATATAAAGAAGAAAGGAGGGCACACCGACCTTGTGCCTTACCAAAGATAAAATGTATTAAAAACAATAACAGCAGTAGTCATACTCACGAACAAATGTGATAAAAAAGGCCTGGACCGGGTGTTTTAAGGGGACCAGATGGCATCGCAAATGGCTAATGCATTTTGAGGGAAGACCCTCTTCTTCAGAGCCAAAGCGGTGAATGACTGGCCTCCTCTGCATGCCTCCTATAAATATCTACATACACATGTCCAAGCAAACACCCACCAGATCTTACCACGCCCATCAGAGTGGACGCCACCCACTATGTGGATCAATCGGAATTGTATGCTATTATCCAACAGCCTAAGTCCCTCCCCTGCCAGCATGGAAGTGTCCCTAGCATGTGGACATGGGGCCATAGCTCTGTGTTAAGGACAGGGAACAGCGTAGGTGTGCATGGTAGCTACCATCACATACAGCAAAGATACAGCAGCCTAGCGATAGCAAAGTACTTAATGTTTAAAAGCACTGTGTAGCACACCTATCCATTGCTGTTGTCCTCATCCAGGTGTGTACATCAGTGAACTAGCTCAAGTGTAGAAGCCAGGCAGGTCTCAGAGCCAAGAGGGGAGCCTGGGACATCAGAAGTGGAGGATAGAGACTGATTATCTTGTAAAAGAGGAGGCCTGGGATACTCATTTATAATTGTACCTCATCCCGATTAAAGTGGTAAGTTGGTGAAAGGGAATAGAGACAGGGGATTATAGCGGTACTGAGCAAAGAGAAGGACACTCGTGATTTTTTTGTAAAATATACAATAATATTTATTTAACAGAAAATTTAAACATAGAATAAACAGACATACATTTAAAATTTGTCTGTCAATCACACCGAGGCCCACTTGAATTGGGGAAAAGAGGCTTTGGGGATGATTGAGAGACCATGCACATTCAAAAATTCAATTACAGATGGATAAAAAAGGTCTATACAACTGTATAGATCGTTGGTACAGTATAGATGTTATGTAAGGATGACCGACATGTTTCGCCAAACATTGGCTTCTTCAGGGTCACTGTATCTGTCTGTACCCAAGGTAGATAAGTCTGATAAATACAGAAAACAAAATTAATGAAGATAAGGCAAAAAAGGCCATTGGATTGGCCTAAATAGTGCTCGCACTGCATGTCATTGTAAGCTATATACGCCCACATAGAACCCATAAACGTGTTCCCCCATCTGGCAATTACAAAGAGCGATACATACCACTGAGCCAAATGCCAGCACCAGATCAAAACCGCAAATGTGGTCATGTGCATAAGTTTTAAACGCAAGGGACTGCCGAGGGCATATATAGGACCTGGTTGGAAAAGATAAGTAGAGTACATATAACATTAGAATGGCTGTCAACCAGAATTGACCGCCATGCATGACTAACCTAGCCTAAAATGAGAAAATAACTTACCAAAATCGAATGCATACTACACATGGAGGGGCGCCAGGTATGGGGACCACTATGAAATCTGAAGGAAAGATAGCATAATCCCTATGGGAAAGGGGAGTAGTTCAGAGAATGTTGGAAAGTCCTGGAGGGACACATAAAATGCTGGACATGAAGGCCGCTGACTTACCAAAGGTTGTAAAATTGTTTTTTAGCGGGGCGGGAGAACCCAAGAGGGTTTAAGAGTGTAATAGAAGTTCCTGAGAAAAGAGCCCATCCAAGGGAGGGTATGAGCCCACTGCTATAAGAGAAATAGGTTTGCAAAATCAAAAGTTAAATCTATAAATTTCGAGATTGTAATGTGGCAAAGGATCAATGAACAAACCTGGTGCAGCAATGATCCGTGTGTACTGGCGTCCCTGAGTCCTACACCATAATGGTGAGGATAAGCAGGCTATATAGGTCCTCCACACCTGATCACGGTTATCCATGATCAGGCGGCGGGCAAGCAAGCCTCCGAATGCGCACTGGCCTACAACACCCACAATGCTCAGGACTAGAGAGACCAAGCTGACAGGCCGCCCAGAGGATGGAAAGGTGTACTGAGGGCAAAATGCAATGCAGGTCAGTAGGACCTGATGCGCTCTATACAGTGATGGTAATGGATTACTCCAGTTCAATCAGAGAAGGGAAGATGGAAACGGAGCTTGGAAATACCTGGATGGAAGAACATGGGGGAAGATGTGGCTTATGGTCAGAGGCAAAAGCAGGCTGGAAATAAAAAGTCCCAGCCCTGGGGTGCCCAAACAGAACCCAAAGCTAATAAAACAAAGACATGATAAGTAATGGTGCCGCGATGGACATGGAAGCTAGCGGCAAAGTAGCATCAGTCGCTAATGAAACGCCAAGATGAAATGGGGGGAACAACCTGGGTAAAGAGGTGGGCGGAGGGAGCCGAGACGTCGTCATCCCCAATTATGACAGTATCCCTTTTGAAATGACACACAAGAGAACATTGATAGCCGATATAGTCTGTATTAAATATATAGCAAAAGTAAATTTTGGAGAGATTGAAACCAAGAAGAAAAGAATATGCATGGTAAAGTAACAAATCAATAACAACATTTAATCAGAGGTTAATTTCATCAAATATTGCAATTCAAAATGAATAGATATAGAGAAGTAACAATGTATTAATAATTACTTACACCATTACTTATCATGTCTTTGTTTTATTAGCTTTGGGTTCTGTTTGGGCACCCCAGGGCTGGGACTTTTTATTTCCAGCCCGCTTTTGCCTCTGACCATAAGCCACATCTTCCCCCATGTTCTTTCATCCAGGTATTTCCAAGCTCCGTTTCCATCTTCCCTTCTCTGATTGAACTGGAGTAATCCATTTCCATCACTGTATAGAGCGCATCAGGTCCTACTGACCTGCATTGCATTTCGCCCTCAGTACACCTTTCCATCCTCTGGGCGGCTTGTCAGCTTGGTCTCTCTAGTGCTGTGCGTGCTGTGTGCTGCGCGTGCATCCACTTCACCCTGAGTATTGTGGGTGTTGTAGGCCAGTGCGCATTCGTTACTGCGCATGCGCCGGAGGCTTGCTTGCCCGCCGCCTGATCACGGATAACCGTGATCAGGTGTGGAGGACCTATATAGCCTGCTTACCCTCACCATTATGGTGTAGGACTCAGGGACGCCAGTACACACGGATCATTGCTGCACCAGGTTTGTTCATTGATCCTTTGCCACATTACAATCTCAAAATTTATAGATTTAACTTTTGATTTTGCAAACCTATTTCTCTTATAGCAGTGGGCTCATACCCTCCCTTGGACGGGCTCTTTTCTCAGGAACTTATATTACACTCTTAAACCTTCTTGGGTTCTCCCGCCCCGCTAAAAAACAATTTTACAACCTTTGGTAAGTCAGCGGCCTTCATGTCCAGCATTTTATGTGTCCCTCCAGGACTTTCCAACATTCTCTGAACTACTCCCCAGTCCCATAGGGATTATGCTATCTTTCCTTTCAGATTTCATAGTGGTCCCCATACCTGGCGCCCCCCATGTGTAGTATGCATTCGATTTTGGTAAGTTATTTTCTCATTTTAGGCTAGGTTAGTCATGCATGGCGGTCAATTCTGGTTGACAGCAATTCTAATGTTATATGTACTCTACTTATCTTTTCCAACCAGGTCCTATATATGCTCTCGGCAGTCCCTTGCGTTTAAAACTTATGCACATGACCACATTTGCGGTTTTGATCTGGTGCTGGCATTTGGCTCAGTGGTATGTATCGCTCTTTGTAATTGCCAGATGGGGGAACACGTTTATGGGTTCTATGTGGGCGTATATAGTTTACAATGACATGCAGTGCGAGCACTATTTAGGTCACTCCAATGGCCTTTTTTGCCTTATCTTCAATAATTTTGTTTTCTGTATTTATCAGACTTATCTACCTTGGGTACAGACAGATACAGTGACCCTGAAGAAGCCAATGTTTGGCAAAACATGTCGGTCATCCTTACATAACATCTATACTGTACCAACGATCTATACAGTTGTATAGACCTTTTTTATCCTTCTGTAATTGAATTTTTGAATGTGCATGGTCTCTCAATCATCCCCAAAGCCTCTTTTCCCCAATTCAAGTGGGCCTCGGTGTGATTGACAGACACATTTTAAATGTATGTCTGTTTATTCTATGTTTAAATTTTCTGTTAAATAAATATTATTGTATATTTTACAAAAAAAACACGAGTGTCCTTCTCTTTGCCCAGTACCGCTATAATCCCCTGTCTCTATTCCCTTTCACTGATTATCTTGTGTTTCTGGCAGAGGAGGAAGGTCGCCAGAGCCATCTTGCTTAAAAATGTATCCAGCTTTTTCCGCTGAGGCCAATTTGTTCTGGCCGATTTTAACCATGCTGCCCACTTAGAAGGTGCACATAGTCCAGGGGAGGCTGACAATGCCACTTGGGAGTGGATCAGAGAAGGCTGGACAGCAGGATGGTGAAGAAGCTGCAAACTCCTGGAATTAGTGAGCCGCTTGGTCTGCCATCACGCCCCGCCCCCCCCCCCCCCCCCAGCTCAGCAACATTGATTCCATTATTATAGATTGGCCTTCAGTATAGAGTATTAGAACATTTGTTGACAGGTATGCATGTGGATAACTTCATATAGGAGATAGATAGATAGACCATTTTTCTAATATACAAATTATATACAGTATATACAATACAATAGATAGTTTACATTACATTTATTTATAAATTATAGATGTTCATGTCTGTGACCATTAGGGAATAAAAGCTATTTGCAAAGCTCTATGATTAAGCCAAGTGCTAGGTGTCTGTTCTGCTTATTGAATCGAAAAAGATAAAAGTGTTTTTTTATTTATTTTTTATTTGCTGCATCATTCGATTTTTAGCCAGCTATCATTAGACTTTTCCATTTTACAAGGAACATTTGTATATTCACTTTGTCCTGAGATGATTTTCTCATCAGTATACTAAAACTCACTAGATTTAGTATACTGATAGTGAATTATGGAAATTCATATACAATGCATACTAGGATAAACTAACTACACTAATGCATTTTATCCACTTGCCTAAGCTATACGCTATTGGGGAAACAATATTGTTGTTATAACAACAATGTAGAGGAAAAGCTCTGAAGAAAATATAAAGCAATTGTTTCCTACTGTGATTTGACATTGTGTAATAAATAAAATATGAAGGTATGCACAGATATTTTTATATTGCACGTTGGAAAATCTATAAAACTTCCTCCATTAAAAATAATTAATACATTAGCTTAAAAATAGAAAATGTCCAAATTGAGCCCAAAGTGTAAATATTTTGTGTGGCCACCATTATTTTCCAGCACTGCCTTAACCCTCTTGGGCATGGAGTTCACCAGAGCTTCACCGTTTGCCACTGGAGTCCTCTTCCCCTCTTCCATGAGGACATCAAGGAGCTGGTGGATGTTAGAGACCTTGCGCTCCTCCATCATCCATTTGAGGATGCCCCACTGATGCTCAGTAGGATTTAGGTCTGGAGACATGCTTGGCGTGTCCATCACCTTTACCCAAAGCTTCTTTAGAAAGGAAGTTGTCTTCTTGGAGGTGTGTTTGGGGTTGTTATCATGTTGAAATACTGCCCTGCGGCCCAGTATCTGAAGGGAGGGGATCCTGCTCTGCTTCAGTATGTAACAGTACATGTTGGCATTCACGGTTCCCTCAATGAACTGTAGCTCCCCAGTGCTGGCAGCACTCATGCAGCCCCAGACCATGACACTCTCACTGCCATGCATGACTGTAGGCAAGACACACTTGTCTTTGTACTCCTCGCCTGGTTGCCACCACCAGTGTTGTAAGTAACGCGATTTAAAAAAAAAAAAAAAAAAAAAAAAGTAAACAGCGTTACGTAACGCCTTTACTTTAAAGGGTAACGAGTAATCTAACTGATTACTCTTCCCCTTGCGGTAACGCCGTTCCCATTACTGGGGCGGCGTTACCGCAATTACTCGCCGCGATCCGCGGAACCGTCCGCGGCCTCGGCCTTAGGAAAGGCCGCGGCTTCGGCCTAGCTCCGGAGCGGCGGCCATCTTGGTGTACCAAGATGGCCGCGGCTCCGGCCTAGCTCCGGAGTGGCGGCCATCTTGGTGCACCCGTCGGCCGTTTACAATGTGATTGCTCCGTCAAATGACGGAGCGATCACTTGTAAACAAACCGGCATCAAGATGACGCCGGTTCCTCTCTCCCCTCTGTGTACAGATCTGTACAGTGGAGGGGAGAGATCGGATGCCAGCACATACCCTGCCAATACTCTGCAATACCAGCCAATACCCTGACAACACCCTGCAATACCCAGGTAATACTCTGCAATACTCTGCCAATACCCTGCCAATACTCTGCCAATACTCTGCAACACCCTGCCAATACTCTGCAACACCCTGCCATACCCAGCCATACCCAGCCATACTCTGCCATACTCTGCAATACCCCGCAATACCCCGTAATACCCATCCATACTCTGCCATACCCAGCCATACTCTGCAATACCCCGCAATACCCCGTAATACCCATCCATACTCTGCCATACCCAGCCATACTCTGCAATACCCCGTAATACCTAGCTATACTCTGCAATACTCTGCCATACCCAGCCATACTCTGCAATACCCCGTAATACCCAGCCATACTCTGCAATACTCTGTAATACCCAGCCATACTCTGCAATACTCGGTAATACCCAGCCATACTCTGCAATACTCGGTAATACCCAGCCATACTCTGCAATACTCGGTAATACCCAGCCATACTCTGCAATACTCTGCAATACTCGGTAATACCCAGCCATACTCTGCAATACTCGGTAATACCCAGCCATACTCTGCAATACTCGGTAATATCCAGCCAATACTCTGCGATACCCAGCCAATACTCTGCAACACCCTGCCAATACTCTGCAACACCCTGCCAATACTCTGCAACACCCTGCCAATACTCTGCGATACCCAGCCAATACTCTGCAACACCCTGCCAATACTCTGCAACACCCTGCCTATACTCTGCAACACCCTGCCAATACTCTGCCATACCCAGCCATACTCTGCAATACTCGGTAATACCCAGCCATACTCTGCAATACACGGTAATACCCAGCCATACTCGGCGATACCCAGCCGTACCCAGCCATGCTCAGCCGTACCCAGCCATACTCAGCCAATATTACAGTTGAGGAGATGACGTGGATATTACAGTGCGTGAGATTGTGAATATTACAGTGGGGGCTTTATGGTGGTGGAATTTTTACAGGTTTTTGCAAATTCAATTATTATTTGCTGATCCGAAAAATGATCCGATCCGTGACTCTGATCCAAGCAACGATCCGATCCGTGAGTTTGGGGGGGACAGATGTACAGAGGGGGAACAGATATATGTGTGTGGGGGGGGACAGACGTGTAGTGGGGTACAGAGGGGGAACAGATATACGTGTGTGGGGGGGACAGATGTGTAGTGGGGTACAGAGGGGAAACAGATATATGTGTTGGGGGGGAACAGACGTGCAGGGGGGTACAGAGGGGAAATAGACGTGCAGGGGGTAACGCACCCCTTGCTTACAGTAATACTAGACCCGCCCCTAAGAATATAAAAAAAAAAAATCACAGTTACTTTTCTGAGTAACTAATTACTTTTCCAATGTAGTAACTGAGTTACTAACTCAATTACTTTTTTGAAGTAAGATGACCAACACTGGCCACCACACACGCTTGACACCATCTGAACCAAATAATTTTATTTTGGTATCATCAGACCACAGGACATGATTCCAGTAATCCATGTCCTTAGTCTGCTTGTCTTCAGCAAACTGTTTTCAGGCTTTCTTATGCATCATCTTTAGAAGAGGCTTCCTTCTGGGATAACAGTCATGCAGACCAATTTGTTTCAGTGTGCGGTGTATGGTCTGGGCACTGACAGGATGACCCCCACCCCTTCAACCTCTGCAGCAATGCTGGCAGCACTCATATGTCTATTTCCCAAAAACAACCTCTGGATATGATGCTGAGCACGTGCAATTAAAATCTTGGATCGACCATGACGAGCCTGTTCTGAATGGAACCTGTCCTGTTAAACCGCTGTATGGTCTTGGCTACCATGCTGCAGCTCAGTTTTAGGGCCTTGGCAATCTTCTTATAGCCTAGGCCATCTTTATGTAAAGCAACAATTCTTTTTTTCAGATCCTCAGAGAGTTATTTGCCAAGAGGTGGTTCTACACATAATCTCAGGTTCTACACATATAACATGTAAATGCTATCCCTATGCTTATATGGACTTCTTCCCAGAACTATCCTTCCTGAAATTTAAATCATACTGTCTCCAAACACATTTTCCACACAATAAATGTATCCGTATATTAGGCGCAATAGATGGTGAACTATTCTGGGGTAGGGACTAATATGATTAGTTTTATGCATCCTGTAAATACTGTGTAAATAGTTGGTTCTGTATAAAGCTGGGAAACAAATAAAAGCTATGTAACCATTTCCTACAAGCCAAGGGATATACTGGAAAAAAAAATACTATAACATTTGGTATATCTCCAAAAAACTTATAGATGACCATTACATTAATTATTCATGATACATTGCATACTGCTCTGTTTCTGAGTTGAATTGCATTCATTTATTCCCAGATAAAAAACATATGTGTGAGGGTAGGGATTTACAGTGCCTATTCTTAATTCATGATAAGCTATATAGCCATCATACCTGATTTAATCAGGTATGATTTTGTGACCACTGTGTCTGCAGCCATGAGCTATGAACATGTGACAGTTCACTGGCCTCAAGCATTGACTAATTCTCCTGACTAATGACATGTAGAGATATATAGAGCATTCAGTTCAGTCCATAAAGCTGCTTTATACCGAAACGGCTGTCCTTTTTTCTTGTTTACTTCAACATTGCTCTCCTGTTCATAAACCCTGCTTCATCATTAATCATTGTCAGTTTGAAAAAGTATTACAGGTAGGGTCATTTATCCAGATCTATTAAACCTGAACATTATGCAGCTTGAAGTCAAATATACACGAATAAAGACTGTCATTTCTGATTAATGGCTTATGACTTTGGTGTCTTATAAAATAATCTCGGTAGCAAAGCTGTACAAGAAGGTCATTATCTTCTGTATTGTCTGTAATGTCTTTTCTCTTTTCCTCCTTAGGCAAAAACTACAATAGTTTTATTCATTATGAAATTCCAGCTGATACTCCATCTTATTGCTAACTAATCGCATGTAGACAAATAGTATGAAAGATATAAAATCAAGACAAGGGAGTAGGAGGGAATTTCAAAGGGAATTTGTTGTGCCGTTAAAAAAATTAATTTTTTCTTTTTTTTGTACTGGAGACGATGTCTGTTTTCTTTGTAGAAAAGATTAGGCATTGTAATACACTATTCAAATTCAATTTATGCAGAAAAGTGCATGACATCCCTCCTTACATTAATGCATTGAATGATTCACCTACTCCTTTGGGTCCTTAAGAAAATTTTTTTTTTCATTTCATGTGTGGAAAAAAATACAGGAAGGTTAGAATGGCTTCTAGAATAGGAAACTAGATTTGGCTACCACATTCTGCATAACAGAATATTTGTTAGCTCCAGTGGAATAGGTCAGTAAAATATGAAAAATAGTAACACTTTATTTTATCTGCAGTAATCAAAGATAGACAAGATTTACTATGCATAGAAACAAAAGAAACAGAAGAATAGACAGAATATTGAGAAATAATGCACCTGTAATAGTAAAATATAAGAATGCACTGGAAGTTCCCAAAGATGTCTATCATTGTTTTATAGAATAAAACTGCAGACGTCTTTTTTTTTTATATGGGACACAGAACACAAAAGTGACCTCTAATGACTTTCTTCTTTTATTGCAAGGTATATGTTTATAACTTCATAGGGGTTTATTTTAGATATATTTGGACTACCCAGCTACTGCACATTTATTACTTGATTTACCATGGTGTTACATGACAGGGCCTAATTCAGGAGGAACTCATACCTGCCAAAGTAATTAGTACTTTGCATTTAATTCATCATCAACACCTTTATCATCAACACCAGTGCAAGCTGTCATTGCGTTCTGTTTCATTTATATGAAAACCATGCAGTGCTGATATGACACTTTGTGGCTGGACTGTGCAATCATCATTATTATGGACAACTTTATATGAGAGCAAACTGCTTACAGACACATGTCCACATGAGGAAATTCAGATCAGTTTTGCAAATTTTTTCGATATACAGTAAATGTGTGTACTTATGCTCCTATTTGGTAAAAATAAACCTGCTGCATACTATTGTAATACCACCGGATACTAAACACTTTTGTGTTGGTTCATAAATACATGTCACTTCAGTACACAAGGCTAAAGCTGGCCATTAATGGTTTAGTTTTGTTCATTCAACCCCATCCACACATTCAATGGGATGCAGGAATCCTGCCCACGTGTCATTGTATATCCAAAAAATTAGCAAAACTGATCTGAATTTCCTCATGTGGACATGTGTCTGTAAGCAGTTTGCTCTCATATGAAGTTGTCCATAATAAAGATGATTGCACAGCGGGACTCCCCATTTTCAATATACAGTACACTAATCAGCATTGCAGCTGCTGAGCTCTCTGCATAGAAACCATCAGAATCCAGGTTTTATTGCCAAAGCTTAAGTGAACAATCTGAAGTTAGAAGCTCATTGGCTACCATTCATAGCTGCACCAGATTATGAGTAATTCTCATCCACGGTCTTGTGCACACAGTTTTTGAAGGAACTTGACAGGTAGGTTGTTCCAAACATCTTGGAGAATTAACCACAGATCTTCTGTGGATGTCAGCTGCCCCAAGTCCTTCTGTCTCTTCATTTATTCCCAGACAGACTTGATGATGTTGAGATCAGGGCTCTGCAGGGGCCATCCCATCACTTCCTAGATGTGATATATTTATAACTATATAGCAATAAATATTGATTGTTGTGTTGAAGCTGTCACTCAAATGTACAAACACTCTTTATCAAATTATATTACTGGAGATATTATATTTCAAAGTATATTACATTTGGGCAACAATCATAACAATTACCATGTTTATTTTTTAACAAAATTCTTGTTGCCACTTTTTCATTTTTTTTTTTTTAATCTCTTGATGCAGTTACTTTCTGTATACATGCATGAACTCCAGCTTTTACTGCATTGAGTCATAGTAAAGAACCTCACAACTAGCAACGGAGTATACATTCACTGGCCCAGAGTTTCTTCATAATCACAATATGAGAACTCTTTATGCAGAAGCCTAGCCCAATCCTTAAAGAGGAGAGAAATGTCTAAAGGATAAAAGAGGGGAAAGCAATTTCTGAAGCTTGCCATAGATGGATCAAAATTCAGCCATTTCGGCAGGGACCGGCTGAATTTCAATCCAGCTTTCGCTGTTCCCATTTGAGAAGAGTTGACCTAGTGATCAACTCCTCTCGAACTGGAATGTTGGAAAATTTTGTTTGATCAATGCATGTAGCCAAATGGCTGCACACTGAACACTATATTCTGATAGCAAAGGAGTGTAGTTGTCAGAATACAATGGCTGATCAAAAAAAAAAAAAAAAAGAATCATCTATGACCAGCTTAAGGCTGTACTGTATTTATAGGCGTATAACACGCGCCGGCGTATAACGCGCTCCGGCGTATAGCATGCACCCCAAGTTTAGGAGGGAATTTTAAGGAAAAAACTTTTAGGAGAGAAGTTTAAGGAAAAAAACTTACATTAAAATGCCCATCAATGCAGCTTTATCAGTGTCCATCTGCAGCCTTGTCCATCATTATAGCCTTGCCCAGTGTCCATCTGCAGCCTTGTCCATCATTATAGCCTTGCCCAGTGTCCATCTGCAGCCTTGTCCATTATTATAGCCTTGCCCAGTGTCCATCTGCAGCCTTGCCCAGTACCTTTGCAGCCTTGCCAGTCTCTTTGCAGCATTTGCCTGATTTAAATTTGGCGCCGATATCCGCTGACTGTGAGCGGACAGCGGAGAGGAGCGAGCGGAGCCGAGATACAGAAAGCCGAGAGTACTTTGGCTTTACTCGGTTCTGCTCACAGTCCCGCCCATCTCCACTGATTGTGAGAGGAGCGAGCGCCACTAACATATAGAAAGCTGAGTGTACTTTGGCTAGACTCGGCTCTGCTCAGAGTCAGGGGCGGGACTGCGAGAGGAGCCGAGACTAGCTTAAGTACATTCGGCTTTCTGTATGTCAACGGCGCTCACTCCTCTTGCAATCAGTGGAGGTGGACGGGACTGCGAGAGGAGCCAAGACTAGCCGAAGTACATTAGACTTTCTGCATGTCATCGGCGCCCGCTCCTCTCGCAATCAGTGGAGGTGGGCGGGACTATGAGAGGAGCCGAGACTAGCCGAAGTACATTAGGCTTTCTGCATGTCAGCGGCACCTGCTGCTTTCGCAATCAGTGGAGGTGGGGGGGACTGCGAGAGGAGCCGAGTAAAGCCGAGTGTACTTTGGCATTGTGTATCTTGGCTCCACTCGCTCGTTTCCTTAAATAAATATAACATGCACCCACGATTTCCCCCTGATTTTTAGGGGAAAAGGTGCGTGTTATACGCCGATAAATACGGTAGGTCTTGCTTTATGGAGAGGCTGTTTATATATTTACTTGGTCAGGCTTTTGGTCAGCAGTATATTTATCAAAAAAGCTGCCATTACAGGTTCCCTAACACAGATCGCTCACAACAGTCACAAAAGCATGGTCTTGGGAGTTTTTAAAATGTAAACAGGATGCAGAGGAGTAGCTTGTAGATGTCAAGGATCTTTATTTCAACACATTTTGGAATGGACCTCCATTGTTTCTTCAGGACATACAATAAAACAAGACATCACTTGTGCAAGAGTGCAAACTGGATTCTAATTACTCAGTTGCAGGAACAGCCCCAAACTATCCATTGATTCTATCTCTGCTGGGTCAAATTAACTAGTGCTCTTTGAAATGGTACATGGTAAAGACTTCTATTCTGTTGATAACTCTCTTAAAGAGGAATTCCTCTAATTTTCACTTTCATCTCTAAAACAGGAAATCTTATTGGAACACAGACATAGGTTTTAACTCTTACCTAACTCTATTTAAAACGGAAAAAAACATTTTGCCTACACAAACAGTGGCACTGTAAATGAACAAATAAATAACATTAATTAAATAATAAATAAATCACCCAATGACAAGTGATAAATAAACAAAACCAAAGTCCATTGACTAAATAAGTCCTTAAATGTAACAGTGATTGATCAATAAACATTCAAAATGTGTTGAAAGCAGATTCAATATAGTTCATCCACCACACCACAGTGATTCCACTCCCCTCTGGGTGTCCACTCACCAAATGATGTTGCCTCGTACTCTCATGCTTGGCAAATAAGCATCAACCCATACAGGGTTAAATCATCTATTGATCTCCGATAGACCACGCAACAGGATGGGTGTGTGCTGTAGTTGCTGAGGTGGGGGAGGAGCACGATCATGGGGCCAGACTGACTGAGTAGAGGAGGGAGGCTCCAGGCGGACAAGCTGCAGCCAGCGGTGTGAGAGGCCCGGACATGTGGCAGAGGTGAAAGCCCACTGCACCCCAAGAACATCACCAGGACAGCGGGTGCTCGAATCGGCACCCGACTTGAAGTTGGAGGGACGGCAGCCCTGAGCACAGGAGAGATCATGGAGCGACACACCTGGAGGACCCCCTCCTACACCCACCCACCTTGAGACTTGGATGAAATATGCAGGGGAAGAGGTGAGCAGACAGCTATGAGCTTTGTATGCGATCAACCTATGCACTGCTAACTGAACATGAAACTTTTGCATTTGCATTGGAAAACCTAATTGATTGAGAAATCTGGCATGTGTATCCTCCTGTCTGCACCTGTGTGATCCTCTATAAGGGAGCAAATGGATTAATGTACTGTGTGCAGTAAGCATTACCCTTATATATGCTAAACATATAATTTAATCAAGTTATATTAATGGACTAGGAAACCTTGGTGAAAATCTGTTGAATGTGAAAAAATCAGCATCTTTAACTGCAATACCCTGCTGGCTGTGAAAACCTAATTTGTGCATTTTTTTGTGCATTTTTTTCACCTGCTCTAGTGCGACCCAGCTAAATAAGAAAGGTGAGCAAACTGATGAATGGATTGTGAGCAGGTGGTATTATTTCTGCACGGGTTTTGGACTGGACTGTGAAATTTTGTTGAAGGTGAAATCTAAGTACCTGCACTCTCCAAACCTGGTTAAATGTGAAAATCAGGTATATGTACTTATCTGCCTGCCCCAGTGCGACTCCCCCAATGGTAGACATGTGCACAACAAAAAAATTTGTTTATTTTCGTTTCGTTTTTTTCGTTTCCGTTGATTCGTAACGATTCGTAAATTCGTAAGTCGTCGGTGTTTGTATTCGTAACGATTCGTAAATTCGTAAGTCGTCGGTGTTCGTATTCGTAACGATTCATATTTTCGTAAGAGTTATTTTTTTCGTTGATTCGTTTTTCCGTTAGTTTAAATTTTGTTTATTTGTTTATTCGAAATTCGGACGCATTCGTATTTATTCGTACTTTTGTAACATTCTTAACATTCATAGATTCGTAATCTGAGCAAAATTCATAATTTTATGTAATGTGTATGCTATTATTACATTTTAAGAGACACGGAAAATTACGAATCGAAAAAAAAAAGTTACGAATGTACGAATTTTTTCATTCAATCCATTCGAAGCACGTTAAGCAGCGCCATTGTAAGAGACACGGAAAATTACGAATCGCAAAAAAAAAAAGTTACGAATGTACGAATTTTTTCATTCAATCCATTCGAAGCACGTTAAGCAGCGCCATTGTAAGAGACACGGAAAATTACGAATCGAAAAAAAAAAAAAAAAGTTATGAATGTACGAATTTTTTCGTTCAATCCATTTGAGGCACGTTAAGCAGCGCCATTGTAAGGGACACGGAAAATTACCAATTCAACAAAAAAAAAAGTTACAAATGTACGATTTTTTTTCGTTCATTTTGATTTTCGTTGTTCCTGTTTTCGTTTTTTCGGATTTTCTTCTTTCGTAGATTCGTTGTTTCTAATAATTTTTTTTTGGATTTTCGTTGTTTTTCATATTCGCTCGATTCGAACGATTCGTTAAAATTTTTAGCAAATCGTTCGTTCACAATAACGAATGAACGAATATAACGAAAAAAAACTAAAGAATTGCACATGTCTACCCAATGGAAGTACTTATAGGGGAACAGGCAAACAGACTGTGAATAGTAAGAACTAATTTTTTTTTTTTTATTATATAATAAAAGGGAGGGGGAGACAAAACCTAGACCCCATTAAGAATAATCGTAAACTCAGAAATAGATTACATCTAAATGAAAATAGGAGGCAAATAACCCATCGCTTTGAAAACAAGCTGAGAATAACTATACCAGGACTACAGTTAATTTTTTGACCTACAATGTGCGTGGGCTGAATACACCAACAAAAAGGCATAAAATCTTGAAAGAGATCGAACATCATGGGGCCGGGGTGGTCTTCTTACAGGAGAAACACATGTCTCATGAAACTAATGAGAGGTTGTATTCCCATCAGCTCCCAACTTGGTACTATGGCGACTCAATGACAAATAAGGCAAAAGGGGTTCTCCCTGGAGGACAGATTAACTGACCCGGAGGGAAGACTTCTCTTCTTAAGGGGGAAGCTGTTGGGAATGGAATGCACATTGGCTAATATTTATTGCCCTAATAAAGGCCCAACTGTATATTTAGGAGGAGCCTGGAAAAAATGTCAGAATTTAAAAAAGGGAAAGTGTTCATGGCGGGGGACCTGGATTTTTGTATGGATCCAAAACAAGACAGTACGTCCCGGGTACAGGGGACGAGGAATGCCCAATTGAAGGTGAACAGAAATTACACCACTACCAGTTGGTAGATGTATGGAGAAAACAACATCCCAGGATACAAGATTATACATTCTACTCCCCTGTACACGGGACATACACTAGGATCGACTATTGGCTGATAGAACATAGAATGCTAGACTTGGTAGTCTCCACCAATATAGAAATAGCTACACGATCTGACCATGCACCAATGACCATGAAAATAAAGATACCAGAAACTCAGATACAAGAGTATTCATGGAGGCTAAATGAAGATATTTTAGATAAATAAGGGGAGGAGATAATAAAAAAAGAATTAGAGCAATTGCCTAGCAAGGATGTTGAGAAAAAAAAATCAATGAACTTCATAGAAAAAAATAAAAAAGGGGAAATGATCTATAATACAAAGGACATAGCAATGGTCTTCCGAGACTTTTATGAACAACTATACTCAGTAAATCAGAAAGGACAATGGGATGAGGGGAAAAAAGAAAGAATAAAAAAATATTTAAAAAAAGCTAGGATCCCCTGGATAACAGAGAAAGGAGCAATATCCCTAGAAACACCAATAACAGTAGAGGAGATTAATCGGGCGTTAAAAGAATCAGCGCCAGGAAAAAGTCCAGGGCCAGATGGATACACGACATTATACTTAAAAAGGTTCAAAGAAATCCTGACCCCAAAGCTGTGCACATATATGAATGGATTGGGAAGAAGGTATGAGATGAGTAAAGAGGCCTTATTGGCATCAATTACTATTATAGCAAAAGAAGGCAAAAATAGTACTAAGTGTTCAAACTATAGACCTATATCAATGTTAAACACAGACACAAAAAAATACTAGCAACAAGGATGAAAGATTTAATGATAGAGTTGGTCCATCCTGATCAAGTGGGCTTTGTAACAAGGAGAGAGGGGAGGGATAATGGAGTAAGAACACTTCTGTTACTTCAAAAAATAAAAGAAGGGAGAGTCCCCGGTCTACTCCTGTCGATAGATGCCGAAAAGGCTTTCGACAGGGTAGACTGGGGATTCATGATGAGCACTCTAGACAGCATGGGGATAGGCCCAAGGTTGATGCAGTGGATACAAACATTATATAAAGGTCTTATAGCCATGGTGAAAGTAAATGGAACATTGTCACCCCCTTTAGAATGTATAACGGCATAAGACAGGGATGTCCCCTGTCTCCGCTCCTGTTCATGCTGGCACTGGAACCTCTCCTGGCGATAGTGCGGGGGGATGCGGACATAGTGGGCTTCAAAGTCGGAGAAGAGGAGCATAAATTAGCTGCATTCGCAGATGATATATTATTCTATAAATCTTATGAAAGCATTAAAGGAATATGGAGATCTATCTAATTTTAAGATCAACCCAAGTAAATCTGAAATATTAAATAGAAACATGAAAATGAAAGAGGAACAAAGTCTACAACAAGAGATTCCATTCCCTTGGAGGAGGGCAGAAATAAAATATCTTGGGATTAAACTAACGGCATCGCCAGAGGAAATATATCAAGCAAACTATATCTCATTATTAGAGGAGATAAAAATAGAAATAAAAAGGATAGCAGCATGCCCCTTATCATGGATGCGCCGTATCAACGCCCTAAAGATGATAATACTTCCGAAGATCATGTACATGTTTCAGATGCTCCCCATATATATACCCCCAGCATATTTTAGAACATTAAGAACTTTAATCACTAACTTAATATGGCACAATAAGAAACCTAGAATCTCTCTGGTAACTCTGAAGAAAGTAAAAAATACTACGAGGCGGTTCTGTTAACACGCGTGGTGGAATGGGCTAAATCAAATAATGAGAAAAGGTGGGTAAATATAGAACAAATAATTGCTAATACACAACTAGGGGGGAATATATGGATACCACCACACTATAGGACATTGGGAGAAAATACACACACATTGACATGGATAGTGTTGAAAACTACACAAGAAAAATAAATGTAAATATAATTCACCATTGATGGCACTAAAGGGAAATAATCTATTTGCACCAGGGAAAAGTATGATAGCAGGGAATTGGATTAAAAAAGAAAATGCACTACAGTCGCAACTCATTGACAAACCGTAGATATAATGCATACCACCCAACTCCTTTCAGTCCCCTCACCTGTGCACAGCTAGTTCCCCACAGGGGTGCACGGTTACTGTGACAATGCATCACGGTTAGTTTTTATATATAGTTGCCTACAACGCCCTTTCCTCCTGACTCGACTCCTCTACAATTGCCAGCTATCCTCTGCCCCTTCTGAACCCTGACTACACTGAATTGTTTTCATTATTCTTTTTCCACTCTTCTTCATTTTTGTACCTAATTAACTTATAGGTAGCCATTGCTCGAAATGATGCAATATCCGTACGTTCCTGGGTCATGCAAAATTAGTTTCCAATATTTTTGTACAAATGTACACTTTGTTCTTACTGTTACTTACTGTTACTTATACTACAGTTGATGGATTTTGTAAGCCTTCATTTCTGTATTGTATACAAACTTCAATAAAATCTTATTGTAAAAAAAAAAAAAAAATGCACAACTACGTGATTTAACACAAGGGGGGAACATTTGCACTTTACAAGAATTAACAAAAAAAAAGATGTGTTGGAGATTAATGAATGGAGGTATTTTCAGCTCAAAAACTTCATAGCAGCACTTCCTCATCCAAAAAAGAGAAGGAGAAGCACTTACACTGATAGAGCGACTGTGTACCACCAAAAAAACAAGTGGGAATATATCTAGGATATATAAAACCTTGATAGAAGTAGAAGAGCTGGAAATTCTGACATTTATAAAAAAATGGGAGAGGGAATTGGGGAAACCAGTAAGGAACCAATAAGTAGGAAAAATCCTGAAACTAGTACATGGATCATCAGTAAATTATGGGATGGTGGAAATGAACTATAAGTGCGTAACCTGGTGGTATAGAACCCCAGAAACACTAGGGAAATATCAAATAGGACAAACAACAGAGTGTTGGCAGGGCTCTAAACAAACGGGTGGGTGTGCCCTAAAATTAAAATGTACTGGAAGGAAATACTAAGTTATATTAAAAAAATTACTAATATAGATATAACTAAGGAACCATGGACATGTCTACTTCATGATTAGAGAGTGGTTTGATAAAATAGAAGAGATATATAACATGGAACATCTAAGATATAGCCATGAGGATACTAGAGAGAGATTCATTAAGAGATGGGAAAAGTGGAAAAAGTTTAAATTAACAAAGAAATATAGTGAGATTAAGATTACTTAGAGAAGAGGAGAAAAAAAGGGTTTAGGAGTGGGGTGGAGGGGAAGGAAGGAGGGTTAGGGTAAATAAAGGTTTGGCAATAAAATTTGTTAATGTATATCCCTATTGAGTAGGGGAAATGTTTTTTACTTCCTTGTGTATGATAAATCTGTATAAAATAAAGAATAAAAATAAAAAATCATCTATTGATCTCCCATCCATATTATTGATCCCATATAAAGATCCCACCACTGGAGCTGAAGAGATACTTGCAGGGCTGTTTTCTCTGCTCTTCCACCTCCAGCTGCTGGATCAGCCATAGCTATGATGCTTATTTTCTGAGCATGAGAGTGCATGGCAACTTCATTTGGTGAGTGGACACCCAAAGGGAATTGGAATCATTGTTTGCACATGGTGTGGTGGATGAACTATATTGAATCTGCTTTTAACGCATTTTGAATATTTATTGATCAATCACCATTACATTTAAGGACTTATATAGTCAATGGACTTTTGTTCTTGTTTTGTTTATTTATCACTTGTCACTGGGTGATTTATTTATTATTTATTTAATGTTATTTATTTGTTCATTTACAGCGCCACTATTCACTTAGTAGTTTATACTGTAGTTCATTTCCATTCATTTAAGTGGCAGCATTAGCATTTGACTCTAGTGTTTTCATTTATCCTGGCGCAGTGGTGGGATCTTCAGTGTGGGTGGACGAAACTTTGGACCCTTTGATTTTATCTATACATACAGTGGGTATAGAAAAGTATCACCCCCCCTTAAAATAATATTTTTTTTTGCTTTGCAGCCTGAATTGAAGACAGACACGTTTTTGTTTTATACAGCTGCATTTACTCATTTAGTTGGCAATAGGATCACCTCCTCTTAAGAATGATTTGTAAACACAACCAGGTGTAGCTAATCACCTTCTCAAGAGCACAGAAAAACATTTGACTTTCAACTGTGATCATCTATGGTTATTTTGATTATTTTGATTAGCTCAGCATGAAAAGAGCTTTCCTGGCATATTTAAGTCCCGGGTAGTGCAACTCAAGCAAACAATCAACTATGAGTGGCAAGGCACTGTCAAAAGATCTCCAGGATAAAGGACATGGCACAAGTCAGGTGATGGACACAAAAACATTTCAAAGGCTTTATCAATGCCTAGAAGCACAGTGAAGTCTATTATTAAGAAGTAAAAAGGTATTTGGTACAACATAGACCCTCCCTGGATCAGGACGTCACTCCAAACTGGATGAAAGAGCCAGGAGAAAAATGATCAGAGAGGCTACTAAGAGGCCTACAGCAACTCTGTAGAAAATACAGGAATTTATAACAAAGAGTGGTTATTGTGTGCATGTGAGAACAATATCACAAATTCTCCACAAATGTGGCTTGTATGGGAGGGTTGCAAGAAAAATGCCACCCCTCAAGAAAGGCCACATGCAGCCATGACTGAGCTTTGCCAAAATGCCCCTTGAAGATTCGGAGGCCACATGGAAAAAGGTGTTATGGTCAGATGAGACTAAAAGTGAATTATTTGGCCTTAACAGCAAATGATATGTTTGGCAGAAATGCAATACAGCTCACCATCCAACCACCATTCTTACAGTAAAGCATGGAGATGGTAATATCCTGTTATAGGAGTGTTTCTCTGCATCAGGGACTGGAGCACTTGTCAGGATAGAAGGGAAAATGGATGGGGCAAAATACGATCATATTCTTGAGGAAAATCTACTTTCATCTGCCAGAAAGTTGTCAATGATAAAAAGGTTTACCTTCCAACATTAACCAGGCTAACTAGGTAACTATGTAACAGCAAAAATGACCACACAGTGATTGAAGGAGAAAAAGGTGAATGCCCTTGCATGGCCTAGTCACAGCCCAGACTTCATTGAAATCCCATGGAATGACTTGAAGACTGCAGTTCGCAAACGGTCACCATCAAATTTAACTAAACTTGAGCAGTTGGGCAAAGAAGAGTGGGCAAATATTGCAAAGTCTAGATGTGCAAAGTTAGTAGAGACATACAGTGGTGTGAAAAAGTGTTTGCCCCCTTCCTCATTTCCTGTTCCTTTGCATGTTTGTCACACTTAAGTGTTTCGGAACATCAAACCAATTTAAACAATAGTCAAGGACAACACAAGTAAACACAAAATGCAATTTGTAAATGAAGGTGTTTATTATTAAAGGTGAAAAAAAATCCAAACCATCATGGCCCTGTGTGAAAAAGTGATTGCCCCCCTTGTTAAAACATACTATAACTGTGGTTGTCCACACCTGAGTTCAATTTCTCTAGCCACACACCCAGGCCTGATTATTGCCACACCTGTTCACAATCAAGGCATCACTTAAATAGGAGCTGCTTGACACAGTAAGGTCCACCAGAAGATCCTTAAAAGCTACACATCATGCCGAGACCCAAAGAAATTCAGGAACAATTGAGAAAGAAAGTAATTGAGATCTATCAGTCTGGAAAGGGTTATAAAGCCATTTCCAAAGCTTTGGAAGCTCCAGCGAACCACAGTGAGAGCCATTATCCACAAATGGCGAAGACATGGAACAGTGGTGAACCTTCCCAGGAGTGGCCGGCCGCCCAAAATTACCCCAAGAGCGCAGCGACGACTCATCCAAGAGGTCACAAAAGACCCCACAACAACGTCCAAGGAACTGCAGGCCTCTCTTGCCTCAGTTAAGGTCAGCGTTCATGCCTCCACCATCAGGAAAAGACTGGGCAAAAATGGCCTGCATGGCAGAGTTCCAAGGAGAAAACCACTGCTGAGCAAAAAGAACATCAAAGCTCGTCTCTCAATTTCTCCACAACACATCTTGATGATCCCCAAGACTTTTGGGACAACATTCTGTGGACCGATGAGACAAAAGTGGAACTCTTTGGAAGGTGTGTGTCCAAGTATATCTGGCGTAGAAGGTACACTGCATTTCAGAAAAAGAACATTATACCAACAGTAAAATATGGTGGTGGTAGTGTGATGGTCTGGGGCTGTTTTGCTGCTTCAGGACCTGGAAGACTTGCCGTGATAAAAGGAACTATGAATTCTGCTGTCTACCAAGAGATCCTGAAGGAGAATGTCCGACCATCTGTTCGTGTACTCAAGCTGAAACGAACTTGGGTTCTGCAGCAGGACAATGATCCTAAACACACCAGCAAGTCCACCACCGAATGACTGAAGAAAAACAAAATGAAGACTTTGGAGTGGCCTAGCCAAAGTCCTGACCTGAATCCTATTGAGATGTTGTGGTATGACCTTAAAAAGGCCGTTCATGCTCGAAAACCCTCTAATGTAACTGAATTAGGACAATTCTGCAAAGATGAGTGGGCCAAAATTCCTCCAGGACGCTGTAAAAGCCTCATTGCACGTTATCGCAAACGCTTGGTTGCAGTTGTTGCTGCTAAGGGTGGCCCAACCAGTTATTAGGTTTAGGGGGCAATCACTTTTTCACACAGGGCCATGATGGTTTGGATTTTTTTTCACCTTTAATAATAAACACCTTAATTTACAAATTGCATTTTGTGTTTACTTGTGTTGTCCTTGACTATTGTTTAAATTGGTTTGATGTTCCGAAACACTTAAGTGTGACAAACATGCAAAGGAACAGGAAATGAGGAAGGGGGCAAACACTTTTTCACACCACTGTATCCCAGCAAACTAAAGGCTGTAATTAAAGCAAAAGACGGTTCAAAAAAATACTGACACAAAGTGGTGATCCTTTTTAAAACTTTTTTTTTTTCCTGACATGTTGGTGTTATATCTTTCACTGGATGTTATAAGTTGCTGACTATCTTCATTTTAGGCTGCAAAGCAACAAAATGTGATTACCATATTCATCAGTCTTATAACAAAACCGGCATATAACATGCACCTTCACTTTAAGAGGAAAGTTTCAGGAAAAAAAAAAAAAATTTAAATAAAGAACTGTGAAGCAAAATAAGGGTCAGTGCCCATCAATGCAGCCTCACCATTGCCTATCTGCAGCGTCAAAAGTGCCATGAATGTAGCATCCCCATTGCCATGAATGCAGCCTCACAAGTGCCATGAATGCAGCATCCCCATTGCCATGAATGCAGCCTCACCATTGCCCATCTGCAGCGTCAAAAGTGCCATGAATGCAGCCTCCCCATTGCCACAAATGCAGCCTCACAAGTGCCATGAATGCAGCATCCCCATTGCCTGAATGCAGCCTCACAAGTGCCAAAAATGCAGCCTCACCATTGCCATCAGTGCAGCCTGATTCATGCCTATCTGGAGCCTCAGAGGGGACTGGGGGGGGGGGCGAGCGCCGACAGATTACATACAGGAGAATCTCCTGTTTACTCTGCAGCCTCTTTAATACAAAGTCCCACCTCATATGATAGACAGATCAGTCATCCAATGCCAGCCCAAGAGACGGGACTTCCTATTACAGAGGCCGCTGAGTAAACAGGAGATTCTCACTGTATCCCACCCCCTCCCTGTCCCTTCTGAGGCAGCCAGAACTGAACGATCGGTATAGAACACGCGCACACGATTTTCACCCAATTTTCATGGTGAAAAGGTGCGTGTTATATGGTGATAAATACAGTATTTTAAAGGGGGCTGATTCTTTTCTATTCCCACTGCACACCTTAAGTACATTTTACATAAAAAGTTGTGCTTTTTTTTTTTATAGTGCTGTTATATTAAGCAGTCATTGTGAATACAAATAGCACTTAAGAATCTCTCTTTATAAATTATTTACTGCTGCTAAATATACTGTATTATTCATAATTAATACACTGGTATAATTAAAGACCTTCTAAACAAGACAACTCACCCACCAGATCTTTGCAGTTATTAATTAGTTTATTCACAAACAGTACCCCTGAATCCAACAATGTGTTTGATCTTACAACAGTTAAACAAAACATGCAGGTAATTGCTGAACACCATATGTAATGTACAAACATGATTTTTTTGAACCAGCAGGTAGAGTCAACATGTATTTATATGTGCGTATGGTCAGTCATGACCTTTACATGGAAGTGGGAACTGTAATAGTGTAGCACCTGTGGCTAGAATGCTTTTCTTAGACCTCAGACCTAGTAAGTACTTAGACTGTTTAAATTACTTCTAGTCTAAATTACTTCTGGCTTATATGATTAAAACTGATGCACACTGTATGCAGATGTAATTGATGCTGGGTATTATAATAGATAAATGAAAAATCCAATTGATGACTGCATAACAGCATAACATTTTTTTAATAATCTAACTGCCTGGATGATATAATGGATCCCGTGTTATTGAACTTACTGGGTTCCATTCACAGAATGAACTCACATTAAATATTTGGGTGTCAGGACATCCTGAAACTGTCAATTCACATCCATGCAGGGGCGGACTGCCTGAGGGCCCTTGGCCACTAGGGGGCCCCATCAGGGTTGCCAGCCTCAGTAAAACCAGGGACAGTATGTAAAAATCTGTGTTTTTTTTTACATCTGTCTCTGAAATGTCCCTTACCGACATCCTTTTGGTCTAAAAATCCAGAGATTATAGCTGCCTCTCCGGTACCTTCTCAGCCAATAGAAACATGTCTGTGTATACTGTGTGATTGTATACTGTGGGTGTGTATACTGTGTGGCCCCATAATCTCTGATTGCCTGGGGGCCCCATAATCTCCTATTGCCCTGGGGCCCCATGAGTTATCAGTCCGCCCCTGCATCCATGGCCACCTGTAGGACAGCTTTGCTAAAAGAGCATTGTATTTTGAAGGAGGGGGGAATTCCTCCTGTCAGCATACAATAGGGCTGCAAGGGAGAACTCAGCATCAAGATTGAACATGCATCTAGAATACTTGTAAATATGATGTACTTACCACTAATGTTGTGCAAGGTATTAAAACCTTTGGCTAGTCCTGTAACTGTCTCTTTATGGATGTGAGGCACCAGCATTTTCTCCTATTTCAACATCTCAACACAAGCTTGTAATCCGCCACCATTTTGTTGCCTAAAAGAAAAGAGATAAGCAATGAAGCAAACAAGTTAAACATCCAAGATGTACAGTAGCATTCTTAAAAACACAAAGATGCTTCTAAGTTGCTAAATAATTCACTTTACATGTGACTTGTAAAAATCCCAACTGTTGTCTATAATAAATTTGTTGGTTTGAAGAAGCCTTTCCTTCCCGTGCTTTTTTTTGCATAATGCATCCTACAACTACAAGAGAATCACAAAGTCATGCAGAATTAGATGTAGAAATGTAAAGTTGTTTGGTTGGACAGAAGTAAATATATTTACAAGAATGCAATCTGGCACTTACTTTCCACTCCTTTTCAATCTGCAGTGCTGTCATTTTCTGTAAAATCCAATGCAATATGGCAACTTGGGGGTGTGCTGTATACCATCTGACTAAAAATTCTATTTTTGTTGCAGGGGATGACCAAATCTGAATTGTATCTTAGTGCAGACTTCTGGGCAAATCAGTAAACAAATCACACGTGCAGAAAATGAAATTTCAGGGACATTCTGTATGCCATCTGTGCACATCTCATTGTGTCGAACCTGATTTGAATCTGGCTATGTTTGCTCATACCTAGCCTAAACATTATATTAGCATATAAGTAGCATTTTATTTTTTATTTTTTATTGACAGAGTCTTTTTAATCATCTTACTACCGCCATATTGTAAACAAAAAGAAATGCCCGTTAATTGCTGAAAACCAAGCTATCCTTGGACTGCCCCATTCACAGACACTGGTTATATCCCCTCACGTTCCATATAATGCACATATGAACCCTCTCATCTCCATCCTCTCACTATATGTGAACTCTACATTAACCCCTTTGTCTCCTGCTTGTGTGATTGGCTTACTGATTTTCCCAGAAACTTGCACTAAGATACAAGTTAGTTTGATAGCCTTATGGCACACGTAACATTTTTTTTTTTAAACATGAACCGAGGCAGATATTTTCTAGTCATGCCTTATACTAAGGACCCTTACTTTCCCTGAGATTTTCATGGGTATGAAAGCTCATGCATCAGTCTTAAAGCCAACATCACCCTTGAGGACGGGACCACAGGGTACGTAAGCTATTATTGTGTTTTTTTTTTTTCCATTAATGGTGGTATCACTGTTTAGATGTGGAGAAGTCTTGCCCGTGGCTGGACCCTGCTTTCTTTTTGGGCCAGTGGGCCAGAGTTATGGGGTTTGCAGCCCTCTTTCAAGCCAGCGGTTTAGACATTAATGGCTGTGTGTTGAGTTTTCTTTGAGGGGACAGCACATTTACACTGTTATACAAGCTGTACACTCACTACTTTACTTTGTAGCAAAGTGTAATTTTTTCAGTGTTGTCACATGAAAAGATATAATAAAATATTTACAAAATTGTGAGGGGTGTACTTACTTTTGTGAGATACTGTATATTTATAAAAGTATCCACCTTACATTGTATCGCTAACTGTAGTCTATTTAACATATTAAGATATTTCTGGTTTCAAAGGTTTTCATACCTATATGTAACCACATTACAATTGTTGTACATCAATACCTGTCTTTTTGTTCTCTCCTCTAAAATTGTCCACTGTTTGACACATTGTATATGTTTGCGTCTTTTCATGCAATAAAAACGTATATAACAAAAAAAAAAGAATGCAAAAAAAATCATACGGATTTTAACTCTTCTCTACTATAACCAAAAGTTGAAAAAAGTTTTTTTGATACATACAGTATATTTTAAGATCCTGTGGAAATCCAAGTACCAAAACATTCATGAAAGGCAGCTGCTAATGACAAAGCTTTTCATAACAGTGGTCATTTAGTTTAAACCAGACTTTCCACCACTTTCAAAATGTTTGGAACTTTAGAAACAATTGATATTTACAGCTTCAGCATGCTTTCATTTCTTAGTTTCCAATATGGTTAGTGACTTTTGACTGAAATCTCTTCTTGTTAATGTATGTTCCATTAATGTTACTTTTAGAGAAATCACAGAGAAATCGGAGCACTGCAGAATACATAATTGGCAGCAAACTAAAGTTCAGGCTAAATTGTGTCTAGATACAAGAGGCAAGTGCATTTGTATTTAAATATTGGTGTCCCTCGTGTATTTAATCCAGATCTATGCAGTAATCTAGCATAAAAAATTCCTTTAATAAGGATTGATCACTGCTGCTCTCTCTCCTTGTGTGAGGTGACTAGTCCTATCATTAACAATGACCCAGAAAACGAACTTATGAATTAAAGACTAAGCACTCCTAGGTGCTAAATGTAAATTTCTCTGACCATTGCTGCCTGCAGGTTATCCTGGTATCCCTGTAGCATGACTGTTTGCACAATGCAAATTCAAGTTTTCGAAAATTGGATGTTGATACACCTACACAGCATTGAACATTGCAAGAAGAAGCCTCAGCAACTCTTTCAGAGGAGTCTCACATGACATTTATTCAGTGACAATATTTTTGTAGTTTGCATGTTTTCCCTGTGCTTGTGTGGGTTTCCTCCAGATGCTTTATTTTCCTCCCACACTCCAAAGACATGCTGGTAGGTCAGTTGGCCTTAGATAGTATAGGTATGCATGTGAGATAGGAGCCTTAAATTGTAAGCTCCTTGAGGACAGAAACTAATGTACTGTATATGTTTTGTAAATTGTCAGTGTTATTGTATCTCTCATTGCACAGTTCAGTCCCATCCAGGCTCAGCAGCCTCTCATTAAGCGTTAGTTCTACAATGGGCTATTTTTTGGAGGCAGCAGCAATTATATTAGGAAATGAGCTTCTATAAAATGCCAGTTGATGTTAACAAAACTGGATAATTGTATCTGCTTTATGCACTCCAACAAATTCTCCTCTATACAGCTGCTTTCGTTTCTGTTTAGAAAGAACACATGACCTGCAAAATTGTATCAGACACCTCCTATCTGTCACTGGAGCTGTCATGTTATCCAATAGTCCACCTGGAGATTTGGCAGCATTAATATATTTTTTGCTCTATGGTCCATTTCCTGCTTTGGTTTGCAAAATGTTTACCTTCAGAAGATTTTTCAATCATTAATAAAATATGAAAAGATTTTGATTTACTAATAGTTCCGCAACAAATGAAAGACAGCACTGCATACTAATATTTTAGATCTATATCTATTAATTAAAGCAAAAATAAAGTTTTTTCAAAATGTGTTTCTAACAAGTTTACTTTTTTGGGTCCTATCCCATTGCCTGTGTTATTTTCTTACATACAGTTGTGCTCATAAGTTTACATACCCTGGCAGAATTTATGATTTCTTGGCCATTTTTCAGAGAATATGAATGATAACACAAAAAAAATCTTTCACTCATGTTTAGTGTTTGGCTGAAGCCATTTATTATCAATCAACTGCGTTTACTCTTTTTAAATCATAATGGCAACAGAAACTACCCAAATGGCCTGTGATCTGTTTGCTTGTAATTAGTGTGTGTATTGTATTGACACTACAGGATTTTGGTATTGTTTCAGGACTTTAGGTGAATGTGACAAAGTCGCTGGCACTTAATATTAATCTTTCTGACCAGCAGCTACAACATATACGAGAAGCTTTTTCGTTTCAGTGGCAAGCTGAATCTTTGTCATATCTGGGAATTTCTCTCACCGCATCCTATGCCTCATTATATATGTATATTGGAGATGTGAATGTTCAGATTGGGTCAATATTATAAGACAAGCGATCCCTTTATACACTATTGATTTTCTTTTGTGGTGTCCCGCTAAGGCCAGGCCTCCTATTATGGTGCCTACCCTTTCTCACTCCTTTGGGTTATGGGATCAGATGCACACTAAACCGGCATTGGTTTCAGCCTTCAGCCCTTTGGACCATCTATTCCATAACCCAGCTTTTCAGCTCAGAGCCTTCAAATGGTGGACGGACAAAGACCTCTCGTTTAGAACATTTTTATACGCACAGAGCACCCTTTACTTTGACACATTGTATTAATAACCTGGAGATGCCCCACACTGAACTGTTCCGCTTTCTTCAAATTGCGCATTTTCTGTCAGGACTCCATTCCCCCTCAGACCCTCCCTCATTAACGCCCTATGAACATTGGCGTACTAAAGATCAGGGAACCAGGGGTGTAATTTCCATGGCTTATGCATCACTACTGGCCTCTCCACCGAAACACCCTTACATGTTGGCATGGAAGAGGGACCTCGCTATGGACTTGGAACCTGAGTCCTGGTATTTCAGACTTTGGGTAGCTTACAAGGGCATATTAAATTTCTCTTTAATAGAGGCGAGTGTTAAAGTTTTGACAAGGTGGTATCTGGTTCCCACTCGCTTAGCTAAAATGTACACATCATCATCGGCAGACTGCTTTGAGGGTGTTCTCTTCGAGGTACTATGCTCCATATATGGTAGGAATGCCCCAGGATTAGGGATTACTGGAACAGGGTCTTCTCAATGATACCTAAAATAATAGGTCTTGTTCTCGAACAAGATCCCTCAATTGCCCTACTGAATGATCTGCCAGGTAATATTCCACGGCATAAGAGATGTTTAGTTTACTTTGTGCTGCTTGCGGCTAAGATCTCCATCGCTGGAGCTTGGAAGTCACTCTCTGTATTGGTTCGCTGCATGAAGCTTAAGGTATCCTGGATAATGTTACATGAATAAGTGTCTAGCATCATCAACAATAAACAGAAATTATTTGAGCGAACCTGTACTTGGCTGATTGTATGTTACCATGGTCCACCATGGGGTCTAGGTCTCTCTCTTGCTTCTTCTTATTACTTTTTGTCTCTTCTCACTCCTTCTTGATTTCTTTGCTTTTCTCTCTTCCATTCTATGGAAGTTGATTTATGCTCTCCCTATTTAGAACATTGAATTTTAGCATGCCAGCTCCATGTGTACACAGTGAATCTTTTTTGCTAATATCAGATGTGTATTATAACCGCATCTGATCTCTCAGAGTTGTGATTCTCTAGGACTTATCAAGAATAGCACTATCTTGGTGCCACTGTGTGAATATGCCGCTAGGTGCCTGGGGTTGCTCCTTAAAACGCTAATAATAAAAGCCCGTCCTTTTTTTTTATTCTTGACTGACAGTATATCACATGGCGCCCACCACCCTATGACACAGCTTGATCCCATATGGGTGTCTGGAGATGGTGGGTGACACCTTGGCCACACGTTAGAATTGTTACCGCTTTTGATGGTTAAGATAGATTGTGACTCATGTTGTGCTCATATTTTACTTTTCGTTATGCACTATAATGTACAATAGTATGTACCAATGTTTCCTATCCCTCTATGAAAAAAGACTCAATAAAAAACTATTGAACAAAAAGGTCAATACGTTTCTGGACTCATGACAGACCCTTGCATCTTTCATCCAGTGCTACACTGACGTTTCTGGATTCTGAGTCATGGGGAAAGGAAAAGAATTGTCAAAGGATAGAAAAAGAAAAAGGTAGTTAAACTGTTTAAAACAGGAAAGGGACATAAAAAGATATCCAAGGAATTGAGAATGTCAATCAGCAGTGTTCAAACTCTAATCAAGAAGTAGAAAATTAGGGGTTCTGTTTAAACCAAACCAAGGTCAGGTAGACTAACTAAAATTTCAGCCACAACTGCCAGGAAAATTGTTTGAGATGCAGAGAAAAACCCACAAAATACTTCAGGTGAAATACAGGACTCTCTGAAAACATGTGATGTGGCTGTTTCAAGATGCACAATAAGGAGGTACTTAAAGAAAGATGGGCTGCATGGTCGAGTCACCAGATGAAAGCCATTACTACGCAATTGCCACAAAGTTTCCTGTTTACAATACGCCAAACAGCACAGAGACAAGCCTCAAACCTTCTGGCACAAAGTCATTTAGAGTGATGAGACCAAAATTAAGCTTTTTGGCCACAACCATAAGCGCAACATTTGAAGAGGAGTCAACAAACCCTATGATGAAAGGTATGGAGGTGAATTGCTGATGTTTTGGGGATGTGTGAGCTACAAAGGCACAGGAAATTTGGTCATAATTGTTGGCAAGATGAATGCAGTAGGTTATCAAAAAATACTGGAGAAACATTTACATTCATCAGCCAGGAAGCTGCGCATGGGACGTACTTGAACATTCCAACATGACAATGATCCAAAACACCACGTCGACCAAGTCAACCTGTCATTGGCTACAGCAGAATAAAGTGAATGTTCTGGAGTGGCCATCTTAGTCTCCTGACCTCAATATCATTGAGCCACGGGCAGGGCAAGCCATGGGCAGTTTTACCATCTGAGAAGATAACGAGCCTCATCCACAAATACCACAAAAGACTTCAAGCTGTCATTTATGTTAACGGGGGCAATACACGGTATTAAGAACTGGAGTATGTAAACTTTTTTATCAAGGTAATTTGGGTAGTTTCTTTTGCCATTATGATTTAAAAAGAGTAAACACAGTTGATTGATAATAAATTACTTCAGCCAAACACTAGCCATGAGTGAAAGGAAAGTTTTTGTGTTATCATTTATGGTCTATGAAAAATGGCAAAGAAGTCATAAATTCTGCCAGGGTATGTAAACTTATGAGCCCAACTATATATTTTATTTAACTTTAGATTGATTACCAGAATCATACCTTTTCTGGAGTTTTTCCAGCTTCTCGTCTATCATTACATTATATGCACAAGGATAGCAAATCACAGATCAAATCCAAAAATCCCTTTGGTTTGAGAAAGTATGAATACGTGTAATCAAATGGATCCTTAAAGCCAGTGAGACTGCAGTGATGTCTCCAATTGCAGGGTAATCAATCAATTTTTTAAAAAAAATGGTAATATATGTACTCACAATTTAATCTTCTCAATCTGGCTTATAACTGTTACTAGGAGTGTCATAAACAGACAGACCTGTGGGGAATAGGGATGAGCCGAACACCCCCGGGTTCGGTTCGCACCAGAACCCGCGAACGGACCTAAAGTTTGTGCGAACTTAAAAACCCTATTAATTACAATGGATTTCAAAAGTGCTAATTTTAAAGGCTAATATGCATGTTATTGTCATAAAAAGTGTTTGGGGACCTGGGTCCTGCCCCAGGGGACATGTATCAAGGCAAATATTTTTTTTAAAAACGGCCGTTTTTTCAGGAGCATTGATTTTAACAATGCTTAAAGTGAAACAATAAAAGTGTAATATCCCTTTTAAATTTCATACCTGGGGGGTGTCTATAGTATGCCTGTAAAGGGGCGCATGTTTCCCGTGCTTAGAACTTTCCATGCACAAAGTTTCATTTTTGCAGCAAAAAAAGCAATTTAAAATCACTTGCGGCTAATGAATTGTCGGCTCCTGTAACACAGAGAACAGTCATTCATTGAAAGTCATTGATAAAAAAAAAAAGTTATTGATAAAAACAAAAAAAAAGCGTGGGGGTCCCCCCAAATTCAATTACCAGGCCCTTCAGATCTGCTATGGATATTAAGGGGAACCCCGGACAAAAAAAAACAATAATGCGTGGGGTCCCCCCTCAAAATCCATACCAGACCCTTGAGGTCTGGGATGGATTTTAAGGGGAACCCCGGCCAACAAAAAAAAAAATGGGTGGGGTTCCCCTCAAAATCCATACCAGACCCTTATCCGAGCACGCAACCTGGCAGGCCGCAGGAAAAGAGGGGGGACGAGAGCGCCCCCCCTCCCTCCTGAACCGTACCAGGCCACATGCCCTCAACATTGGGAGGGTGCTTTGGGGGTCTGTGACCCCTCAAAGCACCTTGTCCCCATGTTGATGAGGACAAGGGCCTCTTCCCCACAACCCTGACCATTGGTTGTGGGGGTCTGCGGGCCGGGGGCTTATCGGAATCTGGAAGCCCCCTTTAACAAGGGGAACCCCAGATCCCAGCCCCCCCCTGTGTGAAATGGTAAGGGGGTTTTGTACCCCTACCATTTCACCAAAAAAGTGTAAAAAATGGTAAAAATGACAGGAGACGGTCTTTGACAATTCCTTTATTCAAATCTTCTTTCATCTTCTTTCTTCTGGTCTTCTTTCTTCTTTCTTTCTTCATCCTTCGGTTTCTTCATCTTCTCCTTCAGGCATCTTCTTCCATCTTCTTCTTCCATCTTCTTCTTCCTCCGATCAGCTTCTTCTTACTCTGGTCTTCTCGTCCGGCATCTTCTTCCATGGCGTCGGCGTCTCTTCTTGGGCCGCTCCGCGCAATGGGAGGCTCCCGCTGTGTGAGGCTTCGCTGCGTCTGACAGGTCTTTTATAACGGAGGGCGGGGCCACCTGGTGACCCCGCCCCCGTCTGACATCGTGGAGAAAGTCATAGGGAAGTCCCCATGACATCCCCGGAAGAAGATGCTGGAAGGAGAAGATGAAGAAACCGAAGGATAAAGAAAGGAAAAGGAAGAAGACCAGAAGAAAGAAGATGAAAGAAGATTTTAATAAAGGAATTGTCAAAGACCGTCTCCTGTCATTTTTACAATTTTTGTCACTTTTTTGGTGAAATGGTAGGGTTACTTTTGTACCCCCTTACCATTTCACACAGGGGGAGCCGAGATCTGCGGGTCCCCTTGTTAAAGGGGGCTTCCAGATTCAGATAAGCCCCCCCGCCCGCAGACCCCCACAACCAATGGCCAGGGTTGTGGGGAAGAGGCCCTTGTCCTCATCAACATGGGGACAAGGTGCTTTGAGGGGTCACAGACCCCCAAAGCACCCTCCCAATGTTGAGGGCATGTGGCCTGGTACGGTTCAGGAGGGAGGGGGGCCGCACTCGTCCCCCCCTCTTTTCCTGCGGCCTGCCAGGTTGCGTGTTCGGATAAGGGTCTGGTATGGATTTTGAGGGGGACACCACGCCATTTTTTTTTTGGCTGGGGTTCCCCTTAAAATCCATCCCAGACCTCAAGGCACCCACACACTAATCCCCAGAATCACAGCAGATAATGTCAGCAGTTAGCAGCACTCAGCAGAATAATCACAGCACAGATAATGTCAGACTCAGCAGCACTGCAGAATGGATCACAGCAGATAATGTCACTGACACGCTGGAACACACTACACTACACAAGGCCGCCGGCGCGGCGGCCTTTTATAGTGTGGGGCGTGTACTAAACCCCCTGAGCTATAATTGGCCACAGGCATCCTGCCTGTGGCCAATTATTGCTCTCCTCGCCGCTGGCTCTATGACTGGCCAAGCATGCGGGGTCACAGTGCATGCTTGGCCAATCATCAGCAATGCACTGCGACTGGTGCAGTGCATTGTGGGCCGTTTGATTTGATGCGAGCGGCCCAAATAGTTCTGGGCTCGACGAGCGGTCGAATGCCCAATGTTCGATTCGAACATGGGTTTGAATCGAACACCGGGCCCATCCCTAGTGGGGAAGCACAAGAATGCATCCAACTATTTTGCATCTCACTCCACTATAAACACATGTAAAACACAGGCCAGGAAGAGACCCATTGTGTAAAATCCTTTATAAATCACTTCAGCTCCAGAAGGTTTACCCCCCTTCATGACCAGGCCAGGTTTAACGATATGGTACTGTGTTATTTTAACTGAAAATTGTGTGGTTGTGTAACGCTGTACCTAAACAAAAACTATGTCCCTTTTTCCTCACAAATAGAGCTTTCTTTTGGTGGTATTTGATCACCTCTGTGGTTTTTATTTTTTCAGCAGATCGAGAATTCGGAATAATACATTTTTTTAGGATTTTCGTTAGTTCAGACTATTCTTCCCAATGATAGACAAAATAATAATATGGCACACTCTGAATACAGCAATGTCATATACAAGGGATATGGGTGGGATAGGGGAATAAATCAATAATTGGGGGTATTAGTCCATGTAAGTAAAATGGATGAAATAGTATTAACTGTTCATGAAGGGCTGCGAGTTCCAAAAGTTTAGAAGGTAAAAAACTCTGAAATATACAAAGGACAGGATAACAGCGCCCTCTAAGTGCAGTAAAACAAATATTTTAATATGAATAATATGATTAAAATCCACTCACAAACGTGTGGTAAAGATAGGCATATAATGTCATCGGCTCTAACTACAAGATGGGAAAGAAGTGTCCACTGCTGGTGTTGTAATAGTTGTGTCTCCGCGGTGTTGTCTAATGTCCGGTCACAATGCTGGTTTACAATGCCTCTGGATGATGGGGACTACAGACGGCGGCATATACAGACAGACATCACTTCCAGGTCGGGTCAGCGGGCGGTGCTCGTGCTCGACTCCTTCAGGCTTCAGCCCAATGAGCTTGTCCCTTCCCCCAATGAGCTTGTCCCTTCCCCAATAAGTTTGTCCCTTATTCCCGTGTGTGTTTTTCTGTGTCAGACTGCAGTGCATTCCAGCCAGAATCCAGACAGGGTGTGGTGGGGCCGCTGGCATTGTTTTGGTGGATTTGTGAGTTAAGTTGTGACACAGAGCGTGAGAGAGAGATCTTCATGTTTCTAATTAAGCATACTCTATACTCATTTATACTGATTTCTATATTTGTAATATCTCTGGCAAATGAGCTTATCCCTTATTCCCTTTTGTGTTTTCTCCTATGTCAGACTGCATTCCAGATAGGGTGTGGTGAGAAGAAAAAAAAGCTGATCACCATCGGCCCCTAACAGGGAGAGCCACTGCTTCCTTATCTGCCCACCAGTGTCACCTGCCAGTGCATATCAGTGCTGCCAATCAGTGCCCATCAGTGCCACCTACCAGTGTCCACCAGTGCAACATATCATTGCCCACCAGTGCCACCTATCAATGCCCATCCGTGCTGCCAATCAGTGCCTATCAGTGCCATATCATCAGTGCCACCTATCAGTGCTGACTATCAGTGCCACCCATCAGTGTACATTAGTGTCACCTATCAATGCCCTTCAGGACCGCCCATCAGTGCTACCCATCAGTGCCACCTCTCAGTGACCATCAGTGCTACCTATCAGTTCCCATCAGTGCCGTCTCATCCATGCCCACCAGTGCCACCTATCAGTGTCCATAAGTGCACCCTTTCAGTGCCCATCAGTGCAGCCTCATCAGCACACATCAGTGAAGGAGAAAAATTACCTGATTGCAAAATTTTACAACAAACTATAAAACTGTTTTTTTTTTTTTAAATGTGTGGCCTTTTTTCATTTTTTTTGCAAATAAGCGCTGAAAGCTGAAAAATGTCCTTGGCAGGAAGAGGGTTTAAGTCCCCTGTAAGCAAGTGGTTAAGCCCGGCCAATTCTAAGGACCGGTAAATTAATACTCCTTCTCAATCCCTTTCTTTTCCTGATCCAATTAATATTATTTTTTATTATTATTATTCTTTGAAAAAATAGTATTACTTCAAAATAGAAATATTGTATAATGGATGATACTTCTCCCCATGAGGGAAGCAACGGAGGAAAATGTTCCATGTGACACAGCAACAACTTCCACAAGGAAGCCAACTGTAACACTGCTCTTTTTACAAGAGAGGCCAGGCAGTTTCTGCAAAAGCTGTTGCTAGTGTCCATAGTTTTAGGCAGACAAAAATTTAGATTTTACAGCTTGAGGAGCAGGCAATTGCTCAGCCTTCAGATGTAAAAATAGCAGGAAACATCACAGATAGCATCAGCTGTTTTGATAAAACAAGTAGTACTTCAGTATATCCAAGTAGGTACCAGGCAGAACAGGCTGCTAAAGTAGAAATACCTTTGAGTCCAACCCTTGAAGGTCTGGACTTATAAGGACTTGATTTTAATGGATGAGGGACTACAAGTACACCAATATCAGGACAATATTAGTTCTGTGAGTCCTCCTTACTCCCCTCTGTTATTCTTCAAGGCCTCCTCCCCCTCAAAAAGAGTGTCAGCATTACCCTTCTCTTCTGGCTCTGCATTTTTGCATAACTCTCCTTCCCATTCAAGTAGTGCCACTTCCACCTTTGTTAGGCCACCGAGTTCTTCTGAAGCCACCGAAGCTGCACATAGACATAAGCCTGAAGAAATTGTACATTTTTGACTGGCCACTGGCAGCCACTGATCCAAAATCTGGAAACATTTTGTTTCAATTGGTGATGGGCGCCTAGTGAAATGTAAATGATGTGGCAAGGAAGTGAGCTGTGGGAGAGTCCTGGGGTATTTAATCAATGCAGGAATGAATAATAATTTCCACACCCATCATACGCCAGTGCTGCTGAGAGAGGAAAATGGAGTTGCAGCTCCACTTAGTAAAAAGAAAGGAAGCAGCAGCACTGTTCCTGCTGGCATTAGCACCAAAAGGCTGGACAAGGTGAAGGAAGACCAAGGGACTTCTCGTGCAGCTGAAATTAGGCATCCCAGTCCTTTACAACAGCCTATGCTTCAACAATTTAGCGGCTTGCAATCAAGGGGGATGTCTCAGCAACAGTCGTTTAAAATTACCCATCTTATAGGGCAACTGATAGCAGTCGGGGTAGCACCCTTTAATATAGTTGAAGGCGAGCCATATAAACAACTTATGCAGGGGGTTGCACCTTACTATATTCTACCTTGCTGTACTACCTTCAGTTGTAAAATTGTACCCTCTTTGTATAATTCCTGTGTGCAGTTATTGAAAGAGGAGCTGGGCAGAGCAGCTGGAAGTCTGTCCATTTCACCACAAACTTGTAGAGTGCTCCCAGTGGGCAGCATGCCTTTTTATCATTGAAGGTGCACTGATGGCAGCCCAATGAGTCACAATCAACAAAACAAAAATCAGGGGTAAGAAGCACAGGGGCTTCGGCAGAGAGAACTCTCAACCAGGGGTACCCCACATTCTTGCTGCTCACAGAAGTAATGGACAAACAGCACAGTTCTCAAAATATTTTACATACACTTCAGAAAATGGCTATGGATTGGCTTGGGGAGGAGGCAGGCACACGGCCAAAGATTGGCTTTATAGTCACTGATGCTGCAGAAAACATGCTTAAGGCCATGCGAGATGGCAGATTTGTTGGCATTCATTGCTCTGCACACACCCTTCATCTTGTTGAAGCACTAGCAGGCCACTTTCATTGAAGTGTAAAAGACAGTAACATACTCAGACATGAGCAGAGTAAGTCTGGAATTCTGCAGTACCGCTTGAAGGTAGACGTAGGCACCCATTGGAACTCGACTTTAGAGTTGCTTGAACGAATTATGGAACAACAAAAGCCAATACACGCCAAGTCACATGAACATGTTATCAATGTAGCTAGACCACTAAGCAGGGAGGAGTGGACAATAATTTGTAAGGTGATGGCAGTGCTTAGCCCTTTCCAATTTGTCACTAAAAGCTTGAGCCAAGGTAATGCAAGTCTGGCTCAAGTCATCCCTCTATTCACTTATCTGGCCAAAAAGATGGATGGCTTTCTGAACAACAAAGAGCCCTTGCCTGGTGGCATAGTTGCATGAGTTGTTGCACTTGTAAGAAGACTGAAGGCACAATTAAATCGAAGGAGCAAAAAGCCCATAGAAGCATGCCCTGAGCTAATGCTTGCCATTATGTGTGATCCACGAAAGAAGGGAAAAATGGCACTCATCAGGAAATCCCTTACGACTTATAGGGATCTATTAATTCAGAGGCTGTGTGACAGGCACAGAAAATAGTTTAGGCCACTAGAGGGGGATGAGGAAGAAGAGCAGGAGGAGCCTTCTGATAGTGATATTGTGCCACCATCACCTACTAGTGTCAGCACCACCACTGTTGCGCACTACACCAGAGCAACTGATGTTTGGAGTGAGGCATTCAATTCTTTAGTTGGCCCCACAAGACTGCCCACCATGAAACAAAGCCATGTGTCAGATCATGTCAAATTTTATCTGTCAGAACCACATTTGCCCTCTACTTTGGAGCCATTACAGTATCGGCATGAGCAGAGGGGTAATGGCATGCTCTCTCCTTGGTGGCCCAAGAGCTACTTTCCTGCTCCGACCTCCGTCCAAAGTGAGACAGTATTTTCCATCACTGGAAATATTCTGTGCCCACAGAGATCACAACTGGCCCCACAGCTGATGGAGCATATGGCATTTCTCAAAGTTATCCTCCCAAAGCTGGAATACCCTGACTTAAGCTTTGAAACTGAGTAAATGTACTACCTACGCTATCTTCTTTATCAATTATATAAGTCTATTTTTAATTAAACATGTTCCAAGATTAGATGCCAAATAATAAATACAACCAGGGCCGTATTAAATATTGATTGGACCCTGGGCAAACGTTTTCTTGCCCCCCCATACAATTTTGCTCTCCACCTGCTCTGAGACATACAATAATTAGCAGCTAGACTTAAGATCAGTTTACTGTATCAGATCAGGCAGCGATTACGATTGGTTGCCAGGGGTTACATTGTATCATTACCGCTTACTGACTGGTTGCCAGAGGTTACAGCACACATTACTGCTCACTGATTGGTTGCTAGAGGTTACAGGACATCATCTCCTCACCGCAGGGGGTATGATATACATATGAATTCTGCCTTTATTTACAGATCTATGCCGGCGGACGCAGCTATTTACATATGAATGCTGCTGCTATTTACCTATGAATTTCGGTTATTTACATGTAAACATGGTCTGCGGGTGAGTCCTCTGTACACAACAATAGGGCAGAGCTGATCAGCATTAGTAGAAGCACTTCACACTGAGATATCAGGACACAGCAAGGGACTAAAACTTCAAGGGACAAGGTAATTTAAACCTGGATAGTTGGCAAGTATGAGGCAGCTGCTTTGGGTCCCACAACAAAGACAGGGCCCAGTGCAGCTGCCCCTTTTGCCCTGCCTTAAAGATGGCCCTGAATACAACAAACCTAAATATAGTGCATAGGAAGAAAAGAACGGCGGCACACAACAGGAACGTTCCAACGATTTTATTCCAAAAATAGCAAAGACAGCCAACAAAGACAGAGTGTCCAAACCCACAAGGTGATGCATGTGTTTCACATTGACCTCAGTGCCTCTTCAAAACTTCAAACAGGTTTGAAGAAGCACTGAGGTCAGTGTGAAATGTACACTTCACCTCCTGGGTTTGGACACTCTGTCTTTGTTATTTTTGGAATAAAATCGCTTGAACGTTCCTGTGGTGCGCATCTGTTCTTTTCTTCCTATTGATCATTGGTGGCGAGCTGTGGCTGGCACCCAGCACATCCGGACTGTCATAATTGCTTACCTGGAGCAGCGTCTTCCTTGTTTGAATCAAATATAGTGCATTTCAGGATATATACCAAAACTAATATGTTTAATAAATATATGCTAAAGTACCAATCAAGTTTTTTTTGGGTGTGGCGGCCCATCTCAAGTGGTCCAACATTGATTGCCTGACCACCTAACTTACCTTAAAATTTTTTGGACAACTTGAGATTGGCCGATCCCCCCCCCCCAAAAAAAAAAAGAGATCATACTGTGAGGTTGATCCCAGCTTGTTAGGCTGGCTTCACACTGGGGCGGTGCGGGGCGGCGACGGTAAAGCAGCGCTATATTTAGCGCTGCTTTACCATCGTTTTTCCCGCGGTATGCGGCCGCTAGCGGGGTGGTTTTAACCCCCGCTAGCGGCCGCAAAAGGGTTAAAAACCTCCGCAAAGCGCCGCTGCAGCGGCGGTTTGCGGGCGGTATCCCCGCGGTTTCCCATTGATTCCAATGGGAAGGAGCGGTATAGGAGCGGTGAATACACCGCTCCTTCACCGCTCCAAAGATGCTGCTAGCAGGACTTTTGTTGCGGTCCTGCTAGCGCACCGCTCCAGTGTGAAAGCCCGCCGGCTTTCACACTGGAGTGAATGGGGCCGGTTTTTTCAGGCGGTACACAGGCGCTATTTTTAGCGCCGTACCGCCTGAAAACCGCCCCAGTGTGAAAGGGGCCTAAGGCACATAGTCTCTAAAGTTAAGAGTGGGACTGATACTTTTCAAATATTTATTAAACAGATTCATTTTGTATAAACATCTATTCCTGACATGCACTATTTTTGGTTTTGTTGTATTGATTTGCCATCTAATCTTGGAACCGGTTGAATTGAAGTAGATCCATCCACTCGGTTAATAATAATAATTGTTGCTCACAATCACAAATCCAATATCCACTACCACCAGTTGAAAGAATGTGATCAACCCAAGCTGGGGTTTTTTTGTTTGTTTAGTTTTTCGTTCCATCTTTTTTTGGAGTAGTGCTTTCACTCCGTGGCTCCCAATACTCCCACAAAAAAATGTGAGTATTCCAAAAAAAAATAAAAAAACCTATGCTTTAATTCCATGGCTCACAATACTCCCACAAACACTGTGGCTTTCCTCCTACTGTGCTGCTACTGCAGATATCTCACCACTAGGGATGAACCGAACACCCCCCGGTTCAGTTGACAGCAGAACATGCGAACAGGCAAAAAATTTGTTTCAAACACGCAAACACCAGCAAAGTCTATGGGACACGAACATGAATAATCAAAAGTGCTAATTTTAAAGGCTTATATGCAAGTTATTGTCATAAAAAGTGTTTGGGGACCTGGGTCCTGCCCCAGGGGACATGTATCAATGCAAATTTCTTTTTTAAAACTGACGTTTTTTCGGGAGCAGTGATTTTAATAATGCTTAAAGTGAAACAATAAAAGTGAAATATTCCTTTAAATTTCATACCTGGGGGTGTCTATAGTATGCCTGTAAAGTGGCGCATGTTTCCCGTGTTTAGAACAGTTCCTGCTCAAAATGACATTTCTAAAGGAAAAAAAGTAATTTAAAAGTATTCGCAGCTATAATGAATTGTCGGTCCCGGCAATACAGATAAAAGAAGTCATTGAAAAAAATAGCATGGGATCCCCCCAGTCCATTACCAGTCCCTTTGGGTCTGGTATGAATATTAAGGGGAACCGCAAAAATTGGGTGGAGGTCCCCCCAAATTCCATAATAGGCCCTTCAGGTCTGGTATGGATTTTAAGGGGAACCCCCGCGCCAAAATTTAAAAAAATGGCATAGGGGCCCCCCTAAAAATCCATACCAGACCCTTATCCGAACACGCAACCTGGCAGGCCACAGGAAAAGAGAGGGGATGAGAGAGAACCCCCCTCCTAAACTGTACCAGGCCACATGCCCTCAACATGGGTTGGGTGCTTTGGGGTAGCCCCCCAAAGCACCTTGTCCCCATGTTGATGGGGACAAGGGCCTCATACCCCCAATCCTTACCCGATGGTTGTGGGGGTCTGCGGGCAGGAGGCGTATCGGAATCTGGAAGCCCCCTTTAACAAGGGTACCCCCAGATCCTGGGCCACCCCTGTGTGAAATGGTAACAGGGTACAAATGTAACCCACCATTTCCCAAAAAAAGTGTCAAAATGATAAAAATGACAAGACACGGCTTTGGACAAGTCCTTTATTTAAAAAAAATAGTCCCATGAAGTCCATTCATCTTCTTCTTCTCTCGCTCCTCCGACGGACCGAAAAAAAAAAAAAGCTGTGACCATGGGAGGCTTCCGCCGCATGACGCGTCTTCACAGGTGACATTTCTTTTATAACTGAGGGCCACACGTTGACGTTTTTGGCGCAGGGTTCCCCTTAAAATCCATACTAGACCTGAAGGGTCTGGCATGGATTTTGAGGGGGACCCCCACGCCATATTTTTTTTAATTTTGGTGCGGGATTCCCCTTAATTTCCCAGACCTGAAGGGCCTTGTATGGAATTTGGGAGGACCCCCACACAATTTTATTTTTGAAATTTTGGTTTAGGGTTCCCGTTAATATTCATACCAGACCCAAAGGGACTGGTAATGGACTTGGGGGATCTAATGCTGTTTTTTTTCAATGACTTCTTTTATCTGTATTGCCGGGACCGACAATTCATTATAGCTGCAAGTACTTTTAAATGACTTTTTTCCTTTAGAAATGTCATTTTGTGCAGGAACTGTTCTAAACACGGGAAACATGCAGCACTTTACAGGCATACTATAGACACCCTCCAGGTACAACATTTATAGGAATATTTCACTTTTATTGTTTCACTTTAAGCATTATTAAAATCACTGCTCCCGAAAAAACTGCAGTTTTTAAAACTTTTCTTGCATTGATACATGTCCCCAAACACTTTTTATGACAATACCATACAAATAAGTCTTTAAAATTAGCACTTTTGATGTCTCCCATATACTTTTAAAGGGTGTTCCGCGGCTTTCGAATTTCCCGCAAACACCTAAAATTGTTCGCTATTCGGCGAACAGACAAACACCCGATGTTCGTGTCAAACTTACGTTCGACTCAAACATCACTCACCTTCCATTATTCCATAATCATTTCTGCTAATTGATATCCCTCTCTCTATTTTCCTTTACAATTTAGTTACATCACGTGCATGCGGAACACTAGACCTGGACGTGGATGAGAAATGATTGAAATAGATCCACACATGAGTTGTTGAACACTTCACAGTATTACCAGTACATACCACTTTTATTATGTTATAAAGATAAACTTGTATGACTTTTTTTGCAAATAAATAATATTGATTTGTCAGTGTGCGTGAGTGAGTATGGGTCTGTGAGTGAATGGGTCAATGTGAGTGTGTAAGGGTTAGTTTGTCTGTGCATGTATGGGTCAGTCCGTGTGCATGAGGCAGTGTGACTGTCCATTGGTCAGTGTGTGTGTGTGTGTGTGTGTGTGTGTATATTTTAATGGGTGTGAGTATATCAGTGTGTGTCAGTAAAAAAAATGTATTTTGATGTACCGTATATACTCGAGTATAAGCCGAGTTTTTCAGCAAATTTTTTGGTGCTGAAAGTGCCCCCCTTGGCTTATACTCGAGTCAAGCACTTTTCTGCAGCAGAGAATTACATTTTCCGACCCTACTTTGGGGTTCTTAGCACCAAGTGGCCCCAAAATACGGGGCCCCAAAGTCGGTTCGGAAAATGTCATTCTCTGCTGCAGAAAAGTGCTTAAGGTTTTCCGACCCGAATTTGGGGCCTCGTATCTCGGGGCCACTTGGTGCTAGGAACCCCAAATTTGGTGTGCAAACTAGAAACTAGCAATACAACAATACAAAATTTGGGGTTCCTAGCACCAAGTGACCCCGATATACAGGGCCCCAAAGTCGGTCAACTGTGTCCATCTGCAGCAATGTCATTTCAGGACCCTTTGGCTGCAGCTAGGGGGCATCTAGGAACCCTTAACTACCAAGTTTGAAGTTTGGGGGACCTATGACTGCAAATGGGCACAGTGAGGCATGCAAATGGGCTCAGTGAGGCTGCAAATGGGCATTGTTGACCCTCTTTTACACTTACAGTAGCTGCACATTTCTCACCCAAGGCTTATACTCGAGTCAATATGTTTTCTAATTTTTTGTGGTAAAATTAGGAGCCTCGGCTTATATTCGGGTCATCTTATACTCGAGTATATACGGTAATATATAAATATACATGCACACAAACTGTCAGGAGCCTCGATCGCTCATGCTCCTCCTTTCCAGCATCCTAGTTTTGGCTATGGCACTCTCCTTGCCTGTCTGTCAACCTTCAAGGTGATTAACGTGGCCAGTTTTTGGGTGGCAATCAAACCTGTTATAAGCAAGTTGTATTGCTAGTTCCACTGGGATTTTGGGTTCCTAGCACTAAGTGGCTCCGAGATATAAGGCCCCAAAGTCAGGTCGGAAAATGTCATTCTCTGCTGCAGAAAAGTACTTGACTCTTTCAGCACAAAAAAATGTGCTGAAAAACTCGGCTTATACTCGAGTATAAAGGGTAACTTATATTTTTGGTATGCAAAACAATTTCTTTAACAAATTAAGGGTGTAGCCATGGGGGCTAAATATGCCCCCTGCGGTTGCAAACCTTTTTATGAGTAAATGGGAATCAGAAGAAATTTTTGGTAAACAGATCCCAGGTTTGATCACATACAGGAGATATATCGATGATCTTTTTCTAGTATAAGAAGGCACTGAACAATCACAAAATAATTTTCACAACAAATTAACATCAACACATATAATATCTCTTTCTCAGCGAATTACAGTAGAGATAAAGTCAATTATCTTGATTTGGAAACTTTTAAACAGGATGTTTACATGCCCCTATTTTAAAAGTATGGATAGAAATAGCTACATTTCTACGTATAATGGCCACCATCCCAAGTGGTATAGTATATATATATATATATATATATGCATTGTAGAACATTTATATGCTTCGGTCCCTAAACCATTGTAGATTGCAGTATATAAATATATAATTTAAACCCCTACATACACCATCTGATTAGTGACACCAATGTGGTAAGCATCTACATCATGATTCATGCGTCACCAGGAATCCAGTTAAACTCATGGGAGTAACAAGATGGCAATCGCGATGTAGAGTACATTGCACTTGGAGTACCAATATGGTGTCTACTCAGTTTCCTGTGTATACAAGAAGTAGGCTGGGTTCAATGTGAGTACTAATATGGCGACCGCTATACTTCCGGTATGCACAAGTAGATAATCATAGGGAGTACAAATATGATGGTTGATGAAGTCCTCCTGTACACACGGAAAGCCAACAAATGAGAGCACCAAAATGGAGGCCGTTACACTTCCTGGGGTGACAGGAAATTAAATTACATACATGGTAGGCAGCGAGAATAGTAGGAGGTTTGGGTGTAGTGGATGAGACTTAGTAAATAAAAGACAGCCATTCATGGGCCCCCCTTAACTTCTGAAGACGCCCAGTGGGAGGGGTGAAACGCGTCAAGCAAGGACCATACACACGAGGTTCAGTGATGGCTGGCAGCACGCCAAGGTGGTGATTTTCTGTCGGTATGCCTTTATTTGTTGTAAGTGATTTTAACAATACATTTTAGCAATATCATGCTATGTGCATCTCTCTCTTTATTTGGCACATGTACTGTCTATATCACTACAATGGAGATCCATTAATGGAATAATAAGAAAGAAACATCTTGGTTTATTGTGGAGACCCTTTATTACCAATAGTGAAGGGAGACATCCTGATCGTTGTTGGATAAAGATCTTGTGTGTTTATAGCATACTGCTGGTGAGTGGGGACCCAGGAGGGGGGCACAGAGTAGCACTGGAATCCTCACAACCCTCACAAACAAGAGTCTACACGTGTATTTTGCATCAAAAAAATGTATGCAGTTTTGCACTTTTTGGAATTTAATTGCACCTTACTTTTTGGTTTATTAAGGATTTATTGTTTATTAAAGACATTAGTTTGGAGCAGTGCTGGGTATAATATTTTGTATCACCTTTTTTTTTTTTTTTTTTTTACCTTACACGTCAGCTGCAGCTCAATTGTGATTTTTTTATGTAGAGTAATTCATTGATTATTTATACACCATAGTTTGGGTATTTATATATTTATTTTAAATAGTTTGAGGGAGATCAACATGGGGGCCAATCCTCATAGGGCAACAACCAGGATTAAGGTAGATTTAGTGGATCTCCAGGAAACAAATCAAGTGATCATTTCAGTTGACAGTTTGGAAGCATTCCAGTCGAAGTTATTGTGCTGACGATCTGAGGATGAGAGACCTGGGGTTCCAGAACATTTCAGCATTGCCATAAAGCCAACCCTTCTTTGAGGGACTGAATGATGTGTTCTTTTGCATCTTTGTTAATCACCAATTTCACGGGGTGTTCCCATTTATACTGTATCTTGTGGTTTCGTAGAGGCTTGGTGATGGTGGCTACGTTTTTCCTTTGAAGCAGTGTGTATTTGGACAGATCAGCAAAAAAGGAAAGATCAGAGTATTGCTTAGAAATGGACGCTATGTTTCTAGTGGCCCAGAGGAGGCGTTTTTAATGAGGTAAAAGTGAATGCGGACAATTGTGTCCCTTGGAAATTTGTTTGATAAGTGTGGAGGTTTAGGCAGCCTGTGTATGCGATCAATAATCAATTTGGTTACTGAAGCTTCAGGTAAAATATCCAACATAAGTTTAATGAAATAATCTTTTAATGCGGATGATTTGATGGTTTTGGGGATGTATCTAATCTTTAAATCATTTCATCTAGAACAATCTTCCAAGTAGGCTAATTTGGCTTTAATCCACTCCACCTCCTCCTCATGTTCATGGTGGGCATCCACTAACTCATTGAAATAAAAGGTAACTTCACCTATCTTGGTTTCAACATAGGAGATCCTGTTATCTAGGTCATGTGAGAGAGCAGGGAGGGGGTGGCGTCAACTAAGTGTAGTATTAATGGTAAAACATTTTTTGCACAAGATTAAGAACACTTACAGGATATAAGAGAAGATTGTGTCCATCATAGTCTAATCAGTCCTGGCAGCTCTTTGAAGGCCCTTTTATAAAAAGGACATTATCTCTTGAAGCGCCAGATCCCCTATTCACTTTACCTATAATCTAGGTCATGGATTTCAGCTTTAAATTGACGAACCATAGTTACATCAGTGTAAATGGAGCTTTGCAAGGATAACATCATCTCTTTTAATGTGATGTCTATCACTGCCTGGCCAGTAGTGGGGTATGCAGCAATGGAGTTCTGGTGACATGAGTTCTGGTGACATGTTCCCTCTGTGTCAGATGTCATTGAGAAGGTCCCCTCTTTGTGCTGCTCTTCATTAGGGCAGAGCCTGGACCTGGATTTAGCCAGGCTAGTAGAAGTGAAGGATGTCTGGGAGTGAGGTCTCCCCCTCCATCTCAGTCCAGCTGTGACATTGAAGCAAGCTGCTGCCGTCACCATCTTGGATTGGATTGCCAAGCAGGCCGGCGGGGGTTAGAATTGTGTCATCTTCCTCGGAGCCTCGTTTTCTTTAATCCTTGGACATTCCCAGGGAGATGGTGAGTCAATGCCCTTTTTAGCCCAATAGTGCCACTGAGAGACAGAGCAGGATCAATGTGCAGCCATCAAGCATGGAGTCCAGCCATTCCCCCAGTATAGGCCTTTTAAATTAATAATTTATAGATACATTTTATAGATACATCTCTATTCTTAGCTCCTAGGCATTTTTCCTCTCAATATTGACTACATTTCATCCATATTTCCTGTAATATATTGGCAGCATTACTGATTGTTCAGCTTTCCTAGCAGTAGCAGTTAAAAGGGGAAAATTGCTAAAATGTCTTTTACTTTCTGTCTCATACACATGCTTGAGAAGCCTAAGGCACCAAAATACTTCCTTCCATATGATAGGTGTTTCAGTTTGAAAAGATAAAATAATTGTATAAAGGTCTGATTGATAGTCATATACAGACCTGCCATGTACATCATAGCACTAAACACACATACTGTTTACTGCATAAATTAATTTTTTCCTTAAAGTTTGCTTAAACATACTACATATTCTAGTTATGTAACTCCTAAGACACTTGGCATGCTGATCAGAACTACCAGTCCAGCGACCTTTAAAATGAAATAGCACTGTCCATGGACTGGTATTCTTGGCTATATATTAGTATGTGAATGTTTTAAACATCCAGTGGGTGAGACACTCATTTACAGGCCTGCCATTAAAAACACAAGTCCTTTCTACGTTTGTGAAATATTATGCACAGATACAGCCTTTAAAAACTTCCTGCAATGGAAAATAATAGTGCAAGTATGGTGGCTTTTACCATGGAAAACCTGTAATGTTATATAGTAGTACAAGCGCCGTAACTTTTGGAATGGAAATTGTGCTAAGAGCTCTGTACACATTTCCTTTCATGCCATTAACTGTTGCTCATTCTACCTCTATGCTATCTCCTTTCTCGAAACTCCCCCAAAGAATGAAGACCTTTTTACCTTCTTCATCTTTTATTTCCCTGCTTCTGGTGCTACTTTGATTCTGCTCCAAAGGAGAAATACATATTTTCATTATAATCGGTTTCTCATTTTCCCAGTGTCCCCAGAAGAAGAACACATTAAAGGCAAACTATACATAACTTTTTTTGCAAAGCACACCTTTCCCTGTGTACTCTGTCTCTTTTTTAATCTGAATACCTTTCCTGATTCCCAGAAAGGAATGTAAATACAAAGATAGATTAGATACTGTATCTAAGATTAGAAAGTAGAATTTTCAGTTCACCAGACTGTAATATTGTGTTCTCTATTTTATTTCATTTCTTTATCCTAATGCTTTTTTGTGAAATAAATATTAATATGAATATATATAAAACTAAACAAATAAAACTTGCTTTATATGACCAAATATGCTTAACCTTTGCTTTAGTTTCAAGTACGCAATTTGCTCACATTGCTCTACATTATAAAGTAAACAGTTCTGCCTTAAATAAAGGTCAGGATGTGTTCTGCTAAAATCTAATTTCATCATTTTGACCAGCGACCTATAACTCCTTAAACATACAGTAAGGTTTAAGTGAAATGTCTGGCTTTGATTATATGTGTTGAAAAGCCATTTTCCCCCTGGGCATATCTTAAAATACTGAAAAAAATATGCAAAAAGCACAAAAACAATTTGAAGAAGAATTATGATGTACTAAATTAAATTTTGCTCTAGTAAAATGCAAAAAAAAAAGAAACCACAACTATCCATTAAAAAAAAATAAAAATAATGTATGTAAAAAAAAAAACATATTGTGATGTAGAATACAGATATACAGAAAGTACACCATTTCTTCAATTACATTTCCTTGTACTACTTTTCTAGCATATCATGTATGGTGCAGTGATAGATTAGATTTGTGTCATTAGTTCTTTTTATGATAAAATATATTTTATTCTGGCGTCTCAATGCAATTAATTCTGCAGGGAAGATACAGGAAAAATTTTGTTTGCTCAAAGGCACAGTTAAAAATGGGGTCGAAATGTACTAAAAGACATTAATTTCACAAAGGACTACAAGAGAACTTTGCTAGATTACATGCTCTGCTCATGAATAAATTAATAAATGTTATGTTGCCTGGAGGAAATGTGTTTATAGGAGTTTTTCTTAAGTAAAGCATATCATTTTCTTGGCTATTCTGAAGAGACTGGGAATTCTGCATGAATGCTGTATGACATGTTTTAAAATTAATATTTTTTGGCCATTTAAGAGATGCTCAATTTGAAAAATAATATTGTATCTGTAAACCATTTAATATTTTACAGTGAATCAAATAATATTTTTTTACTATTCTTACTAATTCTTATTCCATAATTTCAAACCATCTAATTTTACCCAAACTGGACCTCCAGGAAAACAGCTAAACATGCAGTTGACACAGTAATATGTTTACGGTTTTTCCTGCCAAATGATTTGTAATTCTCTTTGACAAATCTCATAAGCAATACATCTTTAACACACTGCACAGTAAAGCTATTTATGTTAACTTTCTGCTGCCAGCCCGTTTATTGGAAAATGAGTCAGTGTCATTAGCTCAGTCTAGTTAGCAGGTAGACAATCTCGGTAGAATCAAAGCTAAACTAAGAGGCCATGAAGGGATCTTCCCTGTCTGTGCTGTGTGGCAGGGGTGTGTAAATTTACAAGTGACTAAATTGAAGGAGAACTTCATTCAAAGCCTTTCAACTGAGTAGATTAGGTCACCAACATACTTCATTTTTTTCTGCGGCTTCCTTTTTGCAGAAATGTATTTGCTTAAAGCCCATCTCTGGGTCTTTACTTCAATACTGCAACCCATCCAGAATCTCTGGGGGTTCAAGTCATTCAGAATCACCAATTAAATATAAAACCTTCTAACACATTTTTTTACCTCACCTGAATACTCTGTTGTGTGACCATTCACATCATCTCTTCTTGTAGTTGAGAACAGTGACAATGCCTCTTAAAATCTCCCAGACACTGAGCTTAATAATGGACTCTTTTAGGGCTCTGACTTGTCCACTTCCCCTGGTCCTTTAACTTCACTGGGATCTAATCCAGACTTTCCACCAGAGATGGCTTCTTTGGCTAAACTGCCGCTGAATGAACACACACCCTTATTAGTTACACATTGGGGGTTATTTACTAAAGGAAAATCCACTTTGCACTGCAAGTGCACTTGAAAGTAAAGTCGCTGTAGATCCGAGGGGGACATGCAAGGAAAATAAAAAACAGCATTTTAGCTTGCACATGATTGGATAATAAAATCAGCAGAGCTTCCACTCATTTCAGATCTACCCCTTAGATTTAGAGCGACTGCACTTCCAAGTGCAAAGTGGATTTGCCTTTCGTAAATAACCTCCTTTGTGTACAAGAGGGCAAATTAAAACTGCATGCCAGTCTGACAGCAGAATTGGGGGATCCGGCTATGGCAAATTGAATGTACCATCAGATATATAGTTATATTTTCACTAAAGCATGAAAATATTCCTTGCTGAGATCTCTGACTCCTTTCAAATATATTTGCCTTAAGGGTAATACAGCTGAAAACACCATTTTAATGGTATATACTGTACTTGGCTACACATTTCACATACTTTAGACCCAGTTAAATTCAGAGCAATTTGGGACTCCACCCTTGATACAATATTTCAAGATGAACAATGGCAGCATGCGTGTATCTTTGCACATTAATATTTCATTAGCACCCACTTCCAGAAATCTTTATATATAGTACAGTAAACATATATCACATTGGCATGTGACACCTGTAAAACTGAAACATTGGTTCCCATAGTCCTCCGATCTTTGTTGGCATTGTAATCAAAAGAAAGGTTCCCTGGTACATATCTGGTTGGAATGTCCTTTAATAACTATCTTCTGGCAGAGGATTCTCAAACTGATCATACATATCACTTAAAACGAGATTAAGCTGACACTGGCCTGTTGCTTACTCCATATTTCTGATTACTCTATGAGAATATATAAACAATCTTTAACTAGATACCTATTGATAGTGGCGGAAGCGTGGATTGTTACAAACGAGGAGCTTTATAACATGGAGGAATTGGTTGCAATAGTCAATAAAACAACAAGAAATTTTAATAAAACTTGGTCCACCTGGGTCATTTTTCAATAGTCTGTAGATTTTGTCAATTTAGTAAATGACACTCAGGCTACATCCTAGTGATATGGATGAATGTGTCCATCTTGGGTCCTTTCTTGGTTATCCACACTAAATCAACTGCAACTGTGTGTACATTGACTATGACTCACTTCTTTTACATGTATTTGTGCTGATATACTTTGATAACTTCATGGTCCTGCCTTAGTCATCATGGCATTGCTTTAGTTATCAACATTTTTGTAATATTGTAATTTTTGCATACATGTGCGGAACATCCCGAAGATGCAGGCTACATATATTTGTTCTTTTAAAGTGGCTGATGCTTCTGCATTCCACTTCTGTTGCTAACCTCTTATGATTATTTTTTTTTGTTTACAAAAGTTTTATTTGGAAGTTCAATTGTATACAAACATGTACAATCTGATAACAATAAATGAACATATGAATAAAGACAGTGATTTTACATTATAGTAACAATACAATGTACAGCATGTGAGAAACTTGGTGTGTTATCTAGGTAGAAGGTTTCATATTTTATTCGTTCTGTGGTAGTTTTTCATGTCCTCAAATACATGAGAATCCACTGATAAATATATATAGATAACCAACTCAATTAACAGGGAAAATACAGTGTCAAGGTTCAGGTAAATTCCAGTAGGACCATTTTTGATTATAAATGTACATTGAGTCATGTAACGTGTGGTATATTCTTTCCGAAAGTCTGACATTCTCCATTCTGGAGAGAACTTGAGACCATGGAAGATTGTCTGACTTCCAGTTAAAGGCAATCATCCATTGGATGGAGCTACATAGAGAGTGAAAGAGTCTCATACATGGGAGAGGGATATCCAGTATGTTTGCATATAAAAGGCAATTTTGGGGTGTGGGAACAATTTTTTGTTTAGAAGAGTTTTCTATTCTGTCTATTGCTTTGATCCAGATATTCTCAAGGAGTTGGCAGCTCCAGAATATGTGGAGGACAGTACCTGGAGTCTGACATCCTCTAAAACAATTCGGTGATATTGAGGGGAAAAATGTGTTGAGTTTAGAGGGGGTCAGGTACCATCTTGAGAAAAATTTTGTGGGGGTTTCTCTGAAGGCAATAGCTTTATTACTTTTACGTAGATTGTTTGTCATATCTAGCCAGTCTTCCGGGGAGAAAGTGCAGGCAAGATCTGATTCCCAGTGGAGCATTGGTCCAGATTTGTCTGGGACGTCTAGACCATTAAGATAGTTGTAAATTTTTGATATGAGGCCTCTTTCCTCTGCAGAGGAGATACATATCTTCTCAAATACAGTGGCATGAGGATAGGGAGAAGGAGGGAAATAGTCTGAGAAGTAATTTTGGATGTGGATGTAGTTTTGTGACTCTGAGTAGGGAATATCCCACCTTGCACAAAGTAATATAAATGGGGTAAATTCACCATCCGTCAGTAGAGAGTTTAGGGATGTCAGACCCCTAGAGGTCCAATGCGAGAACTGGGCCACGTTATTGTGTGCTATCAAAAATCTAGGGTCTCCTAAGAATGAGGTGAGGATAGAGAAGTCCGAGGATAATCTGAATGGGCTTCTTATCTTGAGCCAAAGCTGGTAGAGGTGGACAATCAAGATATTGAGTTTAGTGAGTTTATTGTATATGTTGCTTTTGCTCCATAGGATACTGTGGAGATCCAGTGGAGCAATAGAACGAGTTTCAAATCTTCTCCAAGGTGTATTCTGCGTTGGAGAAAACCACTGGGATATGTGCTGAGAGGAAATATAACCAAATGTTGGGGAGGCCTAATCCCCCTAGTGATTGAGATCTGTGCATATGTATATAGCTACACCTAGGTTTTTGTGAGTGAGGGCACCATACAAATGGGAAATTTCCCTTAAGTTGGTCATGTTCCTGTTGGGAGTAATTGATCGGTAAGGCAGAGCATTTATTTAAATTAATCTTTAGACCGGAAATATCATGAAATACATTAAGTTCCTTAAGAAGTGAAGGGATGGAGATCAATGGTTCTGAGAGAAAAATTAGGGCATCGTCTGCATATAAACTGATCTTAAATTCGTCATCAACTTTAGTATAACCTTTAATGTTGGTGTTGTTTCTAATTCTCTGTGCCAAGGGTTCAATTGCTAAGGCGAATAATAGGGGGGATAGGGGGCAGCCCTGTCTTGTTCCCCTACTAAAAGGGAAGAATTCTGAGTTGTGACCTGGGATTCTAATCCTGGTCTGTGGCGAGTGATATAGCGCATTAAATCCATGTAGGAAGTTACCAGAGATACCGTATTTTGGCAAAAGTTGGTTGAGGTAGGTCCAGTTCACACTATAGAAGGCCTTATGAATGTCTAAACTCAGAAGGCATAGTTTCCGAGAGTGCAAATTGGCATCTTGTATAATAGTAACCAATCTAATATTATCCACAATTTGACGGCCTGGAATGAAGCCAGATTGATCTATATGAATTAAATTAGTGATAACTGAGGCCAATCTGTCCGCGAGCAGTCTACCAAAGATTTTTAGATCATTATTGAGCACTGAAATTGGGCGGAAATTTTGTGGGAGTGTGTGGTCTTTGTCTGGTTTAGGTATTAAAGATTCGTTAGCTAGTAACATTTCGTCCGGGAAACGGTTACCTTTGAGGATATTATTAAAAAGTTTGGTCAAGTGTGGGATAAGAAGATGGGCATGTTTTTTGTAATAAGTTGAAGAGAAACCATCAGGTCCTGGGGCCGTGGTAGATTTAAGGAATTTAATGATTATAGAAATTTCAGAGTCAGTGCAGGGTGCATTAAGGGCTTTAGTTTGATTTGGATCGAGGGATGGTAGTATCGTTTCTTTCAACCAGTCTATGGAGGATATTTTTGGTAGGGATTGGGGACCAGAGAGAAGGTCCTTGTTAAAGTCTGAGAATATATTTAGTACTTCTACTGGGTGTGTAACAAGGTTACCTGCTTGGTTTCTAATTTTATAGGTATGAGGGGGTTGGTCTTGGTTTAATTTTTTGGCAAACATAGCAGAGGGGGAATTGCCCTGAAGTAGGAACTTAGCCTTTGAAAATCCAAGCGATTTTTCTGTGTTTGCTGATCGTATGTGATTCAGCTTGTGGCGCTTTTTTTGGATTAGGATAGTTATCTCTTGAGAGGGGGTTTGCTGTAGTTTGTTATGAAGGTGGTTCAGGTCCTTTGTCAATCTATTTATGTCAACTAGTCTATCCTTGTTTCTTTTGGCAGCTAGGCTGATAAAGTGTCCTCTGAGGATAGCTTTGTGGGCAACCCACAAAGTTGTGGGGGGGGGTGTCTTCACTTACATTTTCTTTAAAGTAATTTTCAATGTGCGTAGAAATTGATTGGAAGAAGGATGGGTCAGAAAGTAATGAGTCATTTAGACGTCAGTTAAATGGGGAAGGGGTAAGACCTATGTGTGAGGTCTCAAAGGATGTAATTTCATGATCTGACCAGGGGCATGGGTGTATATTGGCTTTTGTAGAGTTTGCTACCAGAATAGGGGTACAGAATATGTAATCCAGTCTGGTGTAAACATCATGTGGATGTGAATAGTGTGTGTAGGCTTTAATGCCAACATTGTGCGCCCTCCAAGTGTCTATGAGCTGGAGTTTGTTGAGGTAGCGATTCAGGCTTTTGGGGAAAGCTTGGGCAGAAGGAACAACCTTACTTCTGTCCAGAGCAGGGTGTGCAGTTAGGTTAAAGTCGCCACCTAGGATTATATGAGGGGAGTTATATTTGTCTAGCGTGTCAAAGAATTTAGTGAAAAATTATGATTGGGAATCATTGGGAGCATATACAGAGGCTATAGTTACTTCTCGTTTGTTAATAATACATTTGATAAGTATGAAGCGACTATCCGTGTCTCTGTAGATGTTCTGAACATCTAGTACAATGGAGTTACGAACAAAAATCGCAACACCACAGGATTTGTTGTCAAAGGTAGTAAAATAAGTTTGGTTATACGTTCTATTAAAGTATTTAGGGTGGTTGGAAGAGGAAAAGTGTGTCTCCTGCATCAGTACTATATCTGCACCAATTCTTTTGTAAAATTGAAAAGCTGTTTTCCTTTTGCGGGGGGGAGTTAAAACCTTGCACATTGTGCGAGATTATTTTAAGACCCATTAGAATCTAGCCCCATCAGGAGGGGTATCCTATCTAACTGACCTGGGTCTATGAGATGAAGAGTATCTCGGTGCAGAAGATTTATGATGATGTTTGGTGTTTTTTCCTCGTCCAACCACAGGATTGAAGGAGCTTGTGTCACATGCAACGGCAAAAAAAATAAGTGCATCATAAATATTATGCATTGTATAGTATAATTCAATATCAAAATCACTGATAACATTGTATATTTGTACTAAATAGTTTTAACTTCCATATTTTATCAAAAATATAACTTGAGCCAAAAAGGCAACTCTATTGTACATAGAAAGTGCGAGAAAATTATTCATTGGGACAGAAAAAAGACTGTCAAATAAAAAAGTAGGACTACTGAGTCCTATTCCTATATATATGGTCAAATGCAGAACCCAAACAATGTCTGAGAATGCAGTCGGCCACATACACAGGATGGGGGTCAATCCAGAGACAGCAGATTAGGCAGGTAAAAAAAAGTGAAAAAAAACTTTTTAAGTAATGTTAGCGTGCAAAGTATTCCTGGGAGTAGAAATGTGAACTACATACCATATATTTATACTATTGAGATGTTAATATTGGATCCGGGGGGGGGGCTGAAAATCACATCTCGTTGAGATTATTATGATGTCTACATCCGAAAGGGGACTATAGGGTAAGCAGCGATGAACCATCAGAAACATTTTGTACCCATATCAATAGTCACCTGATTAAGGTGCTTTAACCCCAATTCCACAATCCACATGTAACAGTGTGGACTGTCGGAGGGGGCCATTGTCCCAGAAGGGACATAGTAAAAAAAATTAGTGCAAAGGTAAGTATGTCATATATTATGCTACCAAACATCTGATACCAATAGCAGCCATTGTTATTTTGGTCAAATGATCAGTAAGTAATACTTCTAGGATTTGGTATTAAGCTTAGTTAAAAAGTAAGCTCTGTATATTAAAAAAAGGGAAAAAGAAAACAAAACCAAAAAAAAAAAGGTATTTGAGAACAGAGAAGGGATTTTCTTTTTTCTTTCTTCTTCTGCTTCTATTTTAACTCCAAGGGGAGGTCTTTTGCAGGATTGTCTCTAGTTTTCTTCTCTTCTCTTCATTCTTCATTATATCTTTCTTTCACCCTCCCCTCCTTAATGTTCCAACAAACATGGTATATAAAACTGAATGCGAGTGTGTTGGAGTGGTAGGGCAATTCTCCTGGGCAACAGGAGTGAGAGAGGAGATATTGGCCTGTTGAATATTCAAGGTGCAAAATCTTGAAAAGCTTGTCTTAGGCGCCTCTGGTTACTGTTGTTGCGGCGAGTAGAAGGCGTGGACCAAATTGGAGAAGGTCTGGGGATGACTGGAAGACGGTTAGATGGTTCAGGATCCAGCAGACCCAGTTTGACCAGCAGTTCTTTTCCTTCTATCACATTATAAACTGTGTAGGTCGAGGCGTTGTGAGGGACTGTAAGCTTAAAGGGAAATCCCCATCTAAATTTTATTCTTGCACTTTGAAGAATGCTGGTTACCTCCTTCATCCTGCGTCTCCTGTCTAGGGTGGCTGGAGAGATGTCTGGGAAGATCTGTAATCTTTTGCCCTCATATTCAATACTATGTGTGTTTCTTGAGGCCCTCATTATTTCTTCCTTAACCAGAAAATCCTTCATGCACATAATGATGTCCCTGGGGGGTTTATCTGGTGTTGGTTTGGGGCGAAGCGCCCTGTGAATTCTATCACACATGAAAGCAGACAGGGGTTTGTCAGGGAGGAGGTCATGAAATATTTTGCTAATGGCTGGCATTAATTCTGTGACCATCTCAGGGACCCCGCGCACCTTGATATTATGGCGGCGATTTCTGTTGTCGAGAACCTTGACTTGGGCTTGCAAAAATGCAAAGCTGTCGGCCAGAGTCTCATAATCTTTCCTCAGGTCATTATGTGCCAGTGAGATTTCATCATGTTTTGTTTATAATACATCCGTGCGCCCACCAATGTTAGCAATTTCTTGTGATAGGGCTATGGTGGATTTGTGTACCTCATGTTCAATCTTCTCCACCAGCTTTTCAAATATACTAGCCAAGCTAGCATCAAGGTCCGCTTTAGACAAGGGAGACATGTACTCACTGCGGTCCTGTGGAGAGCTGAAGTTCAGTGTGGGCTTCCCAGCTTCCGCGTGGGGCCTGAGGCCGGCGCCATTTTGAGACATCCTGCGTTGTCTATCTCTGCTGTTTAGAAGAAAGTTAGTTAGGTTGTGATGCTGGCGGCTGGAGCGCCGGTTTTTTGCTCCTAGGCATGCACAAGATGTTCCCACAGGGGTTGTAGGTATTTTCGGCCGGTTAAAAGTAGTCTGGCCCTGGGGATCTTGCCTGCTTTTACCGGGTCTGACGGAGCTGCAGTCACTCGCATCTGTCCCGCATCGCGCCGCGCATGCGCCCCCCAACCTCTTATGATTATATGTGAAATACAAAACCGCATGTATGTAAGTTTATAAATGTGCCTTAAAACTTTCAAAAAATCTATTGATCAAAATAATGGACTCTTCTAACAGCCAATGGAATGTCTCCACATGACATAGACACTCAAAGGGCTTCCACACAATAAAAAAAAGTTGGGTCCCAGTGTGGTAAATTATTAGTGAGCCATGCAATAGTTCCAGGTATTTTTTAGTTAATCAGTGAAAGGTATCTAAAGCTTGCCATACATATTAATTGCTCAAACCTCTTTAGATTTTTCAACAACATTGCAGTGTGAGGCCTACCTGACTAATGATATAAATGTGCTGGTAAATTTAAATAGATCATAAATAGATCATACAATTTAATTGAACGTGCATGGCCAGCTTTAGTCTTTTCATTACTGTGAAACCTTTGGCTTCAGTTTTATTCATTACAGTAGTTCATAGAATTTAGCTGAGGTATAAAGCCAATATATTTTACCAAAGTTAGATCTCTGAAAGATAAATTCTTTGGTTGCGTTAGATGTACTGTACATGTACTGCTTTGCTCTTTACCTTGCTAAGTAAGCTTGTAACTGGTAAATTTGATATGCCATGATAAGGTTACTATTGTGTTTATGGAATAATAATACTTTCCTACAAAAGGTACATTCTGAGCATTTTTACATTGAATAGCCCTCACAACAAGTAAGTTCTGCACTGATGTCAAGGGATGCATCTAAAAGATAATCCAGTTAAAAAACAGCTCTTTATATTTAAATTATGCTTGATCCATATCAATATAAAATACAAGTGAATGTGAAAGAACACTATTGCTTATTCTTTCAAAAAGTATTCCACTTATTTGTTTAACCACTTCAGCCCCGGACCATTTGGCAGCCAAAGGACCAGAGGTCTTTTTTCAATTTCGCACTGCACTACTTTAACTGGTAATTGCGCGGTCATGCAATTTTGTAACCAAACGAAATTTGCGTCCTTTTCTTCCCACAAATAGAGCTTTCTTTTGATGGTATTTGATTGCCTCTGTGATTTTTATTTTTTGCGATATAAACGGAAAAAGAGCGAAAATTTTGAAAAAAAAAGAGATTTTCTACTTTTTGTTATAAAAAAAATCTAATAAACTCAATTTTAGTCAAACATTTGGGCCAAAATGTATTCAGCCACATGTCTTTAGTAAAAAAAATGCCAATAAGCGTATATTTATTGGTTTGCGCAAAAGTTATAGCGTCTACAAACTAGAGTACATTTTCTGGAATTTACACCGCTTTTAATTTATGACTGCCTATTTCATTTCTTGAGGTGCTAAAATGGCAGAGAAGTACAAAACCCCCCCAAATGACCCCATTTTGGAAAGTAGACACCCCAAGCTATTTGCTGAGAGGCATGTTGAGCCCATTGAATATTTTTTTTTTTAGTCCCAAGTGATTGAATAAAGACAAAAATAAAAAAGATTTTTTTTTTTTTTCAAAAAGTTGTCACTAAATGATATATTGCTCACACATGCCATAGTTATATGTGGAATTGCACCCCAAAATACATTTTGCTGCTTCTCCTGAGTATGGGGATACCACATGTGTGGGACTTTTTGGGAGCCTAGCCGCGTACGGGGCCCCGAAACCCAAGCACCGCCTTCAGGATTTCTAAGGGTGCAAATTTTTGATTTCACTCCTCACTACCTATCACCGTTTCGAAGGCCATAAAATGCCAAAATAGCACAAAACCCCCCCAAATGACCCCATTTTGGAAAGTAGACACCCCAAGCTATTTGTTGAGAGGCATGGTGAGTATTTTACAGCTCTCATTTGTTTTTGAAAATGAAGAAAGTAAAGAAAAAAAAAAAAATTTTTTTTCTTTTTTCAATTTTCAAAACTTTGTGACAAAAAGCGAGATCTGCAAAATACTCACAATACCTCTCAGCAAATAGCTTGGGGTGTCTACTTTCCAAAATGGGGTCATTTTGGGGGTTTTATGCCATCTGGGCATTCCATGGCCTCCGAAACTGTGATTGGCAGTGAGAAGTGAAATAAAAAAATTACACCCTTAGAAAGCCTGAAGGCGGTGATTGGTTTTTGGGGTTCCGTACGCAGCTAGGCTCCCAAAAAGTCCCACACATGTGGTATCCCCGTACTCAGGAGAAGCAACAGAATGTATTTTGGGGTGTATTTCCACATATGCCCATGACATGTTTGAGCAATATATCATTTAGTGACAACTTTTTGTAAAAAAAATATATATATATTTTTTTTTTTTCATTATTCAATCTCTTGGGACAAAAAAAAAAAATATTTAATGGGCTCAACATTGCTCTCAGCAAATAGCTTGGGGTGTCTACTTTCCAAAATGGGGTCATTTGGGGGGGGTTTGAACTGTCCTGGCATTTTATGCACAACATTTAGAAGCCTATGTCACACGTCACCCACTCTTCTAACCACTTGTAGACAAAGCCCTTTCTGACACTTTTTGTTTACATGAAAACATATTTTTTTTTTGCAAGAAAATTACGTTGAACCCCCAAACACTATATATATTGTTAAAGCAAAGGCCCTACAGATTAAAATGGTGGGTGTTGCATTTTTTTTTTCCACACAGTATTTGCGCAGCGATTTTTCAAACGCATTTTTTGTGGAAAAAATACACTTTTTTTTATTTTAATGCACTAAAACACACTATATTGCTCAAATTTTTGATGAAATAAAAAATATGATCTTAGGCCGAGTACATGGATACCAAACACGACATGCTTTAAAATTGCGCACAAACACGCAGTGGCGACAAACTACATACATTTTTAAAAGCCTTTAAAAGCCTTTACATGATACCACATTAGATTCACGGAGGAGGTCTACTGCTAAAATTACTGCCCTCGATCTGACCTTCGCGGTGATACCTCACATGCATGGTGCAATTGCTGTTTACATATGACGCCAGACCAACGCTTGTGTACGCCTTTGCGCAAGAGAAGGGGGGGCAGGGGTGCTTTTTTTTTTTTTTTTTGTTTTTTTTTTTTTTTATTTAGCTTTTTTATTTTATTTTTAAACTGTTCCTTCCATTTTTTTTCTTTGTTATGATTTTTATTGTTATCTCAGGGAATGTAAATATCCCCTATGATAGCAATAGGCAGTGACAGGTACTCTTTTTTTGAAAAAATTGGGGTCTATTAGACCCTAGATCTTTCCTCTGCCCTCAAAGCATCTGACCACACCAAGATTGGTGTGATAAAATGCTTTCCCAATTTCCCAATGGCGCGGTTTATATCCGGGAGGGGGGACATTCCCTCCCACTGCTTGTAAAAGCAGTCTAGAGGCTAATTACCCGCTAGAATTGCTTTTACATGAAAGCCGATCACTGGCTGAAAAGAATGATACCAAGATGATACCTAAACCTGCAGGCATCATTCTGGTATAACCATTCAAAGTCCAGCAACATACTGGACATATATTGTAATCTTTTTTTTTTCATGCAGCCTCTTGGCTGAACGAAAAAAAAGAGATTGATTGGTGGGTATGCCCACCATTAGAATACCTCCCTTCATCCACCCACTTCTAATGATGGGCATACATGCACCATTTATATATGCCGATGCATGGGGGCATCCTCCCGCAAAAGTTATGCCGTGTACACACGGTCGGAATTTCGACCGTATGTACGTGGCATTAGGAGCCAATCGCTCCCCCCCCCTGCTGCCCCCATGCTTCGGCATATATGCTCTTTTTTTTAACTGTGGTGGTGAAATCACCTCCTACAGCGTTGGAGTCGCGGCTTTATGTATCGTGGGAGCAAACGCTGTTGCTGTCAAGATAAATAAATCCGCGTTGCAACTGAATGGCGCACCTGAAAACAAAAAATGCTCAACACTAAAACACACAGTAAACAAAATTACATACCTGAAAAGCAAGCATGATAAAACATAATAAAACATAATAAAACATAATAAAACATTGCAGAATAGAATGGAGTAAAAAAAGAGCAACAATAGAGAGAGAATAGAGTGAGAGAGAGAACAATAAAACGACAACTATTTTATTTTTTTTTATTTTTTTGAGATTCACAGGTAAAAAAGCTCCTGACTGAAGCGACTGAATCAAAACGCTACCACAAAAAAAATGTTAGCGATCGCAGGGATCAGGCCTGACTCTGCGAACGCTGCAGTTATGTGTGCTTAGTGTTTTGTAAGTGACAGTGATCGATCGATACTGCACTTGGGTGGGCTGGGCTGGGCGGAGGGGGAAAACGCAGGTGCTAGCAGGTATCTGGGCTGATCCCGCTAACAATGCGTTTTTTTTTGGAACCCTAAACTGCTGGGACGCTAGTATAGATCTGATCAGATCAGATATTGATCTGTTCAGATACTGTGCCACTAAGGGAGGTGTATGCTTTGTGCGTGGGTGTTTGCGGTACTGGCACTAACCTGGGGCGACGCAGACCTTATTTGACCCTAAAACCTAATTGATATCACCCGCCGGGCGATCAGGGGGTTAAACCGTTATTGGGTAATAAATGGCGGGTGCCCTGACAGTATAAAAAACAAGCTAACTAACCAGCGTCACCCGTAACAGTAATACAAAAAAAAACTGGTTACCTAGCGACACTAATGCAGCGATCAGAAAAACGATCGCTTAGTGACACTGGCAAAAGGGGGTGAAAGGGTTAACTAGGGGCAATCAGGGGGTTAAACCTTTATTAGGTAATATATGGGGGTACCTGACGCTATATAAAAACCTGACGGGGAACCTAAATAACGAAATAACTAACTGGCTAACCAGCGTCACCAGTGACAGTTATACAGTGATCACTGGTGAAAGGGTTAACTCTAGGGGCAATCAGGGGGTTAAAACCTTTATTTAGGTTGTAATATGGGGGTACCTGACCTATAAACCTATTTATGAACCTATATAAACATGGCGGTTACCTAAAAAAAAAAAATGGTTACCTAGCGACACTAATGCAGCGATCAGAAAAACGATCGCTTAGTGACACTGGCAAAAGGGGGTGAAAGGGTTAACTAGGGGCAATCAGGGGGTTAAAACCTTTATTAGGTAATATATGGGGGTACCTGACGCTATATAAAAACCTGACGGGGAACCTAAATAACGAAATAACTAACTGGCTAACCAGCGTCACCAGTGACAGTTATACTGTGATCACTGGTGAAAGGGTTAACTCTAGGGGCAATCAGGGGGTTAAAACCTTTATTTAGGTTGTAATATGGGGGTACCTGACCTATAAACCTATTTATGAACCTATATAAACATGGCGGTTACCTAAAAAAAAAAAATGGTTACCTAGCGACAGCAGTGACACTAATACAGCGATCAGAAAAACGATCGCTTAGTGACACTGGCAAAAGGGGGTGAAAGGGTTACCTGGGGGGCAATCAAGGGGTTAAACCTTTATTAGGGGGGGGTGGGGGGCTACCTTGGACCTAAAACTAACTGCCCTGACAGTTATTACAGTCACACTGACACTAAATGCAGTGATCAGTAAAAAAATGATCACTGCAATTAGTGACACTGTGACTGGGGGGGGAGGGGGTGATCTGGGGGGTGATCAGGGGGTGACAGGGGGTGTTTTGTGTGCCTATGTGTACTGGTGTCAGTGTACTGTTTGTGCACTAACCTTTAGATGTTCACAGCTCGGCGTTCCGGTCACATAGACCGGCGCACCGAGCGTGACATCACTTCCTCTGCCTGTGTTTTGATTGACACAGACAGAGGAAGCATCTGATTCGCCAGGAGCGATCGCGAGGGGGTGGCCAGAAACCACTGGCCGTCCCCTCATCCCGGATCGCTCCTGAAGCGATCCCGACCGTCCCCGCCGGCCGGGGGGGGTCCGATCGGACCCCCCACCCGCCGGAAGAATGGCACGTACAGGTACGTGGTTCTGCCTGTACGTGCCATTCTGCCGACGTATATATACAGGGGGCGGTCGGCAAGTGGTTAACTATGTCTTTTTAGAACAGTTTTTGGAAGTTTTAAAAAATATGTTAGCTGTTTGTGGGTGTATCAAAACTATTGCTCTGATTTACCAACAATTTAAACTATTTTAACATAAGAATATCAGCTCTATCCTTTTTAGTTCCAATACAAGATTTTTTGGTTTAAGAAGTGTTTATTCAAATATTTGTTGATATATTACATTTGTATGACAGAAAACACTAGCATAGGGCAGTGTACATGAGGTAACATGCATATACATCATCTGTGACTGTGATAGGTAGGGTTGAGCTAATTGTACTCAGTTTTGTTATATTGCTTTTGGCGCCAATCAAAGTACAGGCTAAAGCCTATCCCTGTGTCCCAGGTTATGCCTATATATCAAGAATAATGTACAAGTGAATGTGAGAGATGACATCACCAAAGGAGCTAGGGAAGAGGTGGAATCCTTATGGGTCGAGCTCCAAAGGGATGAAGGGGAAAATAATACTGGGAGTATGCTATAGGCCCCCTAACCTGAGGGAGGAAGGGGAGACAGATCTCCTATCACAATTTGGATTAGCAGCAAGGATGGGAAATATTATCATAATGGGGGATTTTAATTATCCAGACATAGACTGGGCGGAGGGAACCGTGCATTCATCTAAGGCTCGCCAGTTCCTAAATGTCTTACAGGACAATTTTAAGGGTCAGATGGTTGACATACCAACTAAAAATAAAGCGTTACTGGATCTACTGATTACCAACAATACAGACCTGATCATGGATGTGGAAATACAGGGCAATTTAGGTAACAGCGATCACTGGTCAATTGGCTTCAGTATAATTCACACAAATAGGAAACATAAGGGAAATACAAAGACACTGAATTTCAAAAGAGCCAACTTCCCTAAACTATGAAGGCATAAATTGGGATAAAATCTTAGGAACAAAGAACACGGAGGAGAGATTGGTTTGATTTAAGAACATATTAAAGAAGGGCATTAGCCAATGCATCCCATTGGGTAATAAATTTAAAAGCGCGAACAAAAGTCCTGGATGGCTTAACTCCAATGTAAACATGCATATAAAAGCAAAGGAGAAGGCCTTCAAAAAATACAAGGTTGAGGGATTATCATCAGCAGACATCATCAGACTTTATAAAGAATGCAACAAGATATGTAAGGGTGCAATATGAACGGCTAAGATAGAACATGAAAGACACATAGCGGAGGAGAGTAAAAAAAAATCCCAAGAAATTCTTTAAGCATGTAAACAGTAAAAAAGGGATGACAGACCATATTGGCCCCATAAAGAATGAGGAAGGACATCTGGTTACAAAGGATGGAGAGATGGCGAAAGTATTGAATTTATTCTTCGCCTCAGTCTTCACAAGGGAATTGGGGGGCTTCAGTAACCAAAACTGCAGTGTTTATCCTCATGACACATCACAGGAAGCACCTCCATGATTAACAGAGGACAGAATTAAAATTAGATTTGAGAAACTTAACATTAATAAATCACTGGGACCAGATGGCTTGCAACCGAGGGTACTTAGGGTACTCAGTCAAGTAATTGCAGACCATTGTTTCTAATTTTTACCGACAGTCTACTGACTAGAATGGTACCAGCTGATTGGAGAAAAGCCAATGTAGCACCAATATTTAAAAAGGGCCCAAAATATATCCCTGGGAATTACAGACCAGTTAGCCTAACATCAATAGTATGTAAACTCTTGGAGGAGATGATAAGGGATTATATACAAGATTTTAGTAATGAGAACGGTATCATTAGCAGTAATCATAATGGATTCATGAAGAATCGTTCTTGCCAAACCAATCTACTTACTTTCTATGAGAAGGTGAGTCACCAGCTTGATAAAGGAAGGCCCGTAGATGTGGTGTATCTGGATTTTGCAAAAGCATTTGACACAGTTTCACATAAATGTTATGGACCACAGGGTGAGTACATGGATTGAAAACTGGCTACAAGGGCAAGTTCAGAGGGTGGTGATAAATGGGGAGTACTCGGAATGGTTAGGGGTGGGTAGTGGGGTCCCCCAGGGTTCTGTGCTGGGACCAATCCTATTTACAGTAATTTGTTCATAAACGACCTGAAGGATGGGGTAAACAGTTCAATCTCTGTATTTGTGGGTTATACTAAGCTAAGCAGGGCAATAACTTCTCTGCAGGATGTGGAAACCTTGCAAAAAAATCTGAACAAATTAATGGGGTGGGCAACTACATGGTAAATGAGGTTCAATGTAGAAAAATTGTATTTTGATTCCCTGATGAAGTCATGTGACGTGACGACACTAGTAGGAAAATAGAATACACTTGGACACCGGAAGTGACGTCCGGAACACGAGCACGGCGCTCGTTTTCACACTGAATTCTGTCTGTCTGAAATTGTGAGTACCCCTGTGTTTTATTTGTGGTTTGATTAAATAAACTGTACATATGTCACTATCTGGGGCTTCTTCCTCTTCCCTCCATGATTTACACGTTTGCTACCCAGGAGAACTACAAGTGAAAAAATACCCCTGATGTGCAGTGAGGGAAATAATACCTTTGATGTGGTGAGAGTGACAAACCAAGCCCCAATACACACCAGGGATACAGAGCTCAGGAGAGCAATATTGATTTATGCTGTTTACCTTACAGCAGTGAGGTAAGGAGCCACTGCATTTGTTATTTGCGGGCACCCAGAGGAGTACGGTTTGGATCACCTCGCACACATCGAGTCATGTAGTCATGTCATAGAGTGCTATCTCCCCTGCATCTTTGGACGGACTTTATCCATCACACTCCATTTAAACGGAGATTCACCATTTCTGTGGACGTTACTTGTCACCTAGTTTGACACAGCCACATTACATCCCTGTGGATGATTTTTTTCTTGTCGCACTTTATATTTATCCATTTTTCTGGACAATCACCGTTTGCACTGCATATATATTTTTATATATTTTGATATTTTTTTCTATATATATGTTGTATTGCATTTTTGCATAGATATATACTTTTTTTGCACTTTTTTTTTTTGCACATTCTGTTTATACTTTGGATCACAGACGCAGTCCATTCTTTTAATACTATTGATTATTTATTGCACCATTTTGCACAGATTCACTCTGATTAGGTTTTGAACACCAGTGTGTTTATTTGCTGCATCTAAATATCATCCCATGTTTTAGCACATTTATTTATTTTGCTGTTTTTAGCACAATATTATTTGTTTTAGCAAGATCTCCACACTCAGATATAATTTTATTTAGAGGATTGTATTGTTTATATCTATCCACAGATATATTTTACTTTTAGAGAATTGTATTGTATATATCTATCCACAGATATATTTTACTTTTAGAGAATCTATTGCTTATATTTATCTGGAGCACAACATCATATATTGATTTTTTTACACGTAGAAAAATTTAAAATAATGCATTTGGGTGGCAAAAATATGAATGCAATCTATACACTGGAGGGAGAACCTCTGGGGGAATCTAGGATGGAAAAGGACCTGGGGGTCCTAGTAGATGATAGGCTCAGCAATGGCATGCAATGCCAAGCTGCTGCTAACAAAGCAAACAGAATATTGGCATGCATTAAAAAGGGAATCAACTCCAGAGATAAAACAATAATTTTCCCTCTCTACAAGACTCTGGTCCGGCTGCACCTAGAGTATGCTGTCCAGATCTGGGCACCAGTCCTCAGGAAGGATGTACTGGAAATGGAGCGAGTACAAAGAAGGGCAACAAAGCTAATAAAGGGTCTAGAGGATATTAGTTATGAGGAAAGGTTGCAAGCACTGAACTTATTCTCTCTGGAGAAGAGACGCTTGATTTCAATATACAAATACAATACTGGTGACCCCACAATAGGGATAAAACTTTTTTGCAGAAGGAAGTTTACCAAGACTCGTGGCCACTCATTAAAATTAGAAGAAAAGAGGTTTAACCTTAAACTACGTAGAGGGTTCTTTACTGTAAGAACAGCAAGGATGTGGAATTCCCTTCCACAGGCTGTGGTCTCAGCGGGGGGGGCATTGATAGTTTCAATAAACTATTAGATAAGCATCTAAAGACCGCAACATACAGGGATATACAATGTAATACTGACATATAATCACACACACAGGTTGGACTTGTGTCCGTTTTCAACCTCACCTACTATGTAACTATGTAACTATGATGGGATTTGTAGTTTCACCACAGCTGGAATGCCGAGGTTGCCTACCCCTGGTCTATAGTTTAGTGGAACATGCTTCATATTTGTCACACCAAATATTTATACAGAAAGTTTTTTTAATGTTAGATAATAACACAAGATACTAATGCAAAATCCATGTTTTTTTTCCGACGGATGTTGGCTCAAACTTGTCTTGCATACACACAGTCACACAAAGTTGGTCGGAATTTGCGAACGTCAAGAACGCAGTGACGTACAACACGTACAACGGCACTAGAAAGAGGAAGTTCAATACAAAGTGCGCCACCCTTTGGGCTCCTTCTGCTAATCTTGTGTTAGTAGAAGTTTGGTGACAGACGATTCGCGCTTTTCAGCCTCCTGGTTTTCCAATCATTACTGCTCTTCAGTTTGGGCTTGTGGGTTCGTAGTTATATTACGTATTTGATCTTCAGTGCGTTTTTTTCCACTCGTATCTGATTTTAAGCTCAGGCCTTTGTTTTTCAGTGATTTCTGTTAGTTCGTTCTGACCAGCCGACCGTTTTGAAGCCATTAGGACCCTCACCCTGGAACAGAGGGTTTATTTTTTTATTTTTTTACAATAAGATTTTATTGAAGTTCGTATACAATACAGAAAAGGAGGTTTACAAAAGTCCTTCAATTGCAAAATAGTTAACAGTGAGTAAACGTAAGAACAAAGAATATAACAGTACCAACATTGGAATTAAAGTAACGTGGACCAGAGATTAACTATTATTGCTTTGGTTCGGACAATGGCTACTTAAGGGATGATTAGGTACAAATACGAAGCAGATTGACAAAAAGAACAATGAAGATAAGTCGGTGTAGCCAGGGATTAGGAAAGGCAGGGGGTAGCTGGCAGGTGTAGAGTGTTGAGTCACGGGGGAAGGGCGTTGCGGGGAGTCATGTATAAAACCTAACCGTGATGCGGTGTCACCACAACCATGCACCCTGTGGGGAACTAGCTGTGCACGGGTGAGGTGGCAGAAGGAATTTGAGTGGTATGCTTCGTATCCACGGTATGCCGATGAAGTGTGTCAGAGGAGCCCTTGTGGGAGTTACATCGACTCAGGTCTGGGGTATTGTAGACAGTACCGGGGTGGGGTAGGATGGCGGCATATCCCTAGGGTGGCAGGAAGAGCGTGTTGAAGCGTAATATTCCTGGCATGGTAGGGATGAAAATTGATGCAGAGGTGGATAGAGTTCTAAACCTTAAGCGGGGGGGGGGGGGGGGGGACAGAGGGTTTATAACTACCATCTGGCCAGATCCAGAAGAGTGGTGGAGAACGCTTTTGGGATAATGGCCACCGGTTCCTCCTATTCCTTATGCCAATCAACATGGCGGAATATAAACCTAACCATATAATTCTTGCATGCTGCATTCTACACTATTTAAGGAGAAATTTAATGATCTATGTGGCCTCAGTTGGGCCTGAGGCTGAACTTCAACAAGAAACCCTGATGGCGCTTGAAGCTGGCCGTCCTGGCTTGCCCCACCAAAGCGCCCGCACAGTAAGACAGAAGTATGTTGAGTACTTGGCGGGTGGGGGGCCATTGATATGCCAGAAAATGTTTAAGAAACATTTTATCCAAATTTTTTTAACTTAAACTGAAAGTAGATTTCCTTTGATTTACTACCTGGTTTTATTTTAGCTGTCTCCTAGGTTCTCCAATGGGCTTTTCTTTTTGGACATTTTCTTCAATAGTGCAAATGTAAATTATTTGATACATGAGGTGACAATCTCTTCTTAAGCAAAATATTATCATGTTGTGGGTCTGCTACACACACCTGGTTTTTGTTGTTTTTTTTTTTTTAAACATATTTTTATTGATATTTTCACAATACACTTATCAAAACAGTTGACAGGTATGATATACAAGAATCCAACTTAACGAACATACAACGGTATTGAATAAGCCTTAGTAAAAATATAAGTGCGGGGAAGGCTAGGAGAGGTAGGAAAATGAAAAAAAAAAAAAATTAAAAAGGGAAGGGGGGGGGGGGGTGGATGTTTACCTGCGTGTAACCGAAGTAAATCAATGTAAGTTTACATAAAGACAGTGGCTGTTTCGAGTAAAGTACAACATGAAACCCTCAGGAGTGGAAGCTTTTGTGATCGAGCCTGTATTAGGCAAAGAAACATTAAGCAAAAGAGAGAGGATAAAACACAGTCGTAAGAACCCCATCTCAAGGGTCTAAGTAGGTGGAGGATGTCCGTCTGAAGTCATTGGTTTGCCGTGAAAGGAGTACGTGGCTGTGGAGGACAAGAGGTGGTTTGTGAGGTTGTCAATTTAAGTTTCCCCAGTGTGTTAGTAAGGTCATGTTTTAAATACCATTCAGTGTATATAAATGGGTAGATGATAGATGAGATGTCCTCTGCGTGGAATGTGTATTCTATGTACTTTCTCCATCTGGCAAAAAAGCGGGCGGTAGATCGGAAATGTAGAACCATGGTGTCCAATTTTTCTATGTGGAATAAGGAGAGTAGGGTTTGCTTTACACCTTGTATGCAGGGTGGAGTTGAATTAATCCAATGGTTCATAATAGTCCTGCAAGCTGCCAGTAAACAGATGTGGGTCCATTGGGTGAGGGTGGGAGATTGCGTTTGCGTCGAAGGAGGTATCAGTGTGTCATATCCAAACAAGCAGACAAGTGGGTCCTTAGGCAAGCGTGTTTTGGTAACTTCCAGTGTGTATTTAAGTACCGAGTCCCAAAAAGTGGAAATTGATGAGCATTCCCACAAGCGGTGCACCAAGGTGGGGCGAAACATGGAGCACCATGGGCATTGTGCTTGGGAGGGATCCAGGTCGCTAGTACGATATGGGTAGTAGGCTCTGTGGATAATTTTAAAATGAGTTTCCCTCCATTTTTCCGAGAGAACAAGCTTGTGAAGTAGGCGATAGCTGGATAGAATTTTTCCTGGTAGGTCAGCATCATTGAATATCAAGGACCATTTTGCGAATGGGGCAAGGTGATATTTATCCAGTTGGTGGGTGATAAGGTGAGAGTAGAGGCTAGAAATTGAATAGTCCCCTTTTTGGAGTACAATGTCCAAGTAAGATTTGTGGAGAGGGTCTGAGCGCGGTCCATAGCATGTTTTCAGATAGCTAATCAGTTGGTGATAATGGAATACATGAGATGGAGGGAGCGAGTATTCTCGAGACAAGGCCTGGTAGGATTTGAATTTACCTGGTTCAGCTCCATACAGGGAGGCCACCGTAACAAGACCATGTTGGCCCCAAAGGTCGAAGGCTTTGTAGATGATGGATGGGGGAAACATGGGGTTGCCCTGGATAGTCAGATGATTGGATATGGTTGAGGGTAGCCCTAGGAGTCTCCGCACCTCCCTCCAAGCAATTACTGTGTCCCGTATGAGGACATTTGTTTTAAGGTGTGGAGGCAAAGCCTGCAGGGTGGAGTGGAGAACACCTGGAAGTGTGTGTGGAGTTTTTGTTGTTAATGTATGTAATGCATTACTGACAAAAATATTCATAATTTTCAGCACCATGAATGTATTTTGCGGAGTCATGAAAATGGAGTGATTGTGGCAAATTAGAAAGCACTGTGGGAGTTATTTACTAAAGGAAAATCCACTTTGCACTCCAAGTGCCCTTAAAAGTGCACATGAAACTGCACTGAAACTGCACTTGTAGTGCAAAGTTGATTTGCCTTTAGTAACTAACCCCCATTGTCACAGTAAACACCAACTTACTACAAAAATTGCTATTGAGCATTGAAAGAAGAAGCCACACATTGTTGAGTAGAAAACATTTTACTCAAAGCACATTCACATGTGCGTTGGAAAAGGGTTTTTGAACAAACCAACATCTTTATTGTATATATTTTTTTTAACATTGTAAATATCCTTTTTTTGGCTAAACAGGCATGTTTCAAAGCATAACATACACAACTCAGGAACTTACAAAGTTCAACTTTGATAAAGTGAAGGCAAAATCAGACATTAGTATGTCCAAACTGTGTTGATATTGTCTTCATCAGATGGGGTGATGTCACCCCTGTAAAAGCCAAATTTTGAAGATGCACACAAATTGGGATTCAGACTGGAGATTTCCCTCCTGATCCCATGCCTAATGTCAACATGTGCTAGCTCCCATCATGGGGGATCAGTGGACGTGTTTTGGGGGTGAAAACACTTCCTCTCACCTAATTGAGTTGGGAGGAAGGGGTTGCACCCACATTGATATCCCGTGATGGCAGATAGCACATGTTGACACACTGGCAGCAGGCACTTGGCAGCAGAAGCAGAGCATGCAGGAAAGTCAAATACCCTTTTAAAAGAAGCCACAAACACAGGGTAACTCAAGACAACAGGTTTTAGTGTTTCCCATAGAGGGTTTGCCCAGACCATGGCTCTCTCAGATTGCAAAGATATCACAAAACCTACTTTGTTTCTGTCCGTGGGAAACGCCTGGAGCAGAATTTCAAAGTATATCTCAACCTGGTTGAGAAACCCTCTGCATTGGACTGGATCACCCCTAAATCGATGGGGAGAGGTAATACTCGAGGCGGGTGCCTGCACAGAGACTGGAGCAGCAGCAGATATGGCCTGCAACACAGGTTGTACCGGAGCAGCCACAGTGCGAGATTCCAAGTGAGCCTGTGCAAACTGATCCATGCGGTGATCCTGCTCATCCAATCTGGAAAAAATATTACCAACAAGTTGATTGACTGCATCTTCTGAATTCATGGTCTTCACCTACTGTCAGAAACCATGAATAAGACTGAGACAGAAGTACAGTTAAATTACAATTGTTTAATAATAATAAAAAAAGTAAACATAGTCAAAACATAGCCAGGGTTCAGAAACCGGAATGGATAGTCATACAAGCCAAAACGTCAGGGAGCCAGAAGGAATGTAAGCCAAGCAAGTCTTTAACAGGAACACAGGAGAGCGTCTCTAGAGATGTGACCAAGGCGAAGGCAGAGATCATCTGGACTGGATGGCTTAAGTAGGCAGGACCGACGAGCAGGATCATCAACAGGTGAGTCACTGGGGAGATATAGGAGCTGGCAATTAGCTGACAGCTGAGCGACCAGCTCAGAGAAGGAATGGTTGGGCCCAGCCTTGACACTCCCACCGACATCTTGGTGGGAGTGGTACAGGAAGGAACATGACCCGAGGCCAGAATGGTTCCATCAATGACCGAAACTCTGACGAAGGAGTTCAGTAGTCAAAGCAAATTCCTTTACCAGGGATGCAGAAATGAAATTTTCCACTTCACCAGAGTCAATAAATGCTTTCATTGAGACAGTGGAATTAGGGAAGTACAACCAAATGTTAATAGTTGGAGGTGGACTTGAGGGGCAAAAATTACGGTCTGGCAAACCCCCTTCTAGGTATACTAGCCTTGAAAGGTTCCCAGACATGTTGGACACTGTTTCAAGAAATTAAATTTTTGTCTGCAGTAGATGCACAGGCATTGCATTTGACGACGGTTTTCTTTCCTCCATGGAAAGGTGTGCATGGTCTAGTGGCATTGGCTCTTCTTGAGAGGGAAAGGAGTCATTGGGAGATACTAAGGGGTGTTGAAAAGTTGAAGCCAGACAAAGGCTGAGTAAGCCCACCCGGAAACGGGTGTCCATCTGGATGGCCAAAGAAATACGATTTTACAGAATGGTAGGAATCTCACGACCCGACAATAGTGTTAAGGGCTGAATATTGACTGTTTGCCCCTTTGGGGAAAACCCCTAAATTTGCAAGGTGTTGGATGGGTGTTCGCCCCTACTAAATGCCCTGCAATGCACTGTGCGCTGCATCAGCAGTAAAAGCTGATTGTTAAGGAGTGGGGCCAGGATGCCAGCCACGGCATCCTTAACAACTGATGAGTCATCAGCTGTCAATGGGATTTCCCACTGACAGGTGAAAAAATAAATATTTAAAAAACCCAGCCAAAATGTAAAAAAAAAAAAACATTGTGGGGTCCCACCAGAATTCATACCAGACCCTTATCTGAGCATGCAGCCTGACAGGACAGGTAAGGAGGGAGACAAGCAATCGCCCCCACCCCCCTCCTGAATCATACCATGCCACATGCCCTCAACATTGGGTGGGTGGGTGCCCCCCCCACCCCACCCCAAAGAAACTTGTCCCCATGTTGATGGGGACAGGGGTCCCCTCCCCACAACCCTGGGCTGTGGTTGTGGGAGTCTGCGGCACCATCCCAAGTGAATACAAAAATTGTCTTTGACCGGTTCTGCAGACTCAAGTGAACCTGCACTTGTAGAGAGGACTACGCGGAGCAGAGTGTGATCCTGAAAAGTAAATTTATGGAAAAGGGTTATCAAGAGGTACACATTGAAGAAGCCTATTACAAATATTGGAAGCTATGAGGAGCGACCCTTGGAACAAACAAATAAACTAGAGATACACAGTAATATACAACCAGGCCAAGTAGGATTTTGCACTAAGTACAACAATAAGGTCCCAACAATAGAGAGAATAATGCAAAAGAATTGGAAAATATTCAAACAGGTTCCTGTATTGAAAGAAAGCTTTTTTTATCTGATTCTTATATATAGGAAACCAAGAGACCCCTGGAGCATGATAGTGCCCAGTAGAGTAAGCAAAGTGAGATCAAATGGTATGAATAGCAAATGGTCAAGTATCTTTGTCCACATGTGCCACCGTAAGAAGGAAGTCACAGGAGCTAACGACAATACTTACTGTATTAAACAGTTTATTAATTGTGGCACCTCATATCACATGTGATATATGGTCTGCTGTGTCCCTGAGGTCTCCTACATGTAGGCCTCACCTACCGTGCCCTGAGGGTTAGAATAGGGGAGCATAAAAGCAGCATCAGCTGCAAGGAAGAAAAGTATTCAGTACCCCAACACATCCTGTAAATACATAATGAAAGTGTGGAAGGTTTAAAGATGTTCAGAATTGAGGCAATGGATAGAGAACTGGATAAAGGCAAGAGATACCAGAGACTTTGTGTGAGGGAATCCTTCTGGATCTTTACACTTAAGTCCCTTTCCCCTAAGGGGTTTAATGAAGAAATAGAAATACATTCTGTAGTGTAACATTAGCCAATTGTTGGCAAAGCCAGAAACATCAATAAGCTAAGTGGGGTTTAGTGTCCCAGAGAGAGTTTTCAATTAATTTGGTCATTGGATCCCATTTGGTCTTTATCTATCAATATATTTAGAACAACTAATAGGTAGCCATTTTTCCTTTGACCTTTCGATCATTTTAGGAGTCCATCTAGTAAGTTAGTTTTGGCTTTCTTCAAAAGTCACCCTACTAGTCCCTGCGATTACTAGCAAGTTATGCTTACTTTACAATTACAGCCTGAAATACATTCAGTTTTGACTCCTCAATAGAGGTTATGGCAGTTGTCTCTACCTCTAGGGATTGATATTTAGCTCAAAATAGCCAGAACTCAATATGGTGTATATGGGGTATGCGCATTCCCATTAGACACTCCACTATGGCACTAGTGCCTTTTTGCATATTTAAATAGGTTTAGTGTTAAACATAGCCTATAGAGGAGAGGCGAAACACACATACATTTATAAAAGTGGTTGCTTCAGTTGCACATATACACGTTCTTTTCGTATGGATGATTACCATGGGTGCTCATGTCATAGGAGAAGTTTTACACACACACACACACACATATATATAGATAGATATATATATATACAGTGCCTTGAAAGGGTATTCATACCCCTTGACATTTTCAACATTTTGTCATGTTACAACCAACAACATAAATGCATTTATTGGGACTTTATGTGACAGACCAACACAAAGTGGCACATAATTGTGAAGTGGAAGGAGAAGGACACTGCACATCACCCTGAACACAACATCCCCACTATGAAACATGGTGGTGGCTGCATAATGTTGTGGGGATGCTTTTCTTCAGCAGGGACAAGGAAGCTGGTCAGAGTTGGGGGAAAGATGGATGGAGCCAAATACAGGGCAACCTTAGAAGAAAGTTAGAGTCTGCAAAAGACTTGAGACTGGGGTGGAGGTTCACCTTCCAGCAGGACAATGACCCTAAACATACAACCAAAGCTACAAAGGAATGGCTTAGATTAACCACTTGCTTACTGGGCACTTAAACCCCCCTTTTGCCCAGACCAATTTTCAGCTTTCAGCACTGACGCACTTTGAATGACAATTGGGCGGTCATACAACACTGTACCCAAATAAAATATTTCTCTTTTCAAGTATTGTATTGAGAACAATACAATAAAAAGATGCACAAAAGTATGAAATTAGGCTTCTCAGTATATTAACAGAAGGTAAATACTTTCATAAAATTATGTAACTTGGGGTATATTTGTTAAACACATACTTTAAGTAAAGATAAACATATATAATATAATAAACTAGATTGAATTCATGATAAAAATAATTATTTCAAGACTTATGCCCCATACACATGGTCGGAAATTCCGACCACAAAATCCGTCTGATTTTTTCCGACGGATTTTGTCCGACACTGGTTTTGCATACACACGGTTGGACAAAGTTGTCGGAATATCCAATCATTCTGAACGTGGTGACGTTCGTTGCATACGACGGGACTACATAGAGGCTAGTAGCCAATAGCTTTGGTCTTGTAATGTGATCTGAGCATGCGTGGCACTTTGTCCGTCGGAATTCGCTACACACGATCGGAAAAAGTCCAAAAGGACTTTGTTGTCTGAAAATTTGAGAGCAGGATCTCAAACTTTTTCTGTCGGAAATTCCGACGGAAAAAGTCCGATGGAGCCCACACACGGGACGGGCCGCTGCGCTGTGTTGTTGCTACCGATCGGGGTGAGCGTCTGATCCTCTAGCAGTGCTGCCCCACATCCTCTGCTGCCTTTCCTCCTGCTGGAGCCCATTGATCCGATGCCATGACAAAATCCGAGATGGACGGCGTGAGGGCTCGGAACGATTCGCTGGATGTCTGAGTCGAGCGGAACCCGAGTGAGTGAGTGCCACTGGTGACATCGCGGTACCCCCCGGGCAGCTTGATCTTTACACCGTTGTTGGATGGACTGCCTGCCTGGCTGACTGAGGTAACGCTGAGAACTGGGGATTAGGGGAAGTGTTAGAGAGCCCGGAGACCCCCTACTATGGAAATTTGAGCCTGTACTCTCCTCCCTTTGAAAATAGTAAGGAGTCCCCCTGAGAAGCTGGACTGTTTAGTTGTGCTATTCTTTCCACTAAACAAAGGACACAATGTAAAGCTGAGAGCTGGAGGGCTGGAAGACGCCTGTGAAAGTTGGAGGCTTATTGTTGCTGGGCAGCTTTGATCTGTGTCCATTTCTCTGTTTTGTCCACATTCCTGTAATAGGATTGATCTATAAGGCTGTACTATCCATCGATACATTGCTAGACCATTACCATTTCTTGATAAACTAAAATCTCCTAATTTGGTAACATCCGCCACCAGTGAATGCACCATGCTTTGTAAACGTGCTGCAGATGATATGTCGCATCAGGAAGGGGGTCAAACAACCCGTTCAGCAAAGGAGAAAGCAAACCAGGTATCTGCGGCAGTAGCCGCAGCAAAGCTTGAGCATTTTCCCCATGCTCCCACACAATCACTGACTAAGGGGGGGCACCAACCATTAGCGATGCAAGCAAAGTCCCAGGGGTCGGCATCAGCAGAAGAAGCTCCAGCCAACCCCCATATTAAATCCCATAACCCTATCTACTAGTAGCAATACGAGTAGCAAAGGCTCAGGGGAGGGTAAGGCGGCACATATGGTAGCAAGCTCGATGGCATGCCCTATAGTAGGGGGGCAGAAGGAACCCCCACTAAGGGATATATTCCAAGCTGTTAATGCTTGTAAGGACTCTCTGGTATATCTGGGCTCGATAGCAAATTGAACATTATTAAAAATTAACTACTCTCAATGAGTCAGGTACTGAGCAGTACAGTGGAAAGGACTACCGCGCTTGAGGGGAGGTTAAGTACGGTTGAGGATGAGCTCTCCCCATTACAGAAAAAAATTATAGGTTTACAGAAGCAAATGGCTATACAGGCATCTAAACTTGATGAAATGGAAAACAGGAGTCGCCGAAGTAACGTGTGGTTAATAGGCCTACCCGAGAGGAGTGAGGGCCCCAACCCCATAGTTTTTTTGGAAGGTTGGCTTAGGGAAATATTTGGGGACTCTACCTTCACGCCATTATTTGCGATAGAAAGAGCCCACAGAGTCCCCGCCAGGCCCCAACAACCTGAGGAACGTATTCGGCCACTACTTTTGAAATTTGTAAACTACAATGACCGGGCAATCTTACTACGTAAGGCTAGAGAACTGGGGTACATTTTTAACAATGGGGCTAGGGTTTTTTTTTTTTACCCGGATTTCTCGCCTGACCTTCAGAAACAGAGGGCAGAGTTCATTCCAATCAAGCACACCCTTCAGAGTTACAAGATTGTATATGCATTGGATGTATCCTGCTTGCCTGTGGATGACTGCGGAACATAAAAAAGACCTATAAGAGTCATGGACCTTGGGTTGAGGGTGGGGGGTGGGGGGGTGTATAGGGTACTTGGTGTTGGCACATGTGTTTTTCTTCAGTCTTTGTGCCCTCTTCAGCACTCCCCCCTCTCCTTTTCCCCCGCCTCATCTTCTCCCCCCTTTTTTTTTCCTTTTTCTCTTCCCCTCTTTTTTTTTCTTTTGAACACTGATATTGCATTATTGCACTAACTGCACTGTGATTGGAGGGTGGGGTTATTACTTGGCTTCACTTTTTTTTTTTTTTAGGGTACTTGCAAATTGTATCATAAATGTTTTATTATAATAGCATTGGAACACATTGCAATGATATGAGATTAGGATAGTAGGACAGAGGTAAGGTTTCCACAGTGTTTTTTCTCCCCCGCCCGATCACCACCACACTGCCAACTATATAACATGGTGGGATTGTGATGGCGGGAGAGGGGGGACTGAAAGGAGGGGGTTTTATTTATTTATTATTATTTATTATTATTTATATTTTTTTCTAGGGGGGATTTATATTTGTACTCCCCTTCTCTCCTCCTCTCCTTTGGGGGGGAGGGGAGGACATTACTTATATATTACCATTATTATTATGGAGGATGCCACAGGAAAACGGATGGACCAAGAGTGATTACTTAATATGGTATTAAGGATGGGGTGGGGCACCTGGCTGGCTGGGTGGGAGGTGAATGATAAGGTCACAGATGAGTCCCTTGGGGGAGGCCCAGTTGGGCATGGGTGGGAGGATACAGGGAGGTGAGGGGTTTTGGGGGTGGGTTGGGGGTTTAGAGGGGATAGGGAGGATTGGGTAGCACACACTACTAGCATTCAAAAAGTTTGAAAAGTTCGGAGTATACAGATGGCGGGGGTGGGAGAGAGGGAGCATTGGGGATAATGGAGGGGGGTGGGGAGGGGACAGGCAAGGCCACTGGATTGCTGCTGGGCTTCTCCTTCTCTCCCCATATCCCTCCCCCCTATGTCTTGCCTTTAATTCTTCTATGGAAGAAAATAGAGCAAACATAGTCTCGTGGAACACCCGGGGCTTGGGCAATTTAAATAAAAGAGCGTTAGTCTTGTCAGTATTGGATGGGAGGGGACCTGGAATACTGTTTTTGCAGGAAACGCACCTAATTCCTGATACAGCTCTACAATTAACTAGCCGTAAGTTTCCGGTCCAATACCATTCATTCCACTCCTCTTATTTGAGGGGAATGAGTATTCTGGTTGGGAGAGGAGTGTTTTTCTCCTGTAGCGAGATCTCTGTTGATGAACAGGTATATATTTTTGTCTTGCTTGATCGGTAAGCAACCCTATATATTATACAAACAAACATGTATATACCCCCCCTTCAAGCTTGAGGTCCTGTATAAGTTACTTGAGTTTGTCTTAGACAAACCAGGAATTACAATGATAGCATTAGGGGATATAATGAGGTGTTAGACAGGAGCCTGGATAGATTCCCTATGCCCGATAGGCTTACTGTAGTGGGGGAGAATCGGCTGTCCCGATTCTTGACCGAAATAGGGTTAAGTGATATATGGCAAATGTGCCACCCACAAGATAGACAGTACTCTTGCTTCTCAAGCTCCTATTGTACCCTCTCCAGAATTGATATGGCTCTGAGGAATTGGGAGGCAAACCTGCTGGTGAATGATATAGAGTACGGCCCAAGAGGGATCTTAGACCACTCCCCGCTGATGCTTACTATAAGTGCAGGGGGTAGAGCCAGGTATAGGGACAGTGAGAGGGAATGGCAAAATAAACAACAAACCTATAAAATTGTACTTATTAAGAGGATGGAGAATAGGCGAATTCTCCAGTGTCAATACTATTTTGGAGAAGGAGAAAGGGTTGGTCGTGCCCTCTCTCTATTGATTAAAACGAATAATTCCCCTTCTACGATCCCGGCGATTAGGGGGTTAAACGGGGACCTTATTACCGATTCACTAGAGATAATGAAGGCTCTTGGTAATTACTAGAAATCCCTGTATAAATCTACCAGAAAAGGGCGTGAGACAGTAGTACTCAATTTTTTACAGCAGATAACAACCCCAACTCTGTCAGAAAAGAATAAAATGGACATGGAGGCTCCAGTGACCATACAGGAATTGAGATGTGCGGTTGCAGCAATGCCCAATCAAAAGTCTCCAGGGCCCGACAGGCTTCTAATAGAATTATATAAGCCCTATGGCGAGGTACTGCTACCTGAGTTGCTGGAAACATTGAAATGGACGCTGGATGTGGGTAAAGCGGGAAGTCTCCTCGTACCGCCCAATCTCGTTGCTATGTTCCGATATCAAGATTCTGGCCAAAGTTTTGGCAATCCGCTTAAATAAATGCATACACAAGTTAATTCATCCAGACCAGTCAGGCTTTTTTCCCGGCAGATCAACCAGCACCAACATTAGAAGAGTTTTTTTGAATATGCAAATTCCAACTGATAATGTAAGCTCCAAGGCCATTTTGGCCTTGGACGTTGCTAAAGCCTTTGACAGCCTGGAATGGGACTATCTATGGTTGGTGCTGGAGCGATTTGGTTTCGGTCCTTCTTTTATTAACTGCTTAAGGACCACCTCCTGCACATTTACGTCAGCAGAATGGCACGGCTGGGCAGATCAACGTACGGGTACATTGCCCTTTAAGAGCCCAGCCGTGGGTCGCGTGCGCGCCGCCGGCGGGCGCGCTCATGACCCGGTCCTGAGCTCCGTGACCATGGGACCAGCGGACCCGATCGCCGCTGGTGTCACGCGATCGGGTCACAGAGCTGAAGAACGGGGAGAGGTCTTTGTAAACAAACCTCTCCCCGTACTTCCTACACTGCCTGTCACTGATCGGCTGTTTCCTGTCATCGGGAAAGCTGATCAGTGACATCAGACGTAAAGCCGCGCCCCTCTACTGTAAAAAAAAAACACACACACACTGACGTAACCCCTCCCCGCCCCCTAGTGGCTAACTCCTTCAATGCCAGTGTCATTTACATAGGAATCAGTGCATTTAAATAGCACTGACTTCTGTATAAATGACAATGGTCCCAAAAATGTGTCAAAAATGTCCGATGTGTCCGCCATAATGTCGCAGTGACAATAAAAATGGCTGATCACCGCCATTACTAGTAAAAAAAAATATTAATAAAAATGCTATAAAACTATCCCATATTTTGTAAACGCTATAACTTTTGCGCAAACCAATCAATAATCACTAATTGCGATTTTTTTTACCAAAAATATGTAGAAGAATACGTATCGGCCTAAACTAAGGAAAAAAAAAATTATATATTTTTTGGGGATATTTATTATAGCAAAAAGTAAAAAATATTGAATTTTTTTCAAAATTGTTGCTCTATTTTTGCTTATAGCGCAAAAAATAAAAACCGCAGAGGCGATCTAATACCACCAAAAGAAAGCTCTATTTGTGGGAAAAAAAAGGACGCCAATTTTGTTTGGGAGCCACGTCGCACAACCACGCAATTGTCAGTTAAAGCGACGCATTGCAGAATCGCAAAAAGGGGCCTGGTCCTTTGGCTGCAAATTGGTCCTGGGCTAAAGTGGTTAAGTGGGTAAAACTTCTTTATAATGAGCCTAGAGCAAAAATTAGAATAGGTAGTGAATATTCTGAGCCGTTTCAATTAGAGAGAGGGACGAGGCAGGGATGTCCCCTGTCTCCCCTCCTCTTCGTCCTGGCAATGGAACCCCTGACGATCCTGACGAGAATGCGTTCGGATCTCCAGAAATTCCGGCGCCAGCTTGGGGAGGAAAAAATTGCATTGTTTGCTGATGATGTTTTGTTTTTTTTATTGGAGATACAAACTCTACGCTTGATGTAGTGATATGTATGATGGGGGAGTTTGGACAAAATTCTGGCCTAGTCATCAAGGAGTAAGTCAGCTTTATTACCGTTGGTCCGGCCTGGCGATCAACTATTACCTTTAATTCCTTCCCTAGATGTGGTAACTAAGTTAAAATATCTAGGGGTCTGGATCTCTAGCGATGTAAATCGCTATATCAGCGATAATCTAGCACCATTGTTGCTGAAACTGAAACAAAAGGTAGATATATAGAGTCGCCTCCCTCTGTATGTAGCAGGGTGTTGCAATCTAATTAAAATGTTCTGGCTCCTGCAAGTCCTGTACATTCTCAATAATTCTCCAACTTGGATTAGCCAGAAATGGTTTAAGAAGATTGAATCCCTGTTCAGGGATTTAATCTGGAAAAAGGGTCAAGCCCGGATTAGTTTGCAAACATTGCAGCTCCCTGTTGGGAGGGGAGGGATGGCGATTCCACATCCGAGATTAAACTTCCTGTCGGTCCAACTCCAGCATTTGGCGAGTGGGGGAATCCTGGAAGGGGGGAGTGCTAGCAACAAAATGGTGACATTAGGAGCTCCCCATACCTTACTAATAGAGGTGCTGGAAGCAGATTAATTTACCCATAGGTGCCCGACGAGCGACTTAATGAATAGAGTGTGGAGGGCAACAAAGTTGCTAATGGGATATAATGGGGTGAATGAGTATACCCCACTATGGTATAATAAAAATCTAGCGGAAGTAATGGGCATAGAGAGATCTTGAGAATGGGAAAGGCAGGGTATTAGCTGGCTATTTCAGCTGTACGAGGGTAACCGTATGAAGTAATTTGAGGATCTAAGACGAGAATTTAATATCTCAAATAGGACGTTCTACAAATATCTACAGATTAGACATGGAATTCAGGCCCAATTTAGGTCCTCGACCATTGAATGGGTAAAGATTCCCCTACTTCAGAAAATTATGAAATTGAGACCAATGAGAGGCCTGATTTCCGAGTTATATGACAATCTGGGAGATAGAGCTATGAGTGCAAAGGGACCTGACAGAAGTAGAAGGGGGTGGGAAAGAGATATAGGGCCGATAACCTTAGATCAATGGGATAAGATCCTAGAACAAGGAGTCCTGGTTTCCCATTTGTTTCTAATCTACAGAGCTTACTACACCCCCCCCCCCCAAATTTTTTTACAATTGGTAGGAAGCCCAGAGATGAATGCCCCAGATGCAAGGCGGCAGGAAATCTTATCCATATGGTGTGGAAGTGCCCAAAGCTATTCAGATATTGGATAGAAATAGTGGAAAGTATAAATAGAATCTTTGGGACTACATTGAAACCAGAGGCTAGGACCTGCCTTTTAGGAAGCTTCAAGGAAGGCAGAATCCCACCGCTTACAAAGGTCGCTGTGCTGAGATGCTTGTATCAGGCAAGGCAACTTATAGCACAGAACTGGCAGACTAGGAACCCTCCCTCTCCGATGACATGGACTCCGAGTCCATTAACTCTATGGTATGGTGCGAGAGGGCAATGTTTATTCGGTAGAATAATCTAAAGAAGTTTATGGGCCTATGGAGCCCTAGGTTGAGCGAGATGGGATGTATATTGTGGGTGGGGAATGACGGGGTGGACAGAGTGTCCCCCCGCCGACACCTCATATGCAAATCTCTCCTGCAGTGCCCCCTTCGCCAATTATATTGTAGAGCTAAGTGGGGGTCCCCTCTCCCCCCGCCTTTGCCCCTGCTCCACCAACTATTGAATAACCCGACTAGGAAAATTTGAGAACTAGTAGTGTGTAAATAGGGGGGTGGCCTTGGGTGGGATAAGTGGGCAGGGAAGAAGCCAGGGAAACAACTGATTTTCTCTATTCAATTTGCACTATTTGCTATTTACCTTTTATTGACTATGTATGTCTCTTAAAATGGTTGTTTGAAAATGCACAAAAAAATAAAGAATTAAAAAAAAAAAAAAAAGTTCCTTGTGCTTGCAAGGACGCCCTCAACCCTATGTGGGCAGCAAGACCTTTGGCAGCACACGTACTAGTCAGGCAAGCAGAAAAGTGGCATATGCAACACAACTAAGTGCAGGAGATTTTACTGTTTTTAAAACTTTATAACTTACCATTATTTTGTAAGACAGATGTTACTGCCACATATCTCTGTAGGTTCCCACATTGAACAATATTATGCATTTAGCGCCACCCCCGAAGGAGCCGCTTGGTGAATTTGGGTCCTCTGATCTCCGCCTCAACTCCAAGAATGAGCTCAGCCCCTCTGGCAAACCTAGTTAAATCAAATTACTTAAAGACACATGTGGAAAATACCGTTATCCTGGCTGTGGATTATCACCAAAAACAGTGATAAACAAATTGAATATATTATCACGGTTTAAAGCATATGGAAACTTACAGCACTGTTAAACCTTGCTGCAGAGAATAAATACATTATAAAATAGACATGTGCATTCAATTTCGTCCGAATGCATTTTCGTCTGAATTTCAGGTATTTTCATTATCGTTTTACGAAACGATAACGAAAGTGCAGAATCCGAAAAACAAAAGATCCGACATAACAAATGCTTTATTTTCGTTTTCGTTGTGACAACAGTTCGATATAGATAGGAGATTTGACGCTGACAATAACAATCTATGTCCATTGAACCTGTGGTCGAATATGCCTAACCTTTCCTCTATTAGTCCAAGATTATTCTACATAGAGAGAAAAGATTTGACGTAGGGAGGAAAGAGTTGACGTGGAGAGGAAATATTTGACGTAGAGAGGAAAGATTCGATGTAGAGAGGAAAGATTTGATGTAGAGAGAAAAGATTGCTGCTGGAATTGGGTGGAATTGCAGCTAAACTATTCAGAGTCATACAGTTTAGCTGCTCCGTCAAATCTTCTTTGAACATTCGACAGACACCATAAGCTTTCAATGACAGATTCGACCTTAATTCATTTGGATTTCCGGACGAATGCAATTTTTAATGATAAACAAAATAAATAAAAACGAATTTCAGGAGTAACTAAATACATTTATTTTTCGGACGAAAACGAAATTCCGAAACAAAATATTTCATTGTGCACATGTCTATTAGAAAAGACAACCTTCAATATTTAGCAACTATAAGTTTAGAAAAGGCAGTAATATATATGCCCATAACACAAGTGCTGAGATGGAGGAGAGAAGATTTGTCAATTTCTCAGCGGCTTCTGGGCCACAAACACCATTGAAAGTAACAACACAAAAAGAAGAAATGGGTTAACAGGTACAGTAAACACAGTTTCCGTAGCATTGCAGGTCCTGGGGTGAAGAATACTAGTATATTCTGCTAGCAAACGGTGGGGCCTTTGTTTGAGCCTAGGTTCAGACTAGTGCGTTGCGTTTTCAGGGCCCTGCGTGACTGCGCAGTAAAACGCCGGCTGTTCTGCGGATTGTACGCATTTTCGGTGCGAAGCCGCAGCAAATTCATTAGTAACCCTTCCTGCCTAATTTGAGTTGCTAATTTTGTGCTGACCAAGCTTTTTGGCTGATTGTGTGGCTGCTTATAAAACCTGGGAGCTCAGTCTCCACTTTCTGGTTGTCCAGCAGTCTGTACCTGTGTTTTGTGTGTTTTGTTGCAAGATGTGTGCTGCTCTGCCAATGATCATGCCAACTGTTGTTGCTGCCACAGAAGCAATCTTGCTGGAAGAAGAAAATCGCAGAAGGATGCGGAGAAGATGAAGATACTGGGTTCATCCCATCATTGCAAATCGAGAAGAAAGAGGCCAGTTCATGATATTGTATGGGCACCTCCGTGGGCATGAAGGGAAATTTTTCAATTTCACCCGCATGTCAATTAGTAGGTGAGTACTGTTTCTGGCAAACCATACCTAATTTGTAGCCCTAGATGTATAGTGTTTTATATATTTGCAAGACCCAAGTCCATCCAGTCTAACCTATGTGTGATTATGTTATGTTAAGATTATTGTAAGCCTTGTCCCCCCCCAAAATACCAACTGTACATTATTTAAGCATGCAACCTTAAGGGCACTAAATTATCCTCACCTTGCACCCCCCTCCTGGTGTAAGCCAGGTCCTTTTTTTTGTGTGGATGTTTTACCCCCAAATACCTTGGCCCAAAATTGCTAGTCACAAGTTTCTTTGTGGGTGGTGGTGCTGCCACGCAGCTTTGTTTAGCATTTTTGGCTCAGACAATTGTTACTGTTAATTTAAAAGGCCAGTGTTTTATTATTTTTTGAAATGAGGACCCATATGCCTTTTTTTTGGTTCCTGTCACTTATTTAGCCATAATTAGATTGGAACTAAGGATGCCTGCCTTGTTACCCTAAATAATGTCCTTAACCACTTACCTTACTTTTTTTTACAGCATGCCCCAATGTTTTTTCCACATGTATTTGTGGGAGATGAAGCTTTCGCATTGTCCCAGAACATGCTCAGGCCTTATTCAAGTCGCTCTCTGACAACTGAAAAAAGAGTGTTCAATTATAGGCTGACTAGGGCACGCAGAGTAGTAGAATGTACATTTGGAATTCTTTGCAATAAGTGGAGATTCCTGCATACCTCTATTAACCTCAGCATAGATCATGCGATCAGTGCAATTAAAGCTGCCTGTGCCCTGAACAACTATGTGCGTGAAAGAGATGGGTTTCTTTTTGAAGATTCCCTGACCCATAACATGGAGGCAGCACATTCCAATATTCCTAGGGTGACCACTACTGGTACACTTATTAGAGAAGAATTTAAGAATTTTTTTTTGTCACCAGCTGGGGAGGTGCCTTGGCAGATGAATTCATCCCTAGATAAACCTGTTATGTGCACAATGTTTACAGCATGTGGCCTGGTACTGATTTGGGGGTGACCACATGCTGTTTGTTCTAATCTAATACATTTCATTAATGTACACCATCTGAAAAATACAGGACAGCATATACAAGTAGTAAAAGGTAATAAAAAAACTTACATTTGTCAGCCTGAACTTGGGAAGAGCACCTGTTCCACTCTGGCAAGAGGTCTCTGCCAATTTCCTGCCATGCACGTTTTTTGGCAACGTTGTCCTTATATTTAGGATGCCGGGTGTCATAAATCATGGGTTTGTCCCTCACAAGTCTGATCAACTCCTCACAATCCACAGATTCTTTCTCCTTTGATGACGCTTTTCGTCCTCTTTTGGACATGCTGGTTCCATTCCGGATTGCAAAAGACACAGTGCAGGAACAGGAAGAAGGGGAGGTGTTGGAGTGGCGCGAATTTCTGTTCAGGACGCAAGTCACATGCGAATCAGATGCGTGCCCATAGAAGATAATGGGCCTGAATTCGCACCTGATCCGTCCCGCAATGCACAAAAGATGGTTGCGTGTTTTCGTCAATTCGCATTGCGCATGCACCGGACATGTGTGAACGTGCCCCATTGAAAACAATGGGTTTTCAAATGTCCTGCGAATTCGCAGTATTTTGCCCCGCTGCGAATTCGCTATAGTGTGAACCCAGGCTGAAGAGTAGGTTTAAACAAGCTCGCGTGGAGCAGTAATCATTTAGAATATTCCGTTAGGTAGAGAGTTAAAGGACAACTGCTAAAGATAGCAGCTCCAAACAAGCATCCCGTGACAGGAAAATTGATGTCTGGATTCGCTCTTCCCGTTGTCTCAGGAAAAGCATGTCTGTCTCTATCTCTCTTAGGTGGAGTTTTACCACACAGTCCTGTGACCTCACAACTCCTGTCCTTTGTCCCCTCTGTTGGGTGTAGACTGTCACACAGCAAAAAGGGGTTTGAGGCTTGGTATCTCTATCCTTCTGTCAGACACTTCAGCTTCCCTTCCTCTCTCCTCTATATCTCACAAACACTCCTGTCACCTCTCTCCCTTATCAGGCTCTCCTCACCCCCTCAGTCTCCAGGCTGGTACCTCCCCTCACACATTTCCTGAAACTTTTTTTCCCCCAGTGTCATGTGTCCCTCCAAGTTCAGAAAGTGTGGCCATAAGGTAAAATAGCCTAACAAATAGACTTACATATAACATAAAATCTATGGGTGTCCTGTATGTCTTGCTGACAACATACCTGTTACATACTCCCCCCACCAAAGAACCTTTGGTCCCCCAAAGGAGGGACAGAGTCCATCAGCATATAATGTCCACAACTTGTTACATGCTTTTAAAAGTACATCTGGAGGCAAAAGCAGGTTAGTACATATAGGAAAACAAACAATTTGCATGTACACACAAATCTGGCAGAGGAACCCCCCACCATTTGTCATGAGAGGAAAGATTGTTCTGCCCACAATCCACCGATATGAGGATGGCCCACCTAGATGTGCCAGGGGGTGAGTTATAATCGCCCTCCACTAAATCTGTAGTGGGAAGGGTTGGCAGATTGTGCATTCTCTGAGATGTGAGAATAGCTTCTTTAGAACTTAAGCCTAAAGTATTGTATGTCAGCCTTTTTGGTGGGTGAATTGTTTGCTTTCCTCTCTGCTCTTTGGGCTCAGGTGTTTTGGGTATAGTAGCCTCTTCCTCTGATGCTATAGAAAGTTGAGGAGCTTCTATGTCCTCTACAGTCGGGGAACTTCTTGGCTGCTTGGCTTGCCAAGGGTTGTCTCTGTGGGATGAACTCTGGAGCCTCAGGCCTGAGGGTTCCCACATCTACTTCTCTGGGAGAAATGGGAGTGGCAGTCTCTGACAGTGAGTGATTCTAACTGTGGGGGGAGGGGCTGTGTGTGACACGACACTGATCACAGATCCCGATTACAGGGAGCGGTGATCAGTGACAGTGTCACTAGGCAGAATGGGGAAATGCTTGTTTTACGGGACCCACAATCACGCTCACGAAGCTCCTGGCAGGCACACACATGCGCCGCCGCCAGCACGTGCGCTCCCGCTGATTAAAAGGCAACATACAGGTACGTGATTCTGCCTGTAAATGCCCTTCTACCGCAGTATATCCGTGTGAGGCGGTCGGGAAGTGGTTAACAGGTGCATGTAGAGTAATTACAATTCTTGATATAATATTTCTTAGCAGGGCCCGTTCCTGCGCCAAACAAGAGTAACTGTGAGGGTTTACAGTGTTCTGGTACCACCAAAACCTAAGGCTCAATTTTCTGCAGAGTATATAGGGCAGGCCGTATAGTATATATACTGCTGTTCAGAGTATATAGTGCCTGGGGACCTGGGGGACCCCATGCCATTTTGAAAAAAAAAATTGGGTGTGAGTTTCCCCTTAATACCCATATCAGACCTGAAGGGCATCCACGCCATTTTTTTTGGTAATTTTGGTATTTTTATCTATATTGCCGGGACCCCTCCCTCACGTCTGCTGTCAGATATGGCACTGGTGGTGGTGATGTTGAGAAAGAAGCTGTGTCTACTGTATATCCTGCTCAGGAACCAAGAGCATGTCTGTTCAGGCTAGCTGGGTGTCCAAGGTCGCAGGCTGCCACAGGTATCTGTCCATGCATGTAGGCCACTGTTCCTGGGGAGGTGAGCGCAGATTTAATGTGTGATCTTCTATTAATCAAAACAGATTTATTTTTAGATAGCGTGTATAAAATAGGAAGGAAACTACAATAAGAAAAGGTCACTATGCATTTAAGAAAGAACCTGCAGTATGATTGTTGGTGCACGTGTAAAGAAATCCTATGCTGAGATAGATATGAAGACTACTGGGTTTCTGCCACCTGATTTTATCCATATGAGGCTGCAGGGATCAGTCTGTCATGATCTGGGTCTCCCGTGCTGCAGAATGCAGATGTTACACAAGCGGGAGAGAAGAAAGGCAGAGCGGCAACAGAGCTCCGGGAATAAGCATCCACCAACTCAGGCTACCGTACATGCGCCCACAGGCTGAACATACTTTAAACATGGCTGCTTATATTTCTGTTCTCTCCTAATTAAAATTACTAGTGGCCTGGATACAATTATGATACAATATGTTTATTGAGTAATTGGGGGTGATAAAGTAACGGCAAATAGGCTACTTATTTTTCAAGAAAAAATTCCCTTTGTTTAGTAAATATAGGAAAAATTTGGTTTTGAAATGAATAATGTGCAGGGAAAGTAAAAAAAGAAAAAGGCGTTTATGCTTGCACATGATTGGATGATCGAAGTCAGCAGAACTTCATCTCATTCACTTAGCTAAAGAAAAATTCCCTTGCAAAGTGAGAATTCTCTTGCAAATTAAATGGCTTATTTGCCTTTACGAAATCAACCCCATTGACTTTTTTTGTTTTGAATTAATTCACACTTTTATTTCTGTGTTCTTCTTCTGTTCTTATCATTCATAAATTATCGATGACACGTATAGCTGAAAAAATAGCATTCTTAAAATAAGATTAAAAATGGCAGCCTTCATATTTCTCTCAGCATAGGATTTCTTTAAACCTGCACCAACATTCACACTGCAGGTTCTTTCCTAAATGCTTAGTGACCTTTTCTTATTGTAGTTTCCTTCCTAATTTATACACTCTATCTAAAAATAAATATGTTTTGATTAATAGAAGATCGCACATTAAGTCTGAGCTGTTATGTTATCTCCAATCTTTAATATAAGCAAAAAAGATAAAATGTAATTACAGTGATTGTTATATCCAACATCTTAATATGTAGTTTACATAAGAATATACATGGAATCATGAAAATGGCTCTATACTTCTGTATTAATTGTCCTTATTGGGGAAAAATTATAGGGTTCAATGCATGTTATTTCTTAGATTCTCTCTCTGAGAAACAGATATTGCATCTCACCCCATAAATGGTCATTTTAATTTTCTTACATTGTCTGTAATAAAAATTGACGTTAAAAGATGCCTGAGGCAGTGTAATGAGAAAATGAAATTAGTTTTTCAGTTGGCTGATCAAAAGCATTTTGCACATAATAAACAGATTATTTTACGATTTTGCTTGCAAAATAATAAATGATCGAAAAGAGGGCAGTAGGAATATTTGTCCAAAAAAGCAATAAAAAAAACATTAGGGGACATTATGCTTTGAATGTAACCTTGATTTCAAATGAGATACCATCAAGAGCAAAAAAGCCTATGAATATAGAAATACATTTTAATACTGAGTTTGCACATCTGAATAATAGATATCATAAACTTCATGCAAGATCTTGGGGAGAGAAACAGTAATAACATGATAAAATAGGCTACAGTGCTATTTTTAACCAACATTAGAAAACACAATGATGTTTTAACACTAAAAAGCAGTACAAAACAGATAAAAACTATAAAGGCTAATTATTGGCCATATTAGGTTGTTTTAAATTGCTGACAGTTAGTAGTAAATCAAACAAACTTTGTAGAAATCCAGATTTGAAGTAAATCAGGCTGATCCAATCCATTGTGATTATTGAACCTATTCACCTATTAATAACAAAGAGAACCTGTGGACCTCTTATAGCTTCACTTCCTATATGTAGAGTATACAGTACCCCTCTGCCCATTCACAGTAATCCCCAATCACTATGTGAATGTGCCTATTAGCAGGAAGCCTTTATATAGATAATACAGTGCACTGCATCATCATGGCATTATGAGGTTCAAAAGTCAAATACTTTGTATACTTTCAGTACTTTCTCCAGAATGATGTGGAGTAACAATAAGATCCTAAGATTGGACAGAAGATACGCTGATAACTGATCAACTCACCTAATGATATAGCCAGATTTAGTGTTGACCTCATTTGGGAGTAGACAGTTACATTTTAAAAAATACAATGTAACATTGACAAGGGACACCAACATAGTGGTATCTTTGATCTTAAAAACTACGGGATAGAGTGCGCATGCGCGGAGTCTCCTAAGATGGTAGCGTAAGCCCGGAGCTCCGCACAACGCCGGCCATACAGCTTAGATAGCCGCGGATACCGGCTTCCAGGCACCCCAATATTCACGGGAGCAGGCGGGGGAGGCATAGGGGACCAATCCTATGTCTGGGGGACACACGAGGAGAGCCTTGGAGCCCCAATTTGACTCCGTAGGCGGCCGAGAAAATTTCAAGATGGCGGCCGCAACTCAGGCACGGGACCAGGCCGCAGAGGACTCCTTCACCACAGGCTGACACCGACTACCCTGCAATACACCCCATTATTGTCAGGCCCAGCACCAGCAGCAGAAACCCCCTCTCCGGCCTCCACAGTCTCTCTGTTAGAGCGCTCCTTTGGGCCCTATGGGATATCTCCCTGTGCAGCATCACCTAATCAGCCTGATTTCAATGCTAACCAGCCTGTGCATGCTCTTGATGTTACCTTCAATGTTTCTGACCTCTTTAACAGGATCTCAGAGATGCTTGACAAAGGACTGGCACAAAATGCTGACAGGATCACTGACAGGATCACAGGAGAAATCTAGGCTCCAGAATTGAGCATATAGAGCACAAACTGGACATCACTATTTCCAGGGCAAACCAAAACACAGAACATCTGCACTTTGTACAAGAACAGCTTGAAGCAGCCCAAGCTAGGATCGACGATCTCGAGAATCGCTCGAGGAGGGATAATTTTAGGATCAGAGGGATCCCCGAAACAGTCACGGATGTCCCTGCGGCTGTGCAGGAAGTTTTCAAACACCTGCTTCCCTCTGTCCCATCTCACAAGCTGGAATTGGATAGAGCCCATAGATCCCTAGGTCCTCCAAGGAAAGATGGTACTCCAAGAGACATTGTGGTCAAACCACACTATTACTCCGTCAAAGAGGAGGCAATGAAACTGTCTCGCCAGCAGGACCGCATATAGTTCCAAGAGAAAGATATTCAGATTTTTGCTGACATCTCCCCGTTTACCATCCAAAAACGGAGGTCTCTGAAACCCCTTCTGGCAGCTTTAACGAAAAAAGATATTAAGTAACGCTGGGCATTCCCGTTTGCCCTCAAGTTCTCTTATAAGGGCAAACAACATGCTATTCACAATTTTCATGAAGGTGAACGCTTACTCCTAGATCTCAAACTCATCTCCTTGGACACGGACATGGACACGACACACTCTCAACATGGGTCTGCCAAACGACCCACACCTAGGAGCCCTACATCACCCTTATGGGAAAAAGCCAACCACAAGAGAGTCAAGGATAACCTCCCCCCATGATGCTGTCTGTTCAACAGTAAATTGTCTTTTTTTAATGAGTCCTCATCTGCCACTGCTGTTACTGTTTCATGATGGAAGCCCCTTTCCAGAACTTTTTCCGGAATCGGATCACACACACCCCTTTATGTTCCAATCTTTGCTATTAAGCTATCCCGGGACATGACACCCATGATTGCTCTGGCAGTTTGAACCTTTGCCCCTAGTAACTCTCCCCTAACCCCCACCCTCCCCGGTCATGCTCCCCCAAATTGGATATCTGAATCTACTCTACATTAGGGGAAGACTGGTAGTTGTTTCTGCATTGTTATACATTTTACAGTTTCGTTTCCACTCTGTACAGGGCCGGGGCTGTTGCCTTGCGCTCTCACCTACTACTCAGACAGGAATTTTCCATTTCTGAGTAGTGGGACAATAGCCCTTCATTTGGGCTATACAAACATTGATTTTTTTGATTAAAGGAAGGAAGATCTACTCCTTCCCTTAATCTGGGCCTGTCACAGGCTTTACACTGTTAATTTTTATGTCTGATCTCATTTTACTCTTCTTTTCTCTGCCTAACCTCCTTTCTTTTTCAGTCTATCCTCTGATGCATTCCTCCAGTAAGGTGTCTCCGGTGATTCCACAAGTCAGCTGGGCAGCTCTCCCACCTCTATTCCCATCACAGGCTCAGGTGAGTGACAGTGAGTCAAGTGACTTGTTTTCCCCTAGGTTCTATGGCTAATGACAATACTACTATACGTCCTTTACGGATAATCTCACACAACACCCAGGGGCTTAATTCCCCCACTAAGAGAAGGAAGGCCTTCCAGGTCTATCGTTCCCGTCAGATAGATGTTCTATTGTTACAGGAGACTCATTTTCCGGTGCGGTATACCCCATCATTCCTGCATGCCCAATTCCCCATGTTCTTCCTGGCTAATGCCGAAGACAAGACAAAAGGCATAGCAATCTTGTTTTCCAAACACTGCAAATTCTCGGTACAACTGGAACATAGAGACCCGGAGGGAAGATTCCTTCTAGTAAGAGGTACCATTGATAATCACCTATACTCTTTCATTTCCTACTATGCCCCTAATAGAGGTCAGAAGAAGTTCTTTCAGCAAATGCTCCACACCCTTGGCCCACTATTGGAAGGAATCATTAGTATGGGGGGTGACTCAAATATAGCATTTGACTCTGGTACTGATAAATCCAAACCCACTCACTCACAAGTGATCAGACCTACTAAACATAGCGTTCAAATAGCACGACTGATTTTTCAGTCGCAATTAGCAGACATATGGAGGGAACTAAACCCCGCTACACGGGACTTCACTCACTTTTCAAACCCACCTCAATCCTACTCACGCATTGACTATATCTTATTATCCACCCGTCACATCCCGCTAGCCATTACGTCAAAAATTTTAGACGTAACTTGGTCGGATCACTCTATGGTGCTCCTTACGCTGCGCAGAGATGCTCCCAGACAACATTCCTCACATTGGTCCCTCAACCAATCCATATTGAATGACCCGATTAGGGCATGGTTCAAGTCCTGCGTGAACGCATGGGAACGGAGTTCCTGTACTTTTTCCACAACAGGAACTTAGTTCCCATTAGCAGCCGTGTCCTGCAAGACTTTGAAGTATGCAAGCTGTGTGGCAGGTGCTACACCAGCAGCCGCCAACACAGCTCGCAATAGTAAGTGCCGTACACCTGACCAGTAGGGGGCCCCATGACAGCTTCCACTTCGATCTACCTGTCAATCACAACTAGCTGACGGGTAGATCAGGTCCCTGCTGCTAAGAGATTGTGTTTTGTCAGACCTCTCGTGATGCGCTCCTCCCCTCCGGCCCCTCCTGATTTTCTGTCTCCTCATCCCCCCCCCCAGTCTCCTGCATACTTGCTCTGTGTGTCCCGCTGAATCCTCCCCTCCTCTATCTTCAGTGCCATATGATGAGAGAACCCAGAGGAGGAGCACAGCTATTCTGCTCACAGGACATGCAGGGAGAGAGGTGAGCTGAGGGAGGAACATTAGTTTGGGGTGGTAAGCTGAGCACAATACCTGGCAAAGTTTAATGCCAGGAGGGAAGTTTATGTGGAAATATGTGAAGGGTTGGAATAGCAGCGAGTGTGTGTTGGAGCCCTGCAGAGTTTGCAGCCCCCCAAGCTAACATACATCTCCTAAGCAGGAACACATCACTATCTCCCCAAGCATTCTGTCCAGATAATGTGCAGTTAATTTATGACCTTTCCGTTTAACCCTGTGTTATCCAAACTCTGTTCAATGAAAAGTGTAAACTCACCACATAAACACTCTATATACAAAATAACATTCCCCAATAAAGATCAGAAAATGATGTTCACATTTGCATGGAAGCACAATTGAATGAATGCTGATTATTCAGAGAATTACCGTATTTATGTTTATTGAGGATTGTTTATTTATTTATTTTTTTTAATATAAACTTTTTATTGATGAGAAAGTAGAAAACATATACAGGCAATTGTAAAAATAGTATCATAAAACCGTCATACACTTAATACCAATAAAGGGGTGGAACTTTGACAAAAAGACGGAGTGAACGTCTATCTACTGGATAGGTATAAACTTGATTCTCATACATCTTTTTAGTATGTTCAACATATTGTGCTTGTCATAAAAGAACTACAAACATAACTGTCACTGCTAACAACATGAGAATGTAACTTTACTACCAACAATACCATGGATATATAGGGCTAACTTATAAATGCCAAAGAATAGGAGGGTACATATTTGCTTGTGTGAGTGTGTCATATGGACCAACATATTACTCCGGGGGGGGGGGGTTCGGAGCCTGGGCCTGCAATAGCAGATCCAGGGACCATCCTGACCATTTCTTATCATGGATATGCATAGTGTCCATTATGGAATGGAACAGTCTCTCCATCAGACGAATGGCTTCCATTCTATGAAGGACCTGGGCCCATGAGATCGATTGGGATTTCCAGTTCATGGCTATGGTCCACTGTATAGCGCAAAACAAGGTGTATATCAGGTTAAGGGTATGTGTGGGGATACCCGCAATGGGTGCGAAGAGGAGACAAATCTGGGCCGACAGGGTCACAGTTGCCCCCGAGAGGGCACAAATTTTGGAGGAGGCTCTGTCCCAGATCTGGCTGAAAAGCGGGCAGCTCCAGAAGGTGTGTAGCAGGGTGCCCACCTCCTGGAAACCTCTGAAACAGAGCTCCGGAACCTCCGGGTGAAATTTATGTACCCTGTCTGGGGTTAGGTACCAGCGAATGTGAACCTTAAGGATAGTTTCCTTAATGGATATGGACTTAGAGCATTTATGCAAATTAGTTAGCATGTCAGACCACTCCTCGACAGTTATCTCCAGGCCCAGGTCCGACTTTGAGCATGGCCACCGATTTTTCCGGAAGACCTGAATCTAGTAGGTCTTTGTAAATCGCAGATATGATGCCCTTGTCCCTAGATTGTGATAGGCAGAGTTGTTCATAAAAATTAGGGGTAGAGGTAACCCCACGTTTGAAATGTGTTTCAAAGAAATGCCTAATTTGCAGAAATTTGAAAAACTCTACCCTGGGAATCTGAGCCTGGGCCTGCAGGTCTGCGAAGGAAAGAAAGCCATGGCGATTAGTAAGGGATTTCAGGGTAACTAGTGAGTGAAATTATCCACCATGAGAATGTTCTAGGGGAGCAAAAGGCTAAGGGGAACCTCCTGTCCCCAAGAAATGAGGCTTGGGGGGGGGGGTAGGTGAACAGAGCTTGAATTTCGTTTTATACAGGTTCCAAATCTGTAGTGAATGGCGCACTATCATATTTAGGGAAGCTATCTCTTTGAGTTTCAGGGTAGACTGCCATAGTAGGCCTGGAAGAAAGAAGGGGCAGATGGATTGGGTCTCAAATCGTACCCAGGGTATCACTTCAGAAGTCGAGTTCCACTGAGCCGTTTGGGCCAGCCTAGCCGAAATATAGTAGAGCCAAATGTCTGGCAAACCCAGGCCTCCCCGCGCTATCGGTCTATGCGTCTGTGATTTACCTAGTCTAGGCCGTTTATTCCGCCAGATAAATGCGTTGATATCTCTTTGTAGAGAAAGCAACGATTTACGGGGTACATAGTTGGGTAGGGCTCTAAAAAAATACAGCAACTTGGGTAAGATAGACATCTTTATTGCGACCACCCTGCCAAGTAGTGAGATATTAATAGAGGACCACATTTTGAGCCAGCGTCTGGTCATGGAGAAGGCTCTTGGATAGTTGGCGTTGACTATATCTATGAGGGAGGGGGCCAAATGTATGTTAGATAAGGAGATACCGAATGATTGACTGATGGTGGAAATAGTATGTTGTGATATGTTAATCGGGAGGGCAGAGCATTTGGACAGATTAATACCCAGGCCCGAGAACTTTTGAAAAGTCTGAAGTGTGGTAAAGAGGTTTGGGAGGGAGACTACAGGGTCTGGCAAGAAGGCAAGGACAACGTCCGCATAAAGACTGATCTTGTATTCACCCTCCTCCTTCCTGTAACCCTTTATATTGGGATTGCTGCTGATGGCTCTAGCAAGTGGCTCAATCGCCAGAGCAAACACCAGGGGGGACAGAGGGCACCCCTGTCTGGTACCCCTGCCAAGCGAAAAATATTCTGAGGAACAACCTGGGAGTCTGATTCTAGTGTGGGGGTTATGGTACAAGGCTTTAAACCCTTGAACAAATTCACCTTCAAACCCAAATTTTCCTAGAACCTGGTCTAAATATGGCCATAGGACGCTGTCAAAGGCCTTGTGTATGTCAAGGCCTAAGATCAGGACCCTGCGGGAATATAAGTCTGCATCTTGGATTATATTCATTGCAAGTCTAATGTTATCAGTGATCTATCTATTTGGGATGAAGCCTGTTTGTTCGGGGCCGATCAAAGATGAGATAATAGGGGCTAATCTGTTGGCTAAGATTTTACCCAAGATTTTGGTGTCATTGTTCAAAACCGAGATTGGTCTGTAGTTCTGGGGAAGGGTGTGATCTTTATTAGGCTTGTGGATCAGGGTCATATTGGCAAGGAGCATCTCGGGGGGGGGGGGGGGCTGTGTCCTTGTAGGGTGTAGTTAACAAATTTACAGAACTGTGGGGCAAGTAAGTGAGCAAATTTCTTATAGTACACTGACGTGAACCCATCTGGGCCTGGGGCTGTAGGAGATTTAAGGGATTTTATAATGAGCAGGGGGCATTTAGGGGGCAGGGGGCATTTAGGGTGGATAGCTGCTCCGCTGAGAGTTTGGGAAGGTTCAGGGAGTCTAGCCACTGGGATAGACCTGCCTCTGGGGGGGAGTCAGGGGCGGAAAGCAGGGATTCGTAGAATGAGGAGAAAATCTGCAGAACCTCCTTGGGGTGTGAAACAAGTTGGCCTGCCCTATTCCTAAGTTTGTAGACATGAGCGGGTTGAATGGATTGATGTAGCTTGCGTGAGAACATGCCTGAGGCAGAGTTACTATGTAATAGAAACCTTGCTTTGGTCCATCGGAGGGATTTTTCTGTACTTTCTGAAAGTATGGAGTCAAGTTCTGGTCTTTTTTGGTTGATCTGTGCCAAGGTTTGCTGAGATTGATCTCTAACATGGGTGTAGTAGAGGGAATGGAGATCTCGGGTGAGAGATTTAATTTTAGCCAATTTTTGTTTTTTAATTCGCACTGCTGTTTCAATTATCTGGCCCCTCAGGACTGCTTTGTGGGCTGTCCACAGGGTATGTGGGGATATGTCTTCGGTCTCATTCAGGCGGAAATACTCTTCAATGTTTGTCGCTACTTGGGTTTGAATGGCTAGGTCAGATATAAGGGAATCATTTAATTTCCAGGTGGCTACTGAGGGGGATAAACCTATGTGTTTTGTATGGAAAGAAACCACATGGTGGTCTGACCAAGGACAGACCTTTATGTCCGCTTTTGCAGCATTGGCCAGAAGGATTGGAGTGGTCAGTATGTAATCCAGCCTGGCATAACTTCCATGTGGACTAGAAAAATGTGTGTACTCTCTGGAGCCTATATTTAGGGCCCTCCAGGTGTCAATAAGCTGTAAGGAGGAAAGGGATTTAGTCAGGGATTTTGGGAAGGTTTTGGCAAAGTGAGTGTATCTGCTCCTATCCAAACAGGGGTGTGCGACCGTGTTAAAGTCTCCCCCTACAATCATGTGAGGAGAAATATACCTATCTAGAATTTGCAAAAATTCGGTGAAAAATCTGCTATGCGCCGAGTTGGGGGCATATACGTTAGCAATAGTGATTGCTTTACCCTGGATTTGGCCTTATAAGATAAGAAATCTGCTGCTAGGATCTTTGTATGAATGAGCGACTTCAAAAGCGACATTATTTTTAACAAAAATGGCTACGCCCCTAGATTTGGTCTCAAAGGTGGTGTAAAAATTAAGCTTATAAGCCCTGTCAAAGAAGTTCGGGTGAGACCTAGAAGAGAAATTAGTCTCTTGCAATAGTACTACGTCTGCACCCAGTTGTTTATAGAAACAGAAAGCTTTTCTCCTTTTCAGGGGGGTGTTAAATCCTCGCACATTGTGCGATATTACATGTAATCCCATCATGGCGGGGGTTTGTGACACCTATAGAGCGTGAATGGGAGATTGACATAGCCACTGAGAGACCAAAGCCAGGGAGCATCCCTACATATACCACAAGCTTGCAGCAAAATAATACCCTTCTTGCAGATGGGCTGTAGATAAAATGACATTACACTTGTAATAGCATCATTGGTAGGTTGGTAAATACTAGGTAGGATAGCAGCAAAAAACAAATAAACACTCTTAACTACGTAAACCTTGAGGGGTCTGGTGGAGAGGTCCATCCAGACTACCAAATGTACTTAGAGTGGACTTCCAGACGTCCACTACTCACACTTGCTCCTCACGGAGACTTCCCAAGCTGTGGGAAACTGCTATGAAGCAGAAGGGAGAGACCATGTCCGGGGTCTCACTTCCAGTCACTGCGGTGAGGGAGATGGTCAAAGAAAATACCTCACTGAGCAAGCGTGAGGGGGGGGTGAGGCACGAACCGAGATACCAGGGAACTCCGGGGGATCAGAGACGTCCCTGAAAGTGTGACAGTGTTCCTGCCGACCGGGTGCTCATTGGAGGGGTGTAAAGGGGAACAGAGGTGGGCGGTTGATGTGGGGACACATAAACGGGAAGGATGGGGGAAAAGTCAGGCCATGAAAGGGAGAATAAGAGTCAAGAGGGGGTTTGAAAAACAAATAAGGCAAACCTATTGGGTCGGGATGCACCTTCGCTCAGCCGTCACTCAGATTCCAGAGAAGAAGGGACTTGAAGGTCCTCCAAGGAGTCGAAGCTGGTCAGAAGTCTGGCTGTGGTGGCGGTCTGCGGGATCTCCGGTCCCTCTGCGGTGAAGGGGTGGCCCAGATAGGTGAGACCCGAGGCGTAGAAGGGAGACGGGCGGCATGCTGAGGTTCCATGAGGCCCAGTTTGATCAGGATGTCTTTGCCTTCCCTAATCGACATGGCAATGTAGGTGGTCCCGTTGTGTGGGATGATCAGCTTAAATGGGAATCCCCACCGGTACCGAATGCAGGCCGATTGAAGGACGGATGTGATCTCCCTCATCCTTCTGCGCTTCTCCAAGGTGGCCGGGGAAATATCCGGGTAGATCTGAAGAGGGAAGCCATCCAGTACGATATGGGGGGTGTTGCGAGAAGCTTTGAGGATCTCCTCCTTTATCAGGTAGTCCTTGAGGCACATAATGATGTCCCTGGGCGGCTTCTCAGGTGGAGGTTTGGGTCGAAGGGCTCGATGGAGCCGGTCGCATGTAAATGACTCCTCAGGTAGCTCGGGTAGCAGAGAGTGGAACAAACTGTTGATGGCGTCTGTCAGGTCCGTTACCGATTTCGGGACTCCCCAGACCCTCGCGTTGTTCCTCCTATTCCGGTTGTCCAAATCCTCCATGTGATTTTGTAGCTGGACAACCGTGTCTGCTAAAGATTCATGTTCTTTTCTCAGGTCTGTGTAGGCCAGGTGTAGCTCGTCATGCTTCACCTCGAGGAGATCAGTGCGGTTGCCCAGCGTGGAGATTTCCTGGGTGAGGGTGCTGGTCGTCTTTTGGAGTTCGGCTTGAAACTTTCTGGCCAGCCTGTCATACATCGCTGCAAGGCTGTCTTCAAGATCCGCTTTAGTTAATTGAGCCGAATCTTCTCCCGGGTTGTTTTGTAGAGGGCCTGCAGAGCTCGACTCACGCGGCAGGGTCCATGGTTGGGCGCCATTTTGGGTCATCCCGGCCTGTTCACGGGCTCTTAGGAGGTAGTTAGTTAGGGACCGCTGAGCGGTTTTAGGCTTGCTTTTTTTGCCTGTCGGCATGCACAAATGGTCCCTCGGGAGGGATAGGTTGCTTTTGAGGCTGTAGATGAGGTTCAATCGTCCCGGGGAGTGCTATTTGTCTCTGATGCCTCCGGAGCTCCTTCCTTTAGCTGCTACTCCGTTCCGTGACGCGCATGCGCCAAGGATTGTACTAACAGTTAAGCTTCATATACACAATACGAAAAGTGGATGAAAAATACCACTTTTGAAGCGTTCGTGCATATGAGCGTATCATTTTTTTATTTTGATGGGGGAGAGGATCTTGGGTGGGAGTTCCCACACTTTTTTCCCCAGGACTTGACCCCTGGATTAGGGTTATAGAAATACAGAGGGCCCTACAGGAATATTTCCAACTTAATGATGTTGGAGATGTTTCTGCCGAGACTCTCTGGGCGGCGCACAAGGTGACGATCCGGGGTAAGCTGATTCAAATGGCAGCTCAACAGAAGAAAGATAGGATGGGTGAAATTAAAAAAACTGGAGAGGGAATTTTGTGCCTTGCGCCAGCAACATAAAAAAGACCCTGATAGAGTCCCCAGACATTCCCTAGATGCAGCCCGAGTGGCTCTGAACCTGGCCCTCACTACGAAGGCCGAGAAATCCATCAGATGGACGGGAGCTAAGTTTTACCAGAAAAGGAACAAAATTGGACCCATGCTTGCGTCCAAATTATCCCCTAGATTTTTCTCCCACTCTCTCCCCAAGATCAGATTAACAGATGGTTCGCTTACCCTTAACCCACAGAGCATCATGGAAACTTTCCAAGACTTCTACAAGGAACTCTATAAAGCTGATAAACACACTAACACTAAAAGCATAGATGAATTCCTAACTAATCTGAACTTACCCAAACTTTCGGTAGATCACAGAGCAGGGATGGAAGCTCCTGACTAAAGGTTCCCCTGTTGGTAATCAACTCAATACGGCTTACATTTCCGTAATTCACAAGCCAGGTAAGGACGCAAGCTTACCGGGGAACTATAGACCCATTTCATTGATTAATAAGGACATGAAGATATTTACTAAAGTGATGGCAAATCGGTTAGCGTCCTTTGTAAGCCAGTATATACAAAAAGACCAGGTTGGTTTTATCCCTGGCAGACAAGGTCCCGACCAAGTTAGAAGGGCAGTCGATCTTATTTCGGTTTTACAATCAAACTGGGAGGGGGGACCAAAACAAGAGGGCATGCTTCTATCGTTGGACCTTCAGAAGGCCTTTGATTCCGTCTCCTGGCCATATCTTTTTGCGGTACTTAGACAATGGGGTTTTGGACTGAACTTCATAGGAGCTTTGGAAGCTCTTTATTCGAAACCTGAAGCCAAAATCAGACTGCAGGGACTCTACTCTGATCCGATAACAATAGCCAGGGGAACTCGTCAGGGTTGCCCTTTATTCCCCTTGATTTTTGCCATGGTAATTGAATCGCTGGCAATAGCAATCCGGGACCACTCAAACATCTAGGGGGTCCAGTGCTGTCCCACTACTCATAAATGTGCCCTTTTTGCTGACGATCTCCTCCTTTTTGTTACCTCACCAGCTTCCTCTCTCTCGGTGATCTGCAAGTTACTAAATGAGTTTGCAAACGTTTCAGGGCTACACGTCAACATGTCTAAATCTCAAGCTCTCAATGTATCTCTTCCTAGTTCGCAAGTGTCTCTTCTTAGGAACACATATCAATTTGAGTGGAGTGATTCCTCTATTAAATACTTGGGGCTTAATATTACATCGAAAATAGAAAACCTATACAAAGCCAATTATCCTCCAATGTATAAAAAACTAGAAGCAGACCTTAGAAGTTGGGAATCCCATGATATTTCTTGGACAGGAAAATTAATTCAGTCAAGATGACTCTCTTACCCAGATTGCTCTATCTTTTCCATTCACTCCCTATTCAGATTAGGAAGGACCATCTGAAAGCGTTCCAGAGCAAAGTCACTAAATTCATTTGGCACAAAAAAGGACCCCGTCTCTCACAACGAACTCTCTTTAATCTTTCCTCTCAAGGAGGATTAGGGGTCCCTAATATTCTATGGTACTACCAAGCGACACGCTTGGCTCAACTATCTACCATTTCCCTAAAGGTTGAAAAACCTGACTGGATAGCCATTGAAAGACAAGCTGTACCTAAATTTACACTGGACTTCCTGCTGTGGTGCCCCCCCAAGAATAGACCTTCTATCCTATCTCCCACTTTATCGCATTCACTCTTTTTGTGGGATTCTATAAGAAAACTTCCCTCCCTGGTCTCTATGTGTCAACCATTAGCACACATATTTTATAACCCTCTATTTCTACCCGGTATGGACATCAGAGCCTTCCAATGGTGGCTCGATAAGGGGGTATACCGCATTGGACACTTCTTCTACAGTACAGGCCCCCTGCCCCTTAAGCATTTTGTGAAGGAGATGGATCTCCCAACTTCTTAGAGGTTTAGGTTTCACCAAATTTCCCGTTTCATTCACTCACTTTGGTCAAATAAACCAGACCCCCCAGGGTTCACTAAATATGAAAGCTAAAAATTGGTGTATACTAAAGCGCTGATATATAATTTAAAAGCCCCAAATCTAATAGAATAAAATAAGATTACTAAATGAAATGCTGCTACCATTAAAAGTGTTCCCACACTTGAAAATAGGTGAAAGATATACAAATAGCGTATAAATGGTGCGCAATTCAACCTTAATTATGTGAGCATAGATCTTTAAAAATAATTATTGCCACAATGTCAATTGTGGTCAATAGTGCACAAGTGAAAAAAATAAAATAAAATATATATACACTCCGTATATGTAGTGCTGGAGGTGTGTGAAATAAAATATACAATCCTTGTATATAAATTAATATGTGAGTATGTGATCCTTATTATAAAAGAAATGCCAAACGTGCATATACAATCTTATTTAATAGGTGAAAGTATTTGTTGTGTTGGTAAAATGAAAAAAAGTTGAACGACGATTCAGTGATAGCAATCAAGATGATTGGGAATTGTGTGCTGTGTTAGAAAGATTGAAGGAACTCTGGCGTAGCAACAGGTGCTCTGACTACAAGATTGGTACCATACACCAGACAATTAGTGTTGAATATATTGCGCAATGGTTTTTGTTTGTTTTTTTCTCTTTTTCATGTTAAAACCGGCTTGAGCATCAGGAAGATTTCAAAGAATCACCTATAATTGTACCGGCAACATTAAGGGAAGTTTTTGTTTCTTTCTTCCTATATATTTATAAATACCAATACCGAAGTGGCAACATTTTATATTTATATTTTCCAAAATAGCAGTCTTTTTTGCTTTTTGTTTCTCTAAACAGTGAGAGTTTAAACCCGCTGTCTTAATTGCTATATCAGTAATGCACCACTGCACTTTTAAAACACCAATCGCCTGGTGTATATGTTTATCTGGTTATCGTAGCAAATAGATTGCATACAATAGGATTGTATGGTGTATGGCACCAACCTTGCAATTAGAGTAATCGCCTGGTGTATCTGCATATTGTTGCAATTAGATTGTATTCAACACTAATTGTCTGGTGTATGGTACCAATCTTGTAGTCAGAGCACCTGAAGGGTCAGAGCAGTATGCAGGGGCCCACATGGGATGGCTCAGAGGGAGATGCTGCATGTTTTCCCCTCCCCTTTTTGTATTCTATAGGTTGCTGCTAGTTTCTGCCGTTACCAAGGGCAGCAACAGTAATGCGATTGGTGCAACAATGCTGGCTGAGGATTGGTTAATTCGGGCGGTATCCAGAGCCCGCGCTGAGGAAGCCTATTTAAGGATTGGGAACACAGGAGTTTCACAGACCGTCTCACAGGACAAGCGACGGAGTGGAAGTGCAGCTCTCCCAGCATGAAGCGCCGTTCGCCAGGAGCTCGTGAGGCGCTGCTGTGCTGCTTGCTCGAGAAGGCAGAGACGAGCGGCGGTGAAGAATGGTTACTACGCTGCCTGGAGGAGGAACAGACCTCGACTCCGCCTGCGGTGACGCCCCCACCTGTCGCCATGATGGATGGATGGACAGTCCGCCTCAGCGGGACTCGCCAGCAACCTAGTAGAAGGAAGAAGAAGACTAGAGCAGGGGCTTCCCCTCAGCTGTCTGAGGCGAGAGCTAAAGAAGATATGTCACAAGGGGCTCCTCTGCTGACAGGGAGCAGCGCTACTCAGCTTCAGGTGGAAGAGAGTGAGCAGTCCGTTTTGCAATGTGGTGAGCATGTGGTACATTCTCCTGTGTCTTTGATGGTGAATTCCTTATATAATGTTTTACATCAATTTAAAGGGGCACAGTTTACTGGTGAATTGTTGAATAGAGAACAAGGGGCACAGGTCACTGGTGCAGTGTTAAATAGAGAACAAGGAGCACAGGTCACTGGTGCTGGGAATGTGTGTCAATCACCTCACAGGAATGTCACTGCTTTTAAAGAAACAGGAGCGCATGCAAGTGGCGCTGATAATATTAACAGGAGAGCACAGTTATCTGGTGCTTATAATTTACAACACAATGTTGATGTTAACTCAGGGGCACACTCTAGTGGTGCTGGTGGGAACTCCATGCAGTTTTCAAATTATATGGAGGATGCTAGTGCAGTGTGGCAGAATTTGGGTGAGTCTCCTAAGGAGGACTGTGTTATGGCAGAGAGTCCTTTGTGTTTTAACCCCTTGTTGCCCATTAGGCCTTCTGCGGCTACAGTTGGTGAAACCTCATTCAAAGAACCGCTGCCATGCGAGCTTTCCCGTTTAGGTTGCCACGTGCCGAAATCAGTGAAAGAAAAAATCTGGAGAGGGGAATTCCTGGATATTTTATCACTTTTGCCAGCTTCCAAGGAATTTTTGGCTAAAGTTGATAAGCAGTCAGGGGAGGAGGATAGACGTCGGGCTATCCCCAAGACATTTCAAAACTGGTTGCAAGCATTCTGCATATACTCTGCTGTTATGGGTGAGCGTTTTCCTACAAAGTGCTCAGGTCTATTCCAGCATTTAGACATCATTGCCGAGGCTTTTCGTCACTTTGGTGGTTCTGCTTGGTTTACATATGACGAGAACTTTCATCAGAAATTGGCAGTCCACCCCTCTTTACATTGGGGGTCCAAGGATGTGGGATTATGGTTGAATCTCATGCTTCCACCAAAACAGCAATTTGTTCCTCGGCCTACCCCTAGTCCACATACTTTTCGTAAAGGATTTTGTTTTTCCTTTAATGAAGGACAGTGCAAGTTCCTCAACAACTGTAAGTACAAGCATGAATGCTCGTACTGCTCTGGTACGCACGCAGCAAATAGATGTTTCCGTAAGGCTGCAGCAGCCAGCTTGCAACCTATGCCCGGGCACAGTGCTGGGAAGGGCACTGACCCCAGTGAATCTTCAAAGAATGCTTCCATGGTTAGAGCGTTACCCCGACCGCAAGATGGCGGTTCTGCTAATTGAAGGTTTTAAGGAAGGTTTTTTGGTTCCTCAATTCTCTGGTAGGGGTTGCACGCTAGTAAACAATCTTAAGTCTATTTACCTGCAGCCACCAGTAGTGCAAGCCAAAATTGCACTAGAATTGGCAGAAGGGAGGATTGCAGGCCCCTTCTCTGCTCCCCCCTTCCCCAATTTCAGACTTTCTCCTGTAGGTTTAGTACCTAAAAAGGAGGTCGGTTCCTTCCGCATGATTCACCATTTATCCTATCCACCAGGGACTTCCCTTAATGATGAGGTTATGGGTATCGAAGCTCCAGTTAGTTATTCCTCATTCGATGAGGCCTTGATTATTTTGAGTAATTTTGGACAGGGCTCTCTCCTAGCCAAAGCTGATATTAAATCAGCCTTTCGTTTGCTGCCTGTTCATCCTCAAGGTTTCAATTCGCTTGGCTTTCATTTTCAAGAGCAATATTTCTTCGACAAATGTATGCCCATGGGTTTTTCTTTATCTTGTTTTTATTTTGAGGCTTTCGCCACATTTTTGCATTGGGTTTTGTCCGAAATGTTTCCGGGTGGGGGGTTTCTCCATTATTTAGATGATTTTTTATTTGTTGGCCCCCCCTCTTCATCGGATTGTTTGCAATCATTAAATTTATTCTTTCATATGTGTGCAACTTTTGGGGTTCCCCTGGCAGCGGAAAAAACTGTTTTTCCTTCCTCTACGATTGAGTTCCTAGGCATCACCATAGATTCTGTATTAATGGAATTTAGGTTACCCCCTTTGAAGTTGGATAAGATGAAGTCTATGATTGGGTCTTTCCTTGGGAAGAAGAAAGTTCTTTTGAAGAAAGCTCAATCATTACTGGGTTTATTTGCTTTTGCGGCAAGGGTGATTCCTATGGCTCAGGTTTTCTCCCGCAGATTTTCATTGGCATTAAGTGGGTTCTACAACCCTTATTGCCATGTTCGACTTTCCAAGGGCATCAAGGAGGATCTCAAGGTCTGGGATGCCTTTTTGAACAACTTCAATGGGTCGACGATATGGCAACAGGATTTTGCCTCAAATGACCAGCTGAATTTCTTTACAGATGCAGCTGGGTCGGTGGGTTTCGGCGCCTTTTTGAATGGACATTGGTGTTCCGAGTTATGGCACGGGGAATGGTTGCAGAATGATATTCTACAGAATTTGGTCCTTTTGGAACTATTCCCTGTCATAGTTTCGTTAGTGATTTGGGTAGAACAATTTTCTAACCAAAGGGTATTGGATCGGACAGATAACAAGGGTGTTATGCATGCAGTTAATTCTCTATCGTCTAAATCAGAACCGGTGATAAAATTGTTACGCTTCTTAGTCTTACATTGTATGCATTTTAACATTTGGTTGAAAGCAGATCACATTGCTGGCTGTAAGAATAATATTGCTGATTCTTTGTCTCGTTCACAGTTCAAGAAGTTTCGGGAATTGGCTCCAGCGGCGGATCTTTTGGGAACCCCGTGCCCAGCTTCCCTCTGGGGCTTAATCTGGAGCTGATGCTCAGGAACCTTAAGAACTCGGTATCGTTAAAAACCTGGGCGGACTATCGCCTTTCTTGGTCAAAATGGCTATCTTTTTGCCAACACTACGGTATAGATACGTTAGACGTCTCCTCTTATGTGGCGTTGTCCTTTGTATCTTATTTAATGCAGGCCAACTTGAGCCCGGCGTCTATTAGTAGAATTTTGGCAGGTGTATCCTTTTTTCTCAAATTTACCGGGGTTTCATCTTTGACGTCCTTTTTCCAAGTGAATCAAGTTCTGAAAGGTTTTAGGAAGGTTAGGCCTTCAAGTGATAATAGGCACCCTATTTCGGTATCCATGTTAGTGGATCTAATTCGGGTATTGGGTGAGGTTTGCCTTTCAGAATACGAGACTGCATTGTTTAGGGCTGCTTTTTCGGTGGCTTTCTTTGGAGCCTTGAGGCTTGGAGAATTCACTGCCCCAAATAGGTTTTCTTCATCCTTTCTGCGATGGGGCCATGTTATACTAGAAGCACAATCTGTTAACCTTTTTCTCTGTCGTTCAAAGACCGCACCATCCGGTGTGGGGCATTGGATTTCTTTATCGAAATCGGGTAACCCATCAATATCCCCCTTTTTATTGGTTTCCAGTTTTATGGCTTTGCGGCCAGTCTTTTCAGATTCATTTTTTTTTTTTTCCCAAAAGTTTTTATTAAGCATATAGAAAACAGGAAACATTTCACATCAACAGACATGGTAAGGTATTCAACAAGCCGGGTTAACAAACATACGGAGTGTATTTATTTTAGGGTCCGGACATCCGTCCTAATATACATCATGTAGCTTCGTTGAGGCGGGGGTTCCTAGTCTAGTATCCCCCCCCCCTCCCAGGCATTAGGATCTGACCCAGAAGAGAAGTTATCGGGCGGTTGGTTTCTGGTTCCAACATTGTATGAGCGCTGTCATGAAGGATATGGGGGCAGGCCCTTGTTTTGACCTGTTAAATGTGAGCATACGATGGGTAAACTAACAGGGTGTGGGGAGGTGAGGGCACAGGGTGGCCGGGGGGAGGTAAGGAATAGAAAAGAAAGGATGGGGTAGAACAGACAAAGTTGGGGGTTCAGAAGGACGTGGAGGATAGTGACGGAAGATTTGAGTTTAGGGGGGAGAGGAGGGGGGAGGCCCAGGATGGAAGTTGTTGGGGAGGGGCTCGCTCCTAATCCCCGCGGCGCCAATCGGGATGTTTCTACTAATGGGTACTGTATTCCAATATCAGCCTCTATGATGAGGGTTGGCGATAACGTTCAGTAGTCGTAAAGTGGATCCAGCATGCCCAGGTGTTTATGAATTTGGGTGTTCTTTCCTGTGAGATATGGATCAACTCTTCCATTTCTTTGATTTTAGAGATTTTGCTGAACCATTCTCCTATTGTTGGGGTGTGCGTGGAGCGCCAGTGGATTGGGATACATAATCTGGCAGCATTTACCATGTGCATGGCCAATGATTTATAGTAAGCTTTCCTTGATAGAGAAGTGTGGTGTAGGAGAAATTGCGCGGGGGTATAATTCAGAGTGTATGTCGTAACGTGTGAGATGATGTCGCTGACTTCCCTCCAGAAGGGTTGGATGAGCTCGCAGTCCCACCAGATGTGGAGCATGGTGCCTTCATGCTTTCCGCATCTCCAGCATGTGTTGGGAATGGAGGGGGAAAATTTGTGGAGCCGGTCTGGGGTTCTGTACCATCTTGTGGCGATTTTGTATGCGTTTTCCTGAATGGCAACATTCAGGGAGCATTTGTGGGCATATTCATAAACCGTGTCCCATTGATCTGTTGTGAGGGGCGTTTGAATGTCCCTGTCCCAGGAAGTCTGTGAGGGTGCTGGGGAGGGGGCTGGTGTAGATGTAAGAAGCGCGTACAAGGTGGATATCAGGTGTCTCTGTGTTGTTCTGCCGTGACACAGTGCTTCAAAAGGGGTGAGTTGTCTGGTCCAACAGGTCTGATGTGCATGGGTCGATAGGAAGTGGCAAATTTGTCTGAAGAGCCAATGGGAGAATGAGGCAGTTTTGGAGATGCCTACCAAGGTCTCGAAGGGAAGAGGGGCACCCCTCGAGAAAAATTGAGAGGCTAGAACGTCATCATGTGGCCATTCGCGGAGCAGGAAGGAGCGAGAGTCACCCGGGGGAAAAGCTGGGTTTCCTCTTAAAGAGGTTAGAGGTCCAGGTACCGAAACGGACAAACCATTTTTTGTCGCTCTCCCAAAGGCCTGGAGAGAGGAACGTATAAAGGGGTGTGCGAGGGTCTCTTGTGGCCAATGGTTCGGGGCTATCCAGGGGAGTAGGTGTAGAGGGCCCGGTATGACTGATTTTTCTAAGGCTACCCAGGTTTTCCTGGACGTGTGAGCGTTCCAGTCTACTATCCTCGTTAGGTGACATGCCAGGTAGTATCTGTATAGGTCTGGGAGACCAATACCCCCCTTCTTCTTCTGCAGTGTGAGTCTGGTATATTTTATACGGGGTGGTGAGTTCCTCCATATAAAGGCAGAGCAAGCTTTCCGGTATGCCGAGAAGAAAGCTGGGGAAAGGTGGATAGGGATGGTTTGCATTAGGTAGAGTATTCTTGGCAGAATGATCATTTTGACTAGAGCGGAGCGTCCGAACCAGGATACGTTCAGGTTCATCCATTCCTTGAAGTGGGCTTGGATTTTAGTTAGGGCTGTATGAAAATTGGACATATAAAGGTCTGAGAGTTGGGAAGTAATTCTAATTCCTAAATACGTGATCGCCTCCTTCTCCCACCGAAATGGGAATGCGTCCTGACAATGAGAGACTTCCTGGGCGGGGAGAGTTACGTTCAAAGCCCGTGATTTGGCGTAGTTGATCTTAAGATTGGATATACTGCCAAAGTACTCTAAATCTTTCAATAAGTTGGGTAGTGTGATACGAGGCGATTTTAAGGACAGTAGTATGTCGTCCGCAAAGGCGGCAACTTTGAATTCCCTTTCGCCTACCGTCAGTCCCCCAATGTCAGGATTAGTTCTTATTCTGTTGAGAAGGGGCTCCAGAGTCAAAATGTAGATTAGAGGGGATAAGGGGCACCCCTGGCGTGTGCCATTACTGATGGAAAAGGCATCCGACAGGTGGCCGTTAACCCTTACTTTAGCGGAGGGGTTTGAGTACAGGGACAACACATAACCAAGCATGCGGGGCGCCAGGCCCACCGCCACTAGAACCTCCCGCATGTAGTCCCATGCCACCCTGTCGAATGCCTTCTCAGCATCGAGTGACAGGAGGAATCCCTGCGAAGCGGAGGATGTAAGCCAGTGGTGGAGATTTAGGGTACGGATCGTGTTATCCCTTGCCTCCCTACCAGGGACGAAACCCACCTGGTCAGGGTAAATAATGCCAGGGATCAAGGGAAGCAGTCTGTTTGCTAGAATTTTTGCGAAAATTTTTATGTCCACGTTCAGGAGCGATATGGGTCTGTAGTTTGAGACTTGGGCGGGGTCTTTACCTTCCTTTGGGATCACAGCTATGTGTGCCATAAGCATTCCCTTTGGCAGCACTTGGGGATCTGAGAGTGTATTTAAGGTTGTGAGAAGTTTGGGGGCAAGGAGGTCTAAGAAGGATTTGTAATAATGGAGCGTGAAGCCGTCTGGGCCCGGACTTTTGCCGGTTTTCATCTGTTTAATGGCCGATTCCAGTTCTACCATAGTCAGTGGTGTCTCCATGTCTTGGGCTTGTTGGGAGGAGATCGGAGTCGGGGAGTGACGCGATAAGAATTCCCGAATGCGCTCTAATCGTATATCCGGTGGGAGTGTTCCTGTGTGGGTCTGGTGAAGGTTGTACAGTTTGGAGTAGAAATTTTCGAATTCCTTCGCTATCTCGTCGTTCCTGGATAAGAGTGTTCCCCGCGCATTTGTCAGATGGTGAATTGTGGAAGAAGTTTTAGAAGCTTGGATCGTGCGGGCCAAAAGGCGGCCACTCTTGTTCCCATGCTCGTAGAAGACTCTTTGGCCCAGGACGTAGCGTCGTCTAGACTGCTTGCCTAATTCCTCTAAGAGGAGTGTGCGTGAGTGTAGTAGGTCCTGTAGGGTGGATTGGGCCTGCGTCTGCTTGTGAGTGGCTTCTAGATTTTTAATTTTTCTTATGAGGGCAGAGATATTTTCCTGGTGTGCCTTTTTGGCCTTCCCCGCTAATGAAATGAGTTCCCCCCGAATGACGCACTTGTGTGCTTCCCAAAGGGACACGGGCGAGATGTCTGGGGTAGTGTTTTCTTTAAAGTAAAAATCAATACACTTTTTTAAATGCTCTAAAGCCGTAGGGTCATTGAGTAGGGAGGGGTTCAGTCTCCAGGTTTTGGTGCTGGTGTTCAGAACAGGGTAGGTGAGAGTGATCGTGATGGGGTGATGATCGGAAAGGAACATCGGTTCTATGGTGGTTTGTTGAAGTAAGGGCAAGTCTGTCTGGGAGATGAAGAAATAATCTATTCTCGAGTATTTACTGTGGGGTGCAGAATAAAAGGTATAGTCTTTCTCGGAGGGGTGCATAGTGCGCCAGGTGTCATGAAGTGTCAGGTTTTGGAGCTGTAATTTTATTTGTCTGAGGGCTCGGTATGGCAGGGTGGAGGTTCCCGACGAGGTGTCCAGTACAGGGTTCAGTGGGGCATTGAAGTCCCCACCTAAAAGGACCAGTCCAGATTGAAACGATGAGAGCAGGTCACCTATTTTCCTGAAGAAGGAGACATGGCGTTCGTTGGGACAATAGATGTTGGCTAATGTTATGGGTTTTGAAGCATATGTGCCTTTGATAAAGACAAACCTGCCCTCTGGATCTATGAGCGAGTCCGTCTGGTGGAAGTTGGCATGTCTGGAAATTAGTATGGAGACACCTTTCGTCTTAGCTTCCGGGTTGGTAGCATGTATTGCAGTGCGATAAATGTGGTTAGATAGCTTGGGCACCGCATCAGAGCGGAAGTGTGTTTCTTGAAGGAAGAGGAAGTGCGCTTTGTACTTGGAAAGGGAGGACATAATTTGCGATCTTTTTTCAGGGAGGTTAAGTCCCTTCACGTTCAATGACACACATTTCAACGTGAGGGGTAAGGCGGGAGCCTTGTTCTGCTTCATGGTAGTGGCAGGAAGTGTCTGGGCTGGGGGTATCAAGTAGTTGTTAGATGGCGTGAGGTCCGCGCGGGCCGTGAGGGGGGGGGATTTACAGTGGGGAGGAGCGGGCCACTCCCAACAAGCAAGACAGAAAAGGATAGAACAGAAGGGCAGAGAATAAAGAGGGAAGACTTTGAGTAGGGTGGGGAAGAAGGGCTGGATAGAGAATGCCGGGGAATACAGATGGGGTTAGGGGGAGAGAGGGATCGGGTCTAAGGGTCTACCAGAGGTGGAAATAGAAGTACTAATCCACCTAAAAAGGAGAGGGCTGGGGGGGTCAGCGAGAGTCTCCCAAAAAAAGAAAATAAAGGGGACTCGCTGTGTGGAGACGTAAGTATAGACGGGAGAACCATAGGTGGTCCTACAGTCCGGAGACCGCAAAAAGGTTTCAGTACTGGAAGTGGAGCAGTCTGGCGTTAGGGAGCCAGTGCAGGGTCTGGGGTCAGAAGGTAACCAAGTGAGCAAACCCAAAACACATATATGATATATAACCATTGGCAACATATTTAACTAGTAAGACACAGGGTGAGCCTCACCACAACATGTAGGAGGTTCCCTTCCCTTTTCTAATAAACTTATACATGAATAACTCTCTGTCTGCAGTTTCCAACTTACATTGGTATTAAGGTGTTCACAGTAAGGGCACAGTAATCCTCTTACGTCACGATAACATTCTCAGGGAGGGGAGTCAATGAACAAAAAATAAATGAATAAATAAATAAGAAAATAAAATAAAATAAAATAAAATAAAAAAATAAAAAATTGGGGGGGCCGGAAAGAGGGGAAGGGAGGGGGATGGACGAGGAATATTTGAGTGGGGGCCGTGGGAGATGAACTCCATCTGGTGGACCATTATGCTTAGAGTCTCTAGGGGTCTGTCTGCCTGTTTTCCAGAGCGGAAATGTTGGGTCTGATTGTCTTCTTCAGCCCTCAGTTTGGGGCATATTATTTGCCAGCAAAGATTATGGAAGCTACATCACGTGCTATTGATTCTAATGAGGAGGGAGGAGCCCCACACGCACTTTCCAAGGACATAAGCACAGTGGGGAGGCAAAATCAAGGAGCGCTTTCCCCAGGGGGGGGGGGAAGGGCCATGATGCCCACTAAGTTAGGGAACCTGTATAGAGATGGGGATCAGCATAGAGCAAGTTGGCCTTAACATCAGGCTGATGCTAATTTCCCGGGTTAGAAAGAGCACAGATTCGGCTAGTCTTAGTGGACCAGCAAATCAAGAGTATGGTGGGTACCGAGGAGAGTGCGTGTGTTGCCTTAATACAAAAATTGCAGTTAGGGGAAAAATACAGACAGTGGGTATGCGGTTGAGTGTACACAAACCCTTGTGGAGACCGACTCCACTCTACATTGTGCACACAGCCATGTGCGTGAAGCATGTTCCAGTGAACTCAGTCTCGTGCTTGCTTGCTGTTGGTAGGCAGCGCCTGCATATCTATGTACCACTAGAGGTGAAAACACTGCATAGTCCAGCGATCTTGTGGTGTTGGGCTAGAGTCACAGGGTGAGGTAAAAAGCGCGTAACGCAGGGGTCTCTCAAGGCGTAGCTAATAGCATAAAGGCCTTATATTCGGGCAGACGCCCTGAGAGTCCGCAAAGACCATCCTCTTGCTCGGGGAGAGTGCAAAGTCAGACCAGGGGGTAAGTGCGGGACAAGGGACTATCGTGCAAGGCCAGTTATTTCCTTGTGCTAGCATGTTCCATAACTGGCAAGCGGGCCGGGCACTACTCAAGAATGCTTGTAGATAGGGTCGGTATGTGCACAGGGTGTAACAGAGCTTACCTTCCCAAAGAGATTGCACAACGTGGAAGGAGAGCGTAGCATAACCGTGCAGGACTAGGCGTCCGTTATGTCCTTGGTTGTTGGTAGATTCGTAGGCGGGTCGTCCAGAGGTTCCGCTGGCGGGAATTCCATCTTTTCTGGTCTGGTTGTACCGGTGATGATAGATATGCAGGGGGGGAGCTGAAAATAATGAGAAAGAAAAAGAAGGGGGGGGGGGGAACAAGGCAGAGGGCAGAGAGGAAAAAAAAAAAAAATAATAATAATAAAAAATAAATAAATAGGTATATGAAAAAAAAAAAAAAAAAAAAAAAAATATATAAGTCAGACCAGCAAAAAAAGAGAAATGGGTGCGGATATCATGCAGGGTTCAGTCAGGTGAGTGGAGACACTCATGTTGGAGAGGTTACTGCAGAGCGGAGGTGGAGTGAGAGTGTTAGGCCTCCATGCGATCTCTCCTGGCTGATGGGGACAGTGGAGAGCCAGGGTTCTGGTGGTAGAGGTCTCGGCGTGATGATCGGTTGTTTGGAGAGAGTGGAGCCTCCCGATGTCTCCTGGATCTCTGTCGCTGGGCTTTCGGTGAGTGGCTGATAGAGACTGGCAGCCACGGCTCTGTCGGGTAGTAGAAAGAGTACCAATCAGGAAGCTCAATGCGGGGGATGTCAAGCTGGTCGCAGAAGGCATGTAGGTCTTCCGGCGTACGGAGCAAGGCTGTGCGCCCCCTCGCGGTCGCAGACAGCCCAAACGGGAATTTCCATCGGTACTGAATGTTACGGGATCTTAGGGCTTCCAGCAGGGGGCGCAGTGCTCTCCTGTTCTGGAGGGTTATCTGGGATAAGTCTTGGAACAGTTTGATTTCTGCACCATTGTGAATGATCCGATTTCTCTCTCGTGCTTTTCTGAGGATTTCCTCTTTCAGGGGGAAGTTCACAATGCAGCAGATTACATCCCTGGGTGGCTCATTGTCCCTGGGTTGGGGACGCAGTGCACGGTGAATTCTCTCCATCTCTATCGGCGAGTCAGCAGGGCGGCCAATCAGGTCATTGAATATGTTACTCACGGTTTGTTGAAGGATACCTGGGTCATTGTTTTCAGGCACTCCGCGGACTCTGATGTTGTGCCTGCGTCCGCGGTTGTCCAAGTCCTCGACATGTCTGTGGAGTTCTAGAAGGTGGGTTAGCTGGGCATCATATGTCCCCTGGACTTGGCGGATAGCTGCAGCTTGTGTTTGTGTAGTTTCCTCCACTTCGCTGATGCGGTGGGCAACAGCCTGGATGTCAGAGCGGAGGTCAGCTACGGCCGCCATTACTGTGCTCTTGATGTCTGTGGCAAACTTCTCCAGGTCCAGCAGGCTGGGCGGTTGGGATCGCGGGAGGAAGGGAGGCTCCGTGTCTGACGCCTGCATCGCGGAAGTCATTCCAGGCGAGTCCGGTGCTTGGGCCTGCAAGGCAGCGTGCGCGGCCGCGTGTGAGGCCGCGAGTGAGGCCTGTGTTTGGCGCTGGGTCCGGAACAGCTCCGGGATATTTCGGCTGAGCTGCGTCCCAGGCTCTGCTGATGTGCGAGAGGCAGAGGAGCTTCTGGTGGATCTGCTCATGTTGGATCGTGCTTTGGGCTCCCTAAACAGCACTATACGGTCTCCGGATCGCAGGAGCTCTAGTCTCAGGCAGCCATCTAGGTCTCCGTCCAGGCCACGCCCCTCAGATTCATTTTTTATCCTTTAAGACCTGTCCTCCTTGTCCAGGTATCAATTCTCGGCTGTCTTGGCTGCCTGTTTAAAACGACTAAATTTGTCGAACTTTTGTTTTTCCTCCCATTCTTTTCGTATTGGGGCAGCCACGACAGCCGACGCTTTAGGCTTTTCTGCCGATGGACTAAAGAAAGTAGGCCATTGGGCTAGCAATAGATATAAGATATATGTTCGCCCTGATATGCTAACTCTGTGACTTTCTTTTTCAGATTCCAATAAATCGGTCATCTGGATTGTAGGTCACTCTTACATTTTTTGGGCGGCCAAGCATGCGGATGCCAGGACCTATTCCGCCAATTTAGGATTAGATTCAGGTTCCTTTCAAATCTTATGGTCAGGTGTTAGGGGTTTCCGTTGGCGTAATTTAGTTCCTCACTTAGTCCATCTAGCAGAATCTTGGCCTCCGCCTCGGGTATTGGTCTTACATATAGGGGCTAATGACTTGGGTAAAGTTGGCACTTGGGAACTATTATGTGAGATGAAAAGGGATCTGAAGGTTATTAAGTCTATGTTTCCTTCTGTCACATTAGCGTTTTCAGAAATGATTCCTCGGCTATTATGGGCTCCTTCTGGAAGCCTGTTCTATGTCGACAGAATCAGAAAACGACTCAATAGGACGGTTCATAGTTTTTTGGTATCATCCGGGGATATATCCTTCCGGCATGTGGAATTGGAAGGCTTTATTCCTGGTCTGTTTCGGGAGGATATGGTTCATTTATCTGAAATTGGTTTGGACATATTTAATATGGGTTTACAAAATCTGATAGAGTCAGCCACGGGGGGGGGGGGGGGGCCTCGGCCTTTGGTTCCCAGTCAGCCTCAGCCGGTGGGGAGTAGTCGTCCAATATTTTGGATGGACATCATCTATTTTATTAAATTTTTGGCCAGAATGGCTTGACATTATTTTATATTTACTTAATGTTGAATATTTAACCCCCCTCTGGGATAACACCGTGGCCATATATATCCCATAATAAAGGTTCATTTATTTAAATTTCATGGTGTGTTGCTTCTTTCTTAATACATTACCTCTGTGCTAGCCCATGAAGGGTCAGAGCAGTATGCAGGGGCCCACATGGGATGGCTCAGAGGGAGATGCTGCATGTTTTCCCCTCCCCTTTTTGTATTCTATAGGTTGCTGCTAGTTTCTGCCGCTACCAAGGGCAGCAACAGTAATGCGATTGGTGCAACAATGCTGGCTGAGGATTGGTTAATTCGGGCGGTATCCAGAGCCCGCCCTGAGGAAGCCTATTTAAGGATTGGGAACACAGGAGTTTCACAGACCGTCTCACATGACAAGCGACGCCCACCCGCCCGCCCTGATTTTCCCGTTAGATAGAAGTCATGATGTTGTCCCTATGGGGGAGTAGTCGTCCAATATTTTGGATGGACATCATCTATTTTATTTAATTTTTGGCCAGAATGGCTTGACATTATTTTATATTTACTTAATGTTGAATATTTAACCCCCCTCTGGGATAACACCGTGGCCATATATATCCCATAATAGAGGTTCATTTATTTAAATTTCATGGTGTGTTGCTTCTTTCTTAATACATTACCTCTGTGCTAGCCCATGTTGCTACGCCAGAGTCCCTTCAATCTTTCTAACACAGCACACAATTCCCAATCATCTTGATTGCTATCACTGAATCGTCGTTCAACTTTTTTTCATTTTACCAACACAACAAATACTTTCACCTATTAAATAAGATTTTATATGCACGTTTGGCATTTCTTTTATAATAAGGATCACATACTCACATATTAGTTTATATACAAGGATTACAAATTATATAAGGAACAATCAGCGCAAACCTGAAATTAATTAAAACTAACAAATGCAAGCTGAACACAAAAAGGTAAACCACAAAATCCCTCACAGTGTAATATAAAAGAAAAAATGTGCAGCGCAAAAAGTGAAATTAAAATAAAATAACATAACATAAAAGTTCATATCCAACAAATGATGCAAAGTGATGTGGATGAGAACACCCAGTGACTGTCAATCATCAATCGAATATTGCAGTGATAAATCCTCCACCATACGAATAAAATACTCTTACCAAATGTGATAAGTAAAAATGCATGGACCCAATGAGGGATAAAACGTGAGACACCGATCTGGCCAATCCGAGACTCAATCTGGAGCTGTATGCTGATCAGGAACGATCCAAGATGTCCTTAGGTTGAAGATGCAGCTTCAAACAGGATGTAGTCATACAAGTGTGATGCCCAGAAAAAAGAGAGGAATGCAATCTAAGTGCACACTGTCATCTTCATTTATTTAAAAAATGTAGCAAAATTAAACAGGAACATGCTCTCATAAGAGCAGCGCACTGAAAGTGTATACTAGAAATAGCCAGTCTCTGAAGCTCCAAGAGCGCAAAGAGATACACTGAAGCGCAATGGAAATAAACAAAAAAGATTTGCCTAAAAACAGACAAAAAACGTTGTAGTTGCACACAGCACGGTGTGCAGCCACTGTATGCAGTGATGAGAGGCGGGTGACGCAGTAACTCCTTCCTGATCAGCATACAGCTCCAGATTGAGTCTCGGATTGGCCAGATCGGTGTCTCACGTTTTATCCCTCATTGGGTCCATGCATTTTTACTTATCACATTTGGTAAGAGTATTTTATTCGTATGGTGGAGGATTTATCACTGCAATATTCGATTGATGATTGACAGTCACTGGGTGTTCTCATCCACATCACTTTGCATCATTTGTTGGATATGAACTTTTATGTTATGTTATTTTATTTTAATTTCACTTTTTGCGCTGCACATTTTTTCTTTTATATATACAAGGATTGTATATTTTATTTCACACACCTCCAGCACTATATATACGGAGTGTATATATATTTTATTTTATTTTTTTCACTTGTGCACTATTAACCACAATTGACATTGTGGCAATAATTATTTTTAAAGATCTATGCTCACATAATTAAGGTTGAATTGCGCACCATTTATACGCTATTTGTATATCTTTCACGTAAATATGAAAGCTGGTGTGGTCAAGCCATGGAGCAGAGGGGAGGAATTTCAGTGATCTACGAGTCACTCTCCACCAATTCAAACAAATTACCATATATGATTTCCTGGGAAAGGGATCTCCAGACCTCCTGGGAAGTGGAGGACTGGCACGATTCCTTTTCTAGATCTCTCAAAGGCATCTACAACGCCTCTCTCATAGAGGCCAACATCAAACTTCTGACGAGATGGTACCTAGTCCCGACTAGACTGGCTCACATGTACCCCTCCTCATCCCCCCTTTGCTTCAGGGGATGCCAGGGACTAGGCACCATGCTCCACATCTGGTGGGAATGCCCCAAGCTAAGAGGTTTCTGGAACAAAACGTTTCACCTGATTCGTAAAGTTACCGGTTGCTGTATTGTTCAGTCTCCTGCAATTGCATTGCTTAATGGTCTCGCACCAGGTATCTCAAAACTCACTCGACAGCTAATACTATTTATGTTAACGGGAGCTAAATTATCCATCGCCAAGGCATGGAAGTCTCCAACGGTCTCACTATCATCCATGAAGAGGAAGATTTCATGGATGATGGAGCAAGAAAAACTGGTCAGCTCTCTGTTGGATAGGACAGAACTATTTAAAGCTATATGGGAACCCTGGGCTCAGTGTATTGGAATCTCCTTGATACCTGGAATTGATAATAAGCAGTAAACCCATCTTCAGAGTCGTGCATCAGATGGATAGACACTTTACCGGCTACACTTCTCCCCTATCTTTCTTCTTCTCTTCCCTCTTTATCCCTCTCTCTTTTCTCCATCCCTCTTTCCTCTGTTCTCTCATTTGTTTTTGATTGATTTATTATTTTATTATGCTCATGTAGTATAGTCATTGGTAATAGAGTTGAGTTCTTCTACTACAATCTAGGAATAGTAACCCTTGTTACTAATCCAGAGCTATTTATCTATCGTCTGGTTCTCCAGCTGCATACCCAGGTCTTTGTATACAATATCCATTGGATACGACCCGGCAGGAGTCATAGGATCCTTTGTTATGGTGTTTTCATCGGATTTTATTTTTTAATTGTTTTCCTTAGGTATACGCAAATCCCCCCCAGTGGGGAACTTCATATGGGGGCGGGGGCCCACGCTCCTCTCTGGACACAGTAAGTTCCCTTTAGTGGTGTCCGGAGAGGTGAGTGGGTCCCAGAAAGTCCTCCAGCGTGACAATTTTTCTCTTCTCTTCACGTAATTTTGATAAGACTTGATATCCGGTATAGTATCTTCATGTTGCTGGCACTCTCATGTTTTTTAGCTGTCTGAGAGATACTTTTCTTATTCGTATATGTTTTTTTTTTTTTTTTTTTACAAACTCAACTTCTGTTAGAACTGTGGTAAAACTACACTGTCATTATTTCGTATGATATGTCTTGTTCAGTTGTATTGAAGTTAAAATAAAAACTTTTATTGAAAAAAAAACTACGGGATAATGGTGTTGTGGTAACTTGCCCAAATAAAAATAAAAAAGCATAATAATATTATTCTTGATATCACTAGAAAAAAAAAGCCTTTGAAAATGTGTTTGCAATAACTCCATCAGTATCACCAGCAAAGCAGCTTCATTATTATCCCATTAAAGAAGAAGAGAATTGTGCACTGCATTTGGAGATTTCATAATTTGCCACTTCACGAATGTTAATTCTCCATTACGCTAGTTTACAAGACCAACCGCTTCTGGCTTGTCCTTGCTTCCGAGCGTACGTGTTTGTACTTTGGACTTTTGTCCGATGGACTTGTGTACACACGTTCGGAAAATCCAACAACACACATTTGTTGGTGGAAAATTTGAAGACATGCTAGCCAACAATTGTCCGATACACACCGTCGGATTTTTTGCGAACATCCTGACATCGAACATGTCCCGTTGGAAAGTCCGATCATGTGTATGGGCCTTTTCTCTTCTGAGATTGTTTAATTACTGTCTAAGCTGGTCCAGCTCCTCTATCCCCTTGTTAATCTCCCTATTAGTGATGAGCCCCAGGTTCAGTTCAGAGAGGTTTGACACATTTTAAAGATATTTGGATGACAAACCCAAATCTCATTGAAATCAATGGGAGCTGAATCAAATTTAAAAGGAAGTGTCAAAAATAGTATTCCCTACTGCCCTGAGGAACGTGTACCAATACTATTTATTTTTATTCCATTCACCGAGCAGCAGAGTTATTTTATTTTTTTTCAATGCATGAAGTGAATAGAAAACTTGTTTGGTTTACATATACTGCAAATTGGATGTGGTTCAAAATGCATCCAATAGCATATATGTGAACGGAGCCTTAATGACATGCCTGGGGGGGGGGATATCTCTGCAAAGTACAAGAAGTTCTACAGCAGCACTGACATTTACAAAGGAAAAACGTTTTAAAATTGCTGTCAAATAGGGTTGAGCGAACCCGAACTGTAAAGTTCGGGTCCGTACCGGACTTTTGGGTGTCCGGATTCCGGACACGAACCCGAACCCAAACTATTGACTGTATGTTCGGGTTCGGGTCCGGTGTTCGGCGATGTATTGGCGCCTTTTACAAGCTGCAGGGCAGCCAATCCACGCTAGTTTCACTAGTGTGCCCTTAAAAGCTATCCCAGCCATGCCTACTAATGGCATGGCTGTGATTGGCCAGTGCAGCATGTGACACAGCCTCTATATAAGGTACAGGCACACAGCACAGCACCTCACTCTGCTATAGACAGGTTCCTGTGCTGCTAAGAGAGGATTTCATTAGGAGTTAGTCTGATACAGTCAGTCAGTCCACATTCCTTAAATTTTCTTCAAATTAGTTATATCAGTGAGCAATCTAAATAGCTATAGTAGAGACTAGAGAGTGTCTTTATTAAGGAAAAGAAAGAGGCAGAGAGAATTATTCAAGAGATTCCTAAATCAATTGTAACCTGGCTGGGGTGCAGTGCACAGTCTTTTAACAGTGCCATGAGGCCAGTGCCAGACAAAATATAACTTTTACCTGCAAGCTCAGTGCAGCATCACTGCACTGCATATTTTACTAAGAGATACACCATACTCTGTGTGTATTCTGCTATTGCAAAAACATTGCAAAAAAAAAATTATTTTGCTGTGATTTGTGCATGTTTTTTTTTTTTTTCAATAGCATTTTCTGCATGTTCATACACGCTTTAGACACTGTGCGGGTATTCTGCTATTGCCAAAAAATAAAATCTTTCAGTGCTTTGTGCATGTGTGCAGGAGTGTGACATACAATCGATCAATATGTCTTCTATTGTGCTATCCCCAAAAAAAAATTGTAGTGACCTTTTTTTTTCCCAAAAGCATTTTCTGCAGTTTAGCAGTTTTTGAGATACACGCTTTACATACTGTGGGTGTATTCTGCTATTGCAAAAACACCCATTTAGGGCGAGATCATAAGTTTTGAAAATATGAGGAGATCATCAAAAAGGGGACGTGGCCCTGGTTGTGGTGCTGCTGGTGGAGCTCCTGTTGCAGGGAGAGGACGTGGTCGATCTGTGCCAGCTACACGCACTAGTGAAACACCTTCCTCAGGTGCGAGTAGGCGAAAGAGCCTGCATCGGTATTTTGGCGCGCCTAATGAGGCTGTACGAATGTTAAGGCCAGGACAAGTACAGGCGATAGTAGATTGGGTTGCTGACAGTGCCTCCGGTTCCTTCACATTGTCTCCCACCCAGTCTCTTGATGAAAGTTCAGAGTTGGCACCTGCAGTCGATGTCCATCAGTCTTTCATCTCACCCCCTTGCAAATCAGCCAAGCAGTCTGAGCCCCAAATCATGCAGCAGTCTCTTCTGCTTTTTGATGACTCTGTTCGCAGGGTTTCCCAGGGCCATCCACCTAGCCCTGCCCCAGAAGTGGAAGAGATTGTGTGCACCAATGCCCAACCGCTTATGTTTCATGATGAGTACATGGGAGGACCATCGCAGCACGTCTTGGATGATGACGAAACACAGGTGCCAACTGCTGCTGCTTTCGCCATTGTGCAGACCGACAAGGAGGGCAGGGGTGAAGACTGGGTGGAAGATGATGTGGAGGATGATGAGGTCCTTGACCCCACATGGAATCAACGTCATGCAGGTGACCAGTGTAGTTCGGAGGAAGAGGCGGTGGTCGCACAGAGCCACCAGCACAGCAGAAGAGGGAGCAGGGTGCAAAAGCGGAGCGTCTGTCCCCTAGACAGTACGTCTGCTAATTGCCCAATGCAGCAAGGGACCGAGCACACCAAAGCCAGGTCCAAGGAGTTACCTAGCGTGGCAGTTCTTCAGACAATGTGCTGATGACAAGACATGAGTGGTTTGCACGTTGTGCAATCAGAGCCTGAAGCGAGGCATAAATGTTCTCAACCTGAGCACAACCTACATGACCAGGCATCTAAGTGCAAAGCACGAGATGCAGTGGAGTAGACACCTCAAAAACCAAGAAAGGTCTCTGGCTCCTCCTGCTTCCTCTTCTGCTGCAGTCTCTGCCTCTTCATCCACCTCTGTAGTGACAGTGGCACCTGCCAACCCGCAAACAGAGGATCTGCCAGCAACACTACCACCTGGGTCACCAACCATCTCCACAATGGCCCATGGAAGCTTTCAGCTCTCTATTTCCCAAACACTGGAGCGGAAGAGGAAGTACCCCCCTAGCCACCCGCGATGCCTGGCCCTGAATGCCAGCATTTCAAAATTCCTCTCCTTTGAAATGCTGTCATTCCGTCTGGTGGAGACGCAGAGTTTTAATAGGCTGATGTCATTGGTTGTCCCACAGTACGTCATGCCCAGCCGCCACTACTTTTCCAGACAAGCTACCCCTTCCCTGCACAACCCATCTGTGGGAAGGTCCACCTAACTACGGATGCGTGGACCAGTAGGCACGGTCAGGGACGTTATATCTCCCTAACAGCACACTGGGTAAATGTAGTGGCGGCTGGGCCTGAGGCGGATAGCAGTTTGGCGCATGTCCTTCCACCACCGAGGATTGCAGGGCACTTCAGTTTGCCTCCTGTTGCTAACTCCTCCTACTCCGCCTCCTCAACCTCTACCACCTCCTCATCCAGTCAGCGTAACACCTTCACCATTAGCTTCAGCACAGCCAGGGCTAAACGACAGCAGGCAGTTTTAAAACTTCCCTGTTTGGGGGAAAAACCCCACACCGCGCAGGAGTTGTGGAGGGACATGGAACAACAGACCGATGAGTGGTTGGTGGCAGTGAGCCTCAAGCCCGGCCTGGTGGTGTGCGATAATGAGCGAAATCTCGTAGCAGCTCTGGGCCTAGGCGGTTTGACGCACATCCCTTGCCTGGCGAATGTGCTGAACTTGGTGGTCCAGAGGTTCCTTAAGAATTACCCCGATATGCCAGAGCTGCTGCAGAAAGTGCGGGCCATCTGTGCGCACTTTCGGCGTTCTAACCCTGCTGCTGCTCGCCTGTCAGCGCTGCAGCGTAACTTCGGCCTTCCCGCTCACCATCTCATATGTGACGTGCCCACAAGGTGGAACTCCACCTTGCACATGCTTGCCAGACTGTGCGAGCAGCAGCAGGCGATAGTGGAGTTTCAGCTGCAGTACGCACGCGTGAGTCGCTCTGCGGAACAGCACCACTTCACCACCAATAACTGGGCCTCCATGCGAGACCTGTGTGCCTTGTTGCGCTGTTTCGATTACTCCACCAACATGGCCAGTGCCGATGACGCCATTCTCAGCGTTACTATCCCAGTTCTATGCCTCCTTGAACAAACGCTTCAGGCAATGATGGAAGAGGATGTGGGACAGGAGGAGGAGGAGGAGGAAGAGGGTTCATTTCCAAGGCTTTCAGGGCAGTCATTTACAAGTGGCTACGAGGGTGGGTTCCTGCACCAACAAGCGCCAGGTACACAATTGTCCGGCAGCAAGGGCACAGTTCTGGAGGATGACGAGGTGGAGGATGAGGAGGAGATGGAGGAGGAGGAACCATGTTCACAGCAGGGTGGCACCCAGACCAGCTCATGTCCATCACTGGTCCCCCATTTTAACTGGTGCTGATTATTGGGTGGCCACCCTGCTGGATCCCCGTTACAAGGACAACGTGCCGTCCTTATTTACTTCACTGGAGCGTGATCGTAAGATGCGCGAGTACAAGCGCACGCTGGTAGACGCGCTGCTGGTGGCATTCCCACTTGGCAGCGGGGGTACGGTGGAAGCACAAGGCGAAGGCAGAGGAGGAGGAAGAGGTCGCCAACGCAGCCGGGGCACCGCCAGCACCTTGGAAGGCAGGGTTAGCATGGCCGAAATGTGGAAAAGCTTTGTCAGCACACCACAACAACCAGCACCACCAGCTGAGATGGAATGTCTTAGCAGGAGGCAGCATTTCACCAACATGGTGGAGCAGTATGTGTGCACACGCCTACACGTACTGAATGACGGGTCTGTCCCCTTCAACTTCTGGGTCTCCTAATTGGGCACATGGCCTGAGCTTGCCCTTTACGCCTTGGAGGTGCTGGCCTGCCCTGCAGCCAGTGTATTATCTGTGATAACGGCAGGGGGCGTTATCACAGACAAGCGCAGCCACCTGTCCAAAGCCAATGTGGACAAGCTCACGTTCATTAAAATGAACCAGGCATGGATCCCACAGGACTTGTCCGTACCTTGTGCAGAATAGACACGTATACCGGTGTTCTGACAAAAACTGTCTGGCCATCGGATAGTGTCCGGCCACTTACTGCACAGGCGCAGTGCTTGCGCAGTACGGAGGACAAGGAGATTCACAAAATCTCCAAAGATGAACGTCGCCTGCGCAGTGAGTGCAGGTTCAAGCCCCACCATCCAAGTGGACATACGGTAGCACATAGTAACAGGGCCCCTCACGGTCTCGCTTGGCTAGGCTTCAACCTCGGATGATGTGGCTTGAACCTGGAGTCACTGCGCATCATCTTCGGAGAGTTTTGAAATCCCCTTGTCCTACGTACTGAGCAAGCGCAGTACAGGGCGGACACTATGCGACGGGGGACAGAATTCGACACATCATTCACCACTAGCCTTACCCAGTCATTGTTGTATTTTTGAACCAGTGTTGGCTATCTCGTCCTCCTCCACCGCCGCTTCCACCTACACCACCACATCCACCGCCACCTCAACCTCCTACTCCATATGGACCTCGTCCTCCTAGGTCAAGATTATAATTTTTTAATTTTTTTCATTTCCAAGTATTTTATTTTTCCACTATCTTATCCATTAAATTTAATAATTTTTTCCAGAAAGAGCGTATTCTGGGGTATTCCACCATATGTGCGGCATCGTGCCGTTGAGTTTCTGAGGTTCTTAATGACTTCCTGTACCTCTTCTGCTGAGAAGGGGGCCTCCAGCATTTTATTATTATTTTTTATTTTTTTATGTTATTTTAAGTTATTTCCATATCCACACTTGCCGCACTTGCCATGCTCTTAAAAACATTTTGTTGCCATTTGCAGCCCTCTAGCCCTTTCCATTACTTTTTTACAGCCATTTTAGTCTTGAAAAGTTTGGGTTCCCATTGACTTCAATGGGGTTCGGAGTTCGGGGTCAAGTTCGGGTCAAGTTCGGTCCCGAACCCGGACTTTTTTCCAAACTTCGGCCGAAACCGAACATCCAGGTGTCCCCTCAACTCTACTGGCAAATTAATTTGACAGCTGTCGTTGCTGGCTTCTTTGTTAACCTCCCAGGCGGTATGATTATGTCAGGAATTTTGTACCAAAAGCGGTACAATTATTTTGCATGGAAATTTGGCATTTTATATTGTAGGCCTGCAATTCTTAGGAATAACTCACTTACATCTGTCCAAACCAGAGTCTAGTAGACATCCCGGGTATGATAAAGTTTGAAGCACAAAATCAAAAATTATAATATAATAAATAACTATAAAAATTATTCAATAATGTAATCAAATCAAAAACACTGAAATTTCCTCAGTTGCATAATTGTCGCTGTCATTAGATTTAGTGTTTGATGACAAATTTCCCCACAAATCACTATCGTTCAATTCTGCAAGTGATTCTAATTTATTATCGCTGTAAGATTACAGTACTGTATGTGTATTGTGTGTTTTTACTTTTTTGAATTTGGCGCCGACCTCCGTCCCCGTGCGTCGCAACGTCGCAGGGAACGGAGTTCAGCGGCACTCAGGCACTGTGTGAATCGAGCGGAGGAGCTCGCACACACAGCGGGGAGACATCGCAGGATCCAGGGGACAAGGTAAGTAATTCTCCCTGTAGCCTGCAATGCTATCCCGAGTCTGGCTCGGGGTTACTGCTAATGGTACTGAAATTCCACCCCGAGCCAGACTCGGGAATACCGCCAGGGGGGTTAAAACACACTTCCAATTGCCTGCTTAGTTTTTTTGGGAAACGTTTGGAATTGTTTGTGTTCTGTTTTTTTTTTCCTTTTTTTAAGAAGATGCCAATGAATGTCATTTGCCAGCAATTTAAACTTATTCATTTTTTTTGTAAATGTAATCTTTGCACATGTTACTGCCCAAATATGGCCATGTGGCTATAATTAGGCAATGATGAAAGGCTCTTTTCTTTGCACATTTGCTTGAAAATCCTGGCCATGTAAGTTACTAGGAAGGGTGATGTCAGTGCTTGGTAAGGATGAGGCAGCAGCCAGCAGTCTCTGCTTTCTTTAATAACCATTGACAGCATTGCCTGAATATAGCCCAAATGAGGGCCAGATGAGGGCACTCTGGTGAGGCTGGGTATCTGGTCCTTAGTAGCAGTGGAGAGATGGCACTGAAGGCAGCACTTTGTAGAGAAGATGCTCTGGAGCGTCATAAAGGAAAGTGAAAGGCGACTCTAAGTGCAGTGGTTAAAAGATTCAGTACAGGCACAATGGGATTAAAAACACTTACAAGTTAGTAAGAGGTCATAGGCATATAATGATTTGTCCTCATGCAGATCGCTGTAATCTTCGTCTGTTTGGGGTAGAGAGAGAGCCGTCCTGCAGCTGTCAGAGTCCCCGGTGACGTGGATTGGTGACACCTGGTGACATCGGGACAAAACCAAGCTGGAACGCATGCAGCTGATGTGACATCAGGTGAAGGTGGTAGGCGGTAACGTGTTTCAGAGCATGCACAGCTCCTTCATCAGACCTTGAGGCTGTGCATGCTCCGAAACGCGTTACTGCCCAACCACCCTCACCTGATTTCACATCGCCGCGTATATTCCAGCTTGGTTTCATAACCCGGGCCGCCTCATTGCATCTTCGCCTCTTTGCCAATCCACGTCACCAGGGACTCTGACAGCTGCAGAATGACTCTCTCTCTCCCTCGTTTTAGAGCATGCACGGCCTCAAGGTCTGACGAAGGAGCTGTGCATGCTCTGAAACACGTTACCGCCTTCCACGTTACCGCCTTCACCTGATGTCACATCAGCTTCATGCGTTCCAGCTTCGGTTTTGTCCTGTACTCCAGACAGACGAGGATTACAGCAATCCGCATGAGGACAAATCATTATATGCCTATGACCTCTTACTATCCTGTAAGTGTTTTTAATCCCATTGTGCCTGTAATACATTTTTTAATCACTGCACTTAGAGGTGACTTTCTCTTTCCTTTATGAATATGGCCCAGATATGGCTGTGTGGTCATATTTAGGAAATTGGGTCTACTCCCAATAGCCACAGGTCAGCCCCCCTAAAGTTATAATGATATAACATCACAGATTATTAAAAATACAGATATGCATAGTACATCTCTAACTTGACACGTTTTGCAAACTTTCCTCGCATCTTCAGGGGCTGATATCTAATATCTGTAACAACAAATATAGTATATATTGGAGTATAAGTTATAATTGAGACACAAGCATGGCACCTGAACTGATCATCCCATATTCACTTGCCAGACAATTGGCTTCAAGGGCTGGTCCCAAGGAAGGGTCAGCGGAGGACATCTCCCAGGGGAGCTGAATGGACGGAGACCCCAGCATGGAGGACCGAGGGCAGGCATGGCAAAGGTTTGAAAAGGAAGGTGTGGACCCAAACTTCTCCCATAAACTTGCAAGGTGTACTCACTGTATAAAATATATACTAGTATGGGTATGTATGTAAATCTAAAGTGGCTAAAGTAGCAATATCCTAAAAGTATAAGATATGTAAACAGTACAAGGTATTCAGAGGTGTCCTGCAAAGCATACAAGGAAGATGTTATGAAGTGAAAGAAAGAGCTGTGAAAAAGGAGTAGGAAAAAGTGAAGAAAAGTGAGGGAAGGTGGAGAAATGTATCATAAGAAACAAGTAAGAAGTGGAAAATGAAAAAACTGAAGTGAAAACAAGTAAGACCAAGGAAGAAGGAGAAAAACTTGAGTAAAAAGGATGAGATGTGTATAAGATATAGATGAAATGTCATAAGATGTGCATGTGAAAGTGGATAAGTATACTGGTACAATAATTATATATATATATATATATATATATATATATAACAAAAAAAAAAATATATATATATATATATATATATATATATATATATAAAGGGTATAACGAAGTACTTACCAGTGTGATTAAACCTCTCAAGTGTGTATTGGAGGGAGGAGATGAAAAGAGAGTTTGCCATGCCAGAGGCCCCCGCCTAAAAACCCGGACATCCGCCGCAGCCTCTGCCCATAACGTCAAGCATCTGGCGGTCAGGGGGACGTCATAACGTCAAGCACGGCGGCATGCTATCGCAATCCCCGCCCACCACCTAGGTGACACACTGCACCCAATGTGTGGAGACACGCCAAAGTGCGGAAGTCCACCAATGGTCGCAGAAGCATGACGTCAATGCACTGGTGGCTCCGCCCATGCAGAAAATAGAGGGATGGAGACAGCAGGGGAGAAAACTCCCCCTTTGTGCATCGCTGCTCCCAGAGGAAAAGCAAACCACCATCCCCAGCACGAGGGAACAACACAAAGGAGCCAGGTCTGCAAGTAAAAAAGTTTTAAATGAACAAACATGTCTGTTATGGATGTGAAATAAAACAGTATTAACCATTAAGATCTGGGGGCAGCAGCAGACAAGGGCATCTAGGTGTCTTCCACCTGGGTTAAATTGGAGAAAAAGAAAAAGTCTGAAAACTGCCCCTTAACATGAAGCACCTCCATCACTAAATTACATGAAAGAGAAACGGTTGCCAATGGGACTTTAAATGAAGTGTTCATGATGATCAAAGGGTAAACGAGTATGGGTAAAAAAGTAACAATTGATGTAATTTGGGATGTATTTTTTGCCAATATATTGGTTCAATAAACATTTGAGCAAATACCGCAGCGTCTAAATAATCAGTAGCACCTTCTTTTTATTATAGGGGCTCATATGCTTTCATAAAATATATGGTTTTGGGGGTCTTTCACAAATTCTGAAAGCTGTAAGGGAAAAATTAAAACCTTCAGATTTTTTGAGAAATTTGGATATTTACACTTTTGCATTTGTTCAATTTTCACCATTTTGCAAAAAGGCGCAATTTAAAAGTTACAAATATTTGTTATTTATTCACTCAATACAGGTTAAGCTTTTATATTTAGTAGGAATTTTATAAAATGTGCTGTGTTTTTATCTGGTAATAATGGTTTTAGTGTATTTTTTGCAAATATATTGGTTTGATAAACATTTTCGCAAATACCGCAGGGGTATAAAAAATCAGTAGCTCCTTCTTTTTATTCTACTTATCATGTGCTTTCAGAAAATATATGGTTTAGGGCGGTCTTTCACAAATTCTGAAAGCTATAAGTGAAAAATAAAAAACTAAGGAAAAATTGCAAAAATGGTCTGGCCACCTGTGTGTACAAAATGGAGCAAAGGGCCGGGCAGCGAAAGGGTTAAAGTATGCTATCACTGATTGTTTGATTATCAAATATGAATTCATATTTAAAATAAAAAACGTGCATTCAAATTTACTTGTGTTCAATCTACTCTAATTCTAAGTGATCCTACCAACAGCGACCTTTAAAAAGGACATTATTTCAAGTAATGTTATTTCCTTAAATAGGTAAACAATATAGCAGTGATTAGAGAAAAAAGGCATTAGTAAAAGCAAAATAGTGTCTGTTCTAGCTTGAAAAAAGGTCATTCATTATATGAATACTACAAAGGGGTATTTATCACTGCATGCAATAAATAGTAATCATATACTGTCATGGTTTTTTGTTATATAATTATATACAATACACATAAATGAATGTAACTGTTTATGCAATGATTAAAAATGAGTCATACTTAAATGCTTGTGAATTAAGCTATTGGTACCAAAATGAGCACTGATGTATATCAGTTAAAATGTTTATTTTATTTTATATTCTAGCCAGATTAAAAGTTTGTTATAAATAGGTATGGAATTTGAGTTCTAAAGAACTACACACACCACTCTAGTTGTTATCAATAGTTATTTGCTTGTTAATACCTTCAGTACATATTGGCATTCATTTATTGTACACTTTTGGCCTTGGGAATCTATTTATTAAAAATGTATAGTTACACATAGCAGCTGGAGATCAGCATACAGCAGTAGAGATGAGTGGACTGACCTCAAACATTCTATTAATTTAAATAGGGCTTAGATATGTCAGTGACTAAAACAGTGTTCTTTTAGCTTACAAAACTAGGTTTAAATTATCCTTTGCTATCTGCAGCTTAGTAAACTTATTTTTATTTAGTAGTTTATTTTAGTCATACTAATGAAAGATTGTTATCTCTGTATTTCCACATAACACGTATTGGCCCTGATTTACTATAAAAGTGTAATATATTTTTAGTGTTTAATAAAAATTGGCAAGCTTAAACTGTTTGTGTGTGTATCGCTGACATCCTTGCTTATTAATGTGTGTTTCATGCTATAATCAAAAGTATATGGACATTGTCTTTGGTTTAGTATTTGGCACCATCTAGCGGCCAAATACTGGTAGTGCACTTTAATGATTATTACTTTAGGAAAAAGCACAAAAGACTAATACGGGAAGTGACTGTTGTTTTGATCAGAAGGTTGACCCTTTTACCCAGGAGGCTTAGTGGCCTACCCATGAACACTCTCTCTAGCAGTGCATGCTGGGTAGGACATAAAAGAAACCCAAGCGGCCATTTTAGGTCTCTTGGGATCGCATGGCCTGCCTGTGAGGATCTGTGAGGAGGCTTCCCGGAGAAAGTGGCCTACCGCCATTGAGGAGCACAAAGTCACTTGTTGTGCAAATGACCTGACGGGGCCAGAGAGACAGTGACCGGATTGGAGAGATCCAGAGACACTCGTTTGGGCATCGGAGGATCAGGCTCACCCAGCAGAGCGGAACAGAGCGACGGGACCAGCTGACAGAGAGGCAAGCTGCAGTCACCGGACCAAAGCTACTACATCTGATCCAGTTGGTGAGCGGGTCACGGCCCACAGTTTGTTAACTTTAAAACGCAGTTAGACTCATACATAGGCCTCACTGGGATTTATAGTTCCACGGAGGAGGAGCACAGCAACTGACACTGAGCAGGCTTGAGGCCTATCTACTCTGACATCCCAAGGTTTGTAATATAATTTCTGAAGTTACACCAGGAGTACCTTTACCTCAACTTAACTTACTTTAACCTGTGGATTAAAAATCACAAGGAATTACTTTAGCTAGCGAAGACAAGAAGACCAAAGACTAAGTGAGATCTCACACATAGCTTCAAAAGTAGGGGGAGCTCCCGGGTATATACATATATATATATATTGTTTGAAATTGTTAATATTGAAATACATTGTGCTGTTGTCCTATATTGGGATGACAGCACAATTACTGTAATCACCTCTTTGAATATTTTGACAGTAAAATATTTTTGGTTAAGTATGCAGTTGTGTGGCGTACTGCTTTCCCCCAGCAGGTGGAGCCAGTGGATCCTGAGGTTAAAATACAAGTACCTTGCATTATATTATATTGTATTGTATTGCATTGTACCACAAATGTGCCAAGGGGATTGAGCCAAGTTAGTGGGGTTTATTGGTAGAGTGCAGGCCCAAAATCAAACCAGCAGCTCTTTCGGGGATCAGCGCTACATGTGTAAAGGTGTACCTTGATCATGCCTTTTTTGTGAATACTGTACGTTTCAAAGGGACTCATTTTCACATATGTGCTTGTAGGTGGGCCCTCACCAGGGTGTCCAGACAGGAAGTGATCACACACAGAGTCTTTAGTATACTAAATTAACTTGTATTAATATGCACAGGTTTGTAGGTGTCACATATAAATGTTCATGTGGGCACCAGTATAAGCAATCCAAGAACTGTAATATCACACTCATGTTCCAGGAACCACTCCATACTGAAGGTGTTCTCCCTAGTCTGTCCCTACTCATCAGAAACCGTTTTTTTGCAATGTTTACTTTCCCTAGCCAGCAGGTACTTGTCCCTGACCATGTAGAAAAAACAACATTAAACATATGTTAATGTTGTTTGGCCACTAGTTTTTTTTATTTATTATTATTCTACCACTGTTATATTACTTATCTATTACAAGCAATCCCTTTATCTGCCACTAGATGGCGTTTCTATAGGTCACCACAGTCACAATGTAGCTATCCCCAGTTATTTCCATATTCCCCCACTAGATAGGGCCCTATATAAGGCATCCATGCCCCTGCAGCCATAGCTTGAGAAAGGAGCGTGTGTGTCCTTGTCACCGTCAGTGCGCATGGTCAGAAATGCGCTTGGTCATTTCCGGCAGAATTGGCAGAATAAAACATACTACATGATTGGGGGACAGTTCATAAAATGACTTGAAAGAAACTGTGGAAAATGTGACACTGACTTTGGCTACCAAACATTTTATTAGTAAAAACTAAAGCATACAAAATCTATTAAGGATTACACCACCCAAAAAATCCAGACATCTGGAGCTTCCCATTAATCTCCACCCCTGTATCTCTATCCAAACCACTCAAATACCAACATAAAAACAACCACATGAACCACCACCTGAAAACTCCTCCTGTAACAGCAAAAAATAGAAAATTGTCTATAACTATAAAGTGTATAATGATCTGTTTCAGTATGTGAACATGCATGTTACATACAAATATACAGTATACTGTCAATATAGACATAACTATGATGCTATACTGTAGCAATTGGAGGACCAGTCCCATGAGGTAAAGGCCCACTCCAGCTGTAGAGATACGCAAAACCCAAAAGCTATGGAAGCCAAGGTGGATGTGAGCTTTAATGCCGACATCATCATGCATGTGTGTTGGGACAGGCAGTATGCAATAGTGTTACTGGCTTGTTTCTACATTCCATTTGAGTACATTTGATTTTAATAAAGTGGCTCTGTTTAATGGTAATGCACTATAGTCCTCTTCACTCTTCTGTGGTAACATGGGGCTTAGCATGAGAGCATGGTGATCGTCCATATTAACAATTAAATATTTGAGTAAAGTTGCCTGGGTTCTGAGTGACAAGGATGACTCCTGTGGCTCTATTTCAAGTGCTTGTGACCTCTGCGATTGGGGGTCTTTAATTTGTGTAAGAAGATAGTGTTTACATTGGTGGCAGAGCACAAGCATGTTTTAAAAGCACTGCTGATTTAACGTACTATAGAAACGTTTTAACCTCCATTGCTAAAACCAACCTTTGCATGTGCCAGTGAGGCACATTCACATTCATTTATTCTATGTGACACAGTTTATGTGTTTTTTTGCATTGTATACTTTTTAAAGGGACAGCACACTATTTTATTTACATATATCCATCGCTGCATGGACATTGAGCCCACTGAGACAATATTCACTTAGTCTCTACCACTGGGGGGGGGGGATTGTGTATACACCGGTCGCATCAATACATCGGCTGCCCTTATATATAGCAGAAATACACACAGACTGTGTTATCATTTATCTAGCATGGATATCCTCTAACACCTGCTTCTCCTATACAACATGTGCATAATATTTACCACACAGTGACTGACTGTGCCACCATTATTGTTAATCCAGCTATCCATCTGCTTAGATATTTTTTTTCCGGTAATCAGAGATCATACTTTATCTATGAACTATTGTTATTCCTGTAACCAGGACTCCACTCTTACATGCTTGCAGCCCTTTTATAGTCGTTTTTTTTCATATTTGGACTGCTCACACATCCACCTCGGTTTCCATAGCTTGTGGGGTTTGTGTATCTCTACAGAGGAAGTGGACCTTTACCTCATATGACTGGCCCTCCATCACTCCAGTATAGCATCATACCTACAGTCTATATTGACAGTATATTAATGTATGGAATGTGCATCTTTATCAGCTTAGCACATATTGAAGCAGATCATTACTATTCAAATTTATAGTCAATTTTCTATGTCTTGCTGTTAAAAGAGGAGTTTTCAGGTAGTGGTTCACGTGGTGATTTTTTATGTTAGTATTAGAGGGGTTTGGGTAGAGATATAGGGGGTGGGGATTAGTGGGAAGCTTCAGATGCCTGAATATTTTTTTTATAAGTGGGGTAATTTTTGATACATTTTGTATACTTTCGTTTTTACTAATAAATTATTTGGAAGCCCAAGTCGGTGTTGCATTTTCCACAATTTCTTTCTTTATTTTTTATTTTGTTTTTTCAGCAATGGGAATCTGTCATTTACCGGTGGGAGCACATGGTTGACATGGATTACATGGATGTATTGCTGAATGACAGGATTGATGCTGGATTGCAATGAGGCATTAATATTTTAAGTATATAAATATTTTTTATGTGTCTGTGGGTTTCCTTCCTTGCACTTTTTTATGAAAGGGATTCCAGATTCTATTGAGCCTCCCACAAACCTCCACATTTATGTTAGGGGACAGAATATTGGCATGAGGTCCTTACCTCCTCAACATGGCCAATTCCCCTTGCAAGGTACCCTTCCAATGTTGACAGACATAATTTTCTTTCTCTTCTTTGGCCCCCACTTCTTCTCTGTCCCCTCCAACAATAATCTCTCTCTGTTGATACCCCCCCCCCCCCCCCCCAATTACTCTAACCCAGCATCTTTCTCCTCCTCTGGCCCACACTCCTCTGCCAGCAAATCCCCACTGTCCCATTCTCATACCCCTACTATTTTTTTGTTTTTATTCATTGCTAATTAATTTTATCACAATTATTATACTCTTATTGTGTAAATAAACCACTTTGCAGTTAACTAGCATCTGTATGTTTTCTTATTTAACCTAAAGTGATAAGGGGGAAATGGGAATTATGTACTCAAGGAATAGAGCATGTTCCATTTCAAAGTGAGTTTTCATCTATCTTAGGGAATCTGGTGACTCAAAGGGGTAGATTTACTAGGGCTGATGCACTCGGAATCTGGTGCAGCTGTGCATGGTAGCTAATCAGCGTCTAACCTCAGCTTGATCAATTAAGCTTTGGCAATAAAACCTGGAAGCTGATTGGTTTCTATGCAGAAGTGGGCCTGATTTTGCACTGTCCAGCTTTAGTAAATAAAACCCAAAATAATAACTCGCTTTAAAAACTCGCTTTGGAAACTCACTTTGTAAATAATTTTATTTAGTGTTACCGCCTCATTACCATCTCACCTCAAGAACTTGAAAAAAGAAGGCCATGCCCTCTGAAATATGTTGTCATAACAAAGGACTGTGCACCTTATCAGCAGCCAGCCCTTCTGAGTCACTTGGTAGTGAGGGCGGCTTTGGCTTGCTAAGGCTGCTGCGAGCGAGATTGTCCAGTATGCAGTATAGTGCCAGCTGCACTCAAGCTTGGAGATCTCCTCCCCTGTAACATCAGCGGACAGACAGCTTCGCTCAGGATATGTATGGCCCCGGAGGGATGTGAACGGATGATATGCCTGTATCTACTCATGTCTGTGAGTTTAATGCTTTTAAATTATTTTATTCAATTAAAAAGGTTATCTGCACCAGAGCCGGTGCGCTTGTTTCTCCTAGAATGTATTAATCTTTCATCTTTTCCATGAATATATACACAGATGATCTACACGTTTGTATCATTTTACCATTTTGATTCTTGTGTAATGTTCTATCTACTACTTACTTTTTAATAAAACATATAAAAAAAAAGAGAAAAGCTTAATGTAAAGAATCTCCCATTTTGGCCAGGAGTAAGAGGCGTGGATGTTCCATCTCATTGGTCTAGATACACCACAAGCCTTGGAGACTCATTGGGTATATGCCTTTCTGAGTCCATACGTTTCGGTAAGCCTTCTCAAAGCTGGTGGTGCTTATCTTTTTCACACTCGTTATCTCTATGTGATTTTTTGCTGATACCACCAGGACTTACCCTCCTTTTTTGGGACTCACTTTCACACTTATTTTGCACTTATGTGGACTATTTTAGATTTTTCTTTTTTCTAATTGTTTTACCCTTGGATATATTTATAATTTTTGTCACATCATCATATTTATTTTAATGATTATCCATTATTTGTATGATATTCATGTACTAAATCATGGTATTTATATATCTGTATGGTACACTGTTTCCCATTGATACACATATTTGATCATCCTGTAGATATACAGAGACCTTTCACCTTTTAGCGCTGCACATATCTTAAACTTTTTACTGTCCAACTTTGTCTCTTGCTGTGCTGGCTGCTTTATATATTTTGGGTGTCAGCACTGTTTTCCTTTTCCCTTTAAATGTAAATTAATAACCAAGCCCTGAAGGTTTACAGCCACAAGTCCTCAGGGATCTAAGCTTTGTAATAGCCAGACCTAAAAAAAAGAAAAAAAAAAAAAAAAAGGCAATCAATAATTCACAATATTGTACAGGATATAAAACAACAATAAACCAACCCAAAATGCTATTTAAATATTATATATATATATATACACACACAAACACACACACTTGTATAGGCACAAACAAACTGCCACATCCCCCACACACCCATGTATATATATACAAAAAAAGTGTATATAAATTGTACCATTTCAATGGCAACTATCTCCCTGGTTGGGTGCAATATGGTGGCAGTGTGTACACTTCTAGCCTGGGCCTGGTAACCATCACAGTGTAACGATTCACATGTTCAGGCATCATGATGTTTTTCTGCTTATGAATCAGAGGTGTTGTGCATAATTCTGTGCACAATTTGCTTGAGCAAGCACAGAGTTGAGCCACCATGTGCACAAACATTCTGCTTGGTCAATAATATTAGCAGGGGTTTTCTCCTGTATCTTGGAATTTGTCAGTTAATAGCAGGAATGCACTCTGTACTGGTCAGAAACCATCAGGTCACCATAATAATTGACATGGATGGGGGGCGTGGCCTGGACGGGACACGAGATGGCTGCTTGCTAGCTAGCTCCCGCACACCACGGACGATCAAACGCACCTAACAGGGACAAGAGGCTGCTAAACAAGATGGGAAAACCCAACAGAAGCTCCTCCACACCCCGCACGCAGAAAGACCCGGGAACCCACTTGAGCGGCAATATACCGGAGCTATTCCGGACCCGCCAATCCACACAACACGAGGCGGCGCAGGCCTCACAGGCTTCCCAGGCCGCACGGCACTCACAGGCCTCATCCCCAGTCTCGCCTAGGAGCTCGGCGGACTCGATGATGGAGGGCGACGGACAGGGCGCAACACACCCCAGCCTCCTAGATCTGCAAAGGGATCTCCAAAGAGTCGCCTTGGATATAAAGAGCACCATGATGTCAGCGATCTCGGACCTGAAAGCTGACATCCACACCATGAATCACCGGCTCTCTGACATAGAGGAGGACTCCCGGATACATGCCACAGCAATAAGGCAAGTACAGAAAACGTATGACCAGCATCTGCCATTAATGTTTGAGCTTCACAGACATGTGGAGGACTTGGACAATAGGGGACGCAGGCACAATGTCAGGGTGAGAGGGGTACCTGAAGGAATTGACCAGGCTGAATTGCCACATACAATATACGCCATCTTTAATGACCTGCTTGGCCGCCCCGCAGATACTCCCATAGAGATGGAACGTTTACACAGAGCCCTAAGACCCCCTCCACGGGATACAGAACCCCCTAGAGACATTGTATGCTGCATCGTTAACTTTCCCCTGAAGGAGGAAATCCTCAGAAAAGCCAGGGACAGGGGCCGTATAATGTTTAATGGCACTGAAGTTAAACTCTTTCAGGACCTTTCCCAAATTACCTTGCAAAACAGACGCACTCTGCGCCCCCTGCTGGAAGTCTTGCGATCACGCAATATCCAGTACAGGTGGAAGTTCCCATTCTGCTTATCTGCATCCAACAGGGGATGTACGGCACTCCTCAGAACCCCAGAAGATCTACCCCTGTTCTGCGAACAACTGGATATACCCCCGGTAGATATCCCTGAATGGTACAACTTCTACTTCCCCACAGAGCCATGGAAGCAAGTCTCGCACAACTCCTCTCCCAAGTCTCAACGCCACCGCTCCAGACGTCGCAGATTGGACCCCATGTCACCCGAAGCGCGCCCTCCTAGACGAGACCCACTGATGCGCAGCCCAGGACCACCCGATACCCCACGGCGGAACAACCCAATTGCATAGACAGACTCCTGCACCTTGTCTTGGGAACTCACAACCCCTTTTTTTTTCTTCCCTTTCTTGTTTGTCCTTCCGTTTTTTTTTTTTTTTTTTGGCATAACTGAACATATCTCCCTGCCTCCCCCACAACCCCCTTTTTTTTTTTTGTATTGTTTTTTTCGTTTGTTTATCTTATCTCACCCATCCAGCTGCTCCTTTAACTCTCGCTATAGAAACGCTGCACCTAGAAATCTCTCTCCAGCTCCATGAGAACACATGGCGTCCTTCTCGAGCAACAGACTCTGCAACGTAAATCAATCAGACTTCTGGAACACTCCATCACCTCATCGTGGTATGGATGCCGCAGATCTCCGCATAAGCGACATGGACTTTTGTGTTTTACTCCTGTAATAAGGTACCGGTAACCGCACCACATACTAATACCTGAAGCGGTCACCCGCTAAAGGCCAGTACCTGCCCTCCCTCTGGGAGACTGTCACACACTGTAAACCATATGTTTGTATTGGGGAGGCTGGACGGACCGTGTGACTCGGCCATAGCGTGCCGGGTTGTAGTGCACCCGAGACGCTATGGCCGACACCATGGAACCGTAGGCATCTATGCACGTGTATTAACTAATGACCTCGGTCTCGCGTCATCCTAGCTTAAGTCAGATGATAGCAACAATTGTCATAGAACCAAGAGGCGTCTGTGTACCCAGATGCTCCCTGGCGCCCCTCTTTTCCTGAGGTCTCCGTTGTGCATACCCCATAGACCTAATTTCTCCATGTCTGCGGGTTTAAAATTCCCTCGGACGGGGCTGACGCGACACCGAAGGAAATACGCCTTACGCACCAGGAGGTATAATTATTTAGTTAATTAGGTTTAAAGTTCATTTAATAGCCTCACTGGTTATTGGTTAGAGATACTATTTTACTATGTTTACGTTACACAGATCGGAGCGAGTGTTGTAAGCTCCCACATTTTCAGCGATATGCCGTAGCACTATCACCCTGACCCAAGACCCTTTAACTTTAGGATACACGCCTACCGTTTACAACCACTGTGAAACACATTTAGCCTTAGGCCTCTATGATCCCTTTGACCTATCTGCTTATCGCTTTTCGTCCCCATTAGTGCGATACCACCAGTTCCTTTCTAGACCACTACCCCCGCACAGCGGTCTATTTAGACCTGTGCTACTGTCCCGGGCCCTTCCTATTAGGTGGATAGGCACGCCTTAGTCCACCTCCGGTACATAACTTACAGAAGAGCCCCAGTGCATCTTCTGCCTTACATCCTTTCAACTAGCCCTTCCCACAATCCTCCCCCCCCCTACCCACTAACCTCTCTCCCTCTCTCTTCTCTATTTCCCCCCACTGCCTTTCCCTCTACCAACCACCCCTCCGCTCTCTTCCACCCTCTACATACACCCCCCCCCCCTTTTTTTTTTTTTTGACTCCTCCGTCCTTGGTGGACCTCGCTCCTCTCTCCCCCCCCCCCCCCCCCTGTGAGCGCCCCGTTACTAACCCACACCCCAGCAAGACATACTAATTTCTCAAGAACACTATAGCACCCGTACGACCATGCAGAGCAAGACAACTACCGAGCAACTTACACTTAAATGTCTCTCACTCAACGTGAAAGGACTAAACCTCCCAGAAAAAAGATCCCAAACTCTTATGGCCCTAACTAAACATAGAGCCCACTTCCTACTGTTGCAGGAAACACATTTTCGAACGACTGCAACTCCTAAATTGACAAATCACATATACAGACAGGCACTCCACTCCACGAACCCAACTTCCAAAACCAAAGGGGTCTCTATACTGATCTCAAAACAGGCTGACTTCCAGCTCACAGATTCGATCATTGACCAAGAGGGCAGATATATTTTCATAAAAGGCAGGTATGCTGCCAAACCCATCACGATAGCGAACGTTTACTGCCCAAATGAACACCAAGTGACGTTTTTCAGGAAAATTTGCGATCTACTTGCCACATTTCGGGAGGGTCTACTTATACTTGGGGGCGACTTTAACACCCCACTGAACCCAACGCTAGACTCCTCCTCGGGCACGTCCGCTCTTCCGTTCAGGGCACTAAGACAAATTAAACTCCAACTACAGAACCTGACCCTACACGACACATGGCGCACAATTCACCCGACTACCAAAGACTACACCTTCTTCTCCTCTCCGCACCAGAAATATTCAAGAATTGATTATTTTTTCCTATCCCAGACAGACCTTTCCTGTTTATCACTAGCCACAATTGAGCCAATGTTCCTATCCGACCACCACCCCATCACGATGACGCTAACTTTCTCCGAAACCAAAAAAATCTCCAAGACATGGAGGTTGAATGCCTCCCTCCTGAAAGACCCAGAGGTACAAAGACAAGTTGCCTCCCGCCTCCACTTGTATTTCCTAGAAAACGACACCCCAGAAATCACACCTACCACGTTATGGGAAGCACATAAATGTGTAATTAGAGGGAAGTTGATAGCCCTAGCTACAATAGCAAAAAAACGACAACAAGAACAGATCATGTCCCTCATTAAAACAATTAATCGACTTGAGACTGCTCACAAACTTTCGACCTCCCAAACCACTCTACAAGACCTTTTGTTCGCTCGCTCCACACTGAGGGAGGAACTAGGGAAACGCACTAGGAGAAGATACATCCTTAATCAGAAAGTGTTTTATGAACACGGCAACAAGAGTGGGAGGTTATTAGCACGTACGATACAAGCAGCTAAAACTTCATCTATAATTCACCACATACGCACTGAACAGGGCACTGTTTTATCCAAAAATGAAGATATAGCCTCCCAATTTGAGAAATTCTACTCTAATCTATATAACTTACCGCAAGCCACTCCAAACTCACCCAAGGCTCTGGACCGCACCTCCCAGATGAAAAAGTTCCTATCCCAATACTGCCCTAAACCAATTACTTCCCAACAAGCTGAAACCTTAGAAACACCTCTGTCCAGCGAAGAACTTGATCATGCGATAAAACAAATGAAAGCGGGGAAAAGTCCTGGTCCTGACGGACTCTCACTAATCTATTACAAAACCTTCTCAAAATTACTCACACCCAGAATGTTAGCAACTTTTAACTCCCTGTCCAAACCATCCGCTCCAATAGGAAATATGCTAGAAGCACACATTGCGGTCATTCCTAAGCCAAATAAAGACCCCTCTCAGGTATCCAATTATAGACCTATCTCCCTACTTAATGTAGACATCAAATTATACGCCAAAATTATCGCAAATAGATTATTACCCCTCATCCCTGGCCTTATATCAGCTGACCAAGTAGGATTCATCCCTGGCAGGGAGGCTAGGGATAACACGATTCGCACCCTAAATGTACACCACTGGCTTACCTCAACAGAGAATAATGGTTTCCTTCTGTCCCTAGACGCTGAGAAGGCGTTCGACAGGGTGGCCTGGGACTATATGCAAGCAGTATTGAGGGGTTTGGGCCTTCTACCTCGCATGTTCGCACACATCAATGCACTCTACGCCAACCCTTCAGCAAGAGTCAAAGCAAATGGCCTCCTGTCGAACGCCTTCCTAATCAGTAATGGCACGCGCCAGGGCTGCCCATTGTCCCCCCTGATCTTTGTCCTCACGCTGGAACCACTCTTGAACAGACTAAGGGCTAACGCCGATATCCGCGGGATTACTATTAAAAATAGAGAATACAAGGTAGCAGCGTTCGCGGACGACATCTTACTGTCCCTACAAGCGCCACGAACGTCCCTACCGAACCTCCTCCATGATATTAACCACTTTGGTGTACTTTCCAACCTCAAGATAAATTTCTCCAAGTCCCACGCACTAAATGTATCCCTTCCCCCGCTAGAAGCAGCCCATTGCCAAGATTCCTTCCCCTTTCAATGGAAAAAAGAGGCCATAACATACCTGGGCATCCAGATCACTAGAAACTTGACAGACTTGTACAAACAGAACTTTCAACAGGCCTTGACTAAAATTCAAACAGATCTAAAAGACTGGGCCAACCTTAATGTCTCTTGGTTCGGACGCTCGGCCTTAATTAAAATGATAATCCTCCCCCGTCTCCTCTACCTCATGCAGACAATCCCTATACACTTACCTCCTATATTTTTCGCACTTTACAAATCAGCTTGCTCAGCATTTATCTGGAGGGGCAGCTCCCCGCGAATTAAATACGCACGCCTAACCAATCCTAAAAATAAAGGAGGGATAGCCTTACCTGATATGTACAAATATTACATAGCCTGTCATCTTACCAGAGTGATTGACTGGAAATCACACAAACAGACAAAATGCTGGGTCAACCTGGAAAACTCCTTCATGACCAAGCCCCTGCACCTCCTTCCTTGGCTTTTTCCAAAACATTGGCCCATACCAGTCAAAAACCACCCACTCATCCACCCATCATTACTGGCCTTTGAAACAGCAATGAAGCACCACAACCTATCGTCACGACCGGGACCAATAACCCCGCTGAGAGAAAACCCAGACTTTCCCCCAGGTGACGCGAATACCTTTTTAGCACGGGAATGGCCTCATGATGACGTACTAGCACAACACTTTTACCATAAAGGTCAACCAAGATCCTACGAAAACTTAGTCTCATTGTCCCGCACGAAAGAATTCCCCTTCTGGTCTTATAGACAATTAAGACACTTCCTCTCTTCCAAAGACCCGCCAGACATATGGTCCAGACGCCCCACTCAGTTTGAGACCTTGTACTTAAATGTAGAACCACAACAACACCTAATATCCCTAATCTACCCCCTCCTCCAAGACAAGACTCACTCCTCACAGACAGACAGCTCACGTTCCTCCTGGTGCAAAGACCTACAGACGACATTTTCTGACGAAGATTGGGATACCATACTGACAAACACACACAAGGGCTCAATGAACGTAGCAATACAGGAAAACGGCTACAAAATAGTCACCAAATGGTTCAGAACTCCATCTCTCTTACACAAGTTCTCGCCCACAATCCCAAACATATGCTGGAGATGCAACAATGATGTAGGATCCATGATCCACATATGGTGGGAATGCCCGGTACTCCAACCATTTTGGGAGGAGGTACACTCCATAATTGGAAGGGTGACCACATATAATCTAGACTACAGCCCAGCACAATACCTGCTTCATCACACAACTCTGTCTAACCGTTCCTATCACAAATCTTTAGCCATGCATATGGTTAATGCAGCCAGATTGTGCATCCCAGCACACTGGCGCTCGACGCAGGTCCCAACCATCAGGGAATGGCTACACAGGATTGCAAAAATAGAGGAGATGGAAGAACTAATCTTCACCGCGCAGGATCGTATACAAAAATTTACCACAACATGGGCCTGTTGGACCCATTTTAAGACCACAGACAGTTACAAATCCTACTTCCCGACATAAACCATGATATACTGCCCTTTATAAGGACTAGCAGACCGAACGATAAACAGACTTGGGGGGAGGAGAGAGGAGCGACACACACCCCCCTTTTTTCCCCTGCATACCTCAGCTGCTCTCTGCATACCCCCCTACTCTACCCTAGGATTCTTCACTACCAACTCTCCCTTTCTAACCCCCCCCCTCCCCACCCCCCCACTTTCCCACAGCATATCCCCCGACCCTTACTCCTATATACACATGCAACTCCTGCAAGAGACCCTTAACCCCTATAGCAGTGTGCCTGCAAGCCCAAGCGACCCCATTAGGCCATGATTGGACCTGTTGATAGTGGTCCACATGACTAGGAAGCTACTATTACCTCACTTGTCGACTACAAAACGTCTCTTCACGAGTTGATATAATATAGATTTCATATACTGTTCCTAATGCACCTGTTCTTTGGACATGTAATTCTCTACACGTTTCTTGTTATCCTTGACTCAGGTTGCACGACTACCTTTTTGCACTGTAATTGTTATATTAATGTCAAGGAAGTTTTCCTGCATTGAAATATTCTATGTAATGTACTTACATTTCTGTTCAATTTCAATAAAAACCTTTTTTGTGGAAAAAAAAAATAATTGACATGGATTACATTCCGGGATAGTGTGAATGACACTGAATTACAATGGGAGACATTAATACAATTAGTGTGTGTGTGTGTCTGTTCATGATTTCCTACAATTAAAGGACTCTGTAGGTTTATTTACTTTACATTTAGCATATAGAGAAAAGGGTGCTTGGACGTATGTTGTCAATTCTATGAGCAGGCTGCTCACCCCGAGTAATATTCAAGAAAATATATGTGTGATCTTTCCCAAGGGTTTTTTTGGCATCGATGAAGGACAATATCGTGGTTTAGTCAAAAAAAGTTTTTCTTTTAATATATGTTATGACAAACATATGATTATTAAAATCAGAGCTCTGGTTTACAGATTATATACAATCTAATTGAATGGAATACATGTACATAAATACACCATACTGTGATTCAATTATGAAAGTAGGTACAGTAAAATCACATTCATGAAAAACTCATCTACTACAAGTACCCCACTGCCCCCAATGCATTTCGACCATTGTAGGGATCTTGGTCTTCTTCAGGTGGAATATGTGGGTATAGAGAGGCAACTTTATAGTATTTCTGTAGAGTGTCAAAAGAGAACATGTAAGTATATTGATTTATAATTTGCAATATTTCATTTGCTTTCATATACAGTAGATTATATGTCATATTTACCCTTCCTTTCGAATGTATGGCTCAAACCAGAGATTAGTATTAAAACCAAATTTTCTTAGCTCCTCAAGATTCTCTGCAGATATCACCCCCAGAGAGCAGGGATAACCCCATCCCTCCACCACAAAGAGATAGATGGAACAAGAGAGTAAGGGAGGTCCCAAAGGCAGGCCTACTGCGTCACAGGCTTACAGATAGTAGTGTTGATGTGACACTTGTCACCACGGGGGGAGGGGAGAAAGAGTATTACCCTGCAAATGGATGCACCTAAGAATAAAAATCATAATGCATTATTTTATTTTATATTATATATATTTTGTATTATATTCATATTGTAAACAGAGTATATTATTACTATATTGTATTAACAGGTATTTATTGCCCTGGGGGTTTTTTAAATGTTTTTATTTTATTTATTATTTTAATTTATTTTATTGATTAGGAATCCTAATAGGATTGTATACAAGTTATATAGATGTGTTCAGCTCACATCAATTTTATACATATGAGTGTATACGGTTCACATATGGATGATATTATCACAGTGTTATATATATTTTAATAGTATTAGCAGTGAAAGTGAAAAGTGAGGTATCAATTTGCACCATAAAGGTGACTTGTGGTAAAAATAAATGAACCGAAGGACCTCTCTCTATGAGAACTGTCACCACACTACTTATCTCACCCCTTTCCTTGATATCGTGACTCCTCACCCAACCCACCCCCTCCCCCATCACCCCTCCCTTCCCTAAAAACGCTACCCCCCGAAAATATCAAAACCCAACCTATTTCCTATACTGTACTATGTATAACACCATATGTTTAAATATGCTGTAAACATGAATCTATTCAATGTTATACGCCTATGTAACATTACATGTTATGTACTTTTGTTATGTACTTTGTTTCAATAAACCTTTTGATTGTGAAAAAAAAAAAATGAATGAATAAAATAAACATGTAGTGAAAAACAATATAAAAAAAGAGGAAAAATATATGTTAAATATATAAAAAAATATGTAAAAGGACACTCTTACAGGCCTAAATGAGTCCATCTTCTATGCTCCTTTCTTTAAGGGATTTGCATCAAGAAAAAACTGGCTAGAATCAAAGGGAAACTTGTGTTCAGTTCAAATAGATAGAATAAACAAGTTAAGTCCAAGACTGACCACTCCTGGGTTGAGACAGACAAAAATTCTCGCTCCTTTTTTCATTAAATTGGGTAAATACAATATGAAATAAGCAAGGATTCCATGCTTAGGAGTGATGTGAACTGCTGCCTCCCCAAAACAAACTTCACAAAGTGAAATCTACAATAATAAGTTCAAAGAAAGGGAATTGGCGCTGTTCTATTTAACCAAAATATGGTAGGTGTAAAACTCATTTGAGTAGTAAATAAAGGGTGGTAAAAGTTTAAATGTGATATAAGGGAAAATCTTACCAAACACAGGTGACAAGCTATGTAAACAAAATGTAGAAAGCCCAGTGAGGGCTAATGTGATAAATCCATCAAAAAATGTATATAATATCATTTTGAAAATATATGATGGTAATGTGCAAAACTGTTAATGAAATATGAAACCCAATTAATGTGCAAAAAAACATATTAAAATACAAAAAAAAATGATAGTATAATCAAGAAATCCAAGAAATGTGCAATAAACACAAATAATGTCCATGAATCAAAATATAAAAATAAAAAATCCCAAAGTGACTGGTGCAAACTCCAAAAAATATATATAAAGAAAAATATAAATGATGACAGTCTGTTTAGGATTCCAGTTCCAAAAATATATAAAGGTGACTTTCCGTGCTCCCCTCTCGTATTTGCACTCACCAGAGCGCCTTACCCCTGCAGGGGTAAAAGGCGTATGAATGGTATATACTCTTATCCCTGCTGGACCAATCCCAGGGTGTATCCTCCTCTACTAGATGATGCAGCCGATCGGGTCTCCACCTGGAATCCTGGTCCCTCCTGGGGTGAGTGACATATCGTGGGGTATGGGCAGGCTATTAGTGAACCACTAATAGTATCCTCCTTTCACCACTGTGAGCAGGGGTATAATTGTTTCTTAGGAAGGAGTGAGAGGAGAAGGACAGAACTTTACAGGTTGTCACTGGATTCCTCTTCCACTCCTCCATGATGACATCACAGAGCTGGTGAATGTTAGAGACCCTTCTTTCCTCCATCTTCCATTTGCAGATGCCCCACAGATGCTCAATAGGGTTTAGGTCTGGAGACATGCTTGGCCAGTTCATCACCTTTACCCTCAGCTTCTTTAGCAAGGGAGTGGTCGTCTTGGAGGTGTGTTTGGGGTCATTCAAAATCGCGACGACTATATGGCAGAGGCTTTGAAGCTCCTAGGCGATATTAATACATACGAGAAAGTTCCATCCGATCCATTATCATCCTTTGTAATCACTCTGGAAGTCCTACTAAATCAGGCCAGAGAAAATGGAGTCATAACTAGAGTTGAGCGGACACCTGGATGTTCGGGTTTCGGCGGGTTCGGCCGAACTTCGGGAAAAAGTCCGGGTTCGGGACCGAACTTGACCCGAACTTGACCCCGAACTCCGAACCCCATTGAAGTCAATGGGACCCGAACTTTTGAACACTAAAATGGCTGTAAAAAAGTAATGGAAAGGGCTAGAGGGCTGCAAATGGCAACAAAATGTTGTTAAGAGCATGGCAAGTGATCTGCAAACAAATGTGGATAGGGAAATAACTTAAAATAACATAAAAAAATAAAAAATAAAAATAAAATGCTGGAGGCCCCCTTCTCAGCAGAAGAGGTACAGGAAGTCATTAAGAACCTCAGAAACTCAACGGCACGATGCCGCACATATGGTGGGAATACCCCAGAATATGCACTTTCTGGAAAAAAATATTCAATTTAATGGATAAGATAGTGGGAAAATAAAATACTTGGAAATTAAAAAAATGAAAAAATTATAATCTTGACCTAGGAGGACGAGGTTCAAATGGAGTAGGAGGTTGAGGTGGCGGTGGATGTGGCGGTGTAGGTGGAAGCGGCGGTGGAGGAGGACGAGGTAGCCAACACTGGTTCAAAAATACAATGGCTGGGTAAGGCTAGTGGTGAATGATGTGTTGAATTCTGTCCCCCGTCGCATAGTGTCTGCCCTGTACTGCGCTTGCTCAGTACGTAGGACAAGGGGATTTTGAAACTCTCCGAAGACGATGCGCGGTGACTCCAGGTTCAAGCCACATCATCCGAAGCCTAGCCAAGCGAGCCCGTGAGGGGCCCTGTTACTATGTGCTACCGTATGTCAACTTGGATGGTCGGGCTTGAACCTGCACTCACTGCGCAGGCGACGTTCATCTTTGTGAGATTTTGTGAATCTCCTTGTCCTCCGTACTGCGCAAGCACTGCACCTGCGCAGTAAGTGGCCGGACACTATCCGATAGCAAGACAGTTTTCGTCAGAACACCGGTATATGTGTCTATTCTGCACAAGGTACGGCCAAGTCCTGTGGGATCCATGCCTGGTTCATTTTAATGAACGTGAGCTTGTCCACATTGGCTCTGGACAGGCGGCTGCGCTTGTCTGTGATAACACCCTCTGCCGTGCTAAATACACGTTCAGATAATACACTGGCGGCAGGGCAGGCCAGCACCTCCAAGGCGTAAAGGGCAAGCTTAGGCCATGTGCCCAATTTAGAGACCCAGAAGTTGAAGGGGGCAGACCCGTCATTCAGTACGTGTAGGCGTGTGCACACATACTGCTCCACCATGTTGGTGAAATGCTGCCTCCTGCTAAGACGTTCCATCTCAGCTGGTGGTGCTGGTTGTTGTGGCGTGCTGACAAAGCTTTTCCACATTTCGGCCATGCTAACCCTGCCTTCCGAGGTGCTGGCGGTGCCCCGGCTGCGTTGGCGACCTCTTCCTCCTCCTCTGCTTTCGCCTTGTGCTTCCACCGTACCCCCGCTGTCAAGTGGGGATGCCACCAGCAGCACGTCTACCAGCGTGCGCTTGTACTCGCGCATCTTACGATCACACTCCAGTGAGGTAATTAAGGATGGCACGTTGTCCTTGTAACGGGGATCCAGCAGGGTGGCCACCCAATAATCAGCACCAGTTAAAATGTGGGAAACTCGGCGGTCGTTGCGGAGACACTGCAGCATGTAATCGCTAATGTGTGCCAGGCTGCCCAGAGGCAAGGAAAAGCTGTCCTCTGTGGGAGGTGTATCGTCTGTGTCCTCTGTATCCCCCCAGCCACGCACCAGTGATGGACATGAGCTGGTCTGGGTGCCACCCTGCTGTGAACATGGTTCCTCCTCCTCCATCTCCTCCTCATCCTCCACCTCGTCATCCTCCAGAACTGTGCCCTTGCTGCCGGACAATTGTGTACCTGGCGCTTGTTGGTGCAGGAACCCACCCTCGTAGCCACTTGTAAATGACTGCCCTGAAAGCCTTGGAAATTAACCCTCTTCCTCCTCCTCCTCCTCCTCCTGTGCCACATCCTCTTCCATCATCGCCTGAAGCGTTTTTTCAAGGAGGCATAGAACTGGGATAGTAACGCTGAGAACGGCGTCATCGGCACTGGCCCTGTTGGTGGAGTACTCGAAACAGTGCAACAAGGCACACAGGTCTCGCATGGAGGCCCAGTTATTGGCGGTGAAGTGGTGCTGTTACGCAGAGCGACTCACGCGTGCGTGCTGCAGCTGAAACTCCACTATCGCCTGCTGCTGCTCGCACAGTCTGGCAAGAATGTGCAAGGTGGAGTTCCACCTTGTGGGCACATCACATATGAGACGGTGAGCGGGAAGGCCGAAGTTACGCTGCAGCGCTGACAGGCGAGCAGCAGCAGGGTGAGAACGCCGAAAGTGCGCACAGACGGCCCGCACTTTCTGCAGCAGCTCTGGCATATCGGGGTAATTCTTAAGGAAGCTCTGGACCACCAAGTTCAGCACATGCGCCAGGCAAGGGATGTGCGTCAAACCGCCTAGGCCCAGAGCTGCTACGAAATTTCACCCATTATCGCACACCACCAGGCCGGGCTTGAGGCTCACTGCCACCAACCACTCATCGGTCTGTTGTTCCATGTCCCTCCACAACTCCTGCGTGGTGTGGGGCTTTTCCCCCAATCAGGAAAGTTTTAAAACTGCCTGCTGTCGTTTAGCCCTGGCTGTGCTGAAGTTGGTGGTGAAGGTGTTACGCTGACCGGATGAGGAGGCGGTAGAGGATGAGGAGGCGGAGTAGGATGAGTTTGCAACAGGAGGCAAACTGAAGTGCCCTGCAATCCTCGGTGGTGGAAGGACATGCGCCAAACTGCTATCCGCCTCAGGCCCAGCTGCCACTACATTTACCCAGTGTGCTGTTAGGGAGATATAACATCCCTGACCGTGCTTACTGGTCCACGCATCCGTAGTTAGGTGGACCTTGCCACAGATGGCGTTGCGCAGTGCACACCTGATTTTGTCCCCCACTTGGTTGTGCTGGGAAGGGATAGCTCGTCTGGAAAAGTAGTGGCGGCTGGGCACGACGTACTGTGGGACAGCCAATGACATCAGCCTTTTAAAACTGCGTCTCCACCAGACGGAATGACAGCATTTCAAAGGCGAGGAATTTTGAAATGCTGGCATTCAGGGCCAGGGATCGCGGGTGGCTAGGCTTCCTCTTCCGCTCCAGTGTTTGGGAAATAGAGAGCTGAACGCTTCCATGGGACATTGTGGAGATGGTTGGTGACCCAGGTGGTAGTGTTGCTGGCAGATCCTCTGTTTGCGGGTTGGCAGGTGTCACTGTTACTACAGAGGTGGATGAAGACTCCGAGACTGCAGCAGAAGAGGAAGCAGGAGGAACCAGAGACCTTTCTTGGTTTTTGAGGTGTCTACTCCACTGCATCTCGTGCTTTGCACTTAGATGCCTGGTCATGCAGGTTGTGCTCAGGTTGAGAACGTTTATGCCTCGCTTCAAGCTCTGATTGCACAGCGTGCAAACCACTCGTGTCTTGTCATCAGCACATTGTCTGAAGAACTGCCACGCTAGGGAACTTCTTGGACCTGGCTTTGGTGTGCTCTGTCCCTTGCTGCGTTGGGCAGTAGCAGACGTACTGTCTAGGGGACGGACGCTCCACTTTTGCACCCTGCTCCCCCTTCTGCTGTGCTGGTGGATCTGTGCGACCACCGCCTCTTCCTCCGAACTACACTGGTCACCTGCATGACGTTGATTCCATGTGGGGTCAAGGACCTCATCGTCCTCCACATCATTTTCCACCCAGTCTTCACCCCTGCCCTCCATGTCGGTCTGCACAATGGCGAAAGCAGCAGCAGTTGGCACCTGTGTTTCGTCATCATCCGAGACGTGCTGCGATGGTCCTCCCATGTACTCATCATGAAACATAAGTGGTTGGGTATCGGTGCACACAATCTCTTCCACTTCTGGGGCAGGGCTAGGTGGATGGCCCTGGGAAACCCTGCTAACAGAGTCATCAAAAAGCAGAAGAGACTGCTGCATGATTTGGGGCTCAGACTGATTGGCTGATTTGCAAGGGGGTGAGGTGAAAGACTGATGGACATCGGCTGCAGGTGCCAACTCTGAACTTTCATCAGGAGACTGGGTGGGAGACAATGTGAAGGAACCGGAGGCACTGTCAGCAACCCAATCTACTATCGCCTGTACTTGTCCTGGCCTCAACATTCGTACAGCCTCATTAGGCGCGCCAAAATACCGGTGCAGGCTCTGTCGCCTACTCGCACCTGAGGAAGGTGTTTCACTAGTGCGTGTAGCTGGCACAGATCGACCACGTCCTCTCCTTGCAACAGGAGCACCACCAGCAGCACCACGACCCGGGCCATGTCCCCTTTTTGATGATCTCTTCATATTTTCAAAATTTATGATCTCGCCCTAAATGGGTGTTTTTGTATATAGCAGAATACACGTACAGTGTCTAAAGCGTTTATGAACACGCAGAAAATGCTATTGGGAAAAAAAAAACACTGCAAAATTAATTTTTTTTGCAATGTTTTTCCAATATCAAAATACACGCATAGTGGGGCGTGGCCTGACGCAAGTTCCGGATGGTCGCATAATCCCGGAGCTCCGGAGTCAGGGGACCGTAGCGGCTAACAGCGGACACATCCGAGCTCAACAACTGCTGGCAACCCGTAAGATACACCCCAAGGGACCCCCGGCGACATGCCAGGCAAACGGCGAAACGCAGGGAAGCCTCAGCGGCTCACGGACTTCTACGCCAGGATACCTGAGAGAGGGATCCAAGATGGCGCCCGGGCCTACAACACAGGCAGAGCGGCACATCGTGAATCGGCATCCAGGCAAGGTAACGCCAATTTTGAAAATATCCCCCACGACAATCACCATAGCTCCTACCCTCCATCCCCATCCACCTGCAGCCCAGCAAAGTCCAAACCAAGGATGGATGGAGATAGATTGTCTACCGAGGGCAGCCCGGCCTCCGATTCCGGGGATGACACGAGGGAGCTCCCTGAACCCATCGAATCCTTCCCTACTCAGAACCAGCCTGTTCTGGATACGGTCCTGAAGGACATGTTGATGTCCCTCCGCAGCACCATTCAGTCCGATATTGCTTCCTGCATGTATAAATTTACCAAAGAAGTTAATGCCATTGGAGCTAGGGTAGACCATATTGAGAACAGAATGGGGGAATATGCTCACACCATTAATGACCTGGTGGATGCTAATGAAGAAAAAGATGGGGAAACGGAATGGATCAGGGACAAGCTTGCTGACATCGAAGATAGGTCTAGAAGGAACAACATTAAAATAAGGGGGATCCCCGAATCTGTCCAGCAGAATGACCTACAAACATATACGGCAGACATCTTCAAACAAATCTTGCCAGACTTGTCCGACTTGGACGTCACTATAGACAGAATTCACCGTCTACCCAAACCAACGCACTTACCAGACCATGTCTCCAGAGATGTCCTACTAAGATTACACTTTTTCCATGTAAAGGAAAACTTAATGGCGTCCATGCGAAAAAAGGACCAAATACCCCCACAACTACAGAACCTTCAATTCTTTGCCGACTTGTCCCAGCACACACTTCAGAAGAGAAGGGCCCTAAACACAATTACCAAAGCTTTGAGGAACAACAGGATCATATATAGATGGGGATATCCCACGAAGTTATCAGTGACCAAAGACAACCATACATATACGATCACCTCATTAGCCAAGGGCATCGAGCTACTCAAGAGCTGGGACATAATCCCGGACATAGACCCAGAAGTTCCTAACACAAGTACTCCAAGGCAAGTTGACCGCGACTGGAAACCAATAACATCCAAGAACGCCAAATCACATACATAAAAGTACAGGATGGTCAAGAATTTAATCCTAAGTCCCCAGATCTCTGTCCTTAGGGAACCTAGGGCTGGACTTATCCCCCCCCAATTATATACAGCAAGTTACGCTGTACGGAATTGACTCATGTGCACACACCAGGTTAAGTGTGCACTAATGTTAACACGGGATCAGTGTTATGTTGCTTTGTTTTTCTTTTTCTGTTTTCTTTTCTTTTGTTTTTACCTCCCACGACCACAGAACCTTGAAGACACCGTGCCTAAGTCGTCAATTCACCAGAACCATTCCATCGGAAGAGTTACTCCAGCCACAATGCCACATCACTGCACTGAGATGTATCTGAGGCAGCTATACCTCTGCCCAACGTTAATAGTGAGTACCTTGATGCACACACCTTACGCTGCCCTCCCTGTGCCCTGTGGTATATCTGCAGGACACAGGAAGCCTCATCACCACATCAGAGACGCCTTCATGAACACAGCCAGCCAAATATCTATTGACCCTATCACAATTAGATGGCTTTAAATATCTTATCCATCAATACCAAAGGGCTTAACCACCCTATGAAAAGAAATTCCCTATGGAAAGAGGCTACTACCCGGAAATGCGACATCGTTTGTGCTCAGGAGACCCACTTTTTGGCTTCCAACCCTCCCAGATGCTCCCACAGAAGCTTCCCCCACGTATTCACAGCGAACGCAGTCTCCAAACGAAAGGGAGTCCTAATAGCAGTTAGAGACTCAGTAGCGTTTAAACTGCTTGACTCCATTTGTGATACACAAGGAAGATACCTGATCCTTATATGTGAACTGAACTCTACCACCTACACGCTAGTGAACGCATATGCTCCCAACAAGCACCAAGTTCATTTTTTCAACAAGCTCATGCAGAAAATACAAAAAGTGCGCCAGGGTTTGCTGGTTATATGTGGAGACTTTAACCTTACTCCAGAACCGAACATAGATTCCACATCCAAAGCGAGAAGAGCCAACTTAGCCTTACTTCCGTCCATTACCAGGCATGACTTATTTGATGCATGGAGATGCCTACATGCCGAGGAAAGGGACTACACATATTTTTCACCGCCTCATCAAACATATACAAGAATAGACTTATTTTTGCTTGATCAACAATCTTTGCTGAAGACTTCCTCAGTCACAATATTTCCTATAACTTGGTCTGATCACGCTCCAGTGGTACTCTCCATAGGGGACTTGTCGTCGGCTGATGCGAAACCCTTATGGAGAATCAATACTTTTGTTTTACAACAAAAGGAGTGTAGGAAGGTTATACTAGATAGGCTTAACGAATTCTTCTCTGACAATGCAGGTTCTGTTACGGATCCATTTGTACTATGGAATGCTCATAAAGCATTTATGCGGGGTATCAATATTCAAATGGGAGCGAGGCTGAAGAGGCGGAGACAGTTGAGACTAGAAGAGCTAGTGACCGAAATTACCAAGCTAGAGAACGCTAACAAATCCAGCACATCTGACGACACATCACGAAAACTCACTGAACTGAGACATGACCTTAGAATACTTTTACTGGAAAGCTTCGAGAAGAATAGCAAAAGATTAAAAATGACATATTACTCAAATGGGAACAAAGCAGGTAAGCTACTAGCACAGAACATTAAGGGACTTAGCTACAAAATGAAAATACCTTACATAATTCATCCAAATACTAAACGGAAGGAAAGCCACCCAAAAAAAATAGCAGACGCGTTTAGCGACTATTATAGATCTCTGTATAACTTAAAGGACGACCACAGTACACACCAACCAACACTAAACGAAATCGACGAATTCTTAGCACATTTAAATATTCCTAAACTGACCCAGACGCAATTGACCACCCTGAACGCCCCCTTTACTGAACTAGAGATAATTAGAGCCATTGACCAACTCCCCATGAACAAATCACCAGGCCCGGATGGATTCAGTGGAGAGTATTATAGGGAATTTAAGACTGTCCTTGCTCCATATTTACGTGAAATTTTCAACAAAGCAGCTGTCTCTGCCTCTTTTCCTCCAGAAATGTTGGAAGCTGTCATAATAACTCTGCCTAAGCCGGGGAAGACTCACCCTCAAACTTTAGACCCATTTCCCTTCTGAATAGCGATCTAAAATTATACGCTAAGCTAATAGCAGCCCGACTAGTAAACATTCTACCCTTACTAATCCACCCAGACCAAACGGGTTTCACCAAAAACAGGCAGACCTCAGACGCCACCAGGAGGCTAATCAACATATTGCACCTGGCGGAGGCGCGTGGGAGGCCTTCTCTGCTCCTAACACTGGACGCGGAGAAGGCCTTTGACCGCATTCACTGGCGATACCTGAGACAAACCCTTGGAGCCTTTGGATTTGTAGGAACCATATCCACAGCGATAATGGCCCTCTACTCCAAACCGTCTGCTAGAGTATATACCTCCGGAGTTATGTCATCACCGTTTCCCATTACAAATGGAACCAGGCAAGGATGTCCTCTATCCCCCCTAATTTTTAACCTCTTAATGGAACCCCTTGCCATACACATCAGGTCACACCCACAAATTACTGGTTTCAGATTACAGGATACATCACACAGCATCAGCTTGTTTGCTGATGATGTGATCATGATACTAACAAACGTGGAGACTTCCCTGGCTGAGGCTCACAAAGCTCTAGCACTATTCAATAGAATCTCATACTACAAAGTAAACGAAAGCAAATCTCAAATTCTAGGACTAGGCATAGATGACACACTAAGAATCAGACTGCAACAACAATATCCTTATGCATGGAGCCCTGAGGGGATAAAATACCTAGGCATAACCTTAACTGAAAAGACTAGCCAGTTGTTCAAATCCAACTACCAGCCTTTTCTCGACAACTTAGATCCGAAACTGAACTCAATAAACAAAACAGAGCTGTCGTGGTCGGGTAGACTTGCGGCATTTAAGATGATGGTGTTGCCACAGTTCATATATCTATTCAGAACTTTACCTATCGTAATTACAGATTCCTTTTTCTCAAAGGCCCAAACGAAAATCAACAAATTCCTCTGGCAAGGAAAGAGAGCACGTTGCGCATTTAAAAAACTAATAACATCCAAGAGAGTAGGGGGAGTGGGTCACGTTCTTTTAAAAGACTACTATACAGCGGCCATACTGGCACAGGCCAAACAGTGGTTCCTAAACAATCAAGTACCCAGGTGGCTGGAACTTGAACAGGCCCAATGTAAAAACTATAACATCTGCGACCTTTTAGTAACTAGCACATTCAACCCCTTGAAGGTTAGCCCTATTTCACCGCCCATGATGGCCACGATTAAAGCGTGGAAGGCATTCTTAGGATCTTTTTCACAAGACCAAATTACCAAACCCATCCCTCTAAACATCACATGCCTACAACTTCTAATACCCAATCTCAATATTAAAAATTGGATAAGTAAGGGCATAACAAAGCTCTCTGACATTATGGTGGGCCCTGCGGTTAAAACTTTCAGGACTCTACAAATAGAATACGGTCTAGAATCAAAAGACACATACACGTACAACCAAATATATCATTTAATAACGTACTCATACACAATCCAAATATTACTTCCTGTCAGAGTGTATTTGTACTTTACTAACCCCAATACGCCCACAAAGGGTATTTCCCTTTTCTATAACATTTTGAATGCTAAATCAGAATTTGTCAAATCCCCATCTATGAGAACATGGGAAATAGACTTAAAAGCGTCATTTTCCCTTGAACAATGGCAAAGATCAATATCGATCACATATGCAGCTACCAAATGTGCTAATTTATGGGAAATAAATAGTAAAATCCTTCTGAGATGGTACTTAACCCCCAGTAGAGTCGCGGGGTTTCAAACACAAGCCTCGCCACTCTGCTGGCGTCAATGTGGACACAGAGGGACACTTTATCATATACTATGGGACTGTCCAAAATTATGTGATATATGGACCCGAGTCTTTAATATAATCAGCAACATTACTAAAGTAAGCAATAAAGCAGACCCAGCATTGGCTATACTGCTACTAAACATAGAAAAATACCCAAAACAGCTCAGACACATAATATATCATATCATAACTAGCACTAAACTAGCGATAGTACGTAAATGGAGAACTGTGGCGACGCCATCACTCACTGAAATAACACGAATAACAGATCTACACATAAATTACGAACTGATGTTTGACGCATCTCGTGGGCATTACTTGACAAGCATAAAGAAATGGAGTCCATGGATAGAATGGTATAAGGCTGATAGGTCCAAGTGAATAAAGGGATAAAGCTGGTGGAGTAGATATAAGTTATGTTAAGAATTATCTGAAAAAGAATATATTGGCGGCCTGCATCGTCGGGCGCAGTGTGATCCCTTTGGGGCGCCTGGCGATGCGGGTTAGCCAGTTTCAACTTACCATGCAACAAATGTTTATACGAATATGAATAGGTGATCAGGGTTCTCCAGACACACTCTAGAACTCATTATGTCTCGGAGATATGACTTAATGTCTCTGATACATACTAAAATACACTTGGGTTACAAACGCCCGACCAGATATATATGTAAAATTAGATATACGGTGTATCCCATATACGCACATGTTTTGTGCTTTTTTCTGTCATCTCAATACCTTTGTAATATACATAATGGTTCATTATTTTATATATATGCTTCATAGTGTTCGATGCATAATTGCGCTGCGCGCAGTCTTATTGTTTCTGTTTTTGTTTACCTTATTTTTCTTAAATAAAAATTATTTAAATTAAAATACACGGATAGTGTCTAAAGCGTTTATGAAAACGCAGAAAATGCTATTGGGAAAAAAAAAAAACACTGCAAAATTATTATTTTTTGCAATGTTTTTCCAATATCAGAATACACGGATAGTGTCTAAAGCGTTTATGAAAACGCAGAAAATGCTATTGGGAAAAAAAAAAACGCAAAATTTAATTGTTTTGCAATGTTTTTCCAATATCAGAATACACGGATAGTGTCTAAAGCGTTTATGAAAACGCAGAAAATGCTATTGGGAAAAAAAAAAACACTGCAAAATTATTATTTTTTGCAATGTTTTTCCAATATCAGAATACACGGATAGTGTCTAAAGCGTTTATGAAAACGCAGAAAATGCTATTGGGAAAAAAAAACGCAAAATTTAATTGTTTTGCAATGTTTTTCCAATATCAGAATACACGGATAGTGTCTAAAGCGTTTATGAAAACGCAGAAAATGCTATTGGGGAAAAAAAAAACGCAAAATTAAATTGTTTTGCAATGTTTTTCCAATATCAGAATACACGGATAGTGTCTAAAGTGTTTATGAACACGCAGAAAATGCTATTGGGAAAAAAAAAACACTGCAAAATTAAATTTTTTTGCAATGTTTTTCCAATATCAGAATACACGGATAGTGTCTAAAGCATTTATGAACACGCAGAAAATGCTATTGGAAAAAAAAACACTGCAAAATTTAATTTTTTTGCAATGTTTTTCCAATATGAGAATACACGGATAGTGTCTAAAGCGTTTATGAACACGCAGAAAATGCTATTGGGAAAAAAAAAAACACTGCAAAATTAAATTTTTTTGCAATGTTTTTCCAATATCTTCAATACACGGATAGTGTCTAAAGCGTTTATGAAAACGCAGAAAATGCTATTGGGAAAAAGAACACAGCAAAATTTAATTTTTTTGCAATGTTTTTCCAATATCAGAATACACGGATAGTGTCTAAAGCGTTTATGAAAACGCAGAAAATGCTATTGGGAAAAAAAAACACAGCAAAATTTAATTTTTTTGCAATGTTTTTCCAATATCAGAATACACACAGAGTATGGTGTATCTCTTAGTAAAATATGCAGTGCAGTGATGGTGCACTGAGCTTGCAGGTAAAACTTATATTTTGTCTGGCACTGGCCTCATGGCACTGTTAAAAGACCCAGCCAGCCAGGGTACAATTGATTTAGGAATCTCTTGAATAATTCTCTCTGCCTCTTTCTCTTCCTTACTAAAGAAACTCTGTACTCTACTCTAGCTCTCTACTCTAGCTATGTAGATCGCTCACTGATCTAACTAATTAGAAGAAAAGTTAAGGAATGTGGACTGACTGACTGACTGACTTTATCACACTAACTCCTAAAATCCTCTCAGCAGCACAGGAACCTGTCTATAGCAGAATGACGCTATGTGCTGTGTGTCTGGACTATATATAGAGGCTGGGTCACATGCTGCACTGCCCAATCACACCCCATTAGTAGGCATGGCTGTGATGGCTTCTAAGGGCACACTAGTGAAACTAGCGTCGATTGGCTGCCCTGCAGCTCTTAAAAAGGCGCCAATACATCGCCGAACACCGGACCCGAACCCGAACATACAGCCAATAGTTCGGGTTCGGGTCCAGGAGCCGGACTCCCAAAAGTCCGGTACGGACCCAAACTTTACAGTTCGGGTTCGCTCAACCCTAGTCATAACAAAAAGTGAATACCTCTTCCTAAACAAGCAACGCTCACTAACCCCCCACTTCTACCATATACTCAAGATCCACAAAGATCAAACGAACCCTCCGGGTAGACCTATCATCGCTGGGATAGACAGCCTAACAAGCAATCTAGGATGCTACATCGACCACTTCCTACAATACTTAGTAACATAACTTCCTTCCCTTGTCAAGGATTCTGGACATATGCTCGAAATTCTATCATCCTTCTCGTGACAACTGCATTTCAGATGGCCCCCTTTTCCAGGAATGTCTCATCACTTTATACTGCTATTAAACACAAATATGGCATAGAAGCAGTGGAGTACTTCTTATCTAAGAGTACCATACATCCCTTACAAACAAAATTTCTTCTTGATTCTATTGAATTTTGTCTCACCCACAATTTTTCTTTTCTTTTGTGGGTGAGTTCTTTAGACAAACAAGAGGGACAGCCATGGGAGCTAGATTTGCTCCTAGTAACGCAAACCTCTTTATGGGTTTCTGGGAAGATAAGTCAATTAGGGCCAACAATCCCTTTAAGGCTCAGCTTGCACTCTACCCTAGATACATAGATGACATCCTAATCATTTGGAATGGATCTAACACAGATCTAAACTAATTCCTTGAATATTGTAATTTGAACCCGTTTGGCATCTCTTTTACCCATGTGGTTGATGACACATCACTCGTCTTTCTAGATCTCAATTCGCAAATTGACGAAGGTATGATCCTGTCTAAAACTCACTTCAAACCTAGTGTGGGGAACTCGTACCTCGATGCGAAAAGCCATCATCACCCAAAATGAATCCAAAACATCCCTTATGGACAATTTTGCAGGCTGAAAAGAACTTGCGCCAAAAAAGGAGATTATGAAATGCAAGGGTCCATACTTAAAAAGAAATTCCTAGAGAAGGGCTACAAAGAAGATCAAATCGAACAAGATTTTTTGAAATACTGGACTCAGTATGACGAAAATCCCCAGCCAATATGGCAATGGAGGTCAATACAACTGGGGCTAGCAAACGGATCACCAACAAAGATCGCTTTACTTCTATTAGATTCAGCACACAATATAATACAAAAGCATTTTATATCCAGAGAGTAATTCAGAGAAATTGGAACATTCTCAAACAAGATCCTATCCTCAATCCTATCTTACCATCCAGACCTGAAGTTGTGTTTCGAAAATCAAGAGACCTTAGAAGTCTGATAGCACCAAGCAGAGTACAGAAAGCTCCGAACCAAACAAGGACCACCACTGGTCCCTGGACAACAATTTTTGACCAAAAAGGAAATTATAAATGTGGAGTTAGAAACTGTGGAACTTGTGCTTTCATGTCACACCGCAAAAGGGAAGTCATAGGGTCAGATGGCCTTAGCCACAATATCAGCCAGTTCATCAACTGTGGTACTTCCTACCTGGTCTATGGTATAGTATAGTCCTTGTAGCTTACTTTATGTTGGGCACACAATACATTCATTGAGAACAAGATTCAGCGAGCATAAATGCTGTATCATCAATGGCAGTGTGTATGATCAATCTAAGAAAATCAAGAACAGATACTATTATTCAGTACCCAGGCACTTCAAAGAATGTCACAATGGAGACCCAACAGGTCTAAAAGTGATGTGCATCAAAGCCATCAATGGGGAGAAGAGACTCTGTAGACAAGTATCATTCTGGATTTTCACTCTCGGTTCTTTGGCCCCTGCTGGAATTAATGAAGACCTGGAAGTCCACGCGGTAATCTAGATATATGACCAAACCAGCATATACACAGATCATTTTCACACCATTAATTCCTGCCCCTTTAAACTAAATATAACTCTTTATCATGATCATATCTACACTTCACTCCCACAACCCCCCCCCTTTTTTCTTGTACCGCCACCACCTCTATATCTATTAGTACTCCAGTGCCATCCATTCCCAATTATGCCTATTATGAATCATCAATAACACTTGCATTAGCAGTCCATCTCATTCCCTTCCTCTCCCCTTTTTGTACTAGTCCAGGTATTAACATATCATTTTATCTCCATTATTAGATGTGTACATATTATTTTTAACCAACATTATTCATAGCACTAGACATTACAGTGACTATTTCTACCCTTTTGCCATTACTATTATCATCAGTATCATTTTCTCTATTTATCTTGATTACTTTTTATTACTTTTTTTACTGTCCACATCACTTTTGCGACATCCAAACTTTCTTCAATTTGCCTCTTATGTGAACAATTTTATGTGTATGTGTATATATAATAACAATTTTTTATTTTTTTTATATGTGTGTATATATGAATTGTGTGTCCCAGTGAGGGAGGTGGTCACCCCGAGGGTTTCTCACATACCAATCATGTGGCCGCTGTCTGGAGCAACTGCTGTGTGCTGCTCTCACAACACACTGTGGCTTGGTTCACTATGTAACTGTGTCCCCTGTTGTCTACATCTTCTGGGACCTAGCAGACCTTCTGGTCATGTGATCGGCCCCTGGAACACACAAGCACGCCTACTTACTAGTCAGCGTGCGTCCTAGCAAGGAACTGACCTACTCTCCAGATCTGCCATGAGGTCACACAGGGTCCGCCCACGGACCCGCCCCTTGGAGACTTTTAAACAAGCCTGCGCATTCTCTGCAGACACTGCTGATGTCTCGTGTTTTGAGACAGCTACAGAGTCATGTTGGTACATATAACAATGATAACGTTTATCTCCCACCCCCATAGATAACTCAGCTCCCTTACTATCAACCTTGAACACAGGCTGCAGTATTCTTATACAACTTTGAAGACAGGTTAGTTGTTCACACTTTCCTTATACTCTTTGGTCAATTTGTATTTCAACACTGCTGACTAAGGTCACATCTGATACCATATAGCAAATTGTGAGTCCTTTAAAACCAATCCATCCTGTTACACCTGTTTTTCCCCTTTTTTCTTTTTCCCCCTTGCATACATTTCATGTAGGTACATTCGACAGACCCAAATGGAAACAGAAATATCTCTCACCTTTTCTCCATAGGTAGGTGCGATTCAGTTCCCCACACACACTCACCAGGTTTTTACCTTCTTTTATGGGAACTAACACCTGTTAGAGCTCACTGTATGTGCACTCCCCTACATGCATGATCTATTTATAATATATATTTTATTGCACGCAGACCTGTTTACATCTAAATGCTCTATCTTTGCCATCAGTCATTACGGTATATATTTTTGGTTTTAGGGAAGATGCATGCTCACAGACCATTATATTTTTGAGTGGGGACCCATTTGTACTTTTTGCACCACTGACCATGTGCTGGTGTGGATGCATGCACACGCATGCGCATGTTGTCTATACCCAAATTCAACATGACATCGAATGTAGTGAGAAACTTGCAGGCATTCAAGTATCAGTATTTGTTTGCGCACAGGTGTGTTTCTCTTTGTGTGTGAGTGAGATCACATCAATGTATGATTTTATCTACTATATTAATTTGTATTCCTACCACACGTCTCCAGTCTATATTGTGTAGTATACATTTTTATGTGCTCTGTATTTTGTATGCAATCTTCATTTCATTTAGAGCACTACAATGTGGACTGGTACAGAGCTAAAGAGAATCGTTCACTCATCATATATACCTCTCAACTAGCTACCCCTTTCCATGTTGCTGTTGTATGTTTATCTACCATTTCACACAGACTTTGTTCCTATCTATAAAGCTTTGATGAAGAGGTTTACCTCGAAACGCATCAGCCAGATTTTAAACACTTGCCCTTGCATGGGCATGTTCTATTTTTAACCTTTAAGTGCTCAATTAGTAACCTATTTCCTATGTCACATAGTTTTTAATATTTTTATATATATATATATATTTACATGTATTGATCTTCCTCTTTTTATATATATATATATATATATATATATATATATATATATATATATATACATATAAATTTATTGGTATTTTAATTCAATGTATGTATTCCATTATACATGAATAAACTGTATGAATTTGACACAAGCGGTTGATCACGCGCCGTCCATCCACTTCTTCTACACATGACACTCCAATCACTATGCTTGACTGTAGGCAAGACACACTTGTCTTTGTACTCCTCCCCTGGTTGCCGCCACACACGCTTGACACCATCTGAACTAAATAAGTTTATCTTGGTCTCATCAGACCACAGGACATGGTCCCAGTAATCCATGTACTTAGTCTGCTTGTCCTCAGCAAGCTGTTTGCGGGATTTCTTGTGCATCATATTAAGAAGAAGCATCCTTCTGGGACTACAGCCATGCAGACCAATTTGATGCAGTATGTGGCGTATGGTCTGAGCACTAACAGGCAGACCCCCCACCCCTTCAACCTCTGCAGCAATGCTGGCAGCACTCATACGTCTATTTCCCAAAGACAACCCAAGTGACTCTGTCATGATAGAAGTATAAGTGCTACAATTTCTTGTCTCCTGAATTTAGATCTATAGTTGACCTAGGTCACTGCCTATATAGCATTTCTGCTAAGGCATTAAAATAACAACAGAGCTTTTACAAAAGAAATGCAGTAATGGCAGCCTCTTTTTAGGCAAGGACAAACAGGGTGTTGGATTCATATTTGCTAAGGGTCACTGAAATTGTCACTGGGAACACTGATTCTAGTTCAACATCACTTCACAAAATGGTGACCACCCTCAGAAACAAGGAAAGAGCTACCTTTCCTCAGAGATTAAGAATTCTGGCTGTTCTTAAAATCAGATAAGCAGATATAGGTCTGTTAATCATGTTTCCTGACTGACATTCTCATTTTCACTTATAAGTTGTTTACTACCTTGATAAATACATAGCTAACAGCCTTAGGCCTCATGCACAAGGGCATACAAAATGCTGCTGCTAGGATGTCTGACATGTTTTATCTCTGATTGCAGCACTAGGTTATCTAATGTGCCTATGCACATGATTATGATTACAGGCATATTTTTTTTTTTTTAACAGAAGTAATGTTTATTAAAAAACTACAGCATATTACACTTGTGTTTACAGGTGTACTTAAGAGCAGCGTTCAGGGGCATACAAAAAAATGCCCAAACCTGAGATTGACCTGAGTTTCCTGGGAATCCCCAGTCATGTAAGCAAAGGAGCAGTAATAACAGTAACATTACTGTCTAAATATGGTCACTGCCCATATTTGGGCTATGACATTGACTAATATTTGGTCTATTAACTCACTACTATATTCACCCCTTCCCTTATGATCAATTGTGTGCATCATATCCATTGGGTTTTTAATGGAGAGTTAATGGGCATGGGCATCATGTTTGATGATAAAATTATGAGGGACATTTTTATTTTTAAAATAAAGGAACTATCAAATGTTTGGGTTACTTCTTTTGTGATTGAGTAGGCAATGAGTAGAGAACTTTTGGCCATTGGGGACCTTAGGAAGGATCTGTGCGTCATTTTTTCTAATAGAAGCCAGAAGGAAAATGTAATTTGCTTACAATTTAAATTTTTTTTCCTTTGTTCGACAAACCCTGCTCAAACCAAACCCAGGGCAGTTTGGCTCATTCCTAGTGAGCAGATGAAAGCATAAACTAGGGAGGGGCATGCGCGAGGCTGACTAGGCAGTACATGGCTGCTTATTGCTCCGCATCTACTGGGACCCGACAGCCAAGATACACCATAAGATTGAAAACAGAGCCAGGAGATCATATCTTCGTGTCAGAGGTATCCCTGAAAATATAGAAGACCTTCAATCAACCATCACAGCGCTCTTTCAGGAACTTACCCCATACATTCCTATAGAACATTCACAGAACATTGGCACCCTGAAAAGAAGATGAACCCCCAAGAGACATTGTTATTAAACTACATTATTTCCGCACAAAGGAACAAATGATGGAAGCAGCCAAAAAAGATTCACTAATTTTCCAGGGCCGCCGTTATCAAATCTTTAATGACCTTTCGCAAACAAACTCTCATCAAAAGGAAAGCGATGAAACCATATTTACTAATCCTCCAAAATCATCACATCTCTTATCGCTGGAGTTTCCCCTTTGCAATAATTTTTTTTCTATAAAGGCACCTCTTACACCTGCAAATCAGAAGATGACTTACTAACCACAATTCAAGATCTACACCTATCAATTCCGGAAAATACCTCAGAAGGATCTAAACGACAAACGACATCAAACTCCCCAAAAATCATCAAGACGCACTTGACCATCAAGCCCATAAAAGGTTTTCATAAAAGGAGCCGTTTTGCCTCTCCACCACCAGCTACAGAAGAACAAATGGACTGATGCTCCCTTTTTTTTGGTGATATTATTCTTCAGATGATTACATGTTTTTCACACTACATTACATTCTAGACCAGTGGAATACCGATCACTAAGACAGAACTTTTACCCTGTTTTATATAAGATCCTATTCCCCAAGGTCAGTACAACCATAGTATTCATATTTATGGCAAATTTACCAAAAAATATTGGAAAATCTAATACCCTCTCTTAAAACTATTAAATTGGTTATTGAACCCTATGCTTTCTATACATAGGGAAACAAAGTTCTAAATTAAATCACACCGACTAATTCATTGCAAAACCTATATCATGACCTCCTGAATTGCCCCCCCCCCCTTTTATTTTTATTTCCCTTACTAACTTGATACCTCCAACCAAATACTACAATCATCCCTCATTTACTTTATAATACCAATTCATCAACAGGATGGCTGTTGTTGTCCCAGAAGACAGCTCACTGCTCCTCCCAGTAGTTCCTCGAGTGACAGCCATTGGCATTGACTCTTTGGACTTATAGTTTCCATTGATTGGTGACATATCATCAACCCTTGGATACTAGCTCCATATAGGAGCCACCCTCTCCTTTCTTGCAAAACAGCTTCTCCCTCTCCACCCTAATTCCAGAAACTATTTTCTAAATCTAATTTACTCCTAACTATACCTACATTCCTCCTTCCCTAGTTTTCTTATCAGCTTTACTCAGAATTTAAGCATATAAGCTAAGAACTAAATCATACTAACTCATATACCTCTCTAAAAAAAATTAAATTACATTTTTAAATGTACTAACTCTTAATGTACAAGGCCTCAATTCTCCTAAAAAAGAATTAAGGCCTTTCATTCCTTTTCCTCACTCTCAGCACATGTGGTATGTCTACAAGAGACACACTTTTCTTCCCAATCTTCTCCCAAAATTTTTTTTTAAAAACAGACGTTTTTTCAGGAGCAGTGATTTTAATAATGCTTAAAGTGAAACAATAAAAGTGTAATATTCCTTTAAATTTCGTACCTGGGGGGTGTCTATAGTATGCCTGTGAAGGGGCGCATGTTTCCCGTGCTTAGAACTGTCCCTGCACAAAGTGTAATTTTTGCAGGAAAAAAAGCTATTTAAAATCACTTGCGGCTAATGAATTGCCGACTCCCGTAACACAGAGAACAGTCATTCATTGAAAGTCATTGATAAAAAAAAGTCATTGATAAAAAAAAAAAAAAAAGCGTGGGGTTTCCCCCAAATTCAACTACCAGGCCCTTCAGGTCTGCTATGGATATTAAGGGGAACCCCGCTTCACATTTAAAAAAAAAAATGACGTAGGGGCCCCCCTAAATATCCATACCAGACCCTTGAGGTCTGGGATGGATTTTAAGGGGAACCCCGGCCAAAAAAAAAATGGCGTGGGGTCCCCCTCAAAATCCATACCAGACCCTTATCCGAGCACGCAACCTGGCAGGCCGCCGGAAAAGAGGGGGGACGAGAGCGGCCCCCCCTCCCTCCTGAACCGTACCAGGCCACATGCCCTCAACATTGGGAGGGTGCTTTGGGGGTCTGTGACCCCCAAAGCACCTTGTCCCCATGTTGATGAAGACAAGGGCCTCATCCCCACAACCCTGGCCATTGGTTGTGGGGGTCTGCGGGCGGGGGCTTATCGGAATGTGGAAGCCCCCTTTAACAAGGGGACCCCCAGATCCCGCCCCCCCTGTGTGAAATGGTAAGGGGGTACAAAAGTACCCCTACCATTTCACCAAAAAAGTGACAAAAATTTTAAAAATGACAGGAGACGGTCTTTGACAATTCCTTTATTAAAATCTTCTTTCTTCTGGTCTTCCTTCTTCCTTTCTTCATCCTTCGGTTTCTTCATCTTCTTCCATCTTCTACCATCTTCTTCTATCTTCTTCTTCCATCTTCTTCTTCCTCCGATCTGCTTCTTCCTGCTCTGGTCTTCTCGTCCGGCATCTTCTTCCATGGTGTCGGCGTGTCTTCTTGGGCCGCTCTGACGTCATGGGGAAAGCCATAGGGAAGTCCCCATGACGTCCCCGTGCGTCAGAGGGGGGCGGGGTCACCAGGTGGCCCCGCCCTCCGTTATAAAAGAGCTGTCAGACGCAGTGAAGCCTCACACAGCAGGAGCCTCCCATTGTGCGGAGAGGCCCAAGAAGACACGCCGACGCCGTGGAAGAAGATGCTGGACGAGAAGACCAGAGAAAGAAGAAGCGGATCGGAGGAAGAAGAAGATGGAAGAAGAAGATGGAAGAAGATGGTAGAAGATGGAAGAAATTTAAAGGAATATTACACTTTTATTGTTTCACTTTAAGCATTATTAAAATCACTGCTCCTGAAAAAGCGTCAGTTTTTAAAAAAAAAAATTGCATTGATACATGTCCCCTGGGGCAGGACCCAGGTCCCCAAACACTTTTTATGACAATAACATGCATATTAGCCTTTAAAATTAGCACTTTTGATTTTGAAAGTTCGAGTCCCATAGACTTTAATAGGGTTCTAAAGTTTGCACGAGCTTTAGGTCTGATCGCAGGTTCTGGTGCGAACCGAACAGGGGGGTGTTCGGCTCATCCCTAATGATTAACCAAAGTATCAATTCCCTCTGGAGACCTCTCCCTTATTTAAACCCCCCTCCATTCCCATTCTTCCACTTATTTACATCTACTCTTAAAATTTTCTTCACATCAAAGACTTAATGATATTTTAATACATTTTAATCTAATCTAATTTATCACAAATCAAATATTTTTCCTCTAGAACAAACCTATAATATACATAATTGAGATAGTCAAATCTTTTATTTATTTTTTTATTTTTTATTTTTTTTTATCTTTTTTTCTTCTCCAGGATAAGCCAAGCCATATAGCTGGATCTTGGCCCTGGTTATACTAAACCATTATCCAACTATCTCATTATTTACTAACTTATAGACTAATAGATTACATTGTTGTTATTCAACTCAAACTAAGGTTATTCTATAAACAATTAATTACTTTCTTTATTCAACTTTATCCTAAATTTGTTGATTGTTTGAAAGATATTGATTAAAATCATATATGAATAATATCTATTATATTAAGAATTATAAAGAAAATAGCAAATAATATGTTCATCTATATATGATGTTCAAGAAGCCTTTCACACATATATATATATATATATATATATATATATATATATATATATATATATATATATATATATGTCTATCTTATTTAACTTCAAAATTTGTACTAATAATATATACTGTATTGTTATCAATAAAATATTTTAAAAGAAAGCATAATCTAAGGTGCAGTTACACTTCAAAGGTTAACATGTTCAAGAAGAACTGTTATACATGATTAGTTGATTTCATAAATGGTTACCAAAATTCCCCATCATTAACTTTTATCTTCTAGTTTAAAAATGTTTTATCATTTTATTGCATATTTAAAACACAGAACCTTTTAAAGTATACTGTATGTAGAATGAAAACATTTTGTTTTGTGTGGAGTAGCAAACAGTTAAAACCCCTGCCAGCTTTTTTCTTTGTCAATTATTATTGCTATTTGTGTTTCATTGGAGAGCTATCTTTATTTCCTATATATTGTGTAATTATTCCTGCGCTACCATGTATGGGTAAATGGAACTGCTGCAAACACCAAGTCTGGGTCAAACCGTACCCAGTAATAAATGTAAAAGTGTACTCAGGTGTACATGACTCTGCGCATAAAAAATACTAAAGTGCTATTAGGACAATATAAACGTGTATAAAGTGACTTATGCATAAATTATTAAAGTGTTACAATCATCATACAGTGCTAATAATGTGCATATGATAAAGTGCATAGCATAAATTATATTGGTGTGATACCAAAACTGTGTATATTCACTTATCAAAAATGTGCTCGCAATAAATAATGTATCCAGTGGAACAGTTCCATACAGACTTGTGCTGTATGTTGCGGTGTCCAATATGGTGTGCAAATGCACAATTTATATAGTTCACTCCAATAAAGTGCATAGGCGTGCTCAATTCCTTCAGACGTGGTAGTATAATCACATCAATCAGTGGCTTAGGTGCTTGCAGGGTTTTTCCATTGAACAGTGGGTAAAGAATCCAAAATCTTACTCCCAGAGCTCTTACCTTCTCAGTATATACGTTACGCTTTTACTGCTGGTTGGTTCTTTGTCCCCCCTGGTAGCCGAGTTCTTAGCACTGTTGTGGTATAGATCCTCCATGCTCCATATTGGTAATCATATGTAATGAGACGGGTACTCAAGATGGTGTATTACCCAAGTAAAATTATCTTTAATCTTTAAAATATAACTGCTTACATTAAAATATAAAATCTAGGCCAAATAAATAATTGTCAGAGGGCAAACAGCATATAACAGCGTTTTACAGGCCCTTCTTAGGTTACGTCCGCGGGCGCTTACTTCCGGTCCACGTTTGTTTACATCCGTTTTTTGCATACCCACGCGTTGCATCACGTTACGCACCTCTTGACTTTTTCAAGGAACCGGATTGGATGATTCCTTCATCCATTTATATTGTATTGACAGGAAGTGCCTAATCCACCATTTTGTTGTGGATAATTAGGCTTTATTATGGCTGTGAATAGCGGTCTGTAATATATCATTAAATATGGCAATTTAAACCCGGAATTCAGCTACCTATGTTTGTTCATTTGTTTTACCTTACTTGTTGATATTTATACAATAATAATAAATGATATATATTGGTGTATTAGTAATTTTTAATCGTAATATGTATTGTACTATATAGATTACTTATGGGGACATCTTGTGGTGAGTTTTAGGTACTTTTTACCAACTAGTTTAATATTCCTCAATGAGACATCTTGTGGACAAAAATATGCAGGACAACATACATTCTAAATAAATAAAAAACATACACAATAGATATTGCATATAAATTATAAAATTAAAATGTGGATTATAAAATGCGCAGTATACTGGAATTAAGCTAGGAAGTTTACATCAAGGAGCAATATTAAAAGTCACTAATAAAACAATTTAAATCAAAATCAATATTTAATCCATTTGGCGCCAAAGTATTCATCTTGTAAATCCATTGAGATTCTTTTTGGCTTATTGTTCTGATTTTATGATCCCCTCTCCATGATTTATTATATTTCTCAATCCCCCAAAATGTTAGCTCTGATGGATCATTTTTGTTTACTGTAGCAAAATGCCTGGAGACATTATGTTTTGGGAATCTCTTGATTATATTCTGTATGTGCACTTTAATTCTTACTTTAAGCTCTCTTTTTGTTCTGCCTACATACTGTATCTTGCATGAGCATTGAAGAACATATACCACTCCCTCTGTATGACAGCTGATAAAATCTTTAATCGGATATATATTACCTGTACTTGTTGCTAAAAATTCACTTTTTTTGCTTTGAATTTTTTTTGAATGTTGACAAGCAAAGCAATATTTACAGGGATAAAAATACTTTCCTTTAAAAAATGTAAATTGATTCTTACTAGGTGGATCCACCACATTTTTCACTATCAGATCTCTTAGTGTGGTTGCTCTTTTATATAAAATCACAAGTCGATCTGGTAGAATACTTTGTAAATGCTTGTCTCCTTTTAAAATATGCCAATGCTTCTTGAGTATTCTTTCTACATCTTTATGTTAAACATTCAAATCTAGGATTAGAGCTGGTGCCTCTGTGCGTGGAAGTTTTTTCTTTTCTCCATGTATCATAGTTTTTCTGTCCATGGTTTGTACCACACTAATTTGTTTTTCCACAAACTTTGGATCATATCCTTTAATGATAAATCTCTGTCCAATCAGGGCTGCTTGTGTTTCATAGTCTTTTTCCAATGTGCAATTTCTCTTGATTCTTATTAGTTGCCCCTTTGGAATATTGAACAACCATGGTTTGTGATGGTAGCTAGTAATAGGTAGGTATCTATTCCGTGCTACATTTTTAAAGTAGGTTTTAGTAGTTAGTTTATCCTCCTCTATACTGATTTCTAAATCTAGAAATTGTATACTCTTTGCGCTAATTTGCCAGGTTAGTAGTATATTTCTGTCATTTTGGTTCAATTTTCTTAGGTAATCTTCCAATGTCTCTTTACTACCATTCCAAATAATTAATATATCATCAATGAACCTTTTGTAAAGTCCTAGTTCATATGGTGGGTTATTATGTACTGCATTTTCTTCCCACTGGACCATAAAAGCATTGGCCACGCTTGGGGCAAATTTGGCGCCCATGGCTATGCCAGTTGTTTGTTTATAGTATGCATGGTCATGCCAAAAATAATTATTTTTCAGGGAAAACTCTATGTATTTAATGAGGTACTTTTTTTGCATGCATTTTGAATTGCTTAAATAAATCACGTTTGTACCCAGTAATAAGCTGAAGTATGAAGAATGGGTGATGCTGCGCTGTTCCCAGGGAAAGACTACTACTCAAGACGGTAGTAAAAATGAACATTGTGTAATTCCGAGTATAGAAAAGGGTAGTGATACTGTCAAGGACTTACCAGAGGTTTCCGGGCCCTCCGTGCGCGGCGGGTGCGCGGCGGGTGCGCGTGCACGCGCATGCATGTTAGCGTGCGCGCGGCGCGTGTGCACGTGCGCATGCGCGAGGGCTCAATTGGCACCAAAACGGGCTTTAAAAGCCCAGCAGTGACACTCAGCCAGTGCTGTGTTGTCTCAGCTATCCTGTTGCCAAGTACCTGAAACCTGTCTGATCTGAACCACGATCTCCTGTTATTGACCCGGCTCCGTTTGACTACCCTGCCTTCTCCTATCCGACCCGGCCTGCCTGACTCTGCCTACATCTGCTTCTCGTTACCGACTCCTGCCTGCCTACCGACTCTGCCATTGCCTGCTACCCTCATCTGTTTGATCTGCTGTTGCCCACCCGGACTGTTTTGACCTTGCCTTGCCTATTGCCATCTGTCTGATCTACCAGCTGCCTGGTTCTGTTGTGTCCAGCTTCATCATCCACAGCTGAAGTCTCACACCCTGCCACCTGTATACAGATACCTCTGGAGGACCTCCTTGTTGATCCCAACACCTTCCTCTACAGACCAACCAGGCACTCCTACCCCACTGTGCTCACGTGACCACTGTCCCCATTCCAGTGGGCCGCGAACCAGCGTTGTATGAGAGCTCTTCTCCTACAAGTCAGGCTCTACGTCCAGGTACGTAACAGTACAACACAGCCATGACTGAGAGACCTCCCCCATGACGGAAATTTGTTCACACCTGTCAGCCCTCACCCAGGCCGTAAAATCTCTACAGGACGGGTATACCAGACTGGAAGGTCAAGTTCAGAACCTCATCAATCCTGTAAACGTGGCTCCTGCTCCCGTCGCCGCCTCTGCCCAGGCTGTTTCCCCTCCTCCTTCCGTTGTTATGCTTCCACCTGAGCCAAGGGTCCCCATACCTGAGAGGTTTTCGGGGGATCGAACAAAGTTCCGGGCCTTCCGCAGCGCTTGTCAACTTTATTTCGCCCTGCAACCCCGGACTTTCTCACTCGAAGCCACTAAGGTGGGGTTTGTGGTCTCCCTGCTATTAGGAGGACCGCAAATCTGGGCGCACCGACTTCTTGAAGTGGACTCTATCTTGATCCAGTCCTTAGCGGCCTTTTTTGAAGCTATGACCCAGCTTTATGAAGACCCCGAGCGGGTAGCCACAGCAGAAGCTACCTTGACTACGCTCCAGCAGGGTCGTCGGGCGGCCGAGGACTACATCTCAGACTTTAGACGTTGGAGCGCAGACACTCAATGGAACGATGCGGCTCTTCGGCATCAGTTCCGCATGGGCCTTTCCGAAGGACTGAAAGATGAACTGGCCCGGGTAGGCATACCTGATACTCTTGAGTCTTTAATCACCTTAACAATTCAGATTGATCGCCGCCTCCGGGAACGTCGCACTGAACGGTCCTTTCAACATAACCGCCCTACTTGGATGACCGCTAAAGCTCCAGTTCCTGCTGCCCGCTACCTGCCTCCACCCAACTTTCAACCGACCAGCTCTGTACCTGATTCTTCCGAGCCGATGCAGTTGGGACTGATCCGACCCACCTTAACCACAGAGGAGCGCACACGTCGCCATCAGCTGAACCTCCGCCTTTACTGTGGAGCAACAGGGCATTACGTGCGCAACTGCCCGGTCAAGATGCGTAAGTGCTCTTCCTCTGTTCCTGCCAGTCTTTCAGCCTTGTCTGCTAACGCAACCCACATTGCTCTCCCTCTTTTATTACAGTTCCAAGGAAGGACAATCCCAGTCAAGGCAATCATTGACTCCGGGGCATGCAGCTGCTTCATTGACTCCGCCTTCGTCAGTCAACATAACATCCCCTTACGGAATAAGACCCACCGACTTTCAGTCTTTTTGGCCAATGGATCCCGCATCAGCTCTGGGCAGGTGACCCAAGAGACTTTTCCCTTACCTGTTACCACCTCCTCCCAGCATGAGGAGCTCCTGACCCTTGATGTCATCTCTTCCCTGTTGTTTCCAATCATTCTGGGCATTCCCTGGCTTCAGGCTCATAATCCCTCCATCAATTGGACTACCAGAGAAATCAGGTTCTTGTCCCCCTACTGCCAAGAACACTGTCAACATGGATCTACCCAATCACCCGTCACCTTATTATGCATGGACACTGACCAGAACCTACATCAATCAGTACCCGAACCTTATCATGGGTTCCTCGATGTGTTCAGCAAGAAGGGAGCAGACTCTCTTCCACCCCATCGATCATACGACTGCCCAATTGAACTCCTGCCTGGGGGCCGAGATTCCTTTTGGGCGTATTTTTCCTTTATCAGAGAGAGAACAGGAAGCATTAAAGGTCTATATCAACGAAAACCTGGAAAAGGGGTTCATCCACCCATCTACCTCCCCAGCCGGTGCCGGAATATTTTCTGTGACCAAAAAGGATCAGACCCTCCGCCCGTGTGTGGACTATCGGGAACTAAATAAAATCACGGTCAAGAACCGTTACCCGCTGCCCCTAATACCCGAACTATTCCAGAAACTAAGGTCTGCTAGTATCTTCACAAAACTTGATCTAAGAGGGGCCTACAATCTGGTCCGCATTCGGGCCGGGTATGAGTGGAAGACAGCATTCCGAACGCGGTTCGGACACTATGAATATCTGGTCATGCCCTTCGGTCTGTGTAATGCACCTGCCACTTTCCAACATCTTATTAACGACTATTCAGAGACTTCTTAGATGTTTTTGTAATTGTTTATTTGGATGATATTTTGTTTTTTTCTGAATCACTCAGCCAGCACCGGGAACACGTCTGCAGAGTCCTTGACCGTCTTCGCCTGCATGGGTTGTACGCGAAGGCAGAGAAGTGCAAATTCGAGCAACGAGAGATTAAATTTTTGGGCTTGATAATCTCTTCAACCGGTATTAAGATGGATCCTCAAAAAGTGTCTGCCGTTCTAGACTGGCCCGCACCGGTAGATAAGAAAGGCATACAATGTTTCATTGGCTTCGCAAACTTTTACAGGAAATTTATCAGGGGATTTTCTGCCATCATCGCACCTATCACACAATTAACCCAACAAAACGTCAGATTTCATTGAAATTCTGAAGCTCAGGACGCATTTGAAAAACTTAAGAGACTTTTTACCTCAGCTCCAATTCTCAGCCATCCTAACCCATCCTTGCCCTTTTTACTAGAAGTAGACGCATCCGAAGTAGCGGTGGGAGCGGTCATTTCTCAAAGACAGGGTAAGGAGGACTTGATACACCCTGTAGTATTTTTCTCTCGAAAATTATCTCCGGCCGAGAGGAATTATGACGTTGGGGATCGGGAACTTCTTGCCATCAAGACAGCCTTGGAAGAGTGGAGGTATCTGTTGGAGGGCGCGGTCCATCCGGTATTAATATATACCGACCATAAAAACTTAGAATACCTGAGATCTGCCAATCGCTTGAGACCCCGACAGGCTCGTTGGGCCTTGTTTTTCACCCGCTTCTGTTTCCACATCACCTATCGGCCTGGGTCCAAGAACGTCAAACCAGACGCATTGTCACGCATGCATGACAATTCAAGAGACTCACCTGCTCCTGACACTATTTTGCCCACAAGTAACTTCTAGACATGTGCACAACAAAAAAATGTGTTTATTTTCGTTTTTTTCGTTTCCATCGATTCGTAACGATTCGTACATTCGTAAGTCGTCATTGTTCGGATTCGTAACGATTCGTACATTCGTAAGTCGTCGGTGTTCGTATTTGTAACGATTCGTACATTCGTAAGAGTTATTTTTTCGTTGATTCGTTTTTTCGTTAGTTTAATTTTCGGACGCATTCGTATTTATTCGTACATTCGTAACATTCGTAACATTCGTAGATTCGTAATCGGAGCATAATTCATAATTTGATGTAATGTGTATGCTATTATTACATTTTAATAATTTACGAATCGAAAAAAAAAGTTACGAATTGAATTTTTTTTTACGAATGTACGAATTTTTTTGTTCAATAGAGACACGGAAAATTACAAATCGAAAAAAACAAAAAAAAAAGTTACGAATTGAAAAAAAAGTTACGAATCGAAAAAAAAGTTACGAATTTACAAATTTTTTGGTTCAATAGAGACACGGAAAATTACAAATCGAAAAAAAAAAAAAAGTTACGAATCGAAAAAAAAAGTTACGAATCGAAAAAAAAGTTACGAATCGAAAAAAAAGTTACGAATGTACGAATTTTTTTGTTCAATCCATTCGAAGCACGTTTAGCAGCACCATTGTAAGGGACACGGAAAATTACCAATTCAACAAAAAAAAAAAAGTTACGAGTGTACGAATCGTTTTCGTTTTTCGGATTTTCTTCATTAGTACATTCGTTGTTTCTAATTTGTTTTTTTCGGATTTTCGTTGTTTTTCGGATTCGTCCGATTCGAATGATTCGTTAACCGGATCCGTACGATTCGAACGATTCGTTACGATTCATTATTCGGATTCGTACGATTCGAATGATTCGTTCATTCGTACGAAAACGAACAAACGAAAATAACGAAAATAAACGAAAAACGAAAAAAAACGAAACGAATTGCACATGTCTAGTAACTTCTTGCTTTTACAAACAGACCTCCTATCCCTGATCAAGGAAGCTTCCACCAACTCTCCAAGGCCCCCAGGAACCACCTTGACATCACGAGATGGCTTGCTATAGAAGGGGAGCCAAATCTTTGTTCCGGAAAGTATAAGAGTTAAGGTACTAACGCTGCTTCATGACCACCCCTTAGCAGGGCATTTTGGGGTCCGGAAGACCCTTGAGCTTATACAACGTACATTTTGGTGGCCCAACTTAAAAGAGTTTTGTGGGAGATACGTCAATTCCTGTCCTGTCTGCATACGGAACAAGACCTCGAGGAACCGAGCCTGGGGCCTGCTAATACCTTTACCTATACCGGACAGACCCTGGAAAATGATTTCTATGGACTTTATAGTCGAACTACCTCGCTCTGAGGGGTGCAAAGCCATTTTTGTGGTTGTGGACCGCCTATCTAAAATGGCCCATTTCGTGCCCTTGAAGGGAACCCCATCTGCTGCAGAGACGGCCCGTGTGTTCATCAAGGAGATCGTCAGACTACACGGAGTACCTGCAAATATAGTCTCCGACAGAGGGGTGCAGTTTATCTCACGCTTCTGGAAGGCACTTTGTGAGACCTTGAAAATCGAGCTTGCCCTCTCCTCAGCCTATCACCCTCAAACCAACGGGCAGACAGAGAGGACCAACCAAACCCTCGAGCAGTACATCAGATGCTTTACTTCCTTTACACAGGACAATTGGGTTTCCCTGCTGCCTCTAGCGGAATTCGCCTATAATAATACCAGTCACTCGGCCACTAACTAATCCCCCTTTTTCGCCAACTATGGTTTCCACCTAACCTTTTTACCAGATTTTGTTTCAGAATCTCCAGTTACGGCAGTCCAGGAGACGGTAGAATTCCTCAACCGCAACAACCGGGTGCTGCAAGAAGCTGTGTCCAAGGCCCAGGCAGACAGTAAGAGAAATTTCGACCAAAGAAGGAGGGGGGAGCTGGTCCTGCAACCTGGAGATCAGGTATGGCTGTCTACAGATAACATTAAGCTGATTTGTCCCTCTAAGAAGCTAGCACCTAAATTTATGGGACCTTTTCCTGTCAAGAGGAGAATTAACGAAGTTGCCTATGAACTATCTTTGCCTGTGTTAGGTGTGACCTGCCAAGGGGTCACTTTAGATGTATATTGCCGTTTCCCAATCTTATCAAGCTTATAGAAAGAATTAAAATACAGAAGCAGATCTCCGTATTTTCGCTCCGAGCTCAAATTGTCCCGTGCTTCTCAAACAGCTTTATTGCATTTATATATGGGTTACAAAAGCTGACAAAAACATAGTTGGCACACAACTTCTATATAAGGTAATACAGAACATCACGCGTTATGTCTTATGTGTCGTGTATAATGACTAACCATAAACCACAAGAACAAAAGAACATAATGATGAAAATTTTACATCCTGAGAAAGTACATGGTGAGAAAGTGTTCATCACAGAAACAAACAACAAGTAAAGGGTAACGCTAACTTGCGACTTATATATTCAGCTAAACCTGATCTTCTCATTTGCCCCTTTGACATCATCCTTCTCCCAACTCTGGATCCTCACAAGTGGGTTCTAGCTAGTACTTCCCTAGGTACAATCCCTGACCGCGAGATGTCAGAGGAGAACTGGGTTCTCATCCCCCAGTTTCATACCAGCATCCCAGAAGCAAAGAGAATCAAAGAGGAGGACGATGTCAACCCATTTACAATTCCGTGGAGAACCTTCTCTTTAGTCTTCTGACTTTCTTTTTTATTCTAGCATATATGCAGCAATTAATAATTGTCATTATAGCAAAATCAAGTATGAGTATCAATATAGAACTAAATATCCAATTGAATATTTTAGTTGCAGTAGGAGACCATCCACTGAAAACATCATACCAGTGGTGGGTGGTCTCTTCCTTGATTTGTGAAGACAGATGAATAAGCTTTCCCTTATCAATAATTGCGGATAATAGGTTGTTCTGAAGGGTATGTTCGTGTGTCTCTATGTATTTCCTAAGTAATTCCGATTCTTTTAAAACCTGTAATAGGGGTTCTAATGATATTACAAAAGGTGTGGTGTCAGTAAGGTTATCTACTGCCCATTCCCTATTAAATGTCTTATCAGCATCTGATTCAAAAAGGAAAGTGTCATTTAACCATTTAAATACTTTAACATTTTCTATACATCCTGAGAAAGGGGCTGTCCTATTTAGGCTTCTCATGGTGTCATTGTCATTAGTTATCAAACAAATATGTTGTGGTCCTATTTCCATGAATCGATTCCCTACGTGTACGGGCATTCTTTGGAACTTACATATATTGGACTGGTGCTTTAACAGGCAAGGTTCATAGACTGGTGAACTCCTTCCACAAACCATTCCTTTGTTAGTTTCGGTACACAGACTCAGATCATGAGTTCTGTTCTGTGTATCTACATAATGCCCATAAATCTCGGGATACCAAAATTCAGGCGGATCTTCCCCTACTAGGAGTGGCAATACTATCAGTTTACACATTACCTCTATGCCCTCCGCCCGATATATGTTAATTTATGACACTTATGGGGTGTGTAGTTAAAAAAGGCCATGGTAAATTTTCCCTCCAATGGAAAGTTATGTTTACCAGTGCCGGTGGTCTGGCTTTTACAAATACTACGGGTGAACGTGGGTAATAGTCATTATCTTTTACATAAAAGGGGCTCTCATGTCCTGATACAACAATACTTCTTACAGTATACAATCGTGTCCCATCCTTAGGCCCAAAGCCTACCCATGTTAGGTCTGTATTGTTCTCATGAGTTGTCACATCTATACCAGGAGTGAAAGCATAAATACATCCTAAAAGACATTCTAGTACTGTTATTATAGCAAAAAGGTTTATCATTCTGTGGCTTGTTCCGGACTTTTTCTACAATGTGATGCGTGGATCCAAGTGGTCTTTCCTTCCAATTTTACTGAGGTTGGGGTGCTCAACAGCACTTAGTATGGTCCTTCAAACCGTGGTTCCAAAGTCTTTCTAGTATGTTTCTTTACATAGACCCAATCTCCAGGATTTAATAAGTGAGTACCTGCTACAGAGTCAGGATCTGGAAGGGAAGAATACACATCTCTGTGGATCTTAGTTAGATACTATTGTAGTTAGATACTATATGCAGTCAAGCCTATCACATTGTAATTGCATACTCTGTGGAAAATATAAACCTAACCCAGGTGCACTTCCAAAAAGTATCTCATAGGGAGACAGTCCTGTCTTCCCTGTGGGAGTGTATCGAATGGAAAACAGAGCCAAAGGTAAAACATTCTGGCCATGGCTTCCCCAATTCTGCCTTCTATATTTTTAATTTTATTGTTCCATTTACTCTTTCTACTGACCCTGAACTTGGAGGATGATAAGGGGTGTGAAAACTTTGCTGGACTCCTAACATTGCCATCACATTCTGCATGATTTCTCCTGTGAAATGTGTTCCCCTATTTGATTCTATGGTTTCAGGAAGACCAAACCTAGGTATTAACTTAGTGATCAGTTTCTTTGCTGTAGCCTTTGCTGTGGCTGATTTGACAGGGTAACTTTCGGCCTAAAACGGAAAATAGATCGATACACACGAGAACAAACTCAAAAGGGCCACTTTTAGGCATTTGTATGTAATCAATTTGCAGTCTCTGAAAGGGGGTATTGTGCTTGGACCTGATGTCTCCGGGGTGTTTTAACTTTCTGTCCTGGGCTATTCAGGAGACAGATTTGGCAGGCTGCACAGTAGTTTCTGGCAATGCTACTGAATCCAGGGGCGAGCCATCTCTGGCTCACAATCCTATACATAGAATTGGAGCTGATATGCGTGGGAAGGTGAACTGCTGCCGCCATTGCCGGGTACAGAGAAGCTGGTAGACAGACCTTGTCCCCCCCCTCCATACTTGGTCAGTTTCTGGCGCTGCTCCCATTTTTGCCCACCTATCCTTTTTGCTCACCTCTGCTTATTCCTGTAACTTACTCAGCTTCTGCCATGTTGGTTCTGGGATACTTACCTGTACTGCTGCTGCGGTCTCAGGGCTTACTTCCTTTAGAGCTGCTTGTTTTGCAGTTAAATCTGCAAATGTATTTCCTTTTGCTTCAATTGTTTTTGCATTTGTGTGTGCCGCTATCTTCATTATGGCCACCTTTTTGACTTTTTGTAGGTTATCTAAGACTCTTTTTATTCCTTCCTTTGCTTTACTGGTGTACCTGCTGCTGTCAGATACCAGCAATCATGATCAGATACACCCTCAAATTGAAGAGTATCAGTACCATTTTCACTATTATCTCTTACTATCATCACCACTATTCCCCCTTGCCAAACCTGTTGACTGAAGAGGCAAATAGGTAGCTAAATTGAGACTGGTGCACCTCTGGAAGGTGACATTTGGTGGCATAAATAAAGTACATTAAGTATAAGTACATTGGTACAGTCATTGGTTAAGTACATTGGTATAGTCTGGTATACCAATAGCTGGTGCAGAAATCAATGACTGTTTTAAAAGGATATATGATTCCTGAGCGGTTTCAGTAAGTACATAAGGTACGGTTTTTACACAATTCATACAATGGTTGCATCAATGAGGCATGAGGCATCCACCGTCTGCAATATGACACAATACCTAAAACCATGTTTAAAATTTTGTGGTTGCAACATTCCCTTTATTACGTGCACCCTTTCTGCTGTTAGATGCCTTGTGCTCTGTGATATGCAGTGACAGAGAGAAAAAAAAAAAAAACTTCCTCTTTGCACATTTGTAACTTTTTCTTATTAACCCCTAACAACCCTTTGTTGCTAAAACTTGTAAAAGATTGAGGGTACTGTCTACACATATTTTTCTCCTTGGGGCAACATAACAATAAATCATTCACATATCGTAAAATGTAAACCATAATTGACATTATTCCGCTAGTGGCACAGAAAAGAAAGCATTAGCTAAATCTATCACCGTGAAACACATGCTATTTGAAGGTATCTGGGATAATAAGGTATGCGGGTTTGGCACTAGTGGAGTCATTGGCACTAGTATTTTGTTTACTGCCCTAAGGTCCTGTACCATCCTATACTTAATTGGACCACCGTCCACTGATTTCTTTTTAACTGGGTACAGAGGAGTATTTGCGGGCAATTTTACTTCCCTCAGGGCTCCACTTTTAAGTAATGACTGTACTTGGGTTTCTATGGCTGCCTCCTGAGGCGCACTAAATGGATACTGTTTTTGTCGGGGGAGCACTGCTCCTGGAATCAATTCCAGGGTCACTGGAGGAATGGGCAGAAGCCCAACATCAGCTGGATGTTTTTCCCACAGATCCTCTGGGAGAGATGCCAGTAGCTGCTCTAATGCTGGTGAAATTTGGTTAAGTGCCTCAGGTTCTTCTTCTAAACATTGGATCAAATTACACATTTCTATATTTTTCCAGTTTGTCACCTATATTTAAGGCAACGGTGCCATCCCATCCGGATGATATGAAACATATATAAAACATATAAGACATATAAGACTTATCAAACATATCAAACATATAAGACAGGAACTCTAACACTTCCCCTTGTCTGTCTTTTCTTTCTCATCCCTTCTTCTCTTTCTACAATATCGCTTAATATGTCCAACCTTATTGCAGTAATAACAGGTAAAGTTTTTACGAGGGAAAGCCTTGTTTGAATTGGTGACAGCATTAACTCCATGATGTCTTCTTCCCTTTATTTCTGAGTCTAAGTCTGCTGCTCCCTTTCTATCTTGAATTTCCGACAGATCTTATCTCTCTATCTCTAGCCCCCTCTTTCCCATAGATGTTTTTGATTTCCTGTGGTATGGTATAGGAACATACCCCTGTTCCTTGACGGGGTTTGGTTTGCTTCTGACCCATTCTAACCCGTTCCCCAGGTAGCGTATTGGGATACTGGAAATATGCCCAAAAAAAACAAAAAAATATATATATATACAGCTATATGTGGGACCCTATACCAGTTCCTCGTTGCCTTCCTCCCTAGGGTGCTAGAATACCGAATATCTCTCTTCTAGATATTCCTTCTAAAACTGCCTTTGCATGGTCAGATCCTCAATTAGACCTCCGGGCTTTTTGGAGAGCTAGTGGATGGTCTTACTCCCTCCCCCCCCGTATCTGGGATTCCTCTCGTACTCTTGTACACTCTTATCCTTCGTTCATGGAGCAGCCAGGGCTTATACTTTCAACCCGTCCTATGGTTTATGAGTCAGATGTGAGGTTACACAATCTCCTTTTTAACTCATACCATCTCTGACTGACAAGGCTCATTCACTTGCTCAACAGACAGACAATCGGACAATTTAACAAATAACACATAGTTACAGCAATATAAACCGAATGTGTATTAGTTCTAGACTCACCGCTACGGAAGTTGGTACACAATTCCTGGAGACCAATAGAGGACAGAACGGATAGGCACAAATCAGGGGAGTACAGAGCATATAAGAAAAAATAAAGCTTTTTCTTACCTGTACAGTTTTTTGTCTGTGGTTCCCTGAATGCCCGTCCTTTTTGTTCCGTCCACTAAGGGGTCACTTTAGATGTATATTGCCGTTTCCCAATCTTATCAAGCTTATATAAAGAATTAAAATACAGAAGCAGATCTCCGTATTTTCGCTCCGAGCTCAAATTGTCCCGTGCTTCTCAAACAGCTTTATTGCATTTATATATGGGTTACAAAAGCTGACAAAAACATAGTTGGCACACAACTTCTATATAAGGTAATACAGAACATCACGCGTTATGTCTTATGTGTCGTGTATAATGACTAACCATAAACCACAAGAACAAAACAACATAATGATGAAAATTTTACATCCTGAGAAAGTACATGTTGAGAAAGTGTTCATCACAGAAACAAACAACAAGTAAAGGGTAACTCTAACTTGCGACTTATATATTCAGCTAAACCTGATCTTCTCACCTGACTCTCTTAAAGTTCACCCAGTATTCCACGTGTCTTTGTTGAAACCTGCTGTGCCTAATCCTTTCCCTGACAGAGGAACCAGCCCACCTGAACCTGTTCTAGTGGATGGTAACCAGGAATATGAGGTGGAGGCGATCCTCAATTGTAGAAAAAGACACGGGCAAGTACAATTTTTTGTCAAATGGAAAGGGTACGGCCCAGAAAGCAATTCCTGGGAACCGGACAGTAGCGTACACGCTAAACGTTTGGTTCGTACCTACTTGACTTCCCACCCTGAAAAAGCAAGTCGCCTGGGCATCCGGAGGCTGCCCCTTGTGGGGGGCAATGTCAAGGACTTACCAGATGTTTCCGGGCTCTCCATGCGCGCGGGTGCGCGGCGGGTGCGCGTGCACGTTAGCGTGCGCGGCGGCGCGCGCATGCACGTGCGCATGCGCGAGGGCGCAATTGGCGCCAAAACGGGCTTTAAAAGCCCAGCAGTGACACTCAGCCAGTGCTGTGTTGTCTCAGCTATCCTGTTGCCAAGTACCTTAAACCAATCTGATCTGAACCACGATCTCCTGTTATCGACCCGGCTCCGTTTGACTACCCTGCCTTCTCCTATCTGACCCGGCCTGCCTGACTCTGCCTACATCTGCTTCTCGTTACCGACTCCTGCCTGCCTACCGACTCTGCCATTGCCTGCTACCCTCATCTGTTTAATCTGCTGTTGCCCACCCGGACTGTTTTGACCTTGCCTTGCCTATTGCCATCTGTCTGATCTACCAGCTGCCTGGTTCTGTTGTGTCCAGCTTCATCATCCACAGCTGAAGTCTCACACCCTGCCACCTGTATACAGATACCTCTGGAGGACCTCCTTGTTGATATCAACACCTTCCTCTACAGACCAACCAGGCACTCCTACACCACTGTGCTCACGTGACCACTGTCCCCATTCCAGTGGGCTGTGAACCAGCGTTGTATGAGAGGTCTTCTCCTACAAGTCAGGCTCTACGTCCAGGTACGTAACAGATACAGGTATAAATTCAGTTTTGAGAGAGGGATATATACTGCTACAGATGATGGTATCAGGTGCAGAAGATATTGCTAATGGCTACCTCTATAGCAGGAGACAGTGCAATTTAGTTGAGAAGTATGCTGCTAAGAGTGGCAGTAATACTTAAGGTATAGTAAGATAATCAAGATTGCAGAGTGCAAAGATTTTGCTAGTGCCTTCGTATAAGTAGATCAGAATGCAAGAGTGCAACAATGTAACAGGTTGCTAATAGCATAATTGAGACCAAACATCAACTTAGTACTGACATTAAGTAAAATATAGTGACATCAAAGTGCAAAGTGCTAAAGGTAGCAGTATGATACTCGTAAAGTGCAAAGTGCAAATATTTTGCTAATGCCTACATATAGGTGAATCAAGACTGTAGGGTTGCAACAATGTAACAAGTTGCTAAAATCGTAAATAAAACAAGCATCAGATGAATAATGACATTAAAATACTATATAGTGACATCAAAATGGTGACATCAAAGTGCACAGTGTAGAATGAGTTTACAAAATAAATCTACTAAAATTTGCAAAAAAAATTGATTGTTGGTGCAAGTAGCGCAATAGTGTCAAAGAAATGCAAAATACGTGCAAAATTTGCAACACAATGTGTGAGCTAAAAGGGAGCGGCAATTGCAACTGTGAACATAAAAGATTTCTGTGCTGGGTACAGCTTGCCTGTGCATAAATGCAAAGGTTCCAGTGCTGAGTGCAGCTAGCCTGTGCAAAAATGCAAATAATAATGTAACTCAAAAAAAATATTATAATGGCACAGTAAAAAGTGCAAAAGGAAAAGTATATAAACGGCTAGTACAAAAAAGAAAAGTGCTATTAGGTAAGTTTGTGCAAGTCCGCAATGTGCAAAAACTGCTAACAATGAGATGGTGAAAAAAGTCTATTGAATAAAATTCTTCTTTCAAAAGTGCAGGTGCAAAGGGTGTCTTCTCTTCGTGTAAACACACACTACTAAGTAATGGCCCCTAACCTTGCGGTAAAGAGGTAACCTCAAATAGCAGTGGCAGCTTCTCTCCTGTGTCCCTGGACCTAAATGGATTTCCTATCCCTGGACCGCAATGGAGCTCCTATCCTTGGACCGCAATGGAATCACCTATTGTCTTTGTCTCTTGGCAGGTACGGGGATGATAGTAAGAGAGGAAGTGCCGTATAGTGTAGTATGTTTGTAGCAATAAAAGTTTATTTAAACAGTAATGAGGGTACTCACATAAAAAACAATAAAAACAAACTTATCTCCTATAAGCAGCGAGCTCGTTTGCCTGTGTCAGTTCAGAGTGCCTGTCTCTTCCTTACGCATGATGTCACGATCACGTGACTTCATCAGAGGATGTCACGTGTAAGGAAGACACAGGCACTCTGAACTGACACAGGCAAACGAGCTCGCTGCTCGTAGGAGATAAGTGTGTTTTTATTGTTTTTTTATGTGAGTACCCTCATTACTTTTTTAAATAAACTTTTATTGCTACAAACATACTAAACTATACGGCACTTCCTCTCTTACTATCATCCCCGTACCTGCCAAGAGACAAAGACAATAGGTGATTCCATTGCGGTCCAAGGATAGGAGCTTCATTGCGGTCCAGGGACAGGAAATCCATTTAGGTCCAGGGACACAAGAGAGAAGCTGCCACTGCTATTTGATTCATATGCAGTTACCTCTTTACTGCAAGGTAAGGGGCCATTACTTAGTAGTGTGTGTTTACACGAAGAGGAGACACCCTTTGCACCTGCACTTTTGAAAGAAGAATTTTATTTAATAGACTGTTGTCACCATCTCATTGTTTGCAGTTTTTGCACATTGCGGACTTGATTGGCTTTTTCAACCTGAATGACTATGTAACTATGTAACAGAAGGTAAGAGGAAGTCACAAGCATCCCCATTGGAAGTATCCCTCTCTGTTCTGTTGGCAATTCAAAATGTTGTGGTCTCCAAAACAAATGAGAGGGTAAATCTATCCAGAAGAGACACAAACATCAATAACAATTCAGCTGGGCTTCTAATCCCTGCCCTACTTTATCCAGAATTAAACAAAATGCTTTATATACAGTACTGTACTTTTAAAGATTGTAGATAACTTTTACCTGTTTTCCCAATATGTGAACAAGTTGTGGTAACCGTTGTTAAAAAGCAATTTTAGGGATAATATAGTAAAATAAAACATAAAAGTAGAACGTTCTTCTATTAGCAATAATATATAAACCTGATAGATGTAACTTTTCTGCATACAAAAATTATCATAATTTACCAAAAGTTTATTATCTTGACTTCTTCTGAGTTCTATAATACATTTTTGTAATACAACCAATGTATTATGTATAATTAAATTTGGTATATTTGTCCACGTCTAGTTCTCTAAATTAGGAAAAAATATTAAATTACTTGGTAAAATGTGGTAATGTATGTGCTTAAAATGGACATTATAAACAAATGCCTGAGTCTATTTATTTTAAGTTATGATACTGATTTCTTTCACATAAATCTTTTGCCCTTTAAACCATTTTAAATGAACTACATTAATGTAATCGAATCTAGAAACTGCACACAACATTTCAGTTTGAATTATCTTGAATCTATGATCCATTTTATTACTTGCAAAGCACTTTCTACATTTATGGTAATGGCTAAACCTTGTTCTGTTATTTAAATCCCATTTCAGACAGGATGTTATTTAAAATAAAACATTTTTGGTAGTAAAATACAAATAAAGAAAAAGTCAATGCACAGGAAGGCCTTTAACAAAGCAAACAGTAGGGATTTTTATAACATTAGTGAATGATAAAGAACGGGACTGACATTTACAGTTGATGAAACTTTACGTTGGAAAGCAAGGGGAAAATAAATTGATCTTGAATCGTATACTGTCTGAAAGAAATTGTTAACATAGCTGACACAAATACCTGCTGCTTTTGAATTGACTTTGCTAAAGGACACTAAATGTTTTGTTTGTGCTTGAAAAAAAAAAAAAGGCCTAAGGGATTTAAGCTGGTTCAAATTTGCTTCTATTAATAAAAAATTATAACAAACCTGTCTGATTATATAATTATTTTTGAGAAAACTTACTTATAATGGTTATCATTGAAGCCATTGTTGGACAGAATTGGAATTCATTGGAATTCACAGAAAACACGTTTTCTATCAGTTCTTGGAGAATGTTTAAAGCTTAAAAAAGATTCAAACCAAAAAAACAATGTATTGCAGTTTACCAGTCTTTATTTAGATAGTGTATATGTATTGGCTGCAGTGCATTTTGTTTTAGGGTTTTTTTCCCTTTATTTTCATCTCATAATCATATTATTGATGACTACTGTATACTAATTTCTCCATTGTACCTAAAATGAATCCAAGGTTGTCACCCATGCTGGGCTTTAAACATGTTGGCTCATTTTCATCTCAATTAAATGGTGGATCGATGGAACTAGTAGAAGGTTAAAGATGTTTGTGCTTTACTTTCAGCTTACAGGAAGAGAGAAGGACACTTCTTTCCATGCACGTTCAACAAGTATTTTCTGTACTTGCTTATCATGTAAAAATAAAGAGAAAGAAATCCTTAAATAAACGAAGCCACCACATCTGAGGACCGGTATGTTGCAAAATAATACATTTGTTTTTTGGGGGAATTTTAGATATGCTTTAACTTCAGCTAACCTTAAAAAAAAAAAAAAATGTTCTCTTCTCACTTCACCCACCTCTAGTTAATTTGTACTTTCTTTGGAAAAAAAAATTCAACCAAAAGCCTCAATAACCCACCTCACAGTCATGTAAAAGGCCAATTCCTTATTATGTTTATGTCTTGGTGTGTAGTGTGAGATTGCGGTGGATCCTGGCGGTGGGACTAACAGCACAATACGTGAGACTTGCTGCATGTTGTTAAATGCCTTGTTTTTAATCAATAAAGGTGAGTGCATTGTATGAAGCTGGGATGGTGATGTTTGTTCAGATTTATACATAGGTACTGCACTATTGGAAGTACTTTTGTCTTTCCATGTCATCTTGGAGTTGCTGGTGATTAATGTGGAGCCATCTTTAAAGGGGAATCACACAGTGTCTTAAGGAGCCAGAGAATCAGCTTACTGTATAAGCCAATTTAACCCCTAGGGGTCTATGATGGAAATGAGCCTGCATTGCACTCGGTGAAGGGGGCACAAGTCATGGAGTGGAGTCACAATGTGTGTTTGTGAAACACAGTTCACAAGTAGAGACTGTTTAGAGATGTTATCCATTAGAAGATTATCTTCTAATATTGTGAACTTTTTTCATCATATTTTTTAGATCTGATTTAAATTAAACATTTCTGGACATTTGAAGGATAAGTTGTGTCCCTATGTTTTAAGTGATTTTATGTGCAGGTGTTATTCAGTGCTGGCTGATTTAGGTATTATTTGGTAAAATATTCATAGAAGTGATGTGAACTGTCTGGCTGTGAGAAGATCCAGTGCATGGAGATGTTGATTACAGTCTAGTGTGAGATGCTCCTTCTTGCAGTGCCCATGTTATCAGAAGCCTCAATCAAAGGGTCCTCAAGTTTTCCAGCAGTGATGCCATTATGTTACAATATGGGCTGAATGAAAAAAAATGAGTTTAGGAGGAGCTGTTGTACTAACTATCCGATGTTAGTACAACAATCTCCCCCACTGAGCTAATATGTTCAGCCAGGGGGACTGCCCTCCCCACCAGAAAACACTGGTCAGCACTCTCAGACATTGTCAGACTGGCCGATTCTGCTCTATATTCAGCATGTGTGTGCAGGGCTTAAGTCCAACTTTCATTCACCACTCTTTTGTACCAGAATAGGGACTGTGGATCATCATGTGACAGTGGTTTCAGGTAAGTAAATGTGGGTCTTAGAAATTCCTTTCTTCAAAAAACTACTGAATGGCTAGTAGTGAATGGTGTGGGAATTATTTGGACAGAGAGTATTTTTCCCCACAGATGTAGAGCACATTTACCAATGGTAACCATCTCTAATTGCTTTCAAATCAGATTTCATACATTTGGAAAATTGTTGGTGTGTTATATTAAAAAATACAAATAAAACATAAAATATCAAAAAAATATTATATATTGATTTTCTTTTTCATCACTGTATAGCTGTGTGCTTCATTTAAAGTAACACATTTCTCCTCTTCTTTTTTGCATTGTACCAGGGATGGGGGCATATGACACTACCCAGTCACTGTCTCATTTAAAGTCCCACCTACCCCCCTTTCTTAACTAGCACTCACGTATTGTTATGAAATATGGCAATATTGTATATTATGAACAAGAAATGCTATTGGCTCAGTCTGTATACTATTGCAGCAGCGCTTTAGTCCTTGTTATCACCCAGGACCATATGGTAAAGAATACAGTCTAGCTTTAAAGAGATATTTCCGCGTAGTGCTTCCTTGGATAAAAGTAGTGACAGCTCCCACCGTATACTTCAATAAATCCTTCACCACGTGTGGAATAAAACTCCCCTTTGGGGATACACTCACCAGACCACTGGTCAAAATAAGCCTTTCAATAAATCACTTATGCATTAGCGTTCCTCCCACGTTCTGTCTCCTCTGCAGTGCGTGGCTGGATCATGTACACATAATTCCTCGCAAAAACAAAGGGGTATTGCAATAGTGTGATATTGTTTTAAAAGCTTTTTATTATTTAGATGCAGAAAAAACCTCCCCCCCTAATACAGAATGCGTACCATGAAATGGTTAATCATATGCATTAAAAACGTGTGTGTCACTATGCCTGTTTCTGTGCGAATTCCTCCGGGACTGATCCTCCCTGCTGCATAGAACAGCAATTCAGTATCCTGTTTGTTTGTTTGTCCTGGGACGCATATCCAAGGCGCACACACTTCACTTCCGGTCTGTAGATCCCTGCCCTGACGCAGGGCACGAAACGTCAGGGCAGGGATCTACAGACCGGAAGTGAAGTGTGTGCGCCTTGGATATGCGTCCCAGGACAAACAAACAAACAGGATACTGAATTGCTGTTCTATGCAGCAGGGAGGATCAGTCCCGGAGGAATTCGCACAGAAACAGGCATAGTGACACACACGTTTTTAATGCATATGATTAACCATTTCATGGTACGCATTCTGTATTAGGGGGGGAGGTTTTTTCTGCATCTAAATAATAAAAAGCTTTTAAAACAATATCACACTATTGCAATGCCCCTTTGTTTTTGCGAGGAATTATGTGTACATGATCCAGCCACGCACTGCAGAGGAGACAGAACGTGGGAGGAACGCTAATGCATAAGTGATTTATTGAAAGGCTTATTTTGACCAGTGGTCTGGTGAGTGTATCCCCAAAGGGGAGTTTTATTCCACACGTGGTGAAGGATTTATTGAAGTATACGGTGGGAGCTGTCACTACTTTTATCCAAGGAAGCACTACGCGGAAATATCTCTTTAAAGCTAGACTGTATTCTTTACCATATGGTCCTGGGTGATAACAAGGACTAAAGCGCTGCTGCAATAGTATACAGACTGAGCCAATAGCATTTCTTGTTCATAATATACAATATTGCCATATTTCATATGATTGCGATTTTTTAAGCGGCTGCTAAGATATCAGTGGTGAACTGAACTCATATATTTATATAAACGTGATCCAATTAGATTTTTATATATTTATATTATTTATATTTTTATACTTACATACATTCGATTTTATCCATGGTTTAAGAGGTTTCTATCCAATAAGCGCGGAGGGGTGAACCAGAAGGGCGGGTTTTTTTGGTTTTACTCAATTTTACAGCACTCACGTATTGGTGAAAACAAACATGAGACACTGAGCTGAAGAGTTTTTCCTCCTATACTATCTGTCAATACCTATAGTGTATAGGAGTGTATCGAGCCCTTGCAGCTCTTTTCTGACTGGGGCAATCTTTAATACCAAAAGAACAGAAAAAAGGGAAAGTGCACCATCCTAGTGCTACACGGTCTAACACCATTAAATTGTTAAAAAGGTATTTTTAAATAAAATACTCACAAAAGCTTAAAATCACAGGCATATCTTGCCCTGCCTGATTTTAATATTTACTACCTAGTTGCCTAACTCTCCTATGTCTATCATCTAGGCAAAGTGGTCAGATCTTAGTTTGCATACCACCCACCCTGATCCTCATCCCTCATTCCCAGCTGACAGCTGAAGAAAAAAAAAAAAAAACATTTGATAGTAAAAATAGGTACGGTGCCTTGCACCCCCTTGGCTTTTTACCTATTTTGTTACATGACAGCCTTAAGTTCAATGTTTTTTTTTTTTTAATCTGAATTATATGTGATGGATCAGAACACAATAGTCTAAGTTGGGGAAGTAAAATTAGAAAAATATATACATAATACTATCAGAAAAAAAAAACTGATAATTGGTATGTGCGTATGTATTCACCCCTTTGTTATGAAGCCCATAAAAAGCTCTGGTGCAATCAATTACTTCCAGAAGTCACATAATTAGTGAAATGATGTCCACCTGTGTGCAATCTAAATGTCACATGATCTGTCATTACATATACACACCTTTTTGAAAGGCCCCAGAGGCTGCAACACCTAAGCAAGAGGCACCCCTAACACAACACTGCCATGAAGACCAAGAAACTCTCCAAACAAATAAGGGACAATGTTGTTGAGAAGTACGAGTCAGGGTTATGCGGCGTACACACGAAGGGACTATCCCGCGGGATTATCCCCTCGTGTGTGGGCGCCGGCGGACTTTTTGGCGCCAAAGTCCGGCGGACTTTTTGGCGCCAAAGTTTTAAGTTTGGTTTTAAAATTATCCGCTGGACTTGGCAGTCCGGCGGACAATCCTGCCGTTAGTAGGCAAGTCCGCAGGACTTTTGAAATGAATGGACTTGCCGCTCATCGGCAAGTCCGTTCATTTAGCACGTGACTTCAGGTTACGTAGCTAGCGTAGGCAGTAAATGCCGCCGCGCTAGCTCCGTAAGCTGGCATGGATTTAAAGGGACTCCCCACGCCGAAAAAACGGCGTGGGGGTTCCCCCCAAATCCAAGTCAGACCCTCATCCGAGCACGCAGCCTGGCAGGCCAGGAAAGGGGTGGGGACGAACGAGCGCCCCCCCCTCCTGAGCCGTACCAGGCCGCGTGCCCTCAACATGGGGGGTGCCCTGGGGAAAGGGGGGCCGTGCGGCCCCCCCACCCCAAAGCACCTTGTCCCCATGTTGATGAGGACAAGGGCCTCTTCCCGACAACCCTGGCCGTTGGTTGTCGGGGTCTGCGGGCGGGGGCTTATCGGAATCTGGGAGCCCCCTTTAATAAGGGGGCCCCCAGATCCCGGCCCCCCACCCTATGTGAATGAGTATGGGGTACGATGTACCCCTACCCATTCACCTAAGGTGTAAAATGTAAAGTACAAAAACACACACACTTTTGAAAAAATATTTTATTGCACTGCTCCGGGGGTCTTCTTCCGTCTTGGGGGTCTTCTCGCCGGACTCCCCCGCCATTTACCAAGCTCTTTTACCGAGCGGGGGAAGTCCGGCTACCTTCTTCGTCGTCGCCGCCGTCGTCTGGGGGTCTCGATCCGCCTTCGGGGGTCTTCCGGGGGTCTCTTCTGTTCTTGCGGCGGTCGTCGTCTTCCGCGCCTTCTTCTTCTTGTCCTTCTTGTTCTTTTTCTTCTTCCGATGTTGACCCGTCGCTGTCTCTGCCCGGAATGCCTGTGCCGCGCTGCGCTGGGACTTATATAGGGACATGGGGGACAGGGTCACATGCTCATGTCACATGGTGACCCCGCCCCCTTGCGATGTCACAGTCCCAGCATCCTCCGGGACTGTGACAACACAAGGGGGCGGGGTCACCATGTGACATGAGCATGTGACCCTGTCCCCCATGTCCCTATATAAGTCCCAGCGCAGCGCGGCACAGGCATTCCGGGCAGAGACAGCGACGGGTCAACATCGGAAGAAGAAGAAGAACAAGAAGGACAAGAAGAAGAAGGCGGCGCGGAAGACGACGACCGCCGCAAGAACAGAAGAGACCCCCGAAAGACCCCCGAAGGCGGATCGAGACCCCCAGACGACGGCGGCGACGACGAAGAAGGTAGCCGGACTTCCCCCGCTCGGTAAAAGAGCTTGGTAAATGGCGGGGGAGTCCGGCGAGAAGACCCCCAAGACGGAAGAAGACCCCCGGAGCAGTGCAATAAAATATTTTTTCAAAAGTGTGTGTGTTTTTGTACTTTACATTTTACACCTTAGGTGAATGGGTAGGGGTACATCGTACCCCATACTCATTCACATAGGGTGGGGGGCCGGGATCTGGGGGCCCCCTTGTTAAAGGGGGCTCCCAGATTCCGATAAGCCCCCGCCCGCAGACCCTGACAACCAACGGCCAGGGTTGTCTGGAAGAGGCCCTTGTCCTCATCAACATGGGGACAAGGTGCTTTGGGGTGGGGGGGGCCGCACGGCCCCCCTTTCCCCAGGGCACCCCCCATGTTGAGGGCACGCGGCCTGGTACGGCTCAGGAGGGGGGGGGGCGCTCGTTCGTCCCCACCCCTTTCCTGGCCTGCCAGGCTGCATGCTCGGATGAGGGTCTGACTTGGATTTGGGGGGAACCCCCACGCCGTTTTTTCGGCGTGGGGAGTCCCTTTAAATCCATGCCAGCTTACGGAGCTAGCGCGGCGGCATTTACTGCCTACGCTAGCTACGTAACCTGAAGTCACGTGCTAAATGAACGGACTGCTCCGTGTGTGGGCAAGTCCGTTCATTTTCAAAAGTCCCGCGGACTTTTGGCCGGCGGATTATCCGCTGGAGAAGTCCATGCGTGTGTGGGCAGGTCCACACGCTCGGAAAGTCCAGCGGACCCAGCTGGAAAGTCCGGCGGGATTGTCCGCTGGACTAAGTCCACACGTGTGTACGCGGCATTAGGTTATAAAAAAATATAAAAATCTTTGATGATCCCTAGGAGCACCATCAAATCTATCATAACCAAATTGAAAGAACAAGAGGCGGCCACACACCAAAACTCACGGACCGGTCAAGGAGGGCATTAATCAGAGAGGCAGCACAGAGACCTAAGGTAACCCTGGAGGAGCTGCAGAGTTCCACAGCAGAGACTGGAGTATCTGTACATAGGACGACGATAAACCGTACGCTCCATAGAGTTGGGCTTTATGGCAGATTGGCCAGAAGAAAGCCATTACTTTCAGCAAAAAAACAAAATAGCACGTTTTGAGTTTGGGAAAAGGCATGTGGGAGACTCCCAAAATGTATGGAGGAAGGTGCTCTGGTCTGATGAGACTAAAATAATGTTTTCTTTGATAGGCAAAAAGTTTTATGTCTGGCGAAAACTCAACACATCACATCACCCAAATAACACCACCCCCTCAGTGAAACATGGTGGTGGCAGCATCATGCAGTGAGGATGTTTTTCAGCAGTCTGGACTGGGAAACTGGTCAGAGTTGAGGGAAAGATAGATGGTGCTAAATACAGGGATATTCTTTAGTAAAACCTGTACTACTCTGTGTGGTATTTGAGGCTAGGAAGGAGGTTAACCTTCCAGCAGGACAATGACCCCAAACACACTGCTAATGCCACGTACACACAATCAGACTTTTCAGCCGGACTATTCGAATGTGCGGACTTGCCCACAGACGCCCCGGACTTTTCCAGCGGACTAGATCCGGCGGATAATCCGCCAGAGTTTTGGCGGAGGTCCGCTGGACTTTTACACGGAGTAAAGCCCGTTCATTTAGAACGTGACTCCAGGTAGAAGGGACTAGCGAAGGAAGTCAATGCCGCCGCCTCGATCGGCGAGATTGACACCTCGCTAGCCCTGTCACCTGGTATGGATTTAAAGGGGTATCCCTACACAGAAAAATTTAGAACGTGACTCCAGGTAGAAGCGACTAGCGAAGGAAGTCAATGCCGCCGCCTCGATCGGCGAGATTGACACCTCGCTAGCCCTGTCACCTGGTATGGATTTAAAGGGTATCCCTACACAGAAAAAATGGCGTGGGGGTCCCCCCAAATCCATATCAGACCCTTATCCGAGCACGCAGCCTGGCCGGTCAGGAAAGGGGGTGGGGACGAGCAAGCGCCCCCCCCCTCGTGAGCCATACCAGGCCGCGTGCCCTCAACATGGGGGGTGCCTTGGGGAAAGGGGGGCCCTGCGCCCCCCCACCCCAAAGGACCTTGTCCCCATGTTGATAAGGACAAGGGCCTCTTCCCGACAACCCTGGCCGTTGGTTGTCGGGGTCTGCGGGCGGGGGGCTTATCGGAATCCCCCAGATTCCGGCCCCCCACCCTATGTGAATGAGTATGGGGTCCGATGTACCCCTACCCATTCACCTGGTGAAAAAAGTGTAAATAAAAAACACAACACAAATTTATAAAATACTTTATTGCACAGCTCCGGGGGACTACTTCTGTCTTGGGGGGTCTTGTCGCCTGACTCCTCCACTATCTTCTGCTAGCTCTTTTACAAGCGGAGGAGCCCGGCTTTCTCCTTCGTCGCCGCCACCGTCTGGGGGTCTTGTTCCGACTTATTCTTCTTCTTTCTTCAGTCAAGGTTGACACGACTCTGCCTCCGCTTCTAATGACCGAGACGTGTTGCGCAGCCAGTTATATAGGGACAAGGGGCGGGGTCACCGCCTCATGTCACATGGTGACCCCGCCCCATTATGATGTCAAGACCCCCAGACAGCGGCGGCTACGAAGGAGAAAGCCGGGCTCCTCCGCTAGTAAAAGAGCTAGCAGAAGATAGCGGAGGAGTCAGGTGAGAAGACCCCCTAAGACGGAAGAAGAACCCCCCGGAGCTGTGTAATAAAGTATTTTAAAAACTTGTGTTGTGTTTTTTATTTACACTTTTTTCACCAGGTGAATGGGTAGGGGTACCCCGTACCCCATACTCATTCACATAGGGTGTGGGAGCCATAAATTAGGAGTGAACTTAATCCAGAAGCTGAAGTTCTACCCCCAAAGAAGAATATCAGTGGATACAGAAGGATGATTAAAATGTTATATATACATTAATCCTATCCTGAAACATTAAACTACCCATTACATAGAATTGCATCAGACATAAAGTAAGACATCAATCAAAAAGTATTGCCTGAGGGTGACGCAATCAGGATGCCAAGTTTTTAAGAAACTTAGAGGCCCTCTGCTCTTTATAGGCTAATATCTTTTCATACTGGCATTGCATATTAAGTCTAGATATTACTGATGATAGACTAGGGGAGTGATTGCACACCAATTATGAGTGAGAGTTATGCATGAGGCATATAGAGTGTGGGCTACAACTGTTCAGAGGGGGAGGTTAAACCTTTAACCCCAAGCTCAAAAGAGCTAGAGCAGGTGTAAGTGGGCTCAATAGACCCATTATTGATACTAGAAATCTTGAGATAAAGTTCCAAAAACTATATACTTTGGGACATTGCCATAATATATAATATATGATATCCTCCATCTCATTGCATGGCCCTGTGTCATCTTACACTCCCTGAGACTGAATAGTTTTTTTCCTATGCTGGGATAACCACTGAGATATTTGTAAATTGCTATCATGTCCCCTCTCAAGCGTCGATTCTCCAGTGAGAATAAATGTAGTGCTTGTAGCCGTTCCTCGTAATTGAGCTCGTCCAGTCCCCCTATTAACTTTGTTGCCCTTCTTTGGACTCTCTCCAGTTCCAGCACATCTCTTCTGAGTACTGGTGAACAGAACTGGACGGAGTACTCCAGATGTGGCCTAACCACAGTTTTATAACGTGGCAGGATTATCATTTTATCCCTGTAATATATCCCTTTTTTATGCATGCTAAAATTATGCAGGCTTTGGTAGCTGCATCTTGACATTGCATGCTATTGCTCAGTCAGTCATCTATTAGTGAGTAGCATGTATTTATGTTTTTTGCCCCCAAGTGCATTACTTTACATTTCTCCATATTAAACCTCATTTGCCATGTAGTTGCCCACTCCATAATTATGTTCATGTCTTTCTGTAAAATTTCTATATCCTGATTAGGGATGGGCTGGTGTTCAATTCGAACCCATGTTCGAATGGAACATCGGCCGTTCGTTCGCTAGTCGAAACCAGAACTCTGAGGGCCGTTTGCATTAAATTTGTGTGACGCGAACAGTCCACAATGCACTGCGCCAGCCGCAGTGCATTGCTGGCTGATGATTGGCCAAGCATGCACTGTGACCCCGCATGCTTGGCCAATCATAGAGCCAGCGGCGAGGAGAGCAATAATTGGCCACAAGCAGGATGCCTGTGGCCAATTATAGCTCAGGGGGTTTAGTACACACCCCACACTATACAAGGCCGCCGCGCCGGCGGCCTCGTGTAGTGTGTTCCAGCGTTAGGAACAGTGACAGACTGTACTGTACAGTGTACACACTATATGAGCTTGTGATTTATTTCTGTGTGGGGAATAGTGTAGGGAAAGAGGAAAAATAAGCAGGGATAGTTTATTCTTCTCAGTGCTGTTCTCTAATCTCTACCAATCCAGCCATCTGCAAGAGTTAGTGTATGTGCGTGCTGTGTGAGTATAGCACAGCAGTAGCACGCTAAACCACCTTACCCCGTATCTACCCTTCTGCCCTGTTTTTATCTAATCCAGCCATCTGCGACATGACATTAAAGCCGCAAGCAGTTTTAAATGGCTTCTTTTTTTTCTTTACAAATGTCATTTTGTGCAGGGACAGTTCTAAACACGGGAAACACATGCCACTTCACAGGCATACTTTAGACACCCCCCAGATACCATATTTAAAGGAATATTTCACTTTTTTTTTTTCAATTTATGCATTATTAAAATGACTGATCCCTAAAAAACGTCAGTTTTTAAAACGTCTTTTTGCATTGATACATGTTCCCTGGGGCAGGACCCGGGTCCCCAAACCTGTTTTATGACAATAACATGCATATTGGCCGTTATAATTAGCACTTTAGATTTTGAACGTTCGCGTCCATTGTAACTAATAGGGTTCTAACGTTCGCGCAAAATTTAGGTCCGTTCACAGGTTCTGGTGCGAACCGAACTCGGGGGTATTCGGCTCATCCCTAATCCTGATGTGAAGTTGTTGCCCTGCTTATTTTTGTGTTGTCCGCAAAAACTGAGATTGAGCTATTTATAGTATCCTCATTCATCATTTATGAATAAATTTAACAGAATTGGTCCCAAGACAGAACCTTGGGGTACTCTACTTGCCACTCCAGACCAGTCTGAGTACATGTTATTTATCACCACCCTTTGGACATGCCCATTTTTTTACTCAAGACTAGAGTTGAGCGGACACCTGGATGTTCGGGTTCGGCAGGTTCGGCCGAACTTCAGAAAAAAGTTGGGGGTTCGGGACCGAACTTGACCCGAACTTGACCCCGAACACCGAACCCCATTGAAGTCAATAGGGACCCGAACGGCTATAATAAAGTGTCGTCTCCCGTCCCCCTTAATACAGAGAACAGTCATTGAAGTCATTTATTTTTAAAAAGTTAGTCATAAAAAGTGTTTGGGGACCCGGGTCCTGCCCCAGGGGACATGTATCAATGCAAAAAAAACTTTTAAAAACGGCCGTTTTTTTCGGGAGCAGTGATATTAATAATGCTTAAAGTGAAACAATAAAAGTGTAATATTCCTTTAAATTTCGTACCTGGGGGGTGTCTATAGTATGCATGTAAAGGGGCGCATGTTTCCCGTGCTTAGAACTGTCTCTGCAAAAAGTGTCATTTTTGCAGGAAAGAAAGCTATTTAAAATCTCTCGCGGCTATATGAATTGTCGGGTCCCGTCCCGTAGGGTCCCCCTCAAAATCCTTGAGGTCTGGGATGGATTTTAAGGGGAAACCCAGCCAAAAAGAATGGCGTGGGGTCTGGGGGGGGCGGGTGAGGGGGGAGAGGACGGTGAGAGGAGGGATCAGTCGGGCAGGGACAGGGAGCGGGGGAGAGGGACGGCAGGCGATGGGGGGGAGAGGGGGGCAGGGCGGACACCGGAGGCGGGGGGGGGAGGGAGGAGGGGGGGCTGGTGAGGAGGGTCTGGAAGGGGTGGCGAGGAGAGGGGGGGGGGGGAGCGCAGGGGGCGGAGGATGGGGGCAGGTTGAGCAGGGGGGGGGGGAAGAGTGGGAGGGAGGGGGGAGGGGGAAGGGGGGCGGGGGGGGAGGAGCCGGGGCGGGGCGGGGGGCGAGGCAGACATAGGGGCAGGGGGGGGGAGAGCGGGGAGACCAGGGCGAGGACGGAGACAGGGGGGGGGTGGGGGCGGGGGGGGGGGGAGGGAGTGGGGAGGGGGGTGGGGGCGGGGGGGGGGCGGGGGGAGGGGAGATGGAGGAGGAGGGGGGGCGGGCGGGGGAAGGGGGGAAGGAGGGCGGAGGGGGTGGGGGGAGAGGGGGGGGGGGCCGGGGGGGGGAGCGGCGGGGGGGGGGGGGGCGCGGGGAGGGGGAGCCGGGGGGGGGAGGCGGGAGAGCTAGGGGGGGAAGAAGGGGGGGGGATGGATTTTAAGGGGAAACCCAGCCAAAAAGAATGGCGTGGGGTCCCCCTCAAAATCCATACCAGACCCTTATCCGAGCACGCAACCTGGCAGGCCGCAGGAAAAGAGGGGGGGACGAGAGCGCCCCCCCCCACCTGAACCGTACCAGGCCACATGCCCTCAACATTGGGAGGATGCTTTGGGGGTCTGAGACCCCCAAAGCACCTTGTCCCCATGTTGATGAGGACAAGGGCCTCGTCCCCCCAACCGTGCCCAGTGGTTGTGGGGGTCTGCGGGCGGGGGGCTTATCGGAATCTGGAAGCCCCCTTTAATAAGGGGACCCCCAGATCCTGCCCCCCCTGTGTGAAATGATAAGGGTTGTACCCCTACCATTTCACCAAAAAAGTGTCCAAAATGGTAAAAATGACAGGAGACGGTCTTTGACAATTCCTTTATTAAAATCTTCTTTCTTCTTTCTTCTGGTCTTCCTTTCTTCATCCTTCGGTTTCTTCATCTTCTTCTTCCATCTTCTTCTTCCTCCGATCCGCTTCTTCTTGGCCTTCTTGTCCAGCATCGGTGTCTCTTCTGGGCCGCTCCGCGCAGTGGGAGGCTCCCGCTGTGTGAGGCTTCTCTCCGGTATCTTCTTGCACGGCGTCGGTCTCTGAGGCTTCTCTCCGGTATCTTCTTCCAGGGCGTCGGTCTCTTCTTGGGCCACTCCTCGCAATGGGAGGCTCCCGGTGTGTGAGGCTTCGCTTCAGCTGACAGGTCTTTTATAAAGAAGGGAGGGGCCACCTAGTAACCCCGCCCCCCTCTGACGCATGGGGACGTCATGGGGACTTCCCTATGGCTTCCCCCGTGACATGGGGAAAGCCATAGGGAAGACCCCATGATGTCCCCATGTGTTAGAGGGGGGCGGGGTTACCAGGTGGCCCCGCCCTCCGTTATAAAAGACCTGTCAGCCGAAGCGAAGCCTCACACACCGGGAGCCTCCCATTGCGAGGAGTGGCCCAAGAAGAGACCGACGCCCTGGAAGAAGATACCGGAGCGAAGCCTCAGAGACCGACGCCATGCAAGAAGATACCGGAGAGAAGCCTCACACAGAGGGAGCCTCCCATTGCGCGGAGCGGCCCAGAAGAGACACCGATGCTGGACGAGAAGGCCAAGAAGAAGCAGATCGGAGGAAGAAGAAGATGGAAGAAGAAGTTGCCGGAAGGAGAAGATGAAGAAACCGAAGGATGAAGAAAGGAAGACCAGAAGAAAGAAGAAAGAAGATTTTAATAAAGGAATTGTCAAAGACCGTCTCCTGTCATTTTTACAATTCTTTACACTTTTTTGGTGAAATGGTGGGGGTACTTTTGTACCCCCTTACCATTTCACAAAGGGGGGGGGGGGGCGGGATCTGGGGGTCCCCTTGTTAAAGGGGGCTTCCAGATTCCAATAAGCCCCCCGCCCGCAGACCCCCACAACCACTGGGCACGGTTGTGGGGACGAGGCCCTTGTTCTCATCAACATGGGGACAAGGTGCTTTGGGGGTCTCAGACCCCCAAATCATCCTCCCAATGTTGAGGGCATGTGGCCTGGTACGGTTCAGGCAGGAGGGGGGGCGCTCTCGTCCCCCCCTCTTTTCCTGCGGCCTGCCAGGTTGCGTGCTCGGATAAGAGTCTGGTATGGATTTTGAGGGGGACCCCACGCCATTTTTTTTGGCTGGGTTTCCCCTTAAAATCCATCCCAGACCTCAAGGGTCTGGTATGGATTTTGAGGGGGACCCTACGCCATTTTTTTTATTTTTTTTTGGCTGGGGTCCCCCTTAATATCCATCCCAGACCTGAAGGGCCTGGTTATTGAATTTGGGGGGACCCCACGCTTTTTTTTGTTGTTTTTTTTTTTTTTTTATCAATGACTTTTTTTTATGAATGGCTTTCAATGAATGACTGTTCTCTGTGTTACGGGACCCGACAATTCATATAGCCGTAAGTGATTTTAAATAGCTTTCTTTCCTGCAAAAATGACACTTTTTGCAGAGACAGTTCTAAGCACTGGAAACATGTGCCCCTTTACATGCATACTATAGACACCCCCAGGTACGAAATTTAAAGGAATATTACACTTTTATTGTTTCACTTTAACCGCTTCCCGACCGCCTCATGTAGATATACGTCTACAGAATGGCACGGGCAGGCAAAACCACGTACCTGTACGTGGCCCTTTAAATGCCTGCCCGTTTGTCGCGCGAGCCGCCAGCGGCACGCTCGCGACCCGGTCGGGAGCTCCGTGACCCCGGCCGCGCGACCAGTGGACCCGATCGCCGCTGGTGTCCCACGATCGGGCTACGGAGCTGAAGAACGGGGAGAGGTTTGTGTAAACAAACCTCTCCCCGCGCTTCCTACACTGACTGTCATTGATTGGCTGTTCCCGGTCATCGGGAAAGCCGATCAATGACGTCAGACGTCAGCCCCGCCCCTAATGTAAAAAAAAAACACACGTCAGAGCCCATAAACCCCTCCCCTCCCCCTAGTGGTTAACTCTTTCACTACAACTGTCATTTATACAGAAATCAATGCATTTAAATAGCATTGATTTCTGTATAAAGGACAATGGTCCCAAAAATGTGTCAAAAATGTCCGATGTGTCCGCCATAATGTCGCAGTCACAATAAAAATCGCTGATCGCCGCCAGTACTAGTAAAACAAAAATATTAATAAAAATGCTATAAAACTATCCCCTATTTTGTAAACGCTATAACTTTTGCGCAAACCAATCAATAATCGCTAATTGCGATTTTTTTTACCAAAAATATGTAGAAGAATACGTATCGGCCTAAACTGACGAAAAAAAATGTTTTTTATATATTTTTGGGGGATATTTATTATAGCAAAAAGCAAAAAATATTGCATTTTTTTCAAAATTGTCGCTCTATTTTTGTTTATAGCGCAAAAAATAAAAACCGCAGGGGCGATCAAATACCACCAAAAGAAAGCTCTATTTGTGGGAAAAAAGGACGCAAATTTTGTTTTGGAGCCACACCGCACGACCGCACAATTGTCAGTTAAAGCGACGCAGTGCCGAATCGCAAAAAGGGGCCTGGTCCTTTGGCTGCCAATTGGTCCGGGGCTGAAGTGGTTAAGCATTATTAAAATCACTGCTCCCGAAAAAACGTCAGTTTTTAAATGTTTTTTTTGAATTGATACATGTCCCCTGGGGCAGGACCCGGGTCCCCAAACACTTTTTATGACTAACTTTTTAAAAATAAATGACTTTAATGACTGTTCTCTGTATTAAGGGGGACGGGAGCCGACAATTCATATAGCTGCGAGTGCTTTTAAAAGACATTTTAAAAACCACCATTACATCGCCGAACACCGGAACCGAACCCGAACATACAGTCAATTGTTCGGGTTCGGGTCCGGGACCCGAACACCCAAAGGTCCGGTACGGACCCGAACTTTACAGTTCGGGTTCGCTCAACCCTACTCAAGACCAAACCTTATGGTCCATGCCTGCAGACATCAACTTGTAAATTTTATGGGGAACTGTATCAAATGCTTTTGCAAAATCCAGATACACTAAATCCACAGGCCTTCCCCTGTCTAGATGGCAGCTCGCTTCCTCATAGAATGTTAGCAGATTGGTCTGGCAGGCACAACCTTTCGTAAACCCATGCTAATTACTAAGGATGGGTGAACGGTTCGGCCCGAGCATAAGTTTAGGCCGAACTTTCGATGTTCGGACGTTTGGCGAACAGCCGAACAAACGGGTCATTTGACCAGTTGTTCGGCCCCCGAACCGACCACAATGTATTGTGGCACTGAACAGTGCATTGCAAGCCCTGATTGGCTGAAGCAGTGAAAGCTTCAGCCAATCAGGGCACAGAGCACTGTCAGAGTCATGATTGGACACTGTCATCATGACTTTATGCAATCATGGCTCATTCCCGCCCCACGGTATAAAAGTACTCTTTCAATGGCAGCCATTTTCAGTGAGATTTTGGCATGGAAAGAGATAGAACAGGGCTCTGTTCCATGCTATTAGTTAGCTAGTGTGCTATACTGTGCTTTTTTTGCTCCAATTGTCAGTGTAGAATATTAGTTTAGTGTCAGTCTAGGTATAGTGTGAGTGTAGTGAGTGGGGATGAGCCGAGCACCCCCCTGTTCGGTTCGCATCCAGAACATGCGAACAGGCAAAAAATTTGTTCGAACTCGCTCACACTGTTAAAGTCTATGGGACACGTACATGAATAATCAAAAGTGCTAATTTTAAAGGCTTATATGCATGGTATTGTCATGTTTGGAGACCTGGGTCCTGCCCCAGGGGACATGTATCAATGCAAAAAAAAAAACCGGACATTTTTTCGGGAGCAGTGATTTTAATAATATTTAAAGTGAAACAATAAAAGTGTAATATTCCTTTTAATTTCGTACCTGGGGGGTGTCTATAGTATGCCTGTAAAAGGGCGCATGTTTCCCGTGTTTAGAACAGTCTGACTGCAAAATGACATTTCTAAAGGAAAAAAAGTCATTTAAAACTACTCGTGGCTATAATGAATTGTCGGTCCGACAATACACATAAAAGTTCATTGATAAAAACCGCATGGGATTTCCCCACAGGGGAACCCTGAACCAAAAAAAGAAAAATGTGTGGGGGTCCCCCTAAATTCCATACCAGGCCCTTCAGGTCTGGTATGGATATTAAGAGGAACCCCGCACCAAAATGTAAAAAAAAAATGGCGTGGGGGTCCCCCTCAAAATCCATACCAGACCCTTCAGGTCTGGTATGGATTTTAAGGGGAACCCTGTGCCAAAATTAAAAAAAAATGGCGTAAGGTCCCCCCAAAAAATCCATACCAGACCCTTATCCAAGCATGCAACCTGGCAGGCCGCAGGAAAAGAGGGGGGACGAGAGAGCGCCCCCCCTCCTGAATCGTACCAGGCCACATGCCCTCAACATTGGGAGGGTGCTTTGGGGTAGCCCCAAAGCAACTTGTCCCCATGTTGATGGGGAGAAGGGCCTCATCCTCACAACCCTTGCCCGGTGGTTGTGGGGGTCTGTGGGCGGGGGGCTTATCGGAATCTGGAAGCCCCCTTTAACAAGGGGACCCCCAGATCCCGGCCCCCCTGAGAGAATTGGTAACAGGGTACAAATGTTCCCCTACCATTTCACAAAAAAAGTGTCAAAAAGGTCTTCTTCCTCCTCTCTTCTCGTCCCACATCTTGTTCCGGCTTCTTCTCCGCTCCGTCCGCACGATCCGCCTCAGTGGGAGTCTTCCGCCGTGTGATGCTTCAATTCTTCTGACACTTATAGAATCACTGCTCCTGAAAAAACGTTTTTAAAACTTTATTTTGCATTTATACATGTCCCTTGGGGCAGGACCCAGGTCCCCAAACACTTTTTATGACAATACCATGCATATAAGCCTTTAAAATTAGCACTTTTGATTTCTCTCATAGATTTTTAAAGGGTGTTCCGCGACTTTCGAATTTGCCGCAAACATCCAAAATTGTTTTCTGTTCAGCGAACTGGCGAACAGCCAATGTTTGAGTCGAACTCGTGTTCGACTCGAACATAAAGCCCATCCCTAGTAGTGAGGAGGACCATCATTCAGCTTTGCATAGTGTGCAGCTAGAGTAGGGACAGCTCAGATAGTTTCTCTGTAGTGTAGTGAGACTGTGACATTCATACATACATACATTAGTGTAGAGTGGGGACAGCTCATATAGTTTAAGTGTAGTGTAGTGAGAACGTGTCAGTAATCTTTACATTAGTGTATAGCTAGAGTAGGGACAGTACAGATAGCGTCAGAGTAGTGACTGTTGAACACAGTCTAATTGATTGCGTTACTGCCAGTTTAACGCCATTTACTTCTGTGTGCGTTACTACCAGTTTAACACCATATAGTTTTGTGTACGTTACCGCCAGTTTAACGCCATATAGTTTTGTGTGCGTTACTGACAGTTTAACACCATATAGTTTTGCATGCATTACTGCCAGTTTACCACCATATAGTACTGTGTGTGTTACTGCCAGTTTAACACCATATAGTTTTGCGTGCATTACTGCCAGTTTAACGCCATATAGTTCTGTGTGTGTTACTGCCAGTTTAAACGCCAAATAGTTTTGTGCGTTACTGCCAGTTTAATGCCATTTACTTCTGTGTGCGTTACTGCCAGTTTAACGCCATTTACTTCTGTGTGTGTTACTGCAAGTTTATCACCATATATTTGTATGTGTTACTGCCAGTTTAACATCATTTACTTCTGTGTGCATTACTGCCAGTTTAACGCCATATAGTTTTGTGTGCATTACTGACAGTTTAACGCCATATAGTTCTGTGTGTGTTACTGGCAGTTTAACACCATATCGTTTTGCGTGCGTTACTGACAGTTGAACGCCATATAGTTCTGTGTGCGTTATTGCCAGTTTAACGCCATATCATTTTGCATGCGTTACTGCCAGTTTAACGCCATAGAGTTCTGTGTGCGTTACTGCCTGTTTAACGCATATCAGTTTGTGTGCGTTACTGCCAGTTTAACGCCATATCGTTACGTGTGCCTTACTGCCAGTTTAACGCCATATAGTTTTGTGTGCGTTACTGCCAGTTTAACACCATATCATTTTGCATGCGTTACTGACAGTTTAACGCCATAGAGTTCTGTGTGCGTTACTGCCTGTTTAATGCATATCACTTTGTGTACGTTACTGCCAGTTTAACGCCATATCGTTCTGTGTGCCTTACTGCCAGTTTAACGCCATATAGTTTTGCGTGCGTTACTGCCAGTTTAACACCATATAGTTCTGTGTGCGTTACTGCCAGTTTAACGCCATATCGTTTTGTGTGCATTACTGCCAGTTTAACGCCATATAATTTTGCATGCGTTACTTCCAGTTTAACGCCATATAGTTCTGTGTGCGTTACTAACAGTTTAACACCATATAGTTTTGCGTGCATTACTGCCAGTTTAACGCCATATAGTTCTGTGTGTGTTACTGCCAGTTTAAACGCCAAATAGTTTTGTACGTTACTGTAAGTTTAACGCCATTTATTTCTGTGTGCGTTACTGCCAGTTTAACGCCATTTACTTCTGTGTGCGTTACTGCCAGTTTAACGCCATTTACTTATGTGTGTGTTACTGCAAGTTTAACACCATATATTTGTATGTGTTACTGCCAGTTTAACGTCATTTACTTCTGTGTGCATTACTGTCAGTTTAGCACCATATAGTTGTGTGTGCATTACTGCCAGTTTAACGCCATATAGTTTTGTGTGTGTTACTGACAGTTTAACGCCATATAGTTCTGTGTATGTTACTGACAGTTTAACACCATATCGTTTTGCGTGCGTTACTGACAGTTGAACGCCATATAGTTCTGTGTGCGTTACTGCCAGTTTAACGCCATATCATTTTGCATGCGTTACTGCCAGTTTAACGCCATAGAGTTCTGTGTGCGTTACTGCCTGTTTAACGCATATCACTTTGTGTGTGTTACTGCCAGTTTAGCGCCATATCGTTCTGTGTGCCTTACTGACAGTTTAACGCCATATAGTTTTGTGTGCGTTACTGCCAGTTTAACGCCATATAGTTCTGTGCGTCACTGTATGTTTGGCACATTATATTGCAGTATATTATAGTGTATCCGTGGAGTGTGTCAGTGTAGTGTGAGTACTCAAATTAAAGTGCACCAAACACCTCTTTACATTGATTAAAGTGCATCTACGTACAGATTCAACTTCTTCTTTACATTTGCTTATAAGCACCACCACACCCCTTCCAATAATGTCTGGGAGGACAACATGGAGAGGCAGATGTTCCCTTGACACTGTAAGGGGGCCAGCAACAAATTTGTCCACAGGCAAAGGTAGACGTGGTGGTCAGTCCTCAGCAGGGCATCATTTCCTCTGTTTAGTGAGTTTTCTCGTGCTCTCCAGCCACAGCATGCAGAAGAGGTGGTGGACTGGCTTAATAAACCTTCCTCATCCTCTGTCAAGCAAGCAGAGACAAGTGTGGATAAACCTGCCTCCTTGCCCACATCTATTCCTGCCATAGCCCCAACATCAGCCATTGAGGAGTCAACTGAGTTATTTGGCCAGCGTCAGCCACTTGCCCCTTTGATGATGCCATGCCATTACTGGATTCAGATGTTGTTCTGAGGTTGTGGATGACATGAACATGAGCCTAGAGAGAGGGAGGAACACTGGTAGACAAATTGGCATTCATGTTCCCCAAGCTGCAGCGTATTGCCAAGTTGTCTACAGTGATAATGATGAAGATGGAGGAGATGGAGATGATGATGAGGTCACTGATGCGACTTGGGTGCCAGATAGAGCAGAGGAGGAAATTGAAGGTGAGACAGCACAACCCCAAGGAGGCTGACATCAAGAAAGAGTAGAGAGCAGCCACCATATTCCATCACATTCTGCAGCTGTTATCTCCCCCCCACTCCCCAAAGCTCAGCTGTCTGGGCCTTTTTCAGCGCATCTGCAGCAGATCGCACTGTTGCTATCTGCAAACTGTGTCTCAGGCACATAAAACGTGGCAAAAACACCAACCATTTGGGTACCACATGCTTAACAAGGCATTTAACATTCAACCACTTAGCCCATTGGCAAGAGCAGCTAAAAGCCACACAAAGTGGCACAAATCTATCCCTCCTCCTTACCCACTTCAGTCTGCCCCTGCAATACTGAGTCATTACCTTTCAGCAGCCTCCACTGACAGGGATGATGGTAAAGCACAGGGTGTCCCAGGTCCTAGCAGCACATCTGGCAGCAGCACACCACCAGCTGTAGACTGTAGCTGGCAAATTTCTCTGCCCCATCTGCTGCAGCAGAAAAAAAATACAATCCCTGCCACCCACATGCCCAGCATCTGAATGCAAGCTTGTCAAAGCTGTTGGCTCTTCAATTTCTGCCTTTCAGCCTGGTGGATTGTGCCCCCTTCCGTGAATTTGCACAATGTGCTGTACCACAATGGCAGGTTCCCAGTCGCTGCTACTTTTCACATAAGGCCATTCCATCTCTCTACCATCACATGGAAGGGAATGTTCTGGCATCGTTGGGCAAGGGAGTCAGCCGTAAAATACACCTTACTGCTGACACATGGTCCAGCAAGCATGGGCAGGGACGATATATTTTGTTCACAGCACACTGGGTAATGCTGCTTGCAACTCGAAAGGATGCAGGACAGGGCTCGGTGCTGCACCTTTTTGTGCCCCCACTCTGGATTATTTTGCAAAGGGCCTACATGCTCAGACCTGACCTTTTTGCTATTAATATTTTTTAAGAATTGCTTGGGGTTTGTCCTACTATCTTTTGCAATCTGTCATTTGTTTTGAATTTTTGCATCCTTGATTTACTTTTTATATATTCTGTTATATTCTTTGTAACATTTAAACAATGATAATGTTCCTTCATTTTAATATTATTTGAAAGCTCTTTTTTTATTATTTATAGCCATTTTAACTTTGGCCGTGAGCCACATAGGTTTTATTTTTTGCCTTTTAAACGTATTGCCCATGGGAATATACTTTGCAGTGAGTTTACATACAGTCACTTTGAAGAATTCCCATTTCTGTTCTGTGTCCATTGATGTCAATATTCCCTCCCAGTCTAAGTCCTGTGGTAGGTAGTGTCCGAAGTTGAGCTTGTGTGCTGGGGATTTAGACAAAAACGTATTTAGGCAGGTCAGGTTGGCAAAAGATTAGGCAAAGCGGTACACAATCGAAATCCAGAGAGTGGTCCGGCAGGCAGAGGTCATATACGAGCTGGCTAGATAGTGGTCAAGAATTCAGGCAGAAGTCCATACATGGTAATCAGAATCACAGCGCTATCACTACACCCAGGGAGCTAGTCCACACAAACAGGCACTGAGTAAAAGGAAGTGCTGCTATTTTTGATTGTACATTGTCCGTAGCTATGCATCAAGCTGGGAGAACATTAGAACAACTGCAAAGCTTCCCTGTGGCACAACAGGTAAGACTGCAGCTGTGCAACCAGGAGCATCCTGGTTCAATGACACCCAGGTACATGACACTTGGGAAAGTATAAAGGGGGGGGGGGGGGGTGATATTGCTACACACATATTTTTTCCCCTAATGCAGGGAATGCATTAAGGTAAAAAAATGTTTAGGCTTTAGAACCACTTTAAGTTCATTTGAATTTTCATTTATGTATTATTAACAATGCTATAAACATTGATGTGGGTAACAAAAGAATACAGAGCTGATGGTGCACATTCTTTGTAAACTGAGGTGTTTGAATGTTGGTTATAGTTAACTGGTTATATTTTACATTAATTACTACTAAAATGTATTCATTTCTAAAACAAAGATTTAATCTTCACGCTATTATAAACAGAGAATAGTCTATGCAAGAGGATCTTTTTGGAATCTGTTCTGGCCATACAGTACGTTTAATCATTGACTATCCCTTTGGTTTTATAAACAATACCTCTGCACTCGCTCACGCAATGCAGTGCCTCTGAAACATGGCTAGGTCAATCCTTTTACAGCTGTTTTTAAACCCATCTGGGATTAAAGTATAATACTGGGGGAGTGTACACCCAAGGGAGGAGATCTCTGTACTGCTCCAATACCCTTTATCTCCCTCCCCTCATTTAAATTACTTTTACTTCCCCATTTCCCTTTTTTAACTCTTACTTACCCCACTTCCCCTTCCTTTGTTATAGAAAATGTAAGGGGGAATAGTAGTTACCACCAAACAGAGGCTTTGGGATTTTTAAACCCGATTACCCAGGAACTAGATACTCCACCATACTATAACTCAAGGCACAATGCCATCAGACCTTCTAAGAGAAATGTTTGCTATGGAAACTACCCATTACCTGTTTTTAGATTTGACTGTACCTGTTTGAGACCTATAATTACCCTGTTACCTGAAATCGTTATTGCTTATTGACCCTTTTAGATTGTAATCATATATTTTGCCATGCCTTTGAAAAAAAAATTGTAATCCCAATAGAAATATATTAAAATATTGCAGCTTACCAGTACTTGGATGTTGTGGCTGCTTTCGTTTTCTTTTCCCTTTGTTTTCACCTGGTGATTCTTCCATGAATGCCCTTCCTGCCCTAGGGTGGCAAACCTCACTTGCTATATATAATTAGTTCATACGTAACAGACCAAAAAGTATCAAATTAGAGAAGTTCATTGATAGAGTTTACATACACTATAAAAGCTGATATGACATGTATAGTTCCTATATAAGCCATTCTGTATTGAATGTCACTTAACGTTGTCTTTCAGTTTATTTTACAGCCATCCATGATTTTCTGTCTATCACTGCAAAACACACTGCCAACAATAAAGTGTTTCTTTCTTGTATCTTTAACAAAAATACTCATAAGTCTGTATAGTGCTTGGGGTTAAACTGCAGGCCTCTTTGGCAACTTGCTCAGGTTTACAGAATTGGCATTTCGTTTTTAGTGAGATACTGGTAAAGAAGGCAGCCACCCAACTACAAAGTTTTATTTTGTAACTCTGGAGTTCAACATGTGATTATAATTAAGGCTGACAATTCCACTAAGCACTTACTGTCAAAAGATTGCAGCGAGTGCTCTAACATGGCCTGTCTCACTCTTTAGAAGAAGGTAAGGATCTGAAATAAACTTTAACTACGCTATATATGTCTGCTTTTTTTTTTTTTAAACTAAAATGTCTTCTAAAAATATGTAATCCTCAATTATGCCCAAAAATTTGCAATATGAAGTATAAAGCCGAATAACCCACATTTTAGATTTGGAAGTGATTACATAATCTGTATAAGGAGAATACGGTACCTGAATTTAATCAATGCCTAGTAGATATATATCCTGTAATTTGTAAACTTTATCATTTGTTTGACCCATATGGTAGGAAAAGTAGGTTTCATTCACAGATTCTAGCCTATTACAGTAGAGAAATTCTGAATGAAGAGTCTGTCTAAATATAAAAAGTGAACTATGGTGGCTATCACCAAATAGATACTGTCAATGTTATACGTGTTGTGCTGGACTCTAGTACAGTTGGGTATTTCATTATTCAATCTGGTTCCTAATGATGCTGTACTCATAGAAAGCTCTTCCAAATACCAACGGGCCCTAAAGTAGGTCATTAGGACATTGGATATTTTTTTTCCAATTGTAAGAAATACAATTTTACTGAGCTAATAATTATACTTCTGGTGTTTGTCTCTTTTCAATATACATGACACAGATACTGTAAAAATGTCTGTTTTATTTCCATTAAAGAAACTGCTGAATCTAATATTGCTTACCCTGTTTTCTACCAGCTTATGTGAATAACTTGTGGATTGGAAAACTTGTACTTCCCCAGCATTGTCTATAAATGCTGATTGAAAAGATACCCAAAGATACCCTAAGCAGCCATTGCACCCAATGCACCAAGCCTTTATTAAATGGTTTGATATCTAGTCAAAGTTTACAGAGCAGAGATTTCATTCCAACCACAGCAATCATATGCTACTTTTTACATTGTTGATTCCTCCTATCCCTTTTGTACCATTCAAAATGTGAGCTGTGTGTGATGAGCTGAATTGCACACCACATTGCCCTTCTACCACAGTGAAAAACGGAGAGATTAAAAGCTCTGGCAGCTGTCTGTTCCTGTTTAATACAGCCTAAAAGTTCCATTACACTCTATTCACACTTGTACGACTTGTCATGCAACGTTGGACATCAAAGCATCATGACAAGTCATCCCCCATGTTATCCAATGATTAACCATTCATATATGTGCGACTCAAAGTTGCAGCGACCTCAAGTTGCACTACTTTGGTCCGACTTTCATGCAACTTGAGGGCCATAGAATAGACTTCAATGTTAACAGTTGTGCAACATTACCACTGGTCAAAGGTAAAGTTGTGTTCAAGTCGCACCCACCCAAAGTTACATCAAAGTTACACTTCAAAGTCGGCGCAACTTTGAAGTCGTACAAGTATGAATGGAGTCTAATGCATGGGTCAAATAATGAACTCATTTTCTTTTAAAAATTGTAATTGTGAGATGTATCACTATCTTATACCATAATCCGAAAGCACATATTGCATACTCAGGATTTAAATCTGATTCTTTTAATATAGAAAGAGGAACTAGGCAAGGTTGCCCCCTTTCCCCTCTTCTTTTTGCTTTAGCAATAGAACCCCTAGCCCAACTTATCAGAACTAACCCAAACATTAAAGGTCTAGAACTTGGCGGCTACTATCATAAATTATGCATGTTTGCAGACGATGTCATAATATTTTTAACATCCCCTATAATATCAGCACCAACTCTTCTTGATATCCTCTCAAAATTTGAATGAATATCAGGCCTCTCAATCGACACAAATCAAAAGCCCTAAAATTTCACTACCTCCTAATCTTACACCCAATTAATTAATTCCTTACCATTTGCATGGTCACCAATTTCTATATCCTACTTGGGAGTCAACTTTACTTCTAACCCAATGGATCTATATGCTACAAATTACCCACCAATGCTATAAAAACTCTCTAAACTCCTCTCCAACTGGTCAAATTTACCTCTGTCATGGATGGGTAGGATTGCAGCGATAAAAATGTCTATCCTTCCAAAAATGTTATATCTATTCAGGGTTCTTCCTATCGCTATCCCATCACATTTCTTACGTATCTTACAAAGGAAAACTTTACAATACATTTGGGGCAATGCCAAACCTTGATTACCTAAACCTACCCTGTATTCCCTTAGAATCCGAGGGGGTCTGGGTGTACCAGACTTTACCAAATACTATTATGCAGCACAACTGTCACAATTAACTAAATACCATGCTACATCTGAAATTCCACTATGGGTGGCATTGGAATCGGTTGACTGTGATCCTCTTTCTACAGCAAATCTTTTATGGCTTTCTCCATCACAACGTTGGAAGCTTACTAATCCAATTACCAAACACAGCCTTTCAATCTGGGATAGACTGAAAACTCGATTTGGCCTCCAATCTTCACACAATCCTCTCCTCTTGTTCTTACATAACCCATCATTCTACCCGGCCTGGTCTTCCCCAACATCTTTCCAAGCTTGGTCAAAAGCAGGATTAACGAGGGCATATCATTTCTATAAAACCCGGGTTATCACACCCTTTCCAACTCTCTGCGAAACATGTAATATTCCGCCCTCAGAAATGTTTAGGTACCTACAAATCAAAAATTTCCTGTCTACTAATACCCCTTCAGACTCAACGTCTCCTAATCTCACTGAATTTGAAAAAGCTTGCAACAATGATCCTCATAGAAGAGGACTCATCTTAGATATATATACTCAACTACTCTCACACAACTCTTCATCCCCACTGACTTATACCAAAACATGGGAAACAGACCTTCAATTACAACCAGAACAAATAAACTGGGCACAAATATGGCATAATACCAAGTCAGCATCACCTAATATTGTCGCTCTCGAAACTAATTACAAAGTTCTCACTAGATGGTACCTAGTCCCTGCCAGAATCTCCAAGTTTTCTCCACAATACCCATCCCAATGCTTCCAAGGATGTTCAGCATTAGGAACACACATGCACATATGGTGGGAATGTAAAATAGTTGAATCCTTTTGGTTGGAGGTGTTTAAAGTGGTGGGACACCCTGAAAAAAAAAACTTAAAAAAAGTGTTAATAACAATTTAAAATGACATTTTTTACTTACCAGAAATGACTGTTGCTAGGCAGATCGTCCTAATCTGCCTCTTCCAGCTCCGCTGTGATCTTCTCTCCTCTGCTCCGAGCGCCGTCTTCTAGTGAATGGGGTGCGGTGTGTTATGGGAACTGTGTCCCACAACACATCACGTTCCCCATTCACAAATTAGACTCGCGCATGCGCAGTAGACCGCGCGCCGACTCGCGCATGCGCAGTAGGCTGCGCGCTGACTCGCGCATGCGCAGTAGGAAATGGGCAGCTGTTTCCCTCACTGAGGATGGCGGCGCTGGAACCGGATCGCCGAGGGACATCTCGGCCTCCACGACCGACATCGCGGGCGCCCTGGGAGGGTAAGTGTACTTATTAAAAGTCAGCAGCTACTTTTTTTTAGCTGCTGACTTTTAAAAAAAATATTTTTAAGGTGAAACACCGCTTTAAGATGCTTTCCACTATGTTTAATATACCTTTGCTTCCTGATCCAGCCACAGCACTCCTAAATGATAAACCAAATATTTTATCGCACCGCCAGTTTAAACTTATGCTCTTCATAACCACAGCAGCCAAACAGACCATAGCGAAAGCATGGAAATCTGACTCACTCTGTATTTTGTCATTTAAGAACAAAATAACTCAGTTCGTGATCCACGCAAAGACCGAAGCAATCTTACTTGACAATTTATCGAAGTATGAAGCCTAATGGAGACCATGGTTTGAGCATTTCCTACCTCCAGGATTTGATAATTCATTATTTCTTCTTTGAAGACATTATATGGACAACCTTTAATGCTACTATAAACTATATCTATTACCTTTAATTGGTGGTTTTCTCTGGAAATTCCCCCATGTTCCACACCCTTATCTCCTTACCCGCAACACTGTGCATCCTCTGGGAATGTGACAAAATAGGGGGCGGGGGTCACCATGTGACATGAGACGGTGGCCCCGCCCCTTGTCCCTATATAAGTCACAGCACAACGTGCCTCTGCCATTACGGCCAGAGACAGCGTTGTGTCAACATCGGATGAAGAAAGAAGAACAAGAAGCAGAAGGCGGCGGCGATGGCAACAGAAGCCCGGGCCACCGCTAGTAAAAGAGCTGGAAGAAGAAAGCGGAGGCTCGGCAAGAAGAACAGAAGAGCAAGACAAGACTCCCGAAGTCGGAACAAGACCCCCAGATGGCGTCGGCGATGAAGGCAAAAGCCGGGCTCCTCCGCTAGTAAAAGAGCTAGCAGAAGATAGGGGAGGAGTCCGGCGAGAAGACCCCCCAAGACGGAAGAACACACCCGGAGCTGCGTAATAAATGATTTTAAAAACTTGTGTTGTGTTTTTATTTACACATTTTTCACCAGGTGAATGGGTAGGGGTACATCGTACCCCATACTCATTCACATAGGGTGGGGGGCCGGAATCTTGGGCCCCCTTATTAAAGGGGGCTCCCGGATTCCGATAAGCCCCCCGCCTGCAGACTCCGACAACCAACGGCCAGGGTTGTCGGGAAGAGGCCCTTGTCCTCATCAACATGGGGACAAGGTGCTTTGGGGTGGGGGGGCCGCAGGGCCCCCCTTTCCCCAAGGCACCCCCCATGTTGAAGGAACGTGGCCTGGTACGGCTCAGGAGGGGGGGCGCTCGCTCTTCCCCACCCCTTTCCTGAATGGCCGGGCTGCGTGCTCGGATAAGGGTCTGATGTGGATTTGGGGGGACCCCCACATAATTTTTTCAACGTAGGGATCCCCTTTAAATCCATACCAGGTGACGGGGCTAGCGAGGTGTCAATCATCTCCAATCAAGGCGGCGGCATTGACTTCCTTCGCTAGTCCCGTCTACCTGGAGTCAGGTTCTAAATGAACGGACTTTACTCCGTGTAAAAGTCCGGCGGACCTTCGCCAAAACTCTGGGCGTGTGTGGGCAGTCCGGCGGGTTAGTCTGGCCGAAAAAGTCCGATCGTGTGTATGTGGCATTAGTGGGCTGCAGCAGTTTAAATTTGGCATGTTGGAATTTTTTTCAAAAACCAACACATTTCTTGTCAATAATGGGAGAATCGTGCAAGAAATATAATCAAAAAAGAAATGTACATGAGCTGTGACCTGGAAAGAAAAGAAGATTCCAGGCCATTAAATTTTGTTTCTGTAGCAATATGAGGTGAAATTGAAGTCTTGGCTGATCAAATTTTCGAAATCAATGGTGTCACCGTCGGATTACAAATCACACAAAATTTCTGTATTTTTGAAAGAAAATTTGTTTGGAATGTAACCCTATGGCCTGCATTAGAATTAGTCCTGTGTTTTAATTCCTGTGTTCATGAGGCACAGCCATTTATAAAGAAAAAAAAATACACTTAAAGTGGAGATCCACTCAAAAAAAAATACATAAAAACAATCCTTAAAATACATTAAAAAACATTTTTTAACTTACCAGAAATGCCTGTTGCTAGGCAGATTGTTCTAATCTGCCTCTTCCTATTCCGCGGTGATCTTCAGTCTTCTCCTCCTCGCGTTATCTTCTGGGGAATGGGGCGCGCTGTGTTCTGGGAACTGTGTGTGTCTCAAAACACAGCGCGCCCCATTCACAAAGCGCCACGAGACTCGCGCATGTGCAGTAGGAAACGGGCAGTGAAGCCGCAAGGCTCCACTGCCCTTGTTGCCCTTAGTGAGGATGGTGGAGCCAGGACACTATACAAGGGATGTATTGGCCTCGGGGGGGGGGGGGGGGGGGTGACATTGCGGGCGCCATGGATAGGTAAGTGTCCTTATTAAAAGTCAGCAGCTATAGTGTTTGATGGAACACCCCTTTAAATGCACTTTAGTGCACACAAACATAAAATAATATAAATTTTTGATATAATATAAAAGATTATGTTATGCTGAATAAAAAGCTAGATACGACTTAATTGATTTTATAGGTGTTTAAAAACATCCATTCCTGGGGCAAAGACAAGTACTCTTTTTTAGTAAAATAGTTTTTATTGATTTTAAACAAATTACAAAAAAAAAAATTACAAATTACAAAAGAAATGATAGTATGTAATACGATAGTTTCTGCATGCATTTATACATAAAACAATATGCTTCGTGTGATACTTACTTCAATTATGTTTATAGATCACTATCATTCTAAAGTAAGACTATCCTGACTAAAAACAAAGATAAAATGGGAAGTGCCAGGATGTTTCCACATTTTATTCAGAGAAGTCCTTAAAGAGTCAGCAGCTACAAATACTGCACTGACTTTTAATAATCGGACACTTACCTGTTCCAGGGTCCAGCATGTGTTTTAACAAGAAAATACTTAAACATATTAAAGTGTTGGTGAAAAGGCTCTCCGGATAGACCAGTTAGCTTTGTATTTAGATGTGTTTCCATCTCTGTATGCTAGAATTCTTTCATATTCTGCTACCATATTGACCTTTGTGATGATTTCCCTTACACTAGGGATTACATTCGTTTTTTTTTTTTACAAGTAATAGTGGCAACCAGTGACTTTTAGTGGGGCTGCAGTATTGCAGAGGACATTCTGACACTAAATTATACTTTTTTGATGACCAGTGGCACTAATACAGTGATCAGTGTTAAAAAAATGCACTGTCACTGTACTAATGACACTGACTGGGAAGGGGTTAACATCAGGGGTGATCAAAGGGTTAACTGTGTGCCTAGCCTGTGTTTTACTACAGTGTGGGAGGTGCTTTTACTAGAGGAAGACATGGATCAATGTCCTTGCTTTGCAGAGACACAGGATACATGCCTTTCCTCCTGTCAGAACGATGATCTGCCTTGTTTACATGGGCAGACCACCGTTCTGCCTCTCTGCTGGATGATCAATGGGTGCCAGCGGAAATTGAGTCTGTGGTATCTGCCACTGGACTCCCACTGTGTGTGATCACAGTGGGAACAAGCCGCCGATAAGTACGTGATCCAGTGCAGAGGTGCCGCCCTGTAGCAGTAAAACTGCTATAGGGTGTACCTTAAGTGGTTGAAAACATACAAAAATTCTCTGTTGTTCTTATCTACCAAGCCCATTCACTAGGTACTCTCCTAACATCCTCAGGCCTCATGCACACATTTTTTTTTTAGCTATAAATGATGCCTAGTATAAAAAAACAGCATTTTTCCCATGCCTAGGGAGCCACAGGTGGCATCATACAGCCTGAAGCAATAGTAAATGACAGTGGACCCCTGAACAACACCACTGCTTCATTGTATTGGCATTTATCCACACATACGTGTAGAAAGGGGTTGGTTTACTAAAACTTGAGAGTGCAGTCTGGTGAAGCTCTGCATAGAAACCAATTATCTTCCAGGCTTTTGTCAAAGCTGAACCTAGACGCTAGGAAGTAGCAGAAAAACTATGGATAGCCGCACACCGGAAAAAGACAAAATCCTGTGTTGTTTATTGAAAATCAAGGATCACATCTAATGGTCTACAGCAAAGGTAAAAAGGTACAAAACTGACGCGTTTCACACTGATTCTAGTGCAAAACACGTCAGTTTGTACCTTTTTTTCCTTTGCTGTGAACCATTAGATGTGATGTGATCCTTGATTTTCAATAAACAACACAGGATTTTATCTTTTTCCGGTGTGCGGCTATCCAGAGTTTTTCTGCTACTTCCTGCCTATTGTGTATGTATCAGCCAGCACCTGGGGCTCCTTGATAGGAAGAAGAGCATTTGCCCTGAAGGGCTATCCTGGAGCGGTGGTTCCTTTTCTCTATCTGAACCTAGACGCTACCATGCACAGCTGGACCAGATTTTGCACTCTCCAGAATCTGGAAATTTCACTTCCAGAAAAATACTTTGAATATGCATGCATTTTAAAAATCAGATGCATGCATACATGCTTTGGCATTTACAAAAGTAGAGGAAAATAGAGCCATTCAATTATATGGCCAGCTGTACACCATGCCTATGGTTCACTATGGGACCCTTTTTTTTTTATGCTAGGGATACTTTATGCCCAAACACGTCAGTGTGCATGTAGCCTAAATGTACATCAGATTTTTTTCCACATATTCTTTCCAAATATATATACAATTTAAGCAATTATTTCAGCCATAAACCAACTGACAATTGTAGCCTCTTATGTAGACCTTCATGTGAAAATAATTTGTAAAATATTATTTCATTATATAAATAAAACATTAATTTTTAAGTGTTTTTTAAATTTATAAAGCATTGTGTGGCCGCAAAGATCTGTGAGCAACTGTGATCAAAGCATCACTGGCTGGGGAGGGCACATCATTGAAGTTCAGATTCTTTCACCAAAGGGGACATTTTAAAGTTTTGTTATTTTTTATTTTGAAGTTCTGTTATTGAATTCTTTGCCTGCTTCTCTGCTTGAAGAGTGGGTTAGTTTATGGAGCTGAACCTAATGATAAGTTAATTTATTGATGTAGTGACCTGTGAAGTTTTCACATCCATTAGTTACATTCAGCACTTCAGGAGGACCAAAATCAAGAGCTCAATAACCATGGTCTACTGCCAGCTATGCCTGGTACCATTTCAGGTTCACAGACATGTACATGTACTTTGCTAACGTTATTTGTGAGTGTTGTCATAAACAAGTGTAGCAGTACCCCCATAGGGGCTGCTGAGTGTTGTGGTCCGTCTGTCACCCTGCCCAGCCAGGCACACAAATTTCCAGCTTTCAGACACATGAAACCGTCCTTGCACTTGTTTTTTTGTATTTTTATTGAGGGGAATTAACTTGGATAGGAATAGGGAAATTATGAGATGCCCAGATTATTAAAAAGTCAATGTTGGAACCAACTAGTATATACATTTACAGTATAGCTTGCTTGCAGACTATCTCTCCTCAATACCGCCAGCAAATCACTTGCTTGCACTTCCCACACCAGCTAGCACTGATTGATAGGCGTGACACTGGCTCAGCCAGGCCTAAAGCAGATGCCCTTTGCAGGAAGTCTCAGTGCTAGCTGTCCATGTGGCTACTGCTTCAAGTACCACCTCTTGAGGCACTGCCAGCCTTCCTGGCTGCAGCTGCCCCTCTCCACTCCCCGTGCAACCACAATCCTCAAGCCTGGCTGAGCACCCATCCCAGACTGCTCACCCCAGTCCTCTCAGGCATGCCTCCCAATCCTCCCGACTGTGTGAACACTCACCAGCCCTCTTGGCTGCCTCTGTGGAACTCCTGGAGACTTGCCCAGCAGTGTTCTCCCGCTGTCCTCTCTTGCTCCTCCTGTGCCTCCTGGTCAGGACTCCTCTGTGAGTTGTAAGAGGGTCCTGTCCGTACCCGAGCCCAGGCCCAAGGTCACCCCCACCAAGACTGGGGAGCTCCCTCAAAGCTCAAAGGCCCCGACAGCCTAACACTCCATCGCCACCTTCCACTCAGTCAACTCCTCCCCAGCTGGGCTGACCCTGGGTATTTAAGGAGGCCTGCCACCTGCCAATCCAGATTGGGGATTGGTCAGGGCTTCTCAGAACACCTCAGGCAGCTCCACCTCCCCTCTCCACCTCTTTTTCCAGAAAACACCAGAACATTCTGGAAAGAAGTGGGAGGGCCTGGCGATGCTACCTGTGAGTCACCCAGCACTACCCTGAGCCACTCCAAACCCAGGTCAAAACACAATCCTTCCTCTTGGTTCAATTCCTCAATTAGTGGAACAAAGTTCAGTGCCCCTAGCAAACTTCAGTTGCTAGGGGCAACGGCTGGCCGGTTACCTGTGAACAGCCACCCTGGATCAATCCCCCAAATGTAGCCAATCCTGTAAATGTACTTACTCTCACAAACATGTACTATCCTTCTTCCTTCCTTCTAGCAGATCTAGAGGGTGCAACATATGCTTAAAGGCTATTAGTTTTACAAATATGTAAGGGATATCTGTCACTAGTTCCATAGATGTGAAATGCTGACTTGTTACTTGTAGTCCCACGAACCAGCAGGCAAGCTGTCTCTTGTAATCCTGTAGCTCTATTAGGTTTGACTGTCTTCCCGATGGACTTTCGGGGGAGTTCCGATGGACTTTCCGAATGAACAGACTTGGCCACACACAATCACACCATAGTCCAACGGATTCTAACGCGATGGCGTACGACTAGAATAAAGAAGTTCATAGCCAGTAGCCAATAGCTGCCCTAGCGTCGTTTTTTGTCCATCGGTCTAGCTTCTCGATAGGAACTGGGTCCGGCAGAGTTCCGGCCGAAAAATCTGAAACATGTTCTATTTCTAAAGTCCGTCAGATTTTTGGACAGCAAAGGTCCGATGGAGCCCACACACGATTGAATTGTCCGACAAATTCGTTCCGTCGGACCTTTGCTGACGAAAAGTCTGGTCGTGTGTACATGGCATTAGGCATCCCCCGATCCTACCTGCTGCTTCCAGGCAGTTTCTGCACAATCTGTCAATCAGCACCACTAATTAAGTTGTGCTCAGGCCAGCAATCTTTTTCTAAGCAATAGGTAGAATTCCTAGCCACAGACTCCAGTCCCAGTAGCTGTTCCAAGTTCCTAATACTTATTGTGAGTTACTACTACTGTACCTGTTTTGGAACCAGTGTTTTCCCTGTGCAATCCACCTGCATTCAGCTATCCATCACCAGTGTTTTCCCATGTGCACTCAAGCCACAACCAGCATTCCTCCCTAAGAGCCGGTTCACACAGGGGCAACTCGGGATCCGACTTTAGGTCGCCCCAAGTCGCCCTGTTGAGAAAATCAATGTTAGTTAATGGAGCTGTCTTAATGTACACTACAGCAGTCGCTCCGACTTCAAAAAAGGTTCCTGTACGACTTCAATCCGACTTCTAGGTGACTTGTACCCATTGATTTCAATGGAAGTCGCCTCCAAGTCGGATCATCATATATATTGAAGCGTCAATGATGCCTCTCTCACAGAATAATCAGCTCTTGAGGGTGAACTCCACGCCAAATTTTAAATAAAAAAACTGGCATGGTTTCCCCCTCCAAGAGCATACCAGTCCCTTAAGTTTGGTATGGATTTTAAGGGGAACCCCCCTACGCCAAAAAAACGGCGTGGGGATCCCCCAAAAATCCATACCAGACCCTTATCCGAGCAAGCAGCCCGCCGGTCAGGAAAGGGGATGGGGGAGAGCGAGCGCCCCCTCCCTCCTGAACCGTATCAGGCCGAATGCCCTCAACATGGGGGTGGGTGCCATGTTGATGAGGACAAGGGCCTCTTCCTGACAACCCTGGCTGTTGGTTGTCAGGGTCTGCAGGCAGGTAGATATTTGCTATTTGGAGCCCCCAAATCCCAGCCCCCCACCCCTTTGTGAATGAGTATGGGGTACATCATACCCCTACCTATTCACCTGGGGAAAAGAGTCAATTAAAAAAACACACTACACAGGTTTTTAAAGTACTTTATTAGGCAGCTCCGGTGGTCTCCTCCATCCTTCTTCCCTCTTCTCTCTTCTTCCGATGTTGACACAACGCTCTCTCCCGCTGTAATGGCTTGTGCGACGTGCGCAGCGACTTATATAGGCATGGGGCGTGGTCACCGAGTGATGTCACATGGTGATCCCACCCCTTATGATGTCACAGTCCCAGCATGCCCCGGTACTTGACGTCAAGAGAGAAGAGAGAATAAGGGTGCTATTAAAGGGGGCTCCTGGATTCCGATAAGCCCCCCGCCCGCAGACCCCGACAACCAACGGCCATGGTTGTCGGGAAGAGGCCCTTGTCCTCATCAACATGGCGACAAGGTGCTTTGGGGTGGGGGGGCGCAGGGCGCCCCCCTTGCCCAAAGCACCCACCCCCCATGTTGAGGGCATGCGGCCTGGTACGGTTCAGGAGGGGGGGCACTCACTCGTCCCCACCCCCTTTCCTGACCGGCCGGGCGGCGTGCTGGGATAAGGGTCTGGTATGGATTTTGGGGGGACCCCATGCCGTTTTTTCGGCGTAGGGGGTTCCCCTTAAAATCCATATCAGACCTAAGGGCCTGGTATGCTCTTGGAGGGGGAACCTGTGCCGTTTTTTTTATTTAAAATCTGGCGTGGAGTTCCTCCTCGAGAGCTGATTATTCTGTGATTGGCCACGGCCAAAGTCGTCTGGCCTGGGGCGACTTAAAGTCATGTTGTAATTCGCCCCAAGTCATGTTGAAGTCGCCCCAAGTCACACTGTTATTCATACTCAAGTCGTGTCCAAGTTGTCTCCAAAAGTCGCGCTGGAAGTCGTGTTGCCCCTGTGTGAACCGCCTATCGGACCATGTTGTCGGAAATTCCGACCGTGTGTGGGCTCCATCGGACTTTTTCCGCCGGAATTTCCGACAGAAAAAGTTTGAGATCATGCTCTCAAATTTTCCGACAACAAAGTCCTATCAGACTTTTTCCGATCGTGTGTAGCGAATTCCGACGGACAAAGTGCCACGCATGCTCAGATCACATTACAAGACCAAAGCTATTGGCTACTAGCCTCTATGTAGTCCCGTCGTACGCAACGAACGTCACCACATTCAGGATGATCGGATTTTCCGAAAACTTTGTCCGACCGTGTGTATGCAACACCAGTGTCGGACAAAATCCGTCGGAAAAAATCAGATGGATTTTGTGGTCGGAATTTCCGACCGTGTGTATCCTCCTGTGCAGTCTAAACAGCAACATTTCCCACAGCACCTTGTGCATTTATGTCTTGGCACAAGCAAATAAGCCAGACTCTAGTCAGCGATCAATACAATACTGATCAGTACAATAATAGAAACTCCAGTATATAAATGGGGCTTTGGAGGTGCTACCATAATCGAAAAAAAATTAAGATGCATTTATCTAAAAAATTAGATTTATTTATGATCTTAAATAAAGCCCCTCATGATAAAAAGCATTTGTACAACACTTCACCTACCTGTAACCAAAACCTTCTAATTATATTGCATCATATACAGTATTTTTTTCAAGGTATAACCATCTAACATTATATTCATTGTTAAAACAATCCAAGCTTATAGTAAATATCTCACTTAGTAGTAAGTTATATTATTCTCTGTGCATTTCATAGAGAACATCTACTTCCTCATGAGATATGGAGGTTGTTGTTTAATGCGTACTAACTGTATTTTCCAATATCAAATGCTGTTTCCCCAATGATACAGGGATCTGTCCAATGTCTGTGGAGGACTGCATGGGATCATCACATGCGAGCATTATCATCCACTTGAAGAACTTTAATGTGAGCATTAGGAAAAGGTGGCATATATGCAAGTCCAAGGAATATATGTGGGTCTAAGAAATATGGATAATCCATCAACAGGACTTGTTAACTCAGTACTGGCCCATCAGTCACCCCTGCTCCAGGTGGCCCAAAACCATGATCACTTTTACTGGATTTATACTATAAAGAATCTAATATGAGCAAAATGCTGACTAATAATACATTTGGAAATTATGCTGTGGTGCCATAAGCTCATGAGATTAGTAAAAGTTGATCTATTTGCACCTGTCATTTAAAAATGTTATTGTATGTAGATCTAACCATATTCTTTGATTGCATACAATATAGCCAAAACCATTCTATGCAAAAGAAAAAATACAAAACATATTATACAATGACAGTATTGCCATGTACTGTATGTATTAAAACCATGATGATTTAAAACTTAAAGTGTATGTATAGTTCAATGTTTTTTTTATATTTGCAGATTGCATAAGTAAGGGTTATAACCACTGTCAAGTTTATATTGATGTCTGTATCACCTCTAGGAGATTCGTCCTCTCTATTTTTCATTGTGATCAATGTCACAGAAACAGTAGGTAGTGAGAAATCTAAAATTTTACATTTGTCACAATAAGAGGAGGTGAGAGAAAATCTTCTGATGGGGTACCTGTCCCAGTAAAACCTTTCTAAAAGGGGTGTTCTTTTCATTCTGTTCAGATTTTCTCTCACTTCCTGTTGCATCTTCTTTACAGGTAGTAATGTGTAAATTTCCCCAAAAAGGTACACATAACAATAAACTGACAGCAGTTTAACCCTTCCCTATTATACGAAAAAAAAAAGTTTTAGAAGTACATACACTTAAAATATAAAATGAAAATAAAATTAAAAAAATCTCATATAAAAAATAATATGTTAAAGCTATAGTAAACCGCTGTTTTTTTTTTTTTTACTAGCACTTTATGTGAAACTATCCTTAAAATGAAGTCCTCCAGAGATGCACTGCACCGCTGATGGCGCTTCCATCTTCACCGGGTCTTCCTTCTGGGTTTAACAAATTCCATTGATTCCTTTTTACTCCTTCTCCCAACTGGGTCCCTGCATTGTCGCTTTATAACATAGTGTTCCTGCTAGAGGCTTTAATTGGCCATGATGTCATACATTGCACAGACATGGTCCTCCATAACCATAAATCATGGTCCTCAAAAAAGATATAAAATAAACAAGGGGGAGGCGCCTCCCCCCCGGTTTCTTTTATATGTTTTGCAAAGTTGATGGACACACTCTGAGGATGGCTGCCTTAAATCCCCCCCTTACTGTGGTTCAACTTTGTTTTTACCTAAAGACTGACTAATGAAATGTATTACAAACTAAGGGCATTGCCTCCTGGGGTGCCAGATACCCAATTTACCTCCACTCCAAAAAGATATGTAGGTGACACTACAGACAAAGCATGTAGGCAGGAAGTAGTTGAAAGAGAATTAGTACCGCTGAGGTGAAAGCAGTACTTAATAAAGAAAAAAAAACATAATGATTTAGCAAACAATTTGTCATTCAGTAATGGTTTTCATCTATTTTAAATATACACAATTTGAATAAAGACATATAAACTTTACGCAATCAGTTTCTCATGGATATGGTTTCTAAAATGTTGTCATACTGCATGTAGCATGGTATGTTGTAGATGATGAAAAAAATTATATTTTATGTTAGAGGAAGTGCTTTGGTTGTATAAACCTATCCTTCAAACAATATATTTTATGAGCAGCAACCATAATGGTTAAACCTGTCTTGTGGAATACATCCATTTATGAGTAATGCACAAATGTGTCACACTGACTAAGCAGCTATTTGCTGTACCCATTCCCCCTAAAAGAAGATTGCCTCTACTTTATATTGTAGAGTTGTCATTTTGAAGATACGTTTTTTTTCTTCTTCGTAAGTCTATACAATTTGCTGAGTACCGGACTAAAAAAATGCATTTTTTTCTTACACAGTCTTTTATGGGTATAATAACCAGACTTTGAAAGCATATTAGTTTAATCACACTTGATGTGTGGAATATTACAGTGTTGATATCAAGACACACACTGTGGCAATAGTTAGATTTGTTATTTTGTTCTGTCACTTATAATTATGGGTTACTTCTACTGGCTAGAACATGACACGTGAATCTCTTCTGCTCTACTGGAATGTTTACTTTAACATTGAAATAAGGAAAAGTTGCCTTTTTTCCTGGCAGTGGGCTGAATGAGGATTCTAAAGACTTATGGTATGTCAACAAACCTGAAAATAAACTTGATTTTATACTAGTAGGATACACTACAGTTGACTGAGTGTGATTTCATCTTACATAAATGTTTATTTAAAAATATGCAATCGCATCTTAAACAACTTGAAATTTCCACATTATGTGACTCTGTTCTGTATATTTTTCTGCTGATGATGGTCGTTTTGAAAAAGACTGCAGAGTTCTGCATGTTTCACATTTTAATATTCTCTTTAGCACCTCTGTTAGAATTCATGACTACATAAAATTCTGAAGTGGAAAATAACATTTACCCCCAAAAGCATTACCAGGTACTGTATAAATGAAATCCATAACAGTATTCCACAATAAATTGACATCTATACATAAAATACAGTTCATTTTAATTAAAAAAAGGGTTTGGTTCTAAAACGACATTAAACAAATCTATAATCATAAAAGAGAAACAAACTTACATTTGTGTTTCACAAGCAAACGCGGTTGCAGAAACTTGACTTTTGCATACTTTGTTTGGCCATAGCTTAGCAGGGATACACATGCTAGAGTAATTGATTTGCTTGAACAGAGATTGGACTGGAATGAAAACAGCAGAACATCCATCAGTTTGTGCTATTCTATAAGGCTCTTTTCTGCCACCTGTCATCTGTAACAACCAATCACTAGAATATGTCAACAGACGCTTACTCCAACTGAAAACAAAATAGCAGTCACCTGGAGCTGGTTATATCTATCAGCGGCTGGGTTAATATACAGAGGGTTTATAATTACACTGCCATCTTGGATGTAATGGATAATCTCACTGCCATCTTGGATGAAATGTCAGCAGCCCCTGCTTACCCTGAGCTGACACTCAAATGACATAGTATAGTATAGTGTAGTACCATTCCTCCCCCAGCAGCTACTTTATTATATAGGAAGGTGAGGGAAGGGGTGGAGGCACTAGGCCAGCACAGAGAATAAATATACATTCCCAGTGGAAAAAGCTATGATGTGCAAGGAGAGAGTGGGATGTGCAATTACAGACACATTGTAAATAAATAAAATAATTTAAGAAAAGGAAAAACATTGAAAGTAAGAATTTAACCTTCTTGGTGGTTTTCCAGAGTTTGGCTCGGGGTTAAATTTTAGTACCATTAGCGGTAACTCCGAGCCACACTCAGGATTGCATTGCAGGATCCTGGTACAGGTTACTTACCTTGTCCCCAGAATTCTGCGATGCCCCACCCCCACTGTGTCTGCGGGCTCTGTCCTCCGCCCAATGCCTCTGTGTGCCTGCGAGTGTCACAACGCACGGCGGGGAGCCCGGCGGAAAATTCAAAAAGTACAAAATTCATAACACTTCCATACAGTCAGTTCCTAAGATTGAAAAGAAATTGTACTGATATTAAGGATTTTCAAAAAGAGGCCAACCTCTTACGAGATCGCCTGCTAGTAAGAGGATACAGCAAGACGTTTTTAAGAAAAGCATTCAATAGGGTAAAACTCCAGGATCGAGCTACATTACTTTATAAACCCAGAAGGGAAAGGACCTCTACCTCAACTAGAATAATTACAAAATATAATCGGCAACATGGTAAGATACGTAGCATTTATAATAAATACTGGTATCTCTTAACTGCTGATGCAAAAGTTTCCAAGTTTATCAAGCCTTTCCCCGAGATAACATTCAAACGTTCTCAATCTATTAAAGACAAACTCGTAGCAAGTCACTACAAAAAGCCATCGGTAGAAAAACGCAGCACCTCCGGAACATACTCATGCGGTAAATGCAGTTTCTGCCCATACATCTTAGAGGGCAAAAATATTTTGCTCCCTAATAATGAAATTTGGACCCCTAAACACAGAACGAATTGCCAATCGATTGGTTCAGTCTATCTAATGAAGTGCCTATGTGGAGCCTTTTATATAGGGAAAACCGAAAGACCATTATTCTGTCGCATTAGAGATCACGTATCCCTTATACAAAAACGAAAAATGGAAACAACTATAAGTCGGCATGTGGGATTATACCACAAATTCGATCTAAAATTTATAGTTTTTTTTAGTTTGGAACATTTGCCACAGCATGAACGTGGTGGCGACATAGACAATAAGCTATTACAATTAGAAAGTCGCTGGATATATTTATTGAAGGCGACACGCCATCCAGGAATAAATTAAGGAATTAGCTTTAAACCTTTTCTCTGAATGTGTGACATCTGCCTCACTGGTATCATCACTGATGCAATATTATGACCTGTCTTTGGTGACATGTCCAACAGCCCAGCCGTGATATGCTCTTTCAGGGGTGTCATTATGCCACATCACAACTCACCACACAAATAACCCTTTTCTTTTTTTCCCCCCCTTTTTCCTCCCCTTTATCCTCCCCCTTCCCTCTCCCCTTTTTCCTCCCCCTTTTTTCCCCCCCTTCTCTCTTTTTTTTTTTTTCTTCCCTCTTGCCCCCCCTCCTCGGCCCAGGGACCTCATTGGGTCCTACTTTTTCACGATGTGGGAAATTAGAGGGGACTTGATCTGTACACATATGCATACGCTCACGCGTATAATTAATACTATTTATTACTGTTTTGTATTTATTTTCTTTTCTTTTTTCATTTGTATATTTGTAAAATTAAAATGAACAATACTTGTATGTACATAGAAAATTGGTAGACACAATAGATATGTCAGACAACACCAGGGGATACATTTGGTGAATGAATGAGTGATAGGTTTGACTGATGCCCCAATTGGGACGATATATACATGGGTAATCGCATGGACACCCAAGGATGCATGGTGGAGTTCCTCTCTTCTTTCCCCCTTCACGGGGGGCTTTGTGTGGCACTCCGACCGTGCGTCCACCTTGAGGTTCCCCATAGCCATGGGTATGTCGTATTTTGTGGTATCCCTGTGACACATTGCTGTAAGAGCCCTTCGGTCTTTATTCCGAATGGGTGTCCGCACAGCATGTCACTCGAAGCCGCACTTCCGGTACGCCATTTCCGGTAGCGGCTGCTCATGGCGCGGGTCCCTCCCCCTTTGTCCGCTTGGCGCCAAAACGGCGGTGTGACGTCAGATGCCCACGCCGTTTTGGCGCCATGGGAAGGGCTTTATAAAGCGCACATCCAAGTCAGGAAGTGCGGGAGCTCGGAGAGATTATTGAATCAACACCAAGGTAAACAGTGATATTTATTTCTGTTTTCTGCCCCCTAAAATTGCGCAATTTCCATTTTAGTTTTATTTGTTTCCTTACAATATTGTTACCTTAAATCTTCATTAGGCTAAAAGCCCATTGGAAGTAAACTTTGGGAACTACACCCTATACGTCCACACTATGAGTGTCTTTGCATATAGACATTGGAATGTTTGATTTCCCCTTCTTTCACTTCATGCAAGACACAACAACATAGGTAAGCAGTGGTGCTCCACTGTAAGCTTAAACTTTCTGATGATATACGCTTTATAAAAGATATCACTCTATATTAGCTTTACTAGCCTGCCAATAATAGTTTACTCCAATATATGTCTTTTGTGAATATTATAGACAGTGGGCACGAATACCACCTGCCTTTATCCGTCCGAGCTCCCAGTCAGCTTACTAATCATATTATCATGCACATATTAAAATGGTAAGCATTACATTCATTAAATAAACTCTCTTTGGCTAAACAATTCGTTTTTCCCAAATATTTAAACTATATAATTGTTTATGCAATTTTTTACCAGATTTATGTCCCTAACAAAACCAACGTGGCATTCATATCTCACTGAGCCCCATATCTCCCTCCCTGCGATCTACCCATCGTCTCAGTGGGATCTGTGTGTGTGTTGGGCATGTGAGGCTGTCTTGGTTCTGATTAGTCCCCTATGAGACCCCTCTGAGGATATTTTTGGACTGGATCCGATATGAGAGGTAGGGCCGTCTTTTACTATCCTTTGACAATATGGGGTAGTTAGGGGATTTTTTTATGGGTGGTTATGAAGCTGTTTTGCTTTAAATGGGGGTGGGGGTGGGTTATAGCAATTGGATAGGTGGATATGCCATATTGTTGTGTCTCCATACAGCATTAGAAACTTAATTAAATACCTCTCTGCTTGCTTTGAAATCAATGTAGTTTTCTAAATGTTTCTCTTTTTGCTCTACACCTAAGGTTCTATATGTGAATGAAGTCATCTTTTGGAATTTTTTAACTCTATGTGATCATGTCAACTTTCCTGATGAAGCCTTTATAGGCGAAACATGTAGAAGCTTGTTGAACACGTGACCACACATCAATGAACTCTGCAATTTCTATGTCGATAATAGGAATAGGTGTATATACCTTAGATAATGGATGTTTGCACATTTGTTCATTTTTTATAAATCTTTTTTCTTATTTGTATTAATAAAATATGTTTTCACATTTAAACCTTTGTATCAGAGTATTTCGCTCTAAAAAAGAAAATGTTTTCATAAGGTACCCGTAAAATTCCATATCTCCATCCTTTTTCAACACTTACAGTACACTGTAATCTTACAGATTACATTACTGTATGAAATCATTTCACATCTCTTTTGTCCCTAGTGCTTTGTCCAATGCCCTGCATGCAGTTTTATATTATATATATGGTTCTTTCTGCCTGGAAACTTGAGATTGTCCATAGCAACTAAAAAGTGTCCCTTTACGTCAAAAGTGGTTTTAGACCAGCTTGAAAACAGTGATAGTAAATTAGAACACTTGCAGAATTAAGCGATAGTGAATCGTGGGGAAATAAATGTTATAATTATTATTTTATTATATTATTTTTTATAATTATTTATAGTTATTTATTATATTATAATTTATGATTTTGTGTTTCAAAATTTATCATACCCGGGATATCTACTAGACTCTTGTTTTGACAGATTTAAGTGTGTTATTGCTAAGAATTACAGGCCTACAATATAAAACGTCAAATTTCTGTGCAAAACAATTGTACTGCTTTGAGACGCAAAAATCATACCGCCAGAGTGGCTACGTATTATTTTTTCCTATGCTTTCACTTGTAATATTTTAAGTTGGTGACTGTGTCTCTTTGAAGTAGATCTAAACCCTGATGTGATAGCATTTAGTTTGCTAAAGTACTATACTATGTATCATAAATAATTTGATTCATTCGTTTGCACCATATACTGTATGGTCAATGACTTCAGCCAGTATCCATGTCCAGTTACTTAATGTCAACAAACCAGTTGACAAAACTTAAATTTGTCACTGGCACAGTTCATCCTGCATGTGGAACATCGAGGCATCACTCACAATAATTTAGGATGTACTATTTCAAGATTGCTGAAAGGTATAATGTTGGATTTACATTGTTTATTTAAAAAAAGGACTTTTACTATGGTGTGTGTGTTTTATTTTCTAATCAAACTTTTTTGGTGAATGCGCAACAAAGGGTACTAATTACCCTACTCCCTCATTCATGTGGGGGAGGGGCTTATATTTAAAAAAAGGGGCTTCCAGATTTTGATACAATGATACAATGCCCCTGAAGACCCCACATCAACCAATGTGGGGATAATGAAATGTACAACAAAAATAGGCAGCGCTAAACACCTATCCTACAGCTGCTGGCAATAAGGTGATATATATAACCTTCGTGGAACAAATGTGTATAAAATTGCAGGGCTAAACACTTTTTTAAAAAGTTCATATACTGTGATTCTTAATGAGCAAATGGTTTTCATATTGTCAGAAACCATGAAATCAGACTGAGACAGAAGTACAGTTAAATCTCACTTGTTTAATAATAAAAGTAAAAGGAAAAGGAACAAATGTAGTCAAAACATAGCCAAAGTTCAGTAAATGGAACAGATAGTCAGCCAAGCCAGAAGTCAGGGATCAATGTAGTGAAACAGCAAGCAGGATCCGGAGCCAGAAGGGATGTCAGCAAAGCAAGTCTTTAAACAGGAACGCAGAAGATCGTCTCTGATGTTGACCATGGCGAAGGCAGAGAACCTCTGGACTGGATGGCTTGGTTGTGACTCATCAACAGCTGAGTAACTGTGGCGAGATAGGAGCTGGCAATTAGCCAACAGCTGAGCGGCCAGATCAGAGAAGGAAGGGCTGAGCCCAGCCTTGACACATATCCTCCCAAAATAGCCGAATGTCTCACTCACCAGAAATCCTGGCTGCTCACTTAAGTGCAGCAAAATTGCATGTATCCATAACTTCCAGAGTAACTGTAACCTCTGTATGGTCTTTAGGACTCCGGATATGGCATAGGAAGAAAGAAAGACTATATAGTGTAGTACTGTATGAAATGACCATGTAGTGTCACTCACAAAACAGCGTGAGACACATGAACTCCAGTGAGAGCCCTCACCCCACCAATCGCCACCCACATGTAGTGCACACTTACCATCACATATGCTGCCCAAATGTTGAGCAGCAATAAGGCTACTGCGACTCAACCATGCAGGCGTCACTGAGATCTTTCCAATCACAATCCAGGTGTTACAGTAATCCTTCCAACAGCAATGCAGGTGTCATAGAGATCCTTCCAATAGTAATGCAGGTCACGCTAGTCTCCTTCCAACATTCTCCAGGGAGCACAGCACAGAGGTTCTCATCTATCACATGTCATAAATCATAGACAAAAGGTGCCATATAGTGTAGTATTTCTTAAAAAACTGACAAGGTCCAATGCAAAAAGAGCTTCATAAAAACAGAACCAAAAATGACAAAAAGGTAAAAAAACACTAACACTCTATATCTATAACATATATATCGCTGCCACCAAAATAGGAAAAAAGAGAAAAATGGAAAAAAATACACAGAAAAGGGGGCCGGAACAATCCGTTATTTGCATACATATCCTTAAAGAAGAAGTCCAGCCTGAGCTTGTTTGGCTGGGCTTCTCCTAGGGGTCAAAGGAGTGCCAAACTAATGGCACTCCTGTGACCCGTTTTCAGCAGAGAGTGGTCTGAAGTCCGCTCTCTGCTGACGTCACTGGAATCAGTCCAGGCACCGCGCCATCAAGACAATAAAGTCTGGATCCGCCAGGTGCCTGGACTGATGCCTGTCTCAGCCTCTTAGCAAGCCGCTGAGAGACTGAGACGGCCGCTCCCCACCCCTCCACAGCTCAGCGCTCCAGTGAGCGTGGAGGAACAAAGAGGAGAGCTGCTGACTGACAGTCAGCAGCTCTCCTCTCTGGGATCTGTGAGAACCAAGCCATCGGCGATGTTCGATGGCTACGTTTTCCACATAGAGATGCCGGGGGACAGATGCAGCATCGGTCCCATGCTGCATCCACCTAGGTTCTTTAAGTATAAACAGGGAAAAAATAAACTCTTATTTCTCTTTTAAGGATTTGAAGTGGCCTCTATCTTATTGTGGTCCACCCAAATAATCTAATACATTAATCATTAACTTACTAAGTGCCATTAATGTATCAATAATATCAGACTCTAATATTTAAACTATCCATCCTCCTCCAAAGTCATGATCAGGGGCAGGCTACAAAATCTCCAGAAGCATTAAAAGTGATATTACTCATCTTACATATATATTGAATATAATATATGTAAAAAGTACATGAAAGCAAAAAAAATATTTAAACATCTCTATCCTCATTAACTTTAGTCTATAAAAAGCATATAAGGGAAACGTTTTACACCCTGGAAGCAAGGAGGGAAAGTACCGTATATGTACTGTATATAATAATTTTTTAAAAATATCAGTAAAAACTACTCAGATGCACATCATGATAATACATTCAACTGGTATCAATAAAACAATTGATACCCCAGTCAATGTTATGTCCATGTGGAAAAAAGGAGAAATTCATGCCATTGTTTTGTTTGTTCTATTTTCAGGTATGTGGCCTGGTTTGGTTCAGGAGTTGGGGAGAGTTGTCAGGTTGTCAGGTAATATAAAAAACAATGTAGCGCTAACTCCAATACAGACTGAAATCAATAAATATTATGTGCTACAATTACACATCTATTGTATACATTCCCTGTAAAGATGTGTACCTAAAATCGTCAACAATTAAATCCATATTCATAATGCTCTAATACTATAAGCAAGTACAATGTACAGTGAAAGTTATGCATGTTTATGTAAACTCGGTTTAAAGTTTACAGTACTACAATACTGGGATCAATTCCCAGTAAGGTATATAGGATTTTTTTAATGTACTTATTGTATTGTCATATGGTACTTTGTATATTTAATTGTACTTTGCATTTGTTTATAGTATTTAGAGTATTATGAATATGGATTCACTAATCAGTATATTATATATGATTTAATTGACAATGGGTGTGTAATTGTAGCTAGCACATAATATTTATTGCTTTCAGTCTCTATTGGAGTTAGAGTAATATTAATAACGCATCACAGAAGGTACCCCCTCTCCCATTCCTATTAACAAAGTGGTAGCGCATAGGAAAATTTTAATCTACATATCAGTTGTCAGGAGTTGTCTTCCCATTTCCTGGCGACCTAAGTTGCATGTCTGGATAAGGGTCTGGTATGGATTCTGAGGGGTACCCCACATAAGAAAACAATAAAAAAAAGAATGTGCCCCCCTCAAAACTCATTACATCCCTCAAAGGTATACATTTTAAGGGGGATTCCATGCAAAAACAAGAAAAGCAATGATGCACTTCCCAAAATGCAATCTAGGCATCCCCCCTTCCCTTGACCAATTGATGTTGGGGTTTGTGAGGGTAGCTATCAGTATCTTGAAACCCCTTTTAGGCCCCTTTCACACTGATGGCCTGTTCAGGTCCGCCTGTCAGTTTTGACGGCGCACCAGAACGGGCGCTCCATGCTGGTCTATGGAGCGACGGATGTCAACGGAGACATGTCTGCTGACATCCGACCCGATCCAATCTGCCAAAAGCAGATGGATGGCCCTACGTCCAGATCCGTCGCTGGCAGATCGGATCGGGTGAGATCTGATGAAAAAGGACACGCTGTCCGTTTTTTTTAATCCGATCTCTCTATAGAGACCAGCGGTGCTGGACAAGCCCCTCCCTGCACAGTGAGCAGAGAGGGACATGTCATCCGCCAGCTCAGTGGAGATCAACAGAGAGATCTCCCGCTGAGCCGGCGGACAGAGGCGGACTCCGTGGAAACAGATCCACCTCGTTTGAAAGGGGCTTAAAATAAGGCATCTGATTTTCATCCCCTCTTTGTGAATAACTGCAGCGGACATATTATTCCCTGCTACTCATTCATAAAAGAATGTCTTTAGTAAAAAAAAAAAACACATACTACAGGAAATGTTTCTTCCTAAAAATATCAGAAATTATAAATGAGACACCATACTACACGAAAATACACACAATAATGATCATCTACCATTGTACTTTCATCACAAATGACCACTCCCTGGCCTGATGCTGAGAGATTGATTTACTAAAGACAAATACACTGTGCACTTTGCAAAGTGCAGTTGCCCTCTGCACGAGCAGTTGCTCCAGAGATTAGTAAATGAGCAGAAACTCTGCTGACCTTCATCATCCAATCATGTCCAAGCAAAAATTCTATATATTTTTTTATATTCATTGCAAGTAATTGTTTACACTTTGCAAAGTATTGCTGGAGCAACTGCACTCTGCAAAGTGCACAGTCTATGTGCCTTTAGTAAATCAACCTCAGAATATCAACAAACCAGCCAGGGATGCTGGCTGACATCATTGACTATATACGAACACTGATGTTCCCTGAATCCCCACTGGCTTGTTTACAAAATTAAACAAACTGGAAGGCTGGTGATATCACTAACAAAGGACTTCTGGCTGCAGTCAGGCTGGCAATTTAGTTCTCCCATTTAAGTTTACCTTTTATAAAAAATAATAAATAAATAATAAATGCACTTCTTTTTGCAGGTAAAAAATGTACATGGATTATTTTTTTTACTCTGCAGCCTGTAAGGTATTGCACTCGCGATCAGTAGATGCCAGGATCCTGCAGACACTCAGTACAGCTGTCTGTCTGTACCTCGTACGGGCAGAGTTACAGAAGGGCAGGAACCATCATGGGCTATGAGAGAACTCACCAGTGCCCTTGTAATTCATTGAGAACTACAAGCCATTGTACTTGTGGTTCATTCAGTCATACAACACTGTTTTTATATTCTGAGAGTGGGTGCAGGACGAGAATCCCCAACTCGCTGTCACAGGGAAGGGAGGGGGGCAGGAGGAGAGGAGGAGGCAGGAGCTTTAGCATGTTCCAAAGGTGAACTTATCCTTTAAGTGAATTGCCTGGGATGAATTTGAAATCATGGTTGGCTCAAACCCAGAATTCACCCTTGTCTGCCACCATTACCAGCTCCTACCACCTATTTTGGCATGCCACCCTTACCAGCCCCTGTCACCTTTTATAGCCTGCCACCATTATCAGCTCATCCCACCTCTCTTTGCCTGCCATCATTACTGGCTTTTGCCACGTTTCATGGCCTTCCACTATTATCAGCCACCTAGTCTTGGCCTCCAGGGCTGTAAAGGTGCCACAAATTATGTTTCCACAGCTGGGCTTCAGGTGCAAAATTTGTAATTCAGGGTAAGCCCTGGTTCACATTGATGCTACTTTAAAATGGTGCTACTTCTCTTCAAATAGAGCGATTTCAAAATAGCAAGCTCAGTGCCATTTCAGGTGCTACTTGATAGACATCTGTGTGGCTTCATGGGGTGCCGCAAAATTGGCATCACACCGATTGGAACAGTGCCATTGCCTCCAATAGGCTGTGACTTGTCATGCAATTTGATCTCTCAAATCGCATGACAAATCACTCCAATGTGAATGTAGGCTAAACCAGTGTATTTTGCCTCAAAGTTTGTGGCTTTTTCCAGGGCTACAGTACTGAAAAAGGTACCACACACAATGTTCCTGCATTTGGAATTAAGCTGCAAAAATTGTACTATGTTCTGTTAAGGTCATTTATGTGCTGTGCCTCAAAGTTTGTGGGGTTTCCCAGTGCTCCATAACTGCAAATGTGCCACATGCTGTTTCCACAGCTAGACCTCAATTGCCAAATTTCTTGATATAGCTTGATGAGGGGTAAATCATGCTTTGTGTATTCAAGTTTTTGACCTAATTCAGTGTTCTGGCACCACAAAGGTGCCACACAATGTTTCTGCAGCATTACCTCAGCTTTAAAATTTAACCTTTTTGTTATAAAGTGTACCATGCTTTTGGCATCCAAGTTTGTGGCCTTTTCTGATGTTACAGGACTCAAATATTTTTGTGACTTTTGTCCCTCACATGATAAACTCTCAAGTTTATTTCAATATGGAACCTGCCTCATCTCTCGCTCTTATATTGATGCCTAACCAAGTTTCTGACATACAGTTCAGGAACTGTACAATATTTTCATCTCTTGTCTCTAAAATTATACACTCCAATTTTTATTTAAGATAAAACCCACCTCGTCTCTTCCTGTTACTGTGCAGCATAAAGGAGCTTTTTACATACTATCTACAGTATCCACTGAATAATATATGTAGCTATTTATTCCAAAATAATACACTCTTTTGTGTATTTCAGGATAAAAAAAACGCCTTAATTTACCTTTCTCACATTGTGGCTTAAAGTGGTTGAAGGCAAAAAAAACTTCAGTGTGCAGCTTCCCCTCAGCCCCCCCTAATACTTACCAAATCCCGGTCTTGATCCAGCGATGAGCACAAGACCCAAGGCTCTCCCTGGTCTCTCGCTCCTGATTGGCTGAAATGCAACAGCAGGTACCATTGGCTCCCGCTGCTGTCAATCACAGCCAGTGAGATGGGAATGGGGGGCATCTTATGGATGCAGAGAGCCGGCTCGGAAGTGAGCATGCACAAGTGCCCCCACAGCAAGCGACTTGCTATGGGGGCACTCAGGAAGGGGAAGGAGCACAGAGTGCCGGCGGGGGACCTGAGAAGAAAAGGATCAGGGTTGCTCTGTTCAAAACCACTGCAAAGAGCAGGTAAGTATAAGATATTTGTTATTTTTTTATACTTTTTTTTTCTTTACAATCGCTTTAATTCGTGGTTTACATACTGTACAGCCACTGTACAATGTGTGTGGCTAATTTTTCTGAAATAATACACTCTAAATTGTATTTCAGAGAAAAACCTGCCTAATCTCTCCCTTTTACATTGTGGCCTAAAGAAGCTGCTTACATACATTTCATTGACTGTACAATATATGAGGCTACTATCTAAGAAATAATTCACTCTAATTTTAATTTCAGGATAAAACCTACCTTCTCTCTCTCTCTCTCTCTCTCTCTATTACACTGCAGCCTAAAATCTGCTTTCCAGCAACTGCACAACACGTGTCACTGCAATAATACAATGCAATTCTAATTCTTATTTCAAAATAACACCTGCCTCATTTTTCATTCTTACTTTGTGACTTTACCAAGGTGCTTCCTTCATTTTAGCCACTGTACAATATGTGTAGCTATTTTCTCAGAAATTATACTTTAATTTTATTTTGGGAGAAAATATGCCTTGTCTCTCCCTCTTACATTGCAGCGTAACCAATGTGATTACATACTGTCTAGCTACTGTACAATCTGTATGGTTATTTCTGTGAAACATTACCCATACATTTTTATTTCAGAGTAGAATTTGCCTTAATTCTTCCTTTTATATTGTAGCCTAACCAAAGTGCTTAAATACTGCCCAGACACTGTACAATATGTTTGGTTATTGCCACTGACATAAACACTGCAAAGTTTATTGTAAACTAAAACCTGCCACTTTTCTCCTCTTACATTGCAGTCTAAAAATCTACTTGCAAATTGTCCAGCCACTCCACAATATGTGCAGTACATGTAGCTTTTGCCACTGAAATAATACATTTTGTTTATTTAAAAATACCGTTTTGCCTTTCCTTCTTACTTTGTAGTCAAAGGAAGCAGTTTACATACTGTCCAGTAACTGTATAACATTGTGAATCAGAATTTTGTCTCTGAAATAATACACTCTAATTTAAATTTCAAGATAAATACTGACTTTTTTCCCTCTCTTATAAGCAGCATTACCAAGCTGCATTACAGTACAGTCTAACCTTTATTTTGGGATAAAACCTAACTCATCTTATTGTGGCCTACAGAAGCTTCTTTCATACTGTCCAGCCACTGTAGAATATGTGTGTGTTGTCTCTGAAATAAAAAATATATATTTTTTTTCAGAATAAAATCTGCGTTATCATTCCCTCTTACATTGTGAATTAATCAAGTTGCTCACATACTTTCCGGCAACTTTACATTACTTCTTACTATTATTACTGGTATAATATACTCTTATTTTTACTTCAGAATAAACCCTTTCTCAACTTTCCTTGTTATATTGCAGCCTTAAGCCCCATACACACGGTCGGATTTTCTGATGGATTCTGTCCTATCAGACAATGTTGTCGGAAATTCCGACCGTGTGTAGGCACCATCGGACAGTTTCCATCGGATTGTCCGATGGACAAAATCCTATCTCCTGCTGGATAGATTTTTTGACAACAAAGTCCGATCACACCAAATCCGATCGTGCGTAGCGAATTCCGACGGACAAAGTGCTACGCATTCTCAGATCACATTACAAGACCAAAGCTATTGGCTACTAGCCTCTACGTAGTCCCGTCGTAGGCAACAAACGTCACCACGTTCAGAATGATCGGATTTTCCGACAACTTTGTCCGACCGTGTGTACGCAAAACCAACATCGGACAAAGTACGACGGACATGATCCGACGGACCTGGTCCTCGGATAATTCGCGCGTGTGTATGGGGCTTTAGAGTGGTTATATGCAGGTAAAAAGGTAAAAAAAAAAAACTTCAGTGCTGCAGGTTCCTCCCAGCCCCCCCCCCTTTTCTTACATGAGTTTGATCCAATCCAGTGATGTGTACAAGAGCAGCGGCTCTCACCACTGTCTCCCTCCTCATTGGGCAGAATGATAGCAGCAGGATCCAGTCTGCTGCCAATCAAATGCTGTGTGAAGGGAGCAATACACACAGACAGGGCAGCTTGGGAGCGGGCATGCTTGGGTGATCCCATGGAAAGCGGGTCTATGTGGGGGCACTCACTGAAGAGGAGGAGCTCTGGGACACCAGCAGAAAAGGATCCGGGATGATCTGTGCAAAAGTATTGCAAAGAGCAGGTAAATATGGCATGCTTGTTATTTTAATTTACAAAAAAAAATATTTAACACTGCTTTAAAGGGTGGGTGCAAATTGTTCCATTAATGTAAAATAATTTGGCTGTTGTCTATAAAATAATGAACTTTTCTTTCAATTATTGTTACAATGCAGGATAATGAAGCTGTGTACATATTGTCCACCCCCTTTACATGTAGCTGTTGTCTCTTAAATTACTCTCTGTGAATGAAATAATACACTGTCATTTTTATTTCAAATTCAAACCTGTTTCTTCACTCTCTTCTGCATTGTGGCCTAAAGAAGCTACATACATTTCAGCCACTGTATAGTATGTGTGGATGTTGTTTCCAAAAACATAAACTTACATTTTTATTTCTGAATAAAATTTAACTCAATTCCCTTCTCACAGTGAGGCCTAAAGAAGTTGCTTATATGTTGTCCAGAAACTTTTGCCTTACCTCTCCCCCTTACAGCAGACAGACAGCTTACAGTGCCTGTACAATATGTGTGGCTATTGTCTCTTGAATAATACACTTTTATTTTTATTCCAGGAAAATCTGCCTCGTCCCTCTTTCATGACTGGAAGGTGACTGATGTCAGAACCTATTGCTTGACTACCCACTGAATGTCATGTTCCCACTGCTGTAATATAACCAAGGGGCTGGGGTTTCCAGTTTACATGATTGACCATTTATGGACATCACCGAGAGACCTTGCCCCTTTTCTTATATCAAAACAGGGACTGGGAGATGACATTCGGCAGGAGTGAAGCGAAGGGTTCAGATGTGTCAGTGGGCAGCAGATTTTTCTTTTACATATGGTGGATTGGCGGCTATTGGGAATCATGATTAACATGGATCTACATTTCTGGACAATGTGATTCACAGTGAATTCACATTGTGGGACTTTTTTTTTTTTTTTTTACATTTAAAGACTTGTCAAAAAATGTGTGTATTTTTTTATCAATTACTTTTTTGTGAATAAATAAGGGTTACTATTTACACTTACTCATTCATGTTGGATGAGAAGGCCTGGCTTGCAGTCTTTGCTCTAATTCATCCCAAAGGTGTTCTATTGGGTTAAGGTCAGGACTTTGTGAAGGCCAGTCAAGTAACTCCACCCAAACTCGCTCATCCATGGCTTTATGGACCTTGCTTTGTGCACTGGTGCACAGTCATGTTGGAACAGGAAGTGGCCATCCCTGAACTGTTCCCACAAAGTTGGGAACATAAAATTGTCTTGATATGCTGATGCCTTAGGAGTTCCCTTCACTGGAACTAAGGGGACAAGTCAACCCCTGAATAACAACCCCTCACCATATCCCCCCCCCCCCCCCACCAAATTATTTGTACCATTGCACAAAGCAAGGTTCATAAAGACATGGATGAGCGAGTTTGGGGTGAAGGAACTTGACTGGCCTGCACAGAGTCCTGACCTCAACCCGATAGAACACTTTTGGGATGATCTAGAGCGGAGACTGCAAGCCAGGCTTCTCATCCAATATCGGTGCCTGACCGCACATGTGACTTTAGGAAGAATTTAAACATTCCCATAGACACACTCCTAAACCTTGTGGAGAGCCTTCGCAGAAGAGTTGAAGCTGATATAGCAGCAAAGGGTGGGCCAAGTCAATATTGAACCATACGGACTAAGACTGGGGTGCCTTTAAAGTTCATGTGCATGTAAAGGCAGGCATCCCAATACTTTTCACAATAGAGTGTATATATACTGTATATATAATTAATTTATTTTTATTTTTTGTGACATCTTCCAGTGTTGTAAAGTGTAGAGTAGTTGGATTACTTGGATTACTTGGATCCATGAGGGCAATGAAAGTTCAATCTAGTTCTGTACATGCCAAACAGAGAGAACCTTTTGACATACTTTTCCTTATCATTATAACACAGATTCATTGTTTACACTTATCAGATTTCTATTGTTCTTGCTATTTCCTTTGCAGTTATCTAGATAATATAACTGGCACAGCTGCATGCTTGCTTTAAAGGAAAATATCAACAGCGATGCTGTTTAAACATCATTAAAGGTAAACATGTTAATTGTATCAGATATAAGAGAATACATGTGCAGAAACCATGAGGCTAGTCTTTTTTTTAAAACTATATACATTTTAGATTAGAGAATATTGTAAGTCCAAGTAAATTACTCAATTATAGAAAACGGAAAGCTGTCTGTTTATAAGGACAATCTTTGTTTTACATTCAGAAGTCCTTCAAATTGTTGGTAGCAACTTTAAATACATTATTTAAAGTGACCCTGTAGAAAAAAAAATTATGGCTGCTGCTGCATACCATTAAATTATTACATTGTTATTAGAACTCACCTCCAAGGCCTAAATATACAGCAGAGTAGATGTCGGTTGCTTTTTGATGAACCATCTGAAATTCACTCCATGGGCGGCCCTGTTATCTCCCTCCCTTAAATGAAAAACTGAGAAACTGACCAGAAATGTATTGTTGAACAGAACCTGCATCAAATCAGATGCAGCCACTGTTCAGGTATTTTGAAAACTGGCAGCACTGATACTAAATATTGTTTGTGGCTTTTAAAGTGGGGTGCCCCCTAAAAAAATAAAAATAAAAGTCAGCAGCTACAAATACTGCAGCTGCTGACTTTTAATAATCGGACACTTACCTGTCCCAGGGTCCAGCGATGCGGGGGAACGAAGCCCCCCCCCTCGTTCCCCGCTCCACTCGTGGCACCGGTATTGTTACTGTGGGCACCCGGCTGTGGCTTCACAGCTGGGCACCCACTGCGCATGCGCGAGCGGCGCCGTGCGCCGTGATACGACCAGTGGAATCTTATATCAAAAATTTTAATTACATGCCCCTGTTAAACAGGGGCAGAAAAATTGGGTCTTGGGTGATGGTGGTGGTGCAACAACACTGTAACCCTTCACAGATACTCTTGTTGGGCGCAGGAAAGGGCCCTGCTGTGAAATCTTATATCAAAAATTGTAATTACATGCCCCTGTTAGACAGGGGCAGAAAAATTGGGCCTTGGGTGATGGTGCCACAACACTGTAACCCCTCACAGATACTCTTGTTGGTCACAGGAATGGACCCTGCTTAACTATTATTTCAAAAAATTGTAATTACATGCCCCTGTTAAACAGGGGCAGAAAAGTTGGGCCTTGGGTGGTGGTACCACAACACTGTAACTCCTCACAGATACTCTTGTTGGGTGCAGGAACGGGCCCTGCTGTGAAATATTATATCAAAATTTGTAATTACATGCTCCTGTTAAACAGGGGTAGAAAAATTGGGCCTTTTGTTTCGGTGGCACCAGAACACTGTAACCCCTCACAGATACTCTTGTTGGGCGCAGGAACGGGCCCTGCTGTGAAATCGTATATCAAAAATTGTAATTACATGCCACTGTTAAACAGGGGCAGAAAAATTGAGCCTTGGGTGGTCGTGTCACAACACTGTAACCACTCACAGATACTCTTGTTGGGTGCAGGAACGGTCCCTGCTGTTAAATATTATTTCAAAAATTGTAATTACATGCCCCATTTTAACTGGGGCAGAAACATTGGGCCTTAGGTGTTGGTGGTGCCACAACACTGTAACCCCTCACATTTACTCTTGTTGGGTGCAGGAACAGGCCCTGCTGTTAAATATTATTTCAGAGGCTGCTTGCCCTCTTTTAGTTGCCTGTGAGTGTCTGCCTCTCCTTGGAAGCCTTCCGGACATGATGGGTATTTTTTATTTTAACACTGCACTATTATATACTGTGTACACCGCCTGCACTGTGTTAGAAACTGTACACCGCTAAATGCACTGTATATATAGGCTAAGCTGAATGCAGAGTATATATATATATATATATATATATATATATATATATATATATATATCTACTAGTTTGACTATATATATATATATATATATATATCAAATACACTGCCACTAACTAACTAAGCTACCTGCCTAATCTAGCTCAATCTCTCTATCTCTGTCCACTTTACAACACTATATGGGCGCTGTGTAAACAGCATTATATAGTGTGGGGCGTGGACTTAGTCCCCCTGAGCCTTTGGCCAATTATGTGATTGGCCAAAGCACACAGGTCAGGTGTATGCTTTGGCCAATCATCATACAGCAATGCACTGCGGTCCCTACTGATGACATATTATTCTATGTCCAACAGCCTAATATCACTTTGCCTAATCTCATGTCAGCTTTTGAGACCTTTGGGTGCCTTTCCAATTTCAAAATCAATTTATCTAAATCCGAAATCCTGAATATTTATGTACCACATAAAAAAGACTCCCTCCTGAAACCCTCCTTCCCCATCTCCTGGCAAGCTCACAAACTAAAATATTTAGGAATCTTTCTCACACCTAACCTGGTGTCATTATTTTGTGAAAATTGCATTCCCTTATTAAATTCTATCCGCCATGACCTTCATAAATGGAACCAGTTAGCTCACTCATGGTTGGGAAGAATTAGCGTTGTGAAAATGAACATCTTACCCAGACTGCTGTTTTTATTCCAAATGATCCCTTACAAAGTTCCATAGGGATCCTTTACAGTGCTGACCTCTTTGGTGTGCAAATACATTTGGCACCGTAAACACCCCCGCATCTCACGAGTAGGGATGGGCCGAAAACCCTCCTGGTTCAGTTTGCACCAGAACACCACAAACAGGCAAAAAGTTCTAGCGAACATGTGTATCCTATTAACCACTTGCTTACTGGGCACCTAAACCCCCCTCCTGCCCAGATCAGCTTTCAGTGCTCTCACACTTTGAATGACAATTACTCAGTCATGCAACACTGTACCCAAATTATTTTTTGTCCTTTTTTCATACATATAGAGCTTTCATTTGGTGGTATCTTTTTTTAATTTTTTGTGCTATAAATTAAAAAAGACCGAAAATTTTGAAAAAAATATTATTTTTCTTCATTTTTGTGATAAAATTTTGCAACTTAGCAATTTGTCTTCATAAATGTTGGCCACAATTTATACTGCTACATATCTTTGGTAAAAATAACCCAAATGAGTGGATATTATGTGGTCTGTGTGAAAGTTATAGAGTCTACAAGCTATGGTGCAAATCATAAAACATTGATCACATCTTATGTACTGGCAGCCTATCTCATTTCTTGAGACCCTTACAAGCCAGGAAAGTACAAATGCCCCCCAAGTGACCCCTTTTTGAAAAGTAGACATTCCAGGGTATTTAGTAAGAGGCATGGTGAGTTATTTGAAGTTGTAATTTTTCCCACAATTCTTTGCAAAAGATTTTTTTTTTTCACAAAATAGTCATTGTTATAGCTTATTTCTCTCACATGGAATGTGCATACCACAGTTGACACCCCAAAATACATTTTGCTACTCCTCCTGAGTGTAACAATACCACATGTGTGAGACTTTTACACAGCCTGGCCACATACAGAGGCCCAACATTGAACTTGCACCTTCAGGCATTCTAGGAGCATAAATTACACATCTAACTCTCTGACTACCTATTACATTTTTGAAAGCCCTAGAGCACCAGGACAATGGAAAAACCCACAAAATGACCCCATTTTAGAAAGCTAACACCCCAATGTATAATCTATGAGGCATAATGAGTCTTTTAAACAGTTCATTTTTTTACAAGCGTTTTTGGAAAATGTGGAAAAAAAATGAAAATGCATTTTTTTTACACAAAGTTATCAGTTTATAAGATATTTCCAACACATAGCATTTAAATAGCAATTATAACACCCTAAAATACATTCTGCTACTCATTCTGAGTATAACAATACCACATGTGTGAGACTTTTACACAGCCTGGCCACATACAGAGGCCTAACATTGAAGGAGCACCATCAGGCGTTCTAGGAGCATAAATTACACATTTCATTTCTCAACCACCTTTTACATTTTTGAAGGCCCTGGAGCACCAGGACAAGGGAAACACCCACAAAATGACCCAATTTTGGAAAGCTAACACCCCAACATATAATCTATGAGGCATAATGAGTCTTTTGTAAGGTTCATTTTTTCCAGAAGTTTTAGAAATATGTGGAAAAAAAATGAAAACGCATTTTTTTTCACAAAGTTGTCCGTTTATAAGATATTTCCAACACATAGCATTTACATAGCAAAAATTATACCCCAAAATACATTCTGCCTGGCCACATATAGAGATCCAACATGCAAGGAACACCGTTAGGTGTTCCAGGGACACATAGCATGCACATACCAAGAATTACACCCCAAAATACATTATGTTGAGCAAAGGGTAAACAAAAGATTACCTGTGGTTTTAGTAGCGCAGTTATCCACAGGAGGATAGCACTGGTCCAGGCAGCAGGCAGGGACTTAGTCAGCAACAGTGAACACAATTGTCCAGGCAACAGTCAGTGATACTGTCCATATACAGTCCAGGGTCAGTGCTGGCAGAGATATTGTCAGCAGTGCCAAAAATATTGATCCTGGTAGTAGGCAGGAACATGGTCCATGTGCTGTGGTCAGTGCGACAGGCAGAGGCATGATGGCAGTAAGTCCTACAGGCAGCAGGCAGAAGTAGGGCCTCATTCAGGAAAGAATGGGGACGGGGGTAGAGGCTTCTCCTACCCAAATTTCTTTGAAGCCTCCGAGTCTCCAGACCCTAATCTAGGAATGAGAAAACAAAAAAAATAGTTTTCTTCATCCAGAAAAACTATTCTGGAGCCCCTCACATATGTGAGATCCCTTTGTTGAATCTCACTAGTCCAGTTGCAGTGTACAAGATCAGTCCAAGAGGCAGGCAAATAACATGGTCAAACAGTCTAAGGTCAGTTCCAGATCAGGCAGACGTATGTACAGAATCGGTAGGCAGAAACATGGTCGAATAACAGTCCAGGGTCAGTTCCAGATCAGGCAGAGGTATGTACAGAATCGGTAGGCAGAAACATGGTCGAATAACAGTCCAGGGTCAGTTCCAGATCAGGCAGAGGTATGTACAGAATTGGCAGGCAGGAGGCGCATGCGCGGCGCTCTGTGATATGGACGCCTAACCACAGAGCTCTGTCCTGCTCCGGACCATCGGCACCCTCCACAGCGGGTACACTCTCCCCTATTGCCCGAAATCAGGACCGGACAGCCTGCGGAACCCTCAAGCACGTTTGGGGTCACTTTTCGCCGGCAGATCGGTCACCCACAGGCGGTTTTACATCCCTGAGAGAAGCCGCTGCACTAGCCAAAATGGCGGCGGAGCGGCCGCCTCAGCAATACACAGGCACAGCGGCTTCATCACCCTGGCGAGCTGCGCTTCTTGCAGAGGTATGTGGCGAAGCACAGATTCTCTCCACATTTGTGGGACCACAATCCCCAGCATCCACTATCTCTCTCATACATCAAACCCTAGAGGATATGAATATGCCCCCCACAATTCCACCCTCACAGGGGCCTGCACTGCAGCAACAAGGACCAAGCCTGATTACCTCACATCCCCAAGACATCTGTATGCTATTCACAAGATTTGCAGAAATGCTTGACAGGGGACTTGCTCAAACAGCTGCCAAAATTACCTCAGATATTACCTCTGATATGAAAGCAGATCTTCACATGTTAGGCTCACGCATTGAGCATATTGAAGATAAATTGGATGCCACAATTGATCGCATTAATCAGAACACCGATCGATATCAGGAACTCCATGCTCAGCTTGAGGAAGCCGTTGCCAAAATTGATGACCTCGAAAATAGGTCCAGAAGGCTGAACTTCCGGATCAGAGGCCTTCCTGAGGATATCACTGACGTCACGGGAGCAGTACATACTTTGATAAAAAACTTGATTCCTGATATTAGTGCCCAAAAATTGGAGCTTGACCGGGCCCATAGAGCTCTGGGGCCCCAGCGTTCGGATGGTCTACCACGTGACATAGTGGTGAAACCCCACTTCTACAATACCAAGGAAGAAGTCATGAGGAGAGCACGCACAATTCCACAAATGCAACTTTTGGGACATTCCGTACAAGTTTACACTGACATTTCCCCCTATACTATACAAAGACGGCGGGCACTCAAACCCCTCCTCACAGTTTTACAACAGAAAAACATCAAATATTGGTGGCTCTTTCCCCTGAGCCTGAAATTTGAATTTAATGGCAAACCATACAGATTCTCTACAATGGCGGAAGGGGAACTCTTGCTGAAGAAAATGGGACTCTTGCCTACTGAACCAACTTCACCGATGCAATCCTCTTCTCCCAACCTGACCAAACGACCTCCTCCTCCGAGCCCTCTCACCCCGGCGTGGCAAAAGCCGAAATTTAAGAGCAAGGATTCTGCTACTACCTGATCTAAAGTCTCGTCCTCTTTTCTACATTCATAACCCCTTTCAGGGATCTTGAGCTGGCCCCTTAGGCTCTAATGCCTACCACAAATTTTTATGATAAAATTTTTTTATTTTTTCGTTTTGCAGGTCTCCTCTCACTAACTCCGGTTGTTTCTGCCGGGGAGTACCCTCCTCAATAACTTTATAGGAGTACCTGAAAAATTATTTTTGAACTCGGACTCACCTGGTTAGCTTTTTTTTTTAGGTAACCCAGACTTACCCCTCCACTGAAGCCAGTCTCCTGGGTTCCTTGGCAATTTCTTTTTGTATATTTCATCCTGACCGACCCCAAAATTTTTTTAACCCCCTTGAACACCTCAACTTTATTTTAGTGATTATTTTTTGATGTGTCAATAGCTTATATTTGGAGGGGGGGAGTGTACCTACATTTAATTCTTATATTTGTTGTACCAATGTTATCAAGGGTGCCGTGTATGGAGCGGTAGCCATGCACCTCATCCTACCCTTGAAGCCGGAATTTTCTCCTGCTTCTGGTTGGGATTTCCCCCACTGGTTGGGGGTATCGTGTTTATACCACGGAATATGGTGAACATCCTCTAACCATATTCTTGGATCTCTCTATGTGTTCTCTTTTTCTCTGTCCTCTTTTTCGCCCTTTACTAAATTTTCATTTCTTTCAGTGGCAAGTGCGATCTCCTTCACCGACGGCACCCGGATATTTGTGTTTTCGGCCTTACAGATGGATGATTACCCTGGACCACCTCCCCGAGGGCAGGTAAGTGATTGGGGCCTTCTGGCATCGCACTCGATAATGCTCTATGGCTGACCACACCACTACTACACAAGCCGTGCGTTTTGCTTCACACAACGTACAGGGAATTAACTCTCCTGTCAAACGTCGGAACATATTTCAATACTACCATGACCACAAGATAGACGTCTTATTCCTTCAGGAAACACATTTCCCGAAATCCTACGTCCCTTCCTTTATTCACGCCAAGTTCCCTACATTCTACCTTGCTAACTCTGACACTAAAACCAAAGGGGTAGGTATATTTATTTCCCGGGAACACCCAATTCTCGCTTGTTTCGGAACACAAGGACCCTGAGGGCAGGTTTATTCTGGTGAAAGGACTCATTGATAACTAACTATACTCCCTGATCTCATACTACACGCCTAATCAAGGCCAATCCCAATTTTTCCGATCTCTTTTCATCACTCTGGCCCCAAGGTTGGAGGGCACGGTTCTCTATGGAGGTGACTCCAACATTGCATTTGATGCAGGAAAAGATAAGTCTCTGCCCCCGGGTAAGGATGGCGTGCGTCCCACCAAACAGAGCCTGGACATAGCCAGACAGTTGTTCCATCAGGGTTTGATTGATGCCTGGATCGAATCCAACCCTGGGACCCGGGACTATACACATTACTCCAACCCCCACAACACATTTGCTAGAATTGACCATTTCTTTATTCTACAAAAAAAAGCTCTGCTGCTAAGAAAAGTTGTTATCAGGGACTCTGTCTGGTCTGACCACTCTCTCCTTATCTTAACATTACACAAACCAACGACTCACCAACGTGAGTTTCATTGGAGACTGAATGCCTCCATTCTTAGTAATCCCGCACATGTTAGTGAGCTTGAAAAAGATATTCGAGAATATTTTCTGCTCAATGATATTGATAATATCTCTGCCACAACACTGTGGGCAGCCCACAAAACCTATGTCCGTGGCAAACTTATCCAACTTTCCTCCAGGATACACAAGGCTCGCAAACTAGAAATAGGATGCCTAGAAAATGAATTCTCTTTTCTAAGCAAACAACATAAGCGTAACCCATCTTCTAGCTCTAAGGCTAACCTTGAAACTGCACGCACAGCACTTAACTTAGCACTCACTGCCATAGCTGAAAAAAGCCTCAGATGGGATGGTTGGAGGTTTTATCACCAAAAGGATAAGTTTGGGACCATGCTCTCACGCAGAATCATGAAGATCTTCCATGATTTCTACCGCTCGTTATACAGTAAAAGTGCTACAGAACCCTTGTCTAACTTTATAGACTCCTACCTCAACTCTCTGCAGATCCCCAAACTCCAAACACACCATAGGGACAGCCTTGAGGATCCTATCACGTCAGATGAAATTTCACAAGTCATTCATAATCCTAAAAATAACTCTGCCCCAGGGCCGGATGGCTTTTCAACCCCATACTACAAACATTTTACCCCATTACTATCCCCCTACCTAGCGAGATTCTCTAACCAACTCCGAACAGGCTCACCTCTGGACACTTCTCTAAATTCAGCCTTTATCATGGTTTTACCTAAACCTGGCAAAGACACTAGCTGCGGCAAAGACACTAGCTGCACTGCAAACTATCGCCCCATATCTTTAATAAATAATGATCTTAAAATCTTAACGAAAATCCTTGCAAACAGAATCTCCTCCTTTATTAGCTTATATGTACACAAGGACCAAGTGGGATTCATCCCTGGGAGACAGGGTCCAGACCAGATCAGAAGAGCCATAGATGTAGTTTCGCTCCTGCAATCTGGCTGGGATAACAGACCTCCACAACAGGGTTTTATACTTTCGTTGGATTTAATGAAGGCCTTTGACTCAGTCTCCTGGTCCTTCCTATTCCCTATTCTACAAAAATGGGGTTTCGGTGACTCCTTTATGAATTTGATTGGAGCCCTGTATTCCTCACCGTTTGCACAAATCAAAATGCAAGGTCATTATTCTCAGCCTTTTCAGATCTTTAATGGCACTAGGCAGGGCTGCCCTCTGTCTCCATTAATCTTTGCCATGGTCATCGAGACTCTTGCCATCACCATTCGGGATAATCCCGATATACATGGGGTACGCTGTGGCCCGCAAACCCACAAGTGCGCTCTTTTCGCAGATGACGTGTTGCTCTTCGTCACCTTTCCACTTGCCTCCTTACCAAACTTATGTAGGGTTCTCGATGACTTTGGCAAAGTTTCCGGTCTTAAGGTTAATTTCTCTCCCTTTCTCTCTAAGTCCTTAGCTCTGAACATCAATTTACCGGATCCCCTGGTATCTCAGCTCAAAGAAAATTTAAAATTTGGTTGGGGTGAATCTTTGCTCCCTTACCTAGGTATCAAACTCACAGCATCTTTAGACAATCTTTACAAGGAAAACTTTCCCCCACTCTATCATAAACTTGCAGCAGATTTAAAACGCTGGGATAGGGGGCGTGGCCTAGCGCATGGAGCTGTAGGACGCACTTCGCGGCTGCTCCCGGTCCTCACGACACCCTCGGGGATTTAACCGCTGATCCGGTGACGATACATACCCCAAACTGCTCCGATGGGGAAGGGGAAGCCTCGGGACCAGTCCAAGCCCAGCAGCGATCGAAACCAGGGGGACATCGGCCGCTTTGTGACCCGCTCGTCCGCGGCCTTCATGAACCAGAAGCCTTCCAAGATGGCGCCGGCGTCCACCACACCAGCCCGCTCTGAGCCAGCGGACGCCATACAGGTACACAGCAGGGGCCGCTCAGCCTCCCTAGCGGACTTAGAACCCCCCCTATACAACCCTCACAGCCCACACAGTCTCTCCCAGGCATCGCTGTGCTCAGGGGATGGATGGGACATGGAATCTCAGATGCGCTCCATGCATGCTTATTTGCGCTCTCTACCCACTAAACATGACTTTGAGCACTGTGTCTCCCGCATGGAGAAGAGCTATAAAAGGGAGATAGCTGACCTTAAGAGGGACCTGGGGGCACGCATGGAAGACATAGAAGACACTACAGATGGCATCTGTACCACTCTACAGACACATGAGGAGACCCTAAACTCCCACACAGTTATGATACAGCAGCTCATGTACCATCAGGACGACATTGAGAACCGTAATAGAAGGAACAATGTCAGAATACGTGGTATTCCTGAGTCAGTGGAGCCCAAGGACTTAGCTGGGGCAGTGACCGCCATCTTTAACCAGCTACTGCAGAAGCCCAAAGACGCCCACATAGAGCTAGACAGGGTCCACAGGACCTCTGGCCCCAGAAACACTGACTCCTCTTTTGTCAGGGACACGCTCTGCAGGGTCCATTATTACAAGGTCAAGGAGGAGATTATGAGAGCTGCCAGTACACAGGACTCTATCCGTTTAAATGATGTTCCAGTTATGCTCCTGCCAGACCTCTCACGCCAGACCCTGGCTATGCGCCGGGCCCTCAAGCCCATCACTGCAGTCCTCCAAGAGAAACAAATCAAATATCAATGGAGGTTCTCCTTCCAACTCCGAGTCCGCCATGAGGGGAAGACCGCACTGTTTCGCACACTGGGTGACCTCCCCAGGTTCCTAAGCACACTGGAACTACCCCAAATAGTCCTGCCTGACTGGCCTATACAACCCACGACCCCTGGCCTTCCATTCCAACCTCAATGGCTGAAGGGTGGCAAACACAAACGCCAAAGAAGCTCCCCACACGGACCCCCTGATGATTGAAACCAAAAAGATGGACGCTGTCACAACTTATTGATCCAGCCTGCGGGCCCCCCCTCACACCACTATGACTGGCACACGCTAACTGCCAGTTATTTACTGAGGTGGGGGTACACAACACCTGTGTACCTTGTATCCCCCAACATCTGAACTTTCGGATATGCTGTTTCGCCTCATTTGATCCCACAGGAGGCCCATCCTGCTGGACACAAAGAGCTCCCAGGCCAGACTCCGCTCTAATGCCAACCTAAGACTGCCGACATATAACACACCACTGCTCGGACAGAAGGCTAGACCAGACGCAGCTAATGTGAACCACCTCGAATTGCACTTACACGGGCAGTGTTACCTACTTCCCTTGGGTGATCAAGGATACTACAAGAGTACATTATACTACGCCAAGTCAGTCGGTCCTGCCACTGACTCTATTTTTCCCCGTTTTTTGCACTTTGTTTCCCACCATCATTATTTTTTTTACCCCCTATATCTTTTTAATTTTTTTTATTTTTTATTTTTTCATTATTTGGACCAGGCCCCGGGGCCTGACCTAGCCCATGTTTTATAAGCTTTGTGAACAATGTTATCGGTTATCCTTAGTAAACCTCTGTTTTGGCACCCCCAGGGTGTAGGGGGCCGGGAAGCACTCCATGCGCTTTCCACAGTTACCCCCCTCTAGGACCACGAGTGCCGATTAGTGCACTACGTCTCTCTTTTTGAGAATTAGTTTGATACAGAAGATTGTCGTTTTACTATATATTTTCCTTGCTTGTTTATTGCTGCCACACTGTGGCCTGATGTCTCCCCCTCTCCTTCTCTCCCCCCCTATTCCCTCTCCTCTTCTCTCACCCCAAGCTACCCCCCCTAACCCCCCCGGGGTTTGGTCCGGGCGGACCCCAATACCGGCACAGGTAAGGATCCATAATCACACACCCCTCTTATACCTCTGTGATGATGTCACCTGATAACGTAACCCTAGCCTCCTATAACTGCAGAGGCTTTAATACTCCAGAAAAGAGAAGCCAGGTGTTATACCACTTCCATAAAGCCAAGACCAAAATTTTGCTGTTGCAGGAAACACACTTCCGGGAATCAGCGATCCCAAAGCTTAAAAACCCCCACTACCACCAGTGGTTCCATAGCACGAACCCACTATCGAAATCCAAAGGGGTTTCAATAGCTTTCCACAAGTCATTCCACCCAGAAATACTGGACTCCCTTATTGACCCGTTAGGACGGTACATATTTCTCAAACTAAAATGTAATTCTTCTATCTTCACAGTGGCTAATGTCTATGGACCCAATCAGGACCAGGCGTCCTTTCTCTCTAAGGTGGTTGGTAAGCTACTCTCATTTGGAGGTCCGTGCTTTATATTAGGTGGTGATCTGAATGTAACCCTTTCTCCGGCCCTGGACTCCTCCTCGGGTAAGTCAACCTTATCTCACAATGCACTCACACAGATAAAGACACTCCTGCACTCTGCACAACTTGTGGATGTGTGGCGGGTGCAACACCCGTTCGAGAGAGATTACAGCTGTTATTCTGTAGCACACAACTCATATAGTCGTATAGACTACTTTTTAATCTCCCAAGCCCTACTAGACACACCGCTGAAGGTTTCCCTAGGGAACATACTATGGTCTGATCACGCCCCAGTACACCTCAGCCTGGCCCCTCCACGGTTATCCCGAGACCGGACATCGTGGAGATTGAATGACAACTTATTAAAAGACACTCCATGTGTTGCAGCCATTAAACAGGCGATCCAGGACTTTATTGAGGTCCATCGCTCTGATGACACTAACCCCCTGACCAAATGGGAGGCCCTGAAGTGTGTACTGAGAGGTGTCTTCATCCAACATGGTTCCCGCCTTAAAAAAGCACGGACCGCGGAAATATCCCGGCTACTAGCGACAATAAAATCGCTTGAAGCATTGCACAAGAAAGACTCAAACCCGGTGACTTACGTAGACTTATCTAATGCCCGCAGAGAACTCCTCAGCCTATTAGACGCACATTCCCTCATAGCCAGAGACAAGGGCCGCAACTATCACTACGCTTTCGGGAACAAATGCGGACAGCATCTAGCCAGGGTCCTACACCCCAGGCCCCCACGTAAACCGATACCCTACATCTGCACACCTGACCAACGGAAGATACATAACCCCCAAGGCATATCAGAGGCCTTTAAATCTTATTACGCTGACCTATACAACCTGCGCCCCCAAACAGAAACTGACAGCGGGCGGCGTACACGCTTAACTGAAATGACGGACTATATAAGGGAGACTGCCCTGCCACAAATTGACCCCGAGCACACATCTGCCCTAGAAGAACCACTAACAACGGCGGAATTTATTCTAGCCGCTAAGGGCTTAAAATCAGGAAAATGCCCAGGCCCTGATGGCTTTTCCCCCAGGTTTTATAAAGCGTTCGCCCCCTCACTCTGCCCACTATTAGCCTCGGCGTTTAATGCTATCGATAACGCACACCCACCCTCACACAACCTACTGTCCGCTAATATATCAGTTATACCGAAACCCGGTAAAGACCCTTCACAATGCGGGAGCTATAGACCGATTTCTCTTCTCAATATTGACATCAAACTCTATGCCAAGGTCTTGGCGACCCGCCTCTCCCCCTATCTGCCCACCATTATACATAGAGACCAGGTAGGTTTTGTCCCTGGACGCGAGGCCAGGGACAACACCACGAAGACCATCCACCTCATCTCCTACATAAGGAAACACAACTTAAAGGCTTGCCTACTCTCGTTCGATGCGGAGAAGGCCTTTGACCGAGTAAATTGGGACTTCTTACGCCTATCTCTAGAACAAATAGGTCTTGGACCTACATTCGTGTCCAAAGTAATGGCACTATATTCTAATCCCTCCGCTTCGGTCTTAGTCAATGGCACTTCATCCACACCGTTCCAGATCTCAAATGGCACGCGACAGGGATGCCCATTATCTCCGCTGCTATTTGCCATAGTAATAGAACACCTAGCACAGGCAATACGAGGCAACACTTCCATCCTGGGCATACAGACACCCTCCGCAGAATACAAACTATCTCTTTATGCGGATGACCTGTTGGTCTACGTACAACAACCACACACATCCTTACCCTCACTGTTACTGGAATTCAATCGATTCGGGAAGTTCAGCGACTTTAAACTAAATATAGCCAAAACGGAAGCCCTTAATATTTCCCTCCCCACACATACTCTAACCCAGGTACAAGCCAATTTTCCCTTCCAATGGAGTGCCAGGAGTATATCTTACTTGGGAATACAGATACCGGCCGATCTATCGGAACTGTATGCCCTAAATTATCTGCCCCTGGTGACCCGTTTACGTAAAGACTTAGATGACTGGAACACTACTCCCTTGCCATGGTTCGGACGCATAAACACTTTAAAAATGGACACACTCCCCAAACTACTCTATATCTTCCAAACAGTGCCCATCTCAGTCCCAAAACGCTTCTTCAATCTCCTACGTTCTATGTCCATTCGATTTGTGTGGCACCAAGGTATGCCCCGCATCAAACACACACTTCTCACATACCCCAAAACCCAAGGAGGTGCGGGTCTTCCTGACTTTGAGCTATACCACAAAGCAGCTCTCCTGGCCAGAATCACTGAATGGTTCCCACGCCCCCTCAATAAAGCATCCACTATGGTAGAACAGGACCTATCTCCCCACGATCTTCGAGCTTTGTTGTGGGGACACGGGCAATCTATACACCTATTCTCAACGTCCCCGCTAACAGCTGCCGCCTTACATCTGTGGTATAAGAAAGGGATGCAGCCCCTACTGTCCTCGGAACCCTCACCCCTTACTCCGCTATTCGACCACCCAGATGTACCTCAGGGAGAAGGATCACTCACAATAGGCCCCTATCTCCGCACTGAGTGGCCAGTGGCGAGGTCATTTGTAGACACCACCTCTGGCAAACCGGTTCTACCGGGGGGTCGGGGTAATTGGCTCACAGCCATAAGGATCACATCATTCTGTTCATCTCTCTTCTCCTCCTCTCAGATACACAGACCTCTCACAGAATTCGAACAGCTGTGCTCTCTCTCCGAACCTCCACAACACTCGCTCTCCGCTATGTACACACTACAACATACCCTCCTACACAAACATCCTCCATCTTACACCAGGAGGTGGTCCAGGGACCTGGGAAAGGAATTTACCGACACCGACTGGCTGAAGTCATTTTATTTTACGCACAAGACCTCAACGTCATGTTACAATCAAGAGAAAAATTTCAAGCTGTTAGCAAGATGGTATAGGGACCCTCAAACACTGCACAACATCTTCCCATCCGTGCCTCCCACATGCTGGAGGTGCGGCTCGGCTGATGGCAGTTACTTACACATATGGTGGGAGTGTCAACTTGTGCGCCCCCTGTGGACACAGGTTTTTTCAGTATATAGCAATCTGTATGACAAACCTCTTTCTCCATCCCCTGAAATTGCCCTCCTATCTATGCTCCCAGGCTCTATACCATCACAAAAACGCTCCCTACTGCGCTTCTTCCTCTCAGCCGCTAGACAAATAATCCCCATGTTCTGGAAGACCACCACCAGCCCCCCCCTATCTCTATGGGTTTCCACCGTCAATGACATTATGCGCATGGAGGAAATGTTAGCCTTGGAAAATGATTCCTTCGAAAAAATTTTAAGCTCCAATGGCTCATATGGATCGAGTTCTCCTCATCGGATTCTCTGAAAAAACTAATATCACCACAGGGAGTGGGCTGAGCATCAGCCCAGCCAACCTGATTGAACGTGCTGTGCTGGGACCCGCCCGGGCCCGCCCCCCCCCCTCCTTTTCTCTCTCTCTTACCTCCCCCCCTCCCCCCCCATATCTACTCTGCTCCCTCTCTACCCCTCTAACCTTGTTACCTTATTTCTTTGAAGACCGATGTCAACCACTCCCCAGGGCTCAACCCTAGACGGGTGCCCCTACAGTTAATATGGCATGTATTGTTGGCTTTAGATAATATTACACCCCTGGGACCAGGGGCCGTTTATTTTATGCTGTTTGAATATACCTCATGCCAAATGATACTCACTGTTGACAATTTGATGTTACATATACGATGTATCCTGTTAAACTTCAATAAACACATATTTGACTATAAAACGCTGGGATACACTGGGGCTATCATGGCTGGGCAGGATAAACTCAGTGAAAATGACCCTACTTCCCCGCATTCTTTATTTGTTTAGATCACTGCCTATACCCATTCCAAAAGATCACCTACGAAAATTCCAATCTAAAATTATACAATTTATTTGGGAAACAAAGGGACATGGATTAGCTAAGGGTACCCTTCATAGGCACCAGACTCAGGGGGGTATTGGGGTTCCCAACCTCCTCTGGTACTACCAGGTGGCTCAACTCTCACAAGTATACCACTATCTACTCCAAATATGCTCTTCCGGATTGGGTGCATATGGAACGACAAGCCATCCCTCAGTATACTCTGGATTATATTCTCTGGTCCTCTGCTAGATCTAGACCTGCCGTCATGGTCCCTACACTATCCCACTTGCTCACATTGTGGGACTCTCTCAAATGCAATCCTCAGTTAGTCTCCCATTGGCACCCGCTTTCCCACTTATTCAGAAATCCTTTATTCCCTCCGGGAATGGACATAACAGCTTTCCAGTGGTGGTTGGATAAGGGGATGTATAGGATAGGACACTTCGCTAACACCACGGGCCCCCTTCCTAGGGCCCATTGTGTTAGCAAACTCGACATGCCCAACACGGAACAGTTCCGTTACAGACAAATTGCTCACTTTATCCAGTTGCTTTATCCAGTTGCTTCCCAACTTGCACTCTCTTGCGGTCACAGATTATGAAAGGTGGTGTGGTCAGACTGAGGAGCAGAAGGGTGGGATTACAGTAATTTACCAATCACTTGCTCAAGCTAATACCAAAACACTCTACATGAGAGACTGGGAAAATGATTTACAACATACATGGAGTGTTGCAGAATGGCATAGAGCTTCTACGGCAGCCTCAAAGGGGATTTTGATTGTTACACTGATTGAAGCTAACCTGAAAATCCTCACGAGGTGGTACATGGTCCCCCTGAAACTCTCCAAAATGTATCCGACTGCTTCTCCATTGTGTTTCCGCAACTGCGGACATGTGTGGTCTATGCTGCATGTCTGGTGGGACTGTCCCAAGATCAGAAGTCTCTGGAATAGAATATTTAATATTATTAGGAAAATTACGGATTTACCGATCCATAAATCTCCTCACATTGCCCTAATAAATTTTCCTTGCCCAAATACTCCCCGTCTGACCCAAATGCTCATTATGTTCATGCTCCTTGGAACTAAACTCACAATAGCACTTGGAAAACACCAACAGTTTCTCTTCTCCTGTTTAAGAGAAAGATTTCCTGGATAATGACCCAGGAGAAAACAGTAAAGCCCCATACACACGGTCGGACTTTTTCATCAATTTGGTCCGATCGGACAAGGTTGTTGAAAAATCAGACCGTGTGTATGCACCATCGGACAGTGTTCGTCCGTTTGTCCGTCGGACAAAGTCTTATCTCCTGCTGGAAAGATTTCCCGTCAACCCGGTCCGATCACACCAAATCCGAGCGTGTGTACGCTTGTCCGACGGACAAAGTGCTACGCATGCTCAGAAGAAATTCTGTGACGGAAGCGCTCGGTCAGGTAAAACTACCTTTCCTAATCGACACAGCACATTCGTCACGCTGCAATGTTAAAATGTCTTTAATGCAGCGCATTCTCTTTTTCTTTACAATGCAACAAGAATGACATCTTTTAGCTGCTCCTATTCACCCGCACTTCTCACAAACTTACTTCTTTATTACTTTGCAGCATTTATACACTACATGTTTATTTTTACTCAGATCGTAATACAATCTTTCTTATTTTTTTACCCAGATTTTTTTTTTTTTTGGGGAATACATATTTGAAGGAGATTTTTTTTTTTTTGGAGGGGGTTTGTATGTCTCAACTTAGCAAAACCACATTATTAACATTTGTATTTCTTGCTTACATTTACTAGGAGTTTGTTGGTTGTTGGTGCCCCTTGTTAATTCTAGGATTAGTGAAATGTACCTGCCTACTCAAAGAAAAACTGTCATTGTAGAAAAGTAAAACACAATAGTCAATGATTATTTCAAATCAAAAAAACCTTTATTTAGGTCTCAGCAACAGACCAAAGAGGAACGCAGCCATGGTGAAACTTGGGGAATTTGCAAAGCCTTGGACACCCATGGCAACCATCATTTTACAGACTTAAACAATTGGGGGCATGAAGACTACCTATCTAAATAATAAGGGAGCGCAATCTGGTCCTGAAGTCCAAAACATCCGGAACTGCAGCAGATGCCATCTAGGTCCCCAGGCTCTGGTACTACGAGAGGCTCCATCTTCTCTCAGACCAGACTGAGTCCAGGTTGTCACTCTCTTGTCTTCCTTGTACGCTTCCTTCCACGCCGTGGTGCTGGTGCTGGTGGGGTGGCAGAAGGAGGAGGAGGAGGCGGAGCAAGGTCACTCTCGCAAACATGTGTGAGGGGAGTCATCTCCTCAGCCATCCCCTCATTTAGTATTTTGAGGATGACCTCCTCACACATGCTGCGTTGCCCCGCCTCCATACCCGTAAATTTACTTGTAACCAAGGAGGCAAAGGCCTCCTCGTAGGTGGGTGTGGCATAGAGGGAGGCTGAGGCATCTTTTATCAGCTGGAGCGCTGACTCTCCCACCTCCCCCATGTTTTTCGCCCTTCTGTAGGGAAGGCGGAGGGGAGAGACTTGGGAGACAGTCAGGCTCCTACGCCTACCCCCCTCTTGGCTGCCACTACCCCCTGCCTCCTCCTGACTGCCACCTTCCACAGCCACCTCCTGGCTGAGGTCTTCCTGTGTATGAAAAAGGGACATAGTTTCAGTTATTTGTTCATCAAACACACACAATTCTCATCTAGTGACTGTTGCAAAATGTTTTCAAATACAAAACCATACAATTCTCAGCCCTGCAGTTTAGATTCTTCCCAAAAATGTCTCCCACACCACTGTCTGTTGATATGTCAATCACGTTAGGAAATAAGCAATTGGGGATCCTGAATTAACTGAACATCATTCATTATTCAACAAACTGGTTCCAGAACTACTATACCTGGAACAAGCTGGGCACCTGCACATATTCCTGACTGGAAGGCCCAGGTTGGTCCTCGGAATCCTCATCAAGGGTGGCGTGCGTGGAAGGACGCGTGCAAGGAAGAGTCGAGAGTGACTTCCTGACAGTAGCCTGGTCTTTGAGAAAGTGGAGCCTGTCATAGTACCAGAGCGTGGGGACATAGACATCAGCTGCTGCAGCTCCAGATGCTTGTGACTTCAGGACCTTATTGCGCTCCCGGAAATAGGTAGTCTTCATGTTGGTGATCTTCACTTTTAAGTTTGCGACGGTTGCCATGGGCAGGGTAGGCTTTACAAATGCCACCAGTTTCAGCAGGGCTGCGTACCTCTTTGGTCTGTTGCTATAATCCCTGTGTTTTGCCTGCCATAAGAGGGGGAATTGCCGGTATTTATCAATGAAGTGTGGGAGAAAGCTCACGTTGTAGAAGGCATCCATCACCTCTGCAAGACACAACGCCACACAAAACAATATAAATAATGTCAGCCTAAACTCTCCTAATCTTCTCCATAAAGAAGCCTCAAGTTCTAATCAGTCTAGGCTAGTTATGTACCAACGTCAAATTGTACCTTCGTTTGTAGCGATCGTCTCGTGCGTGAGCTTTCTCTCCCCTCGTCTCCCAGATCGTGGCTACGACACAGGCGTGTGACGTTTTATATACACTGCGCATGCTTCAAACTCCGCCCGCCCCTGACGATCTTTCTCGTCTATTCCCCACCCCTTCTCTTTACGGCGTAGTGGGGAGAGCACATGGCGGGGACACAGCAGGTGCGCCACAAATATCCCACCAACGAGGAGGAGGACGAGGAAAGTCCGGAGGCAGAAACGTCCCGATCCCGGAACCTGAAATTCAAGGCCTCCAATATGTCATTTGGAGAAATGTTGGAGATGGTGGACATATTAAAGAGGAGCGACTATGATGGGAAGTATGGGCCTTACCTCAACCCCAATGTCCGCAAGGCCAAGATCATGTCTAAAGTTGTGAGAAGGCTGTACAATCATTTTGGGGTACAACGATCCAAGGAGCAACTCAGGAAACGCTGGTCAGACCTGAAACTGAGGGAGGCCGATCAGTACAGAAAGATCAAGAGAATTCTTCAAAAAAGTAAGTAGTTGTGTTTTGTGTTTGATTTCTTGCTTGCATACTGCTCCATTGTGTTTTGATTTTTACCAAGTTGTACATTCCAAAATGGCCACTTTCAGGTTCGTCTGTGCATTCGATCGTACTCAGCCTCGATCTTTCTGCCACTGTCATGGTCGTGTGTGTGTGCATTCGATCGTACGCAACCTCGATCGTTCGGCCACTTATAATACGATGTTTGGTGTTTTTTTGGGGAAAGGAAGTTTGTTCTCACTAGAAATGTCATCAAGAATGTAAAGCCAATTTATTCAATGTAAAGGAGAGGTCACTCAGTAGCTGTTTACCCATCTGGACTCTAGAGCACTAGTGCTGGGACACCCAAACCCCCTTTTTATTATGCTTTTCCACACATGTGCTCCAGTGGATACTAGAGGGGGGTCTCCATCACACAAACTTCTACCAAAAAGCTAGTCAGTTTAGCACCTTTACAAAGTGACTTCATTCATGTAGTTGACATTTGTAACTGGCCAAACTAAAATAGTGTCCGTCACTTTCAAGCAATGTTTGTCATTTCCTATTTCTGCCCTCAATAGCTTGTGTTGCTAAATCTTCCTTTTGGACATTCTCATAGGGGAGCGAAAACTTGGGCCGTCTGAGGAAACCCCCAAACCAACACCTACCAAAAAAGGGGAAAGAGCAGAAGCAGAGGAGGAGGAGGAGGAGGAAGGAGAGATCATCGAACTTGGAGAAATTGTCACCACAACAGGTGAGTGTGGGAGAACACAGCTACTGGTAAGCTAATCCATGTATGGCTGCCTCATTTCCAACACCCCATTTTTGTTTGTTTGTGGTTTTTAGGTGACGTGGATGTTGTGGAAGAAAAATCGCACTTTACCACAGAGAGTGCCCACGTACTCATCGGAGAGATAATGGTCTGCAATAGAGATCTAGATTACATAAAGCAAAACATCAATGATGTTCAACAAAAATTGAAGAACATCATTGATATTTTAGGAAAAATATGAAAACGCACCAAGTAATTAACACACATTTGTGCCAGCTTCAGAACACATTTGCAACTTAAAAACTGTCTGAAATTTGGAACATGCACACATTGTGTCCACATGTGCTAGCTCCCACCATGGTGGATGAATGGCAACGTTTTTTTGGGGGTGCAAACACTTTACGAACTACGAAAGTGGTTGTGGTGAAGGGGTTGCACCCCCAAAAAACGTCCATTCATCCCCATGATGGAAAATGGCACTTTTGAAGCTTCTAGGCATGTGTTTTACCATCTAATGACCATTTTCAGTCCCAAATTGTGTGCATGTTCCAAATTTCCACTTTTCGGGGGTGACCCCCCCATGTGATGAAGGCAAGATCAAACACACTTTGAACATATAGTCATGTCTGATCTTGTCTTCACTTTACAAAGTTGAACTTTCCAAGTTCCTAGGTTCTGTTTTGCTCCATGCCTGGTTTTACCAATTGCGGAATGTTTGTAAACAATGTTGTAAATAACCAAGATGTTGTCAGTTTTGGCGTGAAGATTGTAAACGCACTTGGGAATGTTTTCCTAGTAAACTTTTATTTTTCTAAATGTGTGGCTTCCTTATTTAAAAAACACAATGCATTATGTATGTAAAATGAAAAGGATATGGGGGGCAATGGGTGTTATTTACTAAAGGCAAATCCACTTTGCACTCCAATTTTCTTTCCCGGGGAACTTTTTCAATGCACTTGTAGAGCATAGCGGATTTGACTTATGTAAATGACACCCACAGTGCTTTGTACGAAAACACGGAGCACAGCATTTTGGAGAATACACACATGTCAGACCTGGTGATGAAAAGGAGTATTTTGGGTGTCAGTTATGCAGTACAAACCTTCTCTAGACCAAAGATTAGGTAGCAAACACACAACATGAGAATAATCTTTTTGGGAAGAAGAGACTGTTACCTCCTTTTGCCCAGAAAGTGCATTCCCACTGTCGAAGGCAAAGGGAAAAAATGTCAAAGTAAAATAAGCTAAAAAGAAGACTGAAATGACATGAAATCATAGGTTGGTTAAAATATCAGATTTATTAAAAAATGCCTCTCACACATCGTCAGGCAGAGCAATGGCCCCCCTACCCACAAAGTACTGCATATATTGGTCCCGGACCACACGGGCATTTAGAGGGGGCAAGCCTGGACGTGCCACTCGAAGGGCTGTGAGTTCGGCATTTGGAGGGCCCTCCACATCTGGGCCAACGGGCACCACATAGTTCCTGTTATGTCTTTTGAGGAAGTTGTGCAATATGCAACAGGCAAGAACTATGTGGTTCAGTTTGTATTCCGCCAAGTTAAATGCCGTCAGGAACAGGCGGAAGCGGCTGGCCAGGATGCCAAAAGCGTTCTCCACAACTCTTCTGGCTCTGGACAGCCTGTAGTTGAAGACCCTCTGGTCCGGGGTGAGGGTCCTCATCGGGAACGGCCTCATCACATGGGGAGTCAACGCAAACGCTTCATCTGCGACAAAGACGAAGGGGAGTCCTTCGGCATTCTCCTCTGGAGGTGGCAAGCACAGACTGCCACTTTGGAGACGCCAGTAGAACTCCGTGTGCGTAATGGCCCCACCATCCGATATCCGGCCGTTCATCCCCACGTCCACATACATAAACTCGTATGTTGCCGACACCACCGCCAACATCACTACACTATTAAACCCTTTATAATTATAATAGTAGGACCCCGAGTTGGGCGGTGGGACGATGCGGACGTGTTTCCCATCAATTGCCCCTCCGCAGTTAGGAAAGTCCCAACGGCTGGCAAAGTGGGAGGCCACAGTCTGCCATTCCTGTGGCGTGGAAGGGAACTGTGGAGTGAAACAAGAAAAAAAAAATAGTCACTTTGCACCTAAACATTGCAAGCAGATTAGACAATCAACATCTTGGAACAAGAGCATTGTCTAAAATTGGAGGCTGGAAAGTATTTGCACAGAAAAGTAGAGGCTCCCCTTCACAGATTACTCACCCCCCCATCAATCCCCCCACTTCTGATGGGCCATTGGCAATAACTAGGGGTTTTGGGGGGGGGGGGGTGGTGGACAGCTAACCCTCTGCACTTCATTGATTGGCAAATGGCTCAATAATGTGGGCTAGTTTGGCCAGACCCTCTGTACTTAACACTATTGGCAGGCCACAGGAAAGATCAAATAACATTTCAACCCCCCCCCCCCCAAAAAAGGCAGGCACAGTGTGACATTATTAAATTACCAAGCAAGCTAATAGGAGGGAAAGAAGACAAAAAAATAGGAAATGGAATGTATGGAGGCAGTCCCTTGCACTACATGCTTTGCTGAATTCATCCCTAAAGATGCGCACTATAAAGAGGTAGGTATATAGTGTGTATGGACCTTGGGAAAGCCAGCAGATAAAGGATTGGTACCATCTGACAGAGCAGTTGGGGGAGGGGGTTCCTAATGAGTTTGCCCCCCCCCCCCCACCAAAAGAACAAAAAAAGGGGGCTCTACATGAAGTAAACCACACAGCAAACATTTGTGCATATTTTAGGGGGTGTTTTGGGGCAAACAATACTATGCAGCAGACAAAAGACATTGCTTAAGTGACTAGGCCATAGGTGTCTATTGGGGCAGAAGAGCATGCTGGTGAGGTAAGTGAAGGGAAAAATGCATGAAGGAGAAAAGGGGCACAGCATATTAGAACATATTGCAATCATGGTAATTAGGGAAGGAGGTCAAAAATACAAGTCATTAGCAAACAGAGCATACATAGAAGGGAATAGTAAAGTAGAAATGTTACCTTAATATAGTCCTCCTGCAGGACCTGAATGATGGCAGAACAGGTCTCTGGAATAATGATTCCCAGGGCCTGGGGAGAGATACCTGAAGAGAACTTCAAATCCTGAAGACTTCTCCCTGTCGCCAAGTACCTCAACGTGGCAACAAGCCTCTGCTCCGGAGTAATGGCTTGTCTCATGCAGGTATCCTGCCGGCTGATAAAGGGGGTCAGCAAAGCCAAAAGACGGTGAAAATCGGGGTCCGTCATCCTGAGAAAGTTCCTGAAATCATCAGGATTATTCTCCCGGATCTCACGAAGCAAAGGCATGTGCGAGAACTGGTCACGCTGAAGCAACCAATTCTTGGTCCACATACTCCTCGTCACTCTGTTCATGGACGGGTCTTGGGTCAAAGCTAAAAGCCCGACACCAATTCCGCGTACAGCACGAACTCGGCGACGAGTACGCACGGGAAACATCGCTCAGAAGGTCACAAAAGGTCGGCTGGTCAGAACGGACAAACAGAAAGCACCGATAAACAGCAAGGCCTGAAAGAACGAAGTGAATAGCAGCAACGAGCAGACAATAAGCAGTGCAAATCAAAGCGTCCTATATCAAGATATAGGCCGCAATGACCAACAAATGCGAACTGACTACACGCACTAATAAACAGATACGCACGACAAGCACAAACTGAAGAGCAGTAACGATCTGAGTCAGAAAACTGAGAAGCGCGAATCTTAAGTCACCAAACTTCCACTAACTCTCGATAAACACGGGATCAGCAGAAGGAGCCCAACGGGTGCCTGACGTGGTGCTGAACTTCCCTTTTGTAATCTCGTGGACGACGACTTACGTCACGACGTTCTTCCGGACCGGATATTCCGACAACGTAGTCCGACCGTGTGTACGCAACGCCAACATCGGACAAAGTACGTCGGACAAAGTCCGACTGACCTGGTCCGCGGATTGTCCGAGCGTGTGTATGGGGCTTAAGCATTCTTCTTGACTCCACCGCTAAACATGATGCTATCTGGGCTCCCTGGATTAGATACATGTCATCATTACCAACCACCGACTAGCCTTATGTCGGGTGCCGTCGGTGGACGAGTTTCACACTGTCGAACGCTTGCTCCTTCTCCTCTTTTCTCACCCTCTTTTTCTCTCTTTTCGCCTTTTCTTTCCTTTTCTTATCTCCCCAGAAACCTGTAATACAGGTACTGTTTTCCTTATATGTTTTGGAGATGTCACTTCTATCACATGCTGCATCTCTAGTGTTGGAATACTTCCACATGTTATTCTGACTGATTCTTTAACGTTTTGATTTATTATCTTAGCAACCTGTTAGTCTAGCGTTTGCTTATTTATCCTTACTCTAGACACTTCCTACTAGGCAAAGTACTCCTTTCATCTGTTGAAAATTCTCTTGATGCCCGACACGCCTTTGGGGATTGTTCTCCTTTGCCCAGCACAGCTAGTTCCCATTGGGGGTGCTGGGGGGAGGGGGTGACCCCTCTTTGTCGGTTCGTCCATCTTGAGTGCAAACTTTTGGACACGTCCTAGAGATCCTGGTTTTACCACTTTGACTGTAAATGGTATCAACGTTATGGTTCTTGTATACTGATGCTATTTCCTGTATTCTTATTTTAATGTATTTCTCTCTGTTTGAAAAACTCAATAAAAAACTATTGAAAAAAAAAAAAAAAGAATTGTCAGGCAGAAGCGTGGTCGAATAACAAGCCAGGATCAGTTACAGAGCAGGCAGAGGCATAAGGGGTGTGAGGGTACTGAGGCTTACATTTACCATACTTCACTAATAATTTACTGAAGTATGGTAACGGCGAAAACAGTCAGCTATACAGAGGCCTGGTTGGGAAGGACAATGGGGACAATAATAAGATGTGTCTATTCTGACTCCTCTACTGGTGCACACCTTACATCTTTTTTGACATCTTTGGCCTGTTGGTTTGAGAGGGATTTTATTCGGAAAGTGGCGTTCGGATAGTCAATAGATATTTTCTGGTGGGCCTTGTGGAATATAAGGGCAGTGTAAATTTCCTCCTGGTAGACAAGAAAGGGTTGGGGGTTTTTGGGTGGAGTTGCGGTAAATGATATAGGAGCTGTATATGGCCAATTGAAAAAAAGAAATTGCTACTTTTTTTATACCAATGGTATGTCTGTCTTGTGGCAAGGTATGGTTTGAGCATTTGGCCGTTCTGGGGATTTCCACGTAGGTGTTATTGTTGGTTCGAAGACAACATGTAGACATCCCTTCTGTCCCTACACTGCCAGAATCTCCTTGTTTCACAGACTTGCTGTCTCTCCTCTTCTCAACTTATGACATATTGACATGTCTTTGAGGAAAGCCCTTCTGTTTCTTTCTTACGGTGCCACATGCTGGCGTCTTCTTCCGGTGAAGGTTGTGGAACAGGGGCACACTTGTGTAGAAACAAGTGGTATTCTTTGTTGAGTAGGGGGTAGGGGGGTATATGAGGTCCCAAACAAATTTCCCAAGTAGTCCGGGCAATTAGGGGGCTGCAGCTGGGTGTCCTTCCATTCGTACACTATGAAGGCATATGTGTACCCTGTGGCTCGGTCACACATATGTGTTGGTCCGGGGGAAATAACTGGGGGAATATTTCTGAATAATAATTTAGTATTGGCCGCATTTTGTAAAGCCTGTCATAATTTGGGTCATTTCGTGGAGGGCACTGGGTATTATCACTGAAATGTAGAAACCTCATGATCATCAGATATCTGTTTCTGGGCATTACCACGGAGAAGATCGGTATGTGGTGGATGGGGTGGGTTGACCAATAGGAACGCAATTCATTTTTTTAGGTGAGTCCCATACAAAGTGTAAGGCCCAAAAAAAACTTCAACTCCTCCACTGTTAGGTCTCTCCACTTGTAGGGACGGCATAATAGGATGTTGGATTGTTCAAAATAAATTGCTGTGCATACAGGTTGCACTGGGCCACAATTGACGCTAACATGTTTTCCATAAAAATTTTATAAACAAAATTGATTGGGGAAAAATTCTCTGTGTCCACCTGGACTCCTGGCTGGGCAGTGAAAGGGGGAACTTTAGCTTCTTCTGAATTAGGAGGAAGCCACAAGGAGTTCTAAAGGGCATAGGGAAGGCTGGCATGGGTCCTAACCCTTTGGGGCTGAGGTGACACCCCACTGGTACTTGGCCTTTCTTGCTGAGGTACTGCGGTGCTGGTGGATCGCATTGCGGTGCTGGTGGATGCCACTGCTGCTTCACCAGAATGCCTTCGTTTGGCGGGCAGAATATCTTTCTCCTCTGAGTCTGTCAGTGTTCCACTACTGAGGACTGGTTCATAATTTACGTCAGACTCAGAATCCGAAAAAGTGAGCTCCTCGTTGCTCTCGTCGGCCGTGGAAAGTATTTGGTATGCCTCTGCGGCGGAAAAGCATCTTTTGGACATGGTTGTTGGTGGTGATGAGACTGCACAGGTGTGTTCTAAGCCTGCACTGATGGGCACTGATGAGGCGGCACTGATGAGCACAGATGTGCACTGATGTGCACTGATTGATGGCACATATGTGCACTGATGAGGCGGCACAGATGTGCACTGATTGATTACACAGATGTGCACTAATGAGGTGGCACAGATGGGCACTGATGATGTGGCACAAATATGCACTGATGTGGTGGCACAAATGGGCACTGATGAGGCAGTACAGATGGGCACTGATGAAGCAGCACAGATGTGCACTGATTGATTGCACAGATGTGCACTAATAAGGTGGCGCAGATGGGCACTGATGAGATGGCACAGATGTGCACTGATGAGGAGGCACAGATCGGCATTGATTGGGACAGATGGGCACTGATGAGGCTGCACAGATGTGCACTGATGAGGCGGCACAGATGTGCACTGATTGCACAGATGTGCACTGATGAGTCGGCACAGATGGGCACTGATTGGCATAGATGGGCACTGATTGGCATAGATGGGCACTGATGGCACAGGTGCGCACAGATGGCACACTAGCTATAGATGCTAATTGTCACTGTGGTACTGATTGGGCACTGATTGGGCACTGTTTGGGCTGTTTTTTTTACTGTAAAATTACTCATGATTCAGCACAAAATCTCGCCCTCCTCACACTCGGTCTCTGTGTAAGGAGGGGGAGCCGGCAATGAGAGATGATCTCATATGTTTACATTTGAGATCATCTCTCATCGGCCATGCCAATCGCACTGTAAACGGCCGCTGTGATTGGCCATTTACAGCGATCTGTGATTGGCCATGTCCAAGGGACACGGCCAACACAGATTTACCCCGATGGACTGTAGATCCGCATGTAGCCGTCATTCGGCTATAGCGCAGATCTGAAGCAGTTAAAGTCTATGGGACACAAAAAAGAAAAATCAAAAGTCCTCATTTTAAAAGCTTATATGCAAGTTATTGCCATAAGAAGTGTTTGGGGACCTGGGTACTGCCTTAGGGGACATGTATCAATGCAAATTTTTTTTTTTTAAAACAATCGTTTTTAAAGGAGCAGTGATTTTAACCACTTAGGGCTCTTTCACATGGGGCAGATCCGTAATGATCCGCCCCGTGAAGATCCGCTGCTCAGCGGGGATCGCACAGCTGTTCCCCGCTGAGCCGGCTGATGACAGGGCGGTCCCTGCACACTGTTCAGGGACCGCCCTGTCAGTTCTCCGCTCTCCTCTATGGGGGATCGGATGAACACGGACCGTCTGTCCGTGTTCATCCGTTCCGCTCTGCAGACGGATGAAAAAATAGGGTTTTCCTCCGTCTGCAGAATCGGACAATTGCGGAGGCGGACGATAGCGGGTGTCAGCGGATGCTCATCCGCTGACACCCGCTACCCCATAGACATGCATGTATGTCCGTTTTTCATCCAAAAATGGATGGATGAAAAACGGACATACGGTCCGCATGTGTGAAAGGGGCCTTACAGATCGGAAGATTTGCCCACTTAATGACCAGGCCATTTTTTCCGATACGGCACTGTGTCGCTTTAACTGACAATTGCGTGGTCGTGCGATGCTGTACCCAAACAAAATTGACGTCCTTTTTTCCCACAAATAGAGCTTTCTTTTGGTGGTATTTGATGACCTCTGTGTTTTTTGTTTTTTGTGCAATAAACCAAAAAAAGAGCGACAATTTTGAAAAAAAAATATTTTTTTTACCCTTTGCTGTAATAAATATCCCCAAAAATGTTTTTAAAAATAAAATTTCTTCATCAGTTTTGGCCAATATATAATCTGTACATATTTTTGGTAAAAAAATAATTGCAATAAGCTTATATTGATTGGTTTGTGCAAAAGCTACAAACTATGGGATAGATTTATGGCATTATTATTATTATTTTTTTTACTAGTAATGGCGGTGATCAGCGATTTTTAGCGGTACTATGACAATGCGGTGGACAGATCGGACACTTTTGACACATTTTGGGACCACTGACACTTATACAGCGATCAGTGCTGGAAAAATTGATTACTGTATAAATGTCACTGGCAGGGAAGGGGTTAACACTAGGGGCGATCAAGGGTTAAATGTGTTCCCTCGTTTGTGTTTCTAACTGTGGGGGATGGGACTGACTAGAGGAGGAGACATATCGTTGTTCCTAGCTAATAGGAACAGATGATCTGTCTCTCCTCTCCTCACAGAGCAGGGATTTATGTATTTACACACACACGTCACTATTCTGGCACTCGTGCCCACGATTACATATGGCCAGCAGTCATTGGTTCCCTGCCAAGCAGCGGGTGTGCACACGCACCTGCTATAGGCATTTACAGGGCCGACATACAGCTACGATGGTTCGCGGGATCGTGCCGGCCTGCCGCAGTATAATGACGGCGGCTGGTCAGCAAGCGGTTGATGATGCTTAAAGGGAAACAATAAACATTTTATATTTCTTTAAATATCATGTCTGGGGGTCCCCTTAGTCTGTCTGTAAATGTGGCCAAGGCCTAAAATATATAGTATGTTTAAATGTTTGTAAAAGTCGTATTTTATAATTCAAAGTCAGAAATGAAAAAACACGTATATTCTTTGATTTCATTTTATTTAATTTTCTCTTTTCTATATATTTTCTTTTCTATATATATATATATTTATTTATTTATCTATATATATTTTTTACCTGCGTAAATCCCACATGTCTGTCATGGGGGGATGCTGTGGTGATTTGAGTATGCCCCTGGCTTTGGACTTTTATGCTGCTTTACATTATAATGTTGTGTATAGTTTTTCAAATATGTTATTTACCTTATAGATTTATCCTCCTGACGGAACGTTCCTTTGATCGCGAAACTTGTGGAGGATTATATAATCTGTGAGGAACTCCCATAATCAGAATCTTACCTTGAAGTCTACAAGTATGTGTATACTGTATTAACTTTCTCTTTTTTTACTTTCAAAAGATTTTATTTTTTAACCACTTGACCACTGGGCACTTAAACCCCCTTCCTAACCAGATCAATTTTCAGCTTTCAGTACTCTCACATTTTGAATGACAATTACTCAGTCATGCAACACTGTACCCAAATACATTTTTTGTCCTTTTTTTCACACAAATAGAGCTTTCTTTTGGTGGTATTTATTTACCGCTGGTTTTTTTTGGGCTATAAATCAAAAAAGACAGAAAATTTATTAAAAAAAACAAACAAATTCTTTGTTTCTATTAAAATTTATTGCAGAGTATTAGCAGAGTATTGGCGAGTATTGGCAGAGTATTGGCAGAGTATTGCAGTGTTGCAGAGTATTGCACAGTGTTGCAGAGTATTGGCAGAGTATTGCACAGTATTGGCAGAGTATTGCACAGTGTCGGCAGAGTATTGCACAGTGTCGCAGAGTATTGGCAGAGTATTGCACAGTATTGGCAGAGTATTGCACAGTGTTGTACAGTACTGTCACTGAGCAGCGCTGTGGGCACTACACATACAGCCCACAGCGCTGCTGCAATCTCTCCCCCTCTCCGCTTCTTCCCTCTCACTGTACCGATTGGTACAGAGAGGAGAGGGAGGAACCGGCGTCATTACGATGTTTACATGTGATCGCTCCGTCATTTGACGGAGCGATCATGTGCTAAACGGCCGCTATCAGCGACCGTTTACCTTGATCTGTGATGCGCCGTGTCCTAGAAAAGGATGTTTACCACCTTTCCGAGTCCCAGCATATTTGGAGATCATTTTCCCAGGTTATTATATATAGACTTTGCAAGGCTGTTGGGCTAGTGACTGGTAGACAATGGAGATTCCACCCCTCTGTTCCGTGGACTGTCCGCACCATATTTCATATGGAGTGAACTTTGGGGGGACTGTTTTACACTTCCAGATTTTGTGTAGGAAGTGTTGTATTTGCTGGAATCTGAAATGTTCAGAAGTGGGGATGTCCAGCTGCTGCGTACAGAATTTCATAGATGGAGGGGATACTGGGCTTGCTGGGGTTGGGCGTTTTGAGGAGCCCGCAGAAGCATGGCAAAGTCCATGGGTGCTTCCTGGGATATTAGTTTAAAGCAGTGTTCCAGCTGCAATTTTGTTTTTTAAAAGTCAGCAGCTACAAACACTGTAGCTACTTACTTTTAATAAGGACACTTACCTGTCCAGGGAGCCCATGATGTTGCCCCCCTGAGGCCGATCCTTCCATCGGATTGGGTGCCGGCGCCCCCTCCTAACAAAGGGAAACATGCAGTGGAGCCTGGCAGCTACACTGCCCGTTCCCTACTGCGTATGCGCGAGTTGCACTGCGCTTCATGAATGGGCGGCTGTCTTCTGGGACACACACAGGTCCAAGAAGACAGAGCACCCCATTTCCCAGGAGGCAACGCAAGGGATGAAGAGAAGGAACAGCTCTGTGGAGAAGGAAGTGGCAGATTAGGACGACTGCCTAGCAACAGCCATTTCTGGTAAGTAAAAAATTTTTTTTTTCAAATGTTTTTTAATATATTTTAAATAGACTGTTAATGTAATTAATTTTTTTTTAGGGTGGACCTCCGCTTTAAGGTGCAGGAGTAGCTTCCTGACCGTCCGTTAGAGAAAGAATGTGCCTTTCCCTGGATTGAAAATTTCACACCAAATGGAAAAGCCCAGCGGTACTTGATGTCTTGTTGAGTGAGGGCTGTAAGGAGTGTTTTTTAGGAATCTCCATTTCTCCCAGAGTTGGATGGCACGTTTGTGGCTGTCCTGGGGGGTCGTGCGGCTTGCTGTGTGCTCCGTGGATCCGGGGTGATGCGGATCTCCAGCTTAAGCGGCCATTACGGAGCTCTCGCGCATTTCTCTTTTTATGTATTGATTCATTGTAATCATGTTTGTGTTTTATATGTATAAATATTATAATATATTATTCTTTATTCAAATCCATTTGTATATATCGATACTGAGATAGTCAATTTTTCCTCTCCATTGTAGGAAACAGCTTTAGCAACTGTTACTACTTCCCCTTTTCGCATATAATCTCTGGATGATGGTACACATTTTTTGCTTATTGTTTCCCATTATGGGACTTTAATCTTGAGGCAAACTTGCCATTCCTTTTCACTTAATTACAGAGAATAGTCATTTGCACAATATTCACTAACAAAAAGCACCAAGGAGCTGCAAAGCTGTTTCTGTTGCCATAAATGGTTTGGGGCTTTTTTTTAAATTCATAAGTTTGCATTTCAGCAGAACTAATGTGCAGACAACACATCAGCTGCAAAACATTGCAGCCTTTGTAATTTGTCTGTCTGCTTCTTCTGAAACTAATTAACAACAAGGCATTGTACTTTATGCCATGCATAAATGACTGCCTTTTTTTACTAATATACTTACCCCTTTCAGGGACTTCATGAACTGCCATGATGCTCCCTGGCTGGCTTTTCAAGAAGAGTAGTCTATTACTATGAATGCTATTGGGTGTGGCACAAGAATGAAATGATTCATTTAGAAAACTTTTTATTATTGCTAAAGGTTGCAGGTCAGGTGATTTTTCAAATGTTGCAACAAAAGCATGTGACTTATAACGCCAACCATGAAATCAGAGAAATACAAATACAATGCATGTCTAGAATAGTTATTGAAGATTCACAGGCTTTCAAAATTCAATTCCACTTGACAAGATTCACAAAATTCAATATGACAAATACAAGTTGTGCAATTCCTCATACCCATCCCTCTGATCGTGCAATATAACATTCAACCAAAGGCTAGTTCAGAATGTTTGTTTATATGTAGGTAGCATAGTAGAAAAATAATATATATATACATAGTAATGCATGTGGGGGGCCAAAACAAGCATGATTTAAGATTACCTTAACATATTTTTTTACCCGTTATCAAAATTCATAAAAAAATGTATATTTATCTTGTATACATAAATAAATTACACATATAGAAAATTCATTTGAAATGGTCACAAAATATGCAGGGACATACCTTTTAACAGGTAGAAAACAGGGTTTATCCTCTGCATAGGGAAAATATTATTGTTGTTAGAGCTGTAAAATATACTTCAAGTCATTGGAAATGTTCATGCAAAGTAAAAAAAAAAAGTTGATTGCACTTCAGTAAGCACACAATTCAAATGGCTACAAATAAAAAATGGATACGAAAATGTTAAAGGCATACTAAAGTCTCATTTTTTTTTTTTTGTTCTTTAAAAATAACAAACGTGTCATACTTACCTGCTCTGTGCAGTGGTTTTGTACAGGGCAGCTCAGATTCTCCTATTCTCAGGTCCCTCACTGGCACTCCTGGCCTCTCTCTACTGTTGAGTGCCCCCACAACAAGCAGCTTGCTATGGGGACACCGAAGCTGAGTCGCAGTTACGCGGATCCATTCAGACATGGAGCCGCAGTTTGGCCCTGCCCCTTCTCTCTCCTGATTGGCTAACTGACTTTGATTGACAGCAGTGGGAGCCAATGATGCCACTACTGTGTCTCAGCAAATCAGGAGGGAGAGTCCAGGACGGTCGAGGCATTCATGGACATCGCTAGATCAAGAGGGTGCTCAGTTGAGTGTTAGGGGACTGAGGGGGGCTGCTGAGCACAGAAGGCTTTTTATCTTAATGCATAGAATGCATTAAGATAAAAAACCTTCTGCCTTTACAACCACTTTAATTCAGGGGTATCTCATTGTGGTCAGAAAGATGGAACAGCTTGCACAATTTGGTATAAGGGTTTTGTGCCCTTTACTAGATGAACTAGAACAGTATGGGGGTCTATATATAAACAAAAAATGGCCATACAGATGTGTTAAGCATTCACAGAGGTGCCACCAAAGAACACTGTGTTGTTTGTAATATAATTATCTCTTATGATCGCCACCTCCATTTAGACAAGATGTCTATATTTGCTGTATGTCACATTTTTAGCTGATCTTTAGGGTTTGTTCCCTTGCAGTGCAAGGGTAAATGCTTGTTTAGTGTAGTGGGGAAATGAGAAGGGGGTATTACACACCTTATCCCTGAAATAGCCAGCCTCAACACTGTGTCATCACATGACGTAATCCAAGGCTATGAACTCTACATTGTACATGAAGGAGGCTGGTGTGTCACCGTGACCAGGAGACCTTAGAAAGGAGAAATCGCTGAACTGGTCGCAGAGATCGAGGGGACCTGCCAGAGCTGGGACTAAGGTAAGTAGTATTCCTTATTTATGGAGGTCCCCTTGTTAAAGGGGGCTTCCAGATTCCGATAACCCCCCCGCAGACCCCCACAACCCTTGCCCAGTGGTTATCGGAGGCCCTTCTCCCCATCAACATGGGGACAAGGTGCTTTGGAGGGCTACCCTAAAGCACCCTCCCAATATTGAGGGCATGTGGCCTGGTATGGTTCAGGAGGGGGGGGGCGCTCTCTCGTCCCCTCCTCTTTTCCTGTAGCCTGCCAGGTTGTGTGCTAGGATAAGGGTCTGGTATGGATTTTTTAATTTTGGCACGGGGGTTCCCCTTAATATCCATACCAGACCTGAAGGGCCTGGTATGGAATTTGGGGGGACCCCCACACATTTTTTTTTTACATTTTGGTTCGGGGTTCCCCTGTGGGGGAATCCCATGCCGTTTTTATCAATGAACTTTTATGTGTATTGCTGGGACCAACAATTCATTATAGCCGCTAGCGCTAGTACTTTTAAATGACCTTTTTTCCTTTAGAAATTTTGCTCTCGGACTGTTCTAAACACAGGAAACATGCACCACTTTACAGGCATACTATAGACATAAAGGAATATTACACTTTTATTGTTTCACTTTAAGCATTATTAAAATCACTGCTCCCGAAAAAATAAAAATGTTTGCATTAATACATGTCCTGGGGCAGGACCCAGGTCCCCAAGCACTTTTAAACACAATAACTTGCATATAAGCCTTTAAAATTAGCACTTTTGATTTTTCAAGTTCGTGTCTCATAGACTTTAACTGTGTTCGCGTGTTCCAACAAATGTTTTGCCTGTTCGCATGTTCTGCTGCAAACCGAACAGGGGAGGCGTTCGGCCCATCCCTAGTTTTCAGAAGTCTGGCAAGAGGAAATTCAGGACAGTTGGGTCATCTCCACAGTAACGCTTGGGTACAAGCTGGAATTTTGGGACTTTCCACTGTCTCGTTTCCTGAGGTCAAACGTTCCCAAAGATCCAGAGAAAAGACAATCTCTGTTTCAGACACTAGACCGATTAATATCTCAAGGGGTGATCATACAGATCCCCACAAAAGAGCAAGGTTTGGGGTTTTATTCAAATCTTTTTATGGTACCAAAACCAAATGGAGATGTCAGACCCATTCTAGATCTAAAAAATCGAAATCAGTTCCTGAAGATCTGCTCCTTTTGAATAGAGACGATCAGGTCAGTCATTTCTATCCTTCTAGGAGGGATGCATATCTGCATGTTCCTATATTTCCCGCTCTCCAAAGGTTTCTGTGGTTTGAGTTAGAACAGCAGCATTTCCAGTTTGTAGCCTTGCCCTTCAGGCTAGCTACAGCACCCCACGTGTTCACAAAAGTGCTGGCCCCACCTCTAGCCAGGTCAAGGGCACAGGGCATAACAGTCGTGGCGTACCTAGACAATCTATTTCTAATAGACCAGTCGTGGCTTGTTTGGAGCAAAGCATACACATTACAACCAGTTACCTGGAAAGTTTGGGTTGGATTCTCAACCTAGAGAAATCTTCCTTAATACTGCTAAAAAAGGCTGGGTACTTTGTTCTGATCATAGACACAGCCCAGGAAAAGATGTTCTTGCCTCAGGCAAAGATCAACTCCATAAGAGAGCTGGTGCGGATGGTCAGGTCAAAAGGCGATCCCTCCATTCGCCTTTGCATGAGGTTGCTAGGAACCATGGTGGCTTCATTCAAAGTAGTTCCCTATGCCCAGTTCCATTCAAGACTGTTGAAAAACAGTATCCTGTCTACTTGGAACAAAACCATTCAAGCTTTAGACTTGTCAATGCGGCTTTCCCCAAGAGTGTCCCAAAGCCTCACTTGGTTGTTACTAACCCAGAGAATCTGCTGAAAGGAAAATCCTTCAGACCAGTTATCTAAAAAAGTGGTAACAACAGATGCCAGCCTTTTAAGCTGGGGGGAGAAGTACTAGAAAAGACAACTGTCCAGGGACAGTGGTCAAGAGCCAAAAGAACCTTGCCCTTCAATATCCTAGAGATTCAGGCAGTGCGTCTGGCTCTGAAGGCCTGGACTTCCAGGTTACGGGATTGTCCTGTCAGGATCCAATCTGACAATGCCACAGCTGTGGCCTATATCAATCACCAAGGGGCACCAAGAGTCTCTCAGCACAGAGAGAGGTGAACCATATTCTAACTTGGGCAGAAAGGAATGTTTCATGCCTATCGGCAGTCTTCATTCCGGGAGTAGAGAATTGGCAGGCGGACTACTTGCGTCGCCAGCAGTTATTCCCAGGGGAATGGTCTCTTCACCCCAACATATTCCGGGCTGTTTGCCAAAGATGGGGGACTCCGGATGTAGATCTTCTAGAGTCCAGGTTCAACATTAAGTTAGTCAACTTTGTGGGCAGAACAAGTGATCCACTTGCATGCGGAACGGATGTGTTGGTGTCCCCGTTGGATCAGTTCTCACTGATCTATGCATTTCCCCCTATTCAGTTGCTGCCTCGGCTTCTTTGCAGGATCAAGCCGGTAGAAAGACGATAATTCTGGTAGCACCAGCATGGCCCAGAAGGTCATGGTATGCAGAAATCGTAAAGATGGCATTGGAGGGTCCATGGTCCCTCCCACTATGGCCAGATCTCCTCTCACAGGGACCGATATTCCATCCTACCTTACGGTCTCTAAATTTAATGGCTTGGCTATTGAAACCCATCTGAGGAAACGAAAGAAAGAATGAGTTATCTCTACCCTGATTAATGCAAGTAAGCCAGCTTCTAGAACTATATATTATAGAGTCTAGAGGGCTTATATTTCCTGGTGTGAATCCAAGGGTTGGCACCCTCTGAGATATAGCATAAGCAGAATTGTTGCCTTTCTACAATTAGGGGTAGAAATGAAATTGGCCTTGAGTACTATTAAAGGCCAAGTCTCAGCTTTATCGGTCTTATTTCAAAAACAGCTTGCTACACATTCTTTAGTCCGGGATTTTATGCAAGGGGTAATGTGGCTTAAACTGCCAGTCAAACCTCCCTTGAACCCTTGGGACTTGAACTTAGTTTTGTCTGTGTTACAAAAACACCATTTGAACCGATACAACATATGCTCTTAGTCCTTCTGACAAGGAAGTTCGTATTTTTGGGTGCTATATCCTCAGCAAGGAGGGTTTCAGAATTGGCTGCTCTTTCTTGTGAAGAGCCATATATGATTATTCATGAGGACAGGGTGGTGTTATGCCCTCGTCCAGACTTTTTGCCAAAAGTGGTTTCAAGTTTTCACCTGAACCAAGATATTGTCCTGTCATCATTTTTCCAAAACCATGTTCCAGGGAAGAAAAGTCACTACATTGTCTTGATGTGGTGAGAGAAGTGAAAATCTATTTCAAGACAACTGCTCAGATTCGTAAGACTGATGATGTCTTATTTATTCTGCCAGAGGGTTCTTAAGAAAGGACAGGCAGTGTCGAAATCCACTGTCGCTAAGTGGATTTGGCAAGTTATAATTCAAACTTATAATTTAAGGGCTAAGGTTCCCCCTTTTCAAGTTAAGGCGCACTCTACCAGGGCAGTAAGTGCTTCTTGGGCAGTGTGTCACCAGGCCTCCATGGCTCGGATCTGTAAGGCCACAACTTGGTCTTCAGTTCATACATTCACAAAATGTTATCAGGTGGATGTAAGGAGGTATGAGGATATCGCCTTCGGGCACAGTGTGCTGTAGGCAGCAGTATAGGTCCTCAAGTCTGGGGGTACCCTCAGAGTTGTGTCTCCCTCCCCTCAAGTAGCATTGCTATGTGACGACCCATTAAGTTATTACTTAAGGCTCTGTGTCCTGTGATGAATGATAACGAAAATAGGATTTTTATAACAGCTTACCTGTAAAATACTTTTTTGGAGTACATCATGGGACACAGAGGTCCCTTCCCTCTTTTGGGATTTAAGTATATTGCTTTGCTATAAAAACTGATGTGCTCCTGGAAGGAGGAGGGGTTATATAGGGAGTGAACTTTCTGGATTGGGTATACCAGTGTCCATCACCTGAAGGTGGCCTATGACCCATTAAGTTATTACTTAAGGCTCTGTGTCCCATAATGTACTCCAATAAAATGATTTTACAGGCAAGCTGTTATAAAAATCCTACTTCCTCAACTCCAGTCCTCAAGGCTCCCCAACAGGTCATGTTTTCAGGCTTCCCATTATTTTGCACAGGTGATTTGATCAGTTCCACTGTGTTAGTAATTACCACAGTCGTTTCATTTGAGGGAAATCCTGAAAGCAGGAACTATTAGGGCGCCTTGAGGACTGGAGTTGAGAAACACTGATCTAAATGTTTTTGTTCAACAATAATATTTTTTGGTGTGAACACAAACTTGCTGGGTTCACACCGGGAGCTACTGTAAATATGCACTTTTTTGTCAATGGGGAATTGGGAACATGTGAAATCAAACCGAACAGCCACATACCACTCTCTACAACTATGTCTTGAGTGATGAAACATGTTAGTAGGAGGTCTTTGGGCAGGGAGTCAGGGACTAAGGCCAAAGTCTATTCTGGAATAAAGCCTTCATCCTTGATATGACATCAGTATGTGGCTGCTTGGTTTATTTTTCAGAGTGTGTTTGGAGCATGGATGGCTCCCTTCCAGCCAGCACCTAAGTTCCGGGAGACAGCGGGAGTTTGTGTCTGTGAGTTGAGGATATTCTTCTGTTATATCTTAGGGGTGAATTTAAAAAAAAAAAAAATATTCAGCCTGCAAATCTACACATACTTTTTATTCTGTTGGAACACCAGCAAAATGGAATGTTACTAGGAGTATTTGCTCTTTAGGTTGGATATTCTTTATTCAAAAGAATAGTATGAATGAGGAAAATATCACATTATGGTCACTAGATGGAGCTGATGATCATAGGACAAAACTACATATTAACTGTTATTGTCAGCTTCTTCTAGTGGCCACAATCTGAAGAACAAGTAGCCTAGTAACATCTGATTTTTCCAGCATTCACATAGAATGAATGTACATGAAGTTTTGCAGGAGGAATAGCTCTGCAAGTTATTTATAAAAACACAGCTTAGAGAGTAGGAATTTTAGAGCAAAATTTTTTAGGCATAGTAATCAGAATAAAAAGTTACATTTTCTTTCAACAATACAAATATTTATTTTGGGAAATAAAATCACTTAAGGGAAATAAATCACTGATGACTAAAACTTTAATTAAAAAATACAAGCAAAAATAGTTATATTGTTGTGGGGATATGCCATTATCTATCTTAGACCAGCAACATTCTTAAAAGAAAATATATTAGCATACTGAGAATTATTTTATGCAAGTACAAATACACTTTGTACTAGGGGAAACTGTACCTTTGTTTACAAAAAAAATAAAATGAAATGAGTCTATCAGAAATATTCTTTATGTGCTATACCTTTTTTTCCACATAAACTAAGCTTTTGCCATTGTCTGCCTAACATAAAGGCTAAGTTCACCCTTAAATAAAATTAACTATGCAATCAAGGGGCCCCAGTAGGTTAAAATACACTGTACAATTTTGAAAAATATTGCTCCCATATTTTTAACACTTCCCCTCCTCGCTGAGCTGAGCGCTCGCTCCCGGCGGGCATGAGCGCCCACGAGCCGTCTCTTAAAGGGCAACGTACAGTTACATGATTCTGCCTGTATGTGCCCTTCTGCCGCAGTATATCTGAGTGAGGCGGTCGGGAAGCGGTTGAAGGAAAACATTTTCTTGAGAAGCTCGACCATCTTAGTCGTTAATGTAATATTAATATTTGTCATAATTGACTTTATAGTTACTCAATATTCCAAAACGGTTAAACTCCTGGATGAGATTCGGTATTGTCACTACTGGATTAGTTGCATATAACAAAAAATTATCTCCGTATACTGACATTTTGTATTCCTTTTCCCCAACTTTTATCCCTTGTATATCTAAATTTTTTTCGAATAGCAGTAGTCAGATGTTCCATTACTAATATGTACAAGATCAGTTTACCGTGGCGTTACAAACGCTCCTGAGTCGCATGGCTCACCTGGAATCTCCCACTGTGGCTGCTCCGGTACAACCTGTGTTGCAGGCCGTCTTTGCCGCTGCTCCAGTCTCTATGCATGCACCAGCCTCGAGTATTACCCCTATAAGTGGTATGTCTGGTTCCGCTCCGCTTCCCCATCAATTTGGGGGTGATCAAGCCCAATACAGAGGGTTTCCCAACCAGGTTGAGATATACTTTGGGATGCTCCCCCAGGTGTTTTCCACAGACAGAAGCAAAGTAGGTTTCATGATATTTTTGCTTTCTGAGAGAGCCTTGGCTTGGGCAAACCCTCTATGGGAGATGCAAAAAACTGTTGTCTTGAGTTACCCTGAGTTTGTGACTTCTTTTAAAAGGGTATTTGACGTTTCCACACGCTCTGCTTCTGCTGCCAGGTGCCTCATGTCCATCAAACAGCATACGAGAACTGTTGCCGATTACGCCATTGAACTCCGTACTCTGGCAGCAGAGGTTGCTTGGAACAATGAGGCCTTTGTGGATGCTTTTTCTCATGGTCTCTTGGATACCATCAAGGATGAGATAGCAGCCCGAGATATACACACTGAGCTGGAGAGGTGGATCACGTTTGCCATCCTCATTGACTCCAGACTCAGAGAAAAACTCTCTTTTAGGGAGCGCTTGCGGAAGCCTTCTGTACATTTGTCTCCAAACTTTGCAGTCCCACCCTTGCCTCCCTCACCTCCCAGGCCTCCTGGTACTGGTCTGTGAAGATTAACCCATGCACTTGGGCTTCACGTAGCTCTCTGCGGATGAGAGAACCCTTAGGAGGAGGGAGAGATTGTGCCTTTATTGTGGCCAGGCAGGTCACTTTTTGAAGTCTTGTCCTACCCATCCAGGAATAGCCCAAACCTTGAGGTCCTGTCACGTACAGACCTTAGGTGGTGTTGTTTTGTCCCCAGTTATCCAGAAGGATAAGCCCCTGGTTTTGGTTACCCTTTCCTGGGCTGAGTCGTCCATCGAGATACAGGCTCTAATCGTCTCTGGGGCTGCAGGCCTGTTCATTGATGCTGCCTTTGTATCAAAGCACTCAATTCCTTTTCAGCTACATGATACTCCACTTGCCATTGAGGCTCTTGACTGGAGATCTCTACAGCCTGCCCATGTGACTCATGAGACTATTCCGTTGTCCATGGCCACAGGGGCTCTTCACCATGAGATAATCCAATTCCAAGTTATTTCCTCACCTAAGTTTCCGCTGGTTATTGGTTATCCTTGGTTACAGAGGTACAACCCCTCTTTTGATTGGCTCCATGCTGAGGCTCACTCCTGGTCGCCACAATGCAGTAGGACATGCTTCCAGAAGGTAGCCAAGGTCCTGTGCACCTCTTCACTCTCCTCCCTGCCAGAGGAGTACCACGATTTTAGCGATGTCTTTGACAAAGGTCAAGCCGGGAGTTTGCCTCCACACCAGTCATATGATTGCGCAATTGATCTTCACCCTGATACCATACCCAATCATGGCTGGGTTTACCCTTTGTAGGTCTTGGAGGATAAGGCCATGGAGGAGTATGTCACAGACGCACTTTCTCAAGGTTTAATTTCATCTGCAAATCCTGGTTTCCTGCAGGTGCTGGTTTCGTCTTTGTGAAGAAGAAGAGTGGTGAACTGAGACCTTGTATTGATTATAGGGGTCTCAATTGTTTCATGATTAAGGATGCCTATCGGATTTCATTTGATTACGGAGTTATTTGACCGCCTCAAGGGAGCAACAGTTTTCACAAAGCTTGATTTGAGACGAGTGGAAAACTGTGTTTAATACCAGAACAGACCATTATGAGTACCTCATAATGCCTTTTGGCAGTTGTAATGCCCTGTCAGTTTTCAAAAAATTGTTAACAATGTCCTCCCAGATTTGTTGCGGTTATGTGTGGTGGTTTATCTCAACAATTTTCCTCCACTTCCAAGATGGAGTCGGTTCGGTTTCCTGTGATTCCTCCTTATCGTATTCTGGCTACGGTTCGCACCAGTCTATGCTGATCTCGTGTTTATCGCATGTTATTAGAAGTTTGGTTAGAGACGATTCGCCCTTTTCAGACTTGTGCTTTAGATTGTTACTGCTCTTCAGTTTGTGCTTGTGGGCTTGTATCTGCTTTTTATTGCGTGTAGTCAGTTTGCATTTGTTTGTCAGTGCGTGCTATTTATAGTACCGTATTTGATTTTCAGTGCGCTTTTGTCCGCTCGTTGCTGATATTCAGTTCGTTCTTTCAGGCCTTGCTGTTTTTCAGTGCTTTATGTTAGTCCGTTCTGACCAGCTGACTGTTTTGAAGCCATGTTGCGTGTACGTACTCGTACATAGCGTTCGTGCTGTGCAGGGGCTTGGTGTTGGGCTTTTAGCTCCAGTCCATGAACAGGGCAATGAGGAGTTTCATGGACAAAGAATTGGTTGCTCCAGCGTGACCAATTCTTGCACATGCCTTTGCTTCGTAAGATCCGGGAGAATAATCCTGATGATTTCAGGAATTATCTCAGGATGACAGACCCTGTTTTTCACCGTCTGTTGGCTTTGCTGTCCACTTATATCAGCAGGCAGGATACCTGCATGAGGGAAGCCATCACTCCGGAGCAGAGGCTAGTTGCCACGTTGCGATACTTGGTGACTGGGAGAAGCCTGCAGGACCTCAAGTTCTCGACAGGCATCTCCCCCCAGGCTCAGGGATCATTATTCCAGAGACCTGTTCTGCCATTACTCAGGTCCTGCAGAAGGACTATATTAAGGTAAGTTTTATCCTTTAACATCACATTGTATGTATTTAATGTTTGCTAATTTATTACATTTCTTTCATCATTCCCTAATTACCAGGATTGGAATATGCTGTAATCTGCTGTGCACCTTTGTCCTCATGCATGCTGGAAGCTTTTAAAGTTCCTTTTTTGTCCTTCATGCATATTTGCCTTCACTAACCTCCCCAGCATGCTATCCTGTGCCCATATACACCTATAGCCTAGTCACTTAGCAATGTATTTTGTCAGCTCCATAGTAGTGCTTTCCCCTAAACACCCCCTAAAATGTGTACAAATGTTATGTGTGTCCTTAAATTCATGCAGAGTGCCAGAGGCTTTATTTTTGGTGGCCCAAACTCTTTGGAACCCTCCCTCCCCCCAACCGCTAAGTCAGCTGATAGCAATCCTCTATCTGCTGACTTTGGCAACCCAATACACACTATACCTACCTCTTTTGTGGTCAGATTTATGGATGAATTCACCAAAGCATGCAGTGCAAGGGCCTGCCTGAATACTTTTAAATGGTACTGTTTAAAGTTTGTTTCTCCTATTATTATCTTGATAGGTAATAGCAGAATAGCAAAAATATGCTTCCATTTGTTCAGTGTATTTTTTTTTTTATTATGACACTTCTTACCTGTCCAGTAGGCTGCCAATAGTGTAAGTAAGGAGGGGATGGCCAAAGTTAACACACATTATTTATGCATTCAGCTCTCAATGAAGCGGAGAGGGTTACCTGTCTAAAACATCTTCCCCCTTAAATTTTTGCAATGAGCCATCAGATGGGGTGAGGAATCTGATAAGTGGACCTTATACTTTTGGCTTTAAATACTCATTTCAATAAATGTTATACTTATGTTGGCCAAAAATGTTTGTGTCTAATCTGTTTGCAATGTTGATGTGCAAAATTACAATTTTTTTTTTCTTGTTTAACTCCAAAGTTTCCTTCAACGCCACAGGAATGGCAGACTGTGGCTTCCCACTTTGCCACCCGTTGGGACTTTCCCAATTGTGGAGGTGCAATTGATGGGAAACACATCCACATTATCCCACCCCCCAACTCGAGGTTGTACTATTATAATTACAAGGGGTATAATAGTATAGTGATGTTGGCGGTGGTGTCAGCTACTTACGAGTTTCTCTATGTGGACGTGGGGAAAAATGGCCGGATGTCGGATGGTGGAGTGATTGCCCAGACTGAGTTCTACTGGCATCTCCAGAATGGCAGCTTGGGCTTGCCACCTCCAGAAGACAATGTGGAAGGACTCCCCTTCGTCTTTGTCACGGATGAAGCCTTTGCGCTGGGGGACCATCTTATGCGGCCATTCCCTATGAGGACCCTCACCCTGGACCAGAGGGTTTTTACTTACAGGCTGGCCAGAGTGGTGGAGAACGCTTTTGGGATAATGGCCAGCCGGTTCTGCCTATTTTTGACACCGATCCACATGGCCGAATATAAACTGAATCATATAGTGCTTTCCTGCTGCATTCTGCACAATTTTCTCAGAAAAAACTCACCAAACTATGTGGCCTCAGTTGGGCCTGAGGCCAACTTTCCAGAACTTTCTAACCTAACGGCACTTGAAGCTGGCCCTCCTGGCTTGCCCCCCCAGAGCGCCCGCAAGGCCAGAAACAAATACATGGATTAGTTTGTGTGTAGGGGGGCCATTGATATGCCAGACAATGTCTGAGAGACATTTTTTAAATAAATTTATATTTGAAACTGGAATAATATGTGTTTTCATTTACTGCTTGGGTTTCTTTTTTTTTTTTTTTTTTTTTTTTTTTTTTTTTTTTTGAGGTTTCAAAAAGATTTTTATTGAAAATATGAACAGTACAACTGAATAAAGATAACTGTAGCCACAAGCTGAGGTCAATACATAAAATGTGAAGCAGTTACAAGGAGGATAAGGTCACTTCTAGGCGTATATAAAGCAAAATAGAACATATCAAGATATGTAGGGGGAGAACGGTTTTTGAAAAGGGGACCTGGAAGGTAGCGGATTCCAGAGGACCTAGAGAGGGACAATGGTCCCGGGCCTCCCTCCAGTATGAACACGCACCCCAATTGGGATCCTGCTGTGCGTGAATTGAACGGGCCTGGGGTTCCAGGAAGGGCTCGGTTTAGGTGGGCTAGAATTCTCTAACCCCTGGACTGTTTGCCATCCCCCGAGGGGGAGGGCACACAGCCCTGGAACTGTTCATAACTACAATTTGAGCAGTAGAGTGGACATCAGTGCCCACTCGGGGCTTGCGGCTTAAAGAAGTTTCATGAGGTGAGAAAATGGGAAAGAAAGAAGAGAATAAAGAGAGGGGGAAAGAGAGGGGGAGGAGAAGGAAGGGTTAGAGGAGGAGGGAACCTTCGCAGAGATCCGGAGCAAAGATAGGATTGCCTGAATTAAAGTTAATCCATTGGTAAGCTTTCTCATTGGGGGAGTAATGAGATGCCTACATACCTCGCCCAGGGATCCCAGATGAGGCGAAATTTGTCTGAAGTGTCTAGGATAGTGCTAGAGATTTTTTCTTGCGCCATTATCCAGGATATTTTAAGCTTGGTTTGGCGGAAGGAAATTGAGTGAGATTTCCACGCATGGGCCAGGGTAATCTTGGCTCCCAGGAGGATGAAGTGAATGAGGCAGTTGGTCAATTTAGGAACCTTTGGGATTTTGCTATTCAGCAGCGCTATGGTGGGGTCTTGCGGTACAGCAAAGCCGGTGGTTTTGCGGATTAGGTTAAACACTCTGTTCCAGAACCCTCTAATTTTGGGGCATTCCCAGAGAGTGTGGAGGAGGGACCCAGTGAGCCCGCAACCCCTGAAGCACCATGGGGAAGATTGTGGGTAGAATTTGGTGAGTCTGGTGGGGACCAGGTACCAGCGAGAGATTACCTTGAGGTCTGCCTCTATTAGGGAGGTGTTAAGAATGCCTTTGTACGATCGGGCAAAGTTTGAGTGCCAGGTGTCCAGATCCCAATCAAATTGTAGGTCGTGCTCCCACTTTAGCATGTAATCCGCCTTTCCCTGTGGGTCAGCTAGCGCTGAATAGATGAGGGAAATTCCTCCCCTGACGCCCATGTCTGAGGAGCACCAAAGTTCGTATGGAGTGACTGAGAGCGGATTGGTTGAGGCTTTCCAAATTTCCCTCAGGAAATGTGTCAGTTGATGGTAACGAAAGGTTTCGGAAGCTGGCATGTCTAATTTGGAGATGCAGTATTTGAGAGAGATGGGACCGTTGTTATTGAAGAATTGCCCTATTCTGTAGAGGCCCTTATCGAGCCACCATCCAAAAGCCTTGATGTTGAGTCCCGGGGGGAATTGGGGGTTGTGAAAGATATGGGCAAGTGGATGCCAGGGGGAAATGAGGTGGGTATTTTTATGTAGAGAATCACAAAGGGACATCGAATGAGAGAGTGTGGGTGAAAGGATCGGGGGTCGGTCTTTGTGTGGTTTCCAGACTAGGAAGTCCAGGGTGTGGTTGGGGGTCGCCTGTCTTTCTATATCCACCCAGTCTGGTTTTGGTCCTTTAAAGTAGATTGCCGAAAATTGGCATAATTGTGCCGCCTGATAGTACCACCAAATGTTAGGGAGGCCCAGGCCTCCTTTTTTCCTAGCTCTAAATAGGACTTTTTTAGAGAGGCGATGACCCTTCCCCCCCCAGATGAACCGGGTGATGGAGGCTTGTAGTTTGTCCAGTGCACCTTTTTTGATGGGAATAGGAAGCGCCCGGAAAAGGTACAGGAGTTTGGGTAATAACGTCATCTTGACCGAGTTGACTCTGCCGAGCCAGGATAATTTGTGAAGAGACCACTGTGTAAGTTCATCTGAGAGCTTCTTGAACATAGGGGGAAAGTTGTGTTGGTACAGGAGATCTATTCTAGGGGTGAGGGATATCCCCAGGTAGGGGAGAGAGGAGGCGCACCAGGTGAAGGGGAAATGAGCTTTAAGTCTGTTAACCATATCCTGGGGGATTGTAACGTTTAACGCCATTGATTTTGCCATATTGACATGGAGGCCTGAGATCGTTCCAAAGGAATTTAGGAGTTTGAGGATGTTGGGGGTGGAAATGAGAGGAGAGGAGATAAATAGGAGGACATCATCCGCGAAGAGGGCGCATTTGTGTGTGCGTTGACCGCACTTTATTCCGTGGATGTCTGGGTTTTGCCTAATAGCCAGAGCCAGGGTTTCTATCGCTATTGCGAAGAGGATGGGAGATAGTGGGCATCCCTGTCTGGTGCCTCTCAAGATTGGGAATTGGTCGGATAGGTGACCTTGCAGTTTAATCTGTGCTTTAGGGGAGGAGTACAAGGAGGAGAGGGTTCTGAGGAATTCCGGGCCGAATCCCCATCTCTGGAGGGTGGAAAAGAGGTATGGCCAGGTGATCGTGTCGAAGGCCTTTTGGAGGTCTATTGAGAGAACATATCCTGGTTGGGGCGGGTTCCCATCCCAGGAGGAATGCATAAGGGAGATTAAGTCCACTGCCCTCCTGATCTGGTCCGGTCCCTGTCTCCCCGGGATGAAGCCCACCTGGTCCTTGTGAACGTAAGAGGCTATAAAGGAGGACATTCTATTTGCAAGGACTTTCGTCATAATTTTCAAATCATTATTGATTAATGAGATAGGCCTATAATTGCCTACTTCGCTTGGGTCCTTGCCCTGTTTCGGGATCACCGAAATAAATGCTAGGTTTGCAGCAGGTTCTAGGGTGGAGCCCCCTCGCAGGGAGTTGAAGAGACGGACCAGATGAGGAGAGAGGACCTCAGAAAACTTTTTGTAATAAAGGGCGGAGAATCCGTCTGGGCCTGGAGCGGATTCTGGCTTGAGGTTTTTAATGACCTCCTGAACTTCCTCTAATTGGAAGGGGGATTCCATAATGGACCTATGTGAATCTGAGATTCTGGGGAGGCAGATGTTGTTCAGGAAGGAGTCAGCGGATTCTGGGTCTCCTGGGGGTGAGGCCGAGTAGAGTTTAGTGTAGAAGTCCTGGAAGGATTCCAGAATTCTTTGGGGGTTCTGGGTGAGGGTGCCCGACAGGGATTTAATTTTAGGGAGGGCGAAATTTCTGACCTTCGGGGATAGTTTAGCCGCCAGACGGGGGCCAATTTTGTTGGCCTGAAGGTAAAATTTCCCGCTTAGCCATCTCAGATGCCTGTCGGCATTAGATGTCAGGGCTAAGTTCAGCGCCACACGGGCGGAGTCCAGCTGTGCCAAGGTAGCGGGAGTGGGGTTAGTCTTATGTGCTTTACTGAGTATTTCGAAATCTAACTCAAGTTTATCTATTTCCTCCTTTCTTCCTTTTTTAAGTGAAGAGGCTAGTTGTATCATTTTACCTCTCAGGACCGCTTTATGGGCTCCCCAAAGGGTGCTTGGGGATGTATCTCCAGTGTCGTTAAGACGGAAAAACTCTTGGATTTCCCTTTCCATCAGGGTGCAATGGACTGGGTTAGAGAGGAGAGATTTACTCAGGCGCCATTGGGGCGGCCCTGAGGGCGATAAGGAGCTAGAGATTCTGAGGGTAACCAGCGAGTGGTCCGACCACGGGACTTCTTGTATTGCGGCTTTAGTGGCAGTGTGGATGTGAGAGTTGGGGATGAATATGTGATCTATTCTGGCATATGTCTTATGAGGTGCGGAATAGTGGGTGAAGTCCTTGCCAGTGGGGTTCAGTTCTCTCCATACATCAATAAGACCATGATCGTGGAGGAGGCGTGCTATTCTGAGACTTTGTTTGGGTGGCTTCCGCAGATGGGCTCTAACGTGAGGGGATTTGTCGAGAGAGTGGTCAAAAGCAATGTTGGAGTCACCTCCAACAATGATTTTGCCTTCCAAGTGCGGGGATAGGGTCGAGAGCATTGAGGCGAAAAAGTTTGCTTGGTTCTGATTAGGGGCGTAGTAAGAGAGGAAGGAATGCATTACCCCTTCAATGAACCCTTTAACAAGTATGAACCTGCCTTCCTTGTCTTTGATCGTGTGGATATGGTTGAAAGGGATCCGTTTCGCAATAATGACGGCAACCCCTCTCTTTTTTGTTTCAGCATTTGCGAGGTAGAAAGTGGGGAAGTTACGGTGAAGGAAGGGGGGGGTGAAGCTGGAGGGGAAGTGGGTCTCCTGGAGAAGGACAACATCAAGACTTCTGGAGTGGTAGCTTTGCAGAGCCTTGCGGCGTTTAGAGGGCGAATTGAGTCCCTGTGTGTTATGAGTAGCAACCTTTAGGAAAGGTTTGCGAGTATTTGTGTCAGTCATGGGCGGCAGGGAGAGGTTGCGGTGATGTAAAAGTGGAGCTTACCTTTGAGATGAGACGGGTGGACTCCTTTGAAGAAAGGGCAGGTGCTTGGAGGCTCTTTGGTGCGTGGCAGGAGAGGGATCTCCGCGGAGGTTCCTAAGAGAGGGATAGGGGAAGGTGAAGGGGGAGAGGAGAGATCCAGAAAGGTAGAGTAGGACATAAGAAGGCTGGGAAGGAAGACAAAAAGGTCAATAACCAAACTTGTACAATCAAGTATCTCAATCAGACAGGTGAATAAACACAATAAAAAAAAATAAAGAATAAAATAAGGCAAAATAGAACACAGTTCAAAAAGAAAAATCACCGGACCGGCTAGCCGAGTCCGAGTCCAAGGACCCCGATTAGGGGGGACTTGGAAAAAGTGCAACCTCTGAAGAGGTTGTCTGCCTGCTGTCACCAGAGGGGTGGGTGGACCCGCTCTGTTACAACAGAGAGAGTGGCATGAGTCACCGCTCCGGTCTTCAGACCCCCTGTTGGGGGACAAATGACCCCTTAGTAGGGTCGGCCTATTAACATTTACTTAAAAAAAAAAAAAAAAAATCGTAAGTGCTGGAGAAAAAAACCCAAGAACTTAGCAGTATAAACATTTTAAGCATGGGTGAGCAACCCTGTAAATACCTGTAAACAAGTAAAGTCCTGCAAAAGGGGGGGGGGGGGGGGGGGGGAGGGGAGAAGGATGTTGCAGCACCTAATCAAAGGGAGAGGGAGTGAGCGTGGTATAAAACGACCTATTGGGCATTGAAGAAACAGCCCCTGCCCCAGCCGGGGAGGGGGCATACAGTCTGGATAGGTATCCCAGTTAGCCATATAGTGGGCTAATGGGGCCCATAGTGTAATGGTAGCAAGCCCATGAGGTCAAGAAAGAACAAAACAAAACCGAACAGAGAAACCATTAAAGGCAGTGTCCTGCCAGTTCAAGGTCAGGGGCGTCCGGGGTTATCATCGGCCCGTCCGTTAGGGGAGGGCGAGAGTCACGGAGTATACCCTAGCAGAAGGGGAAGCCATCTCCCGGCCGGGAGTGTGAAGAGGGATTTCATCTTGGGGGTTGGGAGTCCCGATATCTCTTCGGAAGTTGTTTGTTCCACCGCGGGGTCCGGGGGCGGCCCGGGGGGGGGCGCTTGGATGAGCCTGGTTTAGTTGTCGGTTGCTGAGGGTCTAATTCCTGAGAGATGAGTCCCAGCTTGAGTAGGAGACGTTCTCCCTCTTGAAAGTTGGAGAAACCAAAGGATTTGTCCCTAAATTGGAATTGGAGACGAAATGGAAATTGCCATCGGTACTTGATAGAATTTTGGTTGAGAATCTCCAGAAGGGGTTTGAGGGATCTCCTTTTCTGGATCGTGGAAGGCGATATGTCTGCGAAGATTTGAATCTTATTCCCTTGAAAGGAGAGGTTGTCCAGATTGCGAGTTTTTCTCATGACGTCCTCCTTGACTCCATAAAAGTGCGGTTTGACCACAATGTCCCTCGGGAGTCCATCTTGACGGGGGGGTTGGAGAGCTCTGTGGGCCCTGTCGAGTTCGAGTCTATGACCCTGGATGTCTGGGATAAGTTCCTTGATGAATGATTTAACAGTGCCGGGTACATCTGCGACCGACTCTGGGATACCGCGTATGCGGAAATTGTACCTTCTGCTTCTGTTTTCCAAATCATCGATTTTGGATAATGCAGTCTCGAGTTGGTCTTGAAGGGTTTGAATGCAGGAGGTATTTTGGTTGGTGCGGGCAGAATTGTTGTCAACCACTTGTTCGATTGCATCCATGCGGGCTCCCAGACTCTGCAAATCTGCTTTTATGGTGGCAGTGATCTGTGATGCATTATGAGCCAGCCCTGCTGCCAGCATTTCTGAAAAGCTCTGCAGCATCATCTGCATGTCAGGGGGGTAATGCGGCTGAGTGGGGGTGGAGAGGTGGGGGCCTGCCAGGCCTAGGGGAGATTGCAGCCCAGGGGTTTGCAGGAGATCTCCTAGGGTCCTATTAAGAAGGGACACTGTGGAGGCAGGGGAGATCCCTTGGGGGGTGAAAGTACTCACTGGTGTTGCCAGAGGGTTCTGGTGCAGCTGCTGGGCTGTGTTAGTGGTCACTGGAGTTGCTGACCTGTAGACCTGGTGGCGGTTAGGGGAGGGGGGGTCCGCAATGGAGTCCTGGTCTTCTCCAGTGTTTGCACGTGTGGACGCGGCCGCCATCTTGGAAGGTGCAGGGGCCGTCAGGTTGAAGTCCAGCTGACGGCTCACCTCGCTTTTGTGTGCCTCGTTCGGCATGTGGGGTGATGCTGGGACCTTCCGCAGAGTGGCAGGGGGTGTTTCGGCCGAATCCCGCTCAGTCTGAATGCTTTAGGGGCTGAGAGGTGCCGGAGCGGCGCGGAGCTCCCGTTTACAGCGTCCTCACGGAAGTCCCGCGCATGCGCACTTCTGCTTGGGTTTCTTTTAGCTGTCTCCTAGGTTTTTATTTTGAATTTTTTTTGGGCCTTTTTCTTAAACAGTGCAAACCAAATTTCTTTGAGTCATGAGGTGACAGTCTCTTCTTCAGATAATATTATTATTATGTTGTGGGTCTGCTACACACACACCTTGTTTTTCTTGTTAATGTATGTAGTGCATTACTGACAAAAATATTCCTCATTTTCAGCACCATGACAGAAATGTGTGGAGTCATGAAACTGGCGTGATTGGGGCAAATTAAAAAGCACTGTGGGTGTTATTTACTAAAGGCAAATCCACTTTGCACTACAAGTGCACTGCAAAAGTGCATTTGAAACTGCACTTTGTCTTTAGTAAATAACCCCCATTGTCACAGAAAACACCAACTTTACTACAAAAACCGATTTTGAGCAATGAAAGAAGAAGGCACACATTGTTGATGATAATAAAACTTTTTACTCAAAGCACATTCACATGTGCGTTTATAAAAGTGTTTTTCAACAAACCAACATATTTTGTGTAAATAATTTTTTTTTGGTAACATTATTATAACTATAAAAGCTACAATTTCTGGGGAAATTGTGTGAAGTGTTCTTTTTTTTTTTTTCAAAAATTATTTTTTTTTCAAAAATTATTTTTTTTTAAAAAAAAATTTTTTTGTAACCAACGCCTCCAATCTCATCTCATTGATTGGACTCCAGTTGGCTGACACCTCACTCCAATTAGCTCTGGGAGATCAAATTAGTCTAGGCGTTCACATACTTTTTCCACCTGCACTGTGAATGTTTACATGGTGTGTTCAATAAAAACATGGTAACATTTAATTATTTGTGTGTTATTAGTTTAAACAGACTGTGATTGTCTATTGTTGTGACTTATATGAAGATCACATTTTATGACCAATTTGTGCAGAAATCCATATCAGTGTTCACATACTTTTTATTGCAACTGTATGTGAACTGATACACAAAAATAAAATGTTTTAAATTAATAATTGTGCTAATATTAACCTACTAATATTGCACAGTGTACCACCAAATTAAGTGAAAAATTATGAACATATAGTGAACCATACAAAATATAAGAAATATATAAACTATATGAAATTCCTTCTGTTTAATGGTAACAATAGAGCAAACTTTTGCCACAAGTAAAAGAATATCACATTCCACTGTGTACAAACTGAAGTCTCTGCCAATAAATTCACATAAGTGGGACTAGATAATCAAGTCTTAATGAGTCTTCTGAGTAACAGATGGTTCATTTAGAGATTGCACTGCTGATACCCATGGATGAACTTCCAACTTTCAGCAGGCTTCCATAACATAAAAAAAACAAGGAAAAAACAAGATCATTGCGCAGATAGTATAACAAAGTGATCCCTATTTAGTTAGGGTGAACCTCACTAACGCTTCCCCGCAGGATAGATCGCATATGAAATGATCAGTTGCATACAGCATAACGCTGGGATCTCCTCATACGCTGATAGTGCACACAAAACACTGCTGGTAACGTCACAGGCTTCTCCTCCCGACTAATTTCATCACTAGACATGTGACTGTCTAGTGATGAAACTAGTCGGGAGGAGAAGCCTGTGACATTACCAACAGTGTTCGGGAGTTCTGCTGTGAACCAATCAGGGGGGTGTTCGGCCCATCTCTAGTTACACTTTTTCTACAATTAAAAAATAGTAAAATGTGCTACTCACAAACATTCTTTAGAGGCTTGCTATATCCCATAAAATGGCATCCAGTAAGAGACTTTGCATGCTAGAGGCAGTGGCTGCATGTTCTCTTACAGGGTCCACTGCAGTGATTCTTTTGTTCAGTAAGGGGTGACAAGTCTATTCCTGGATGTTATTTTATGTGATATAGCAAGTCCTTAAAGAATATCAAACAAACACAAGAGGGCGCCTCGATCTAGGTGTAGCAATTTATTAAAAATAATAAAAGTCAATAAAAATGCACTAACTAGTTAAAAGTGTATCAAGGCTTGTCATAAATCCATATAGACCTCAACAGGATAACTAGTCCTATGGTTTGATAAAGGGGCTGTCATGTTGCCCTGAAACATGTAGCTATGCCCCCTTCACTTCCTGTCACCATCACCCAGCTAAGAGAGGCGCTGATTGGAGCCACAACCATCTTGCTACACTCAGAAACCACTGCTGCCTATGTTCTAGCCTGAATCCCAAAAGCTGTATTTCCACCAAGGACTCTGCTTCAGCTAGCCGTTTGCGTGCCAAGCTCTGCAGCCTCATGGTGATCCTGTGGAGGTCTGTATGGGTTTATGACAAGCCTTGGTCCACTTTTAACTAGTGGGTGCACTTTTCTCCTTTTTTAATAAATTGCTACAGCTAGATAGAGGTGCCCTGTTGTGTTTGTTTTATATACAGTATCTCACAAAAGTGAGTACACCCCTCACATTTTTGTAAATATTTTATTATATCTGTGACAACACTGAAGAAATTACACTTTGCTGCAATGTAAAGTAGTGAGTGTATAGCTTGTATAACAGTGTAAATTAGCTGTCATCTCAAAATAACTCAACACACGCCATTATTGTCTAAACCGCTGGCAACAAAAGTAAGTACACCCCTAAGTGTAAATGTCCAAATTGGGCCCAATAGGCCATTTTCCCTCCCTGGTGTCATGTGACTCATTAGTGTTACAAGGTCTCAGGTGTGTTAAATGTGGTGTTATCGCTCTCACTCTCGCATACTGGTCACTGGAAGTTCAACATGGCACCTCATGGCAAAGAACTCTCTGAGGACCTTAAAAAAAGAATTGTTGCTCTACATAAATACGGCCTAGGCTATAAGAAGATTTCCAAGACCATGAAACTGAGCTGCAGCACGGTGGCCAAGACCGTACAGCGGTTTAACAGGACAGGTTCCACTCAGAACAGGCCTCGCCATGGTTGACCAAAGAAGTTGAGTGCATGTGCTCAGCGTCATGTCCAGAGGTTGTCTTTGGGAAATAGACATATGAGTGCTGCCAGCATTGCTGCTGTCAGAGAACTCACAGTACCAATGCCCATCTTTGTGCACCAGTGGCTAATCCCAACTCTGCGGATGCCAGTGGTCATGCGCAGTGTCCCCAACGGAGCCGAACAAGCTCCGAAACGTGCGTGCGTACCCGCGCATCAACTTGAACGTGTGCGCCTTTTACTCGCACTCCAATGCGAACGGGTGCGTGCACTCGCACGTCGATACGAACGTGTATGCGCACTCGCGCACGGCCGTTCACCTCCACCAATCCTGGCACATAGCGCCATATATAAACAAGGCCTTCACATGATGCCAGTGCTGGATCGTCTTCAGTCTGTTCCCTGAGTACATGATTGCTACTACCTGTTACCTTGTTCCTGACAAACCCGGCTTCCCTTGACTACTCTTCTGAATCATCCCTACCTACTGGCTACCTACTGTTATACCGACCTCAACTTGGACTTTTTACTACGGCTCTGCTCCTTGATTCTGTACCATACCGCCTGCCCGTTGCCAACCTCTGCCTGCCCTTGACTACGAACTTGCTTCCTGCTTGGTACCCTGTTGCCAGCCAGTTGCCGACTCCTGCCTGTCTTGACGTTGCATTTCCTCTACACACCTGCCGGGCCACCGCTGGATATAGTTCTGGTGATCAGCATCCACACCTGCCTCCCAGAGGGACCGGTATCTCCAAGCATCAGTCTTCAAGCCGCAGGCACCTGCACCCTTTCTTGCCCCAGCACTCCCTGTCCCCACTACCAGGGGTGTTGGGTCCGGAACCATGCACGAGGCCACCCCCCAGCATTCGGACTCCCGCTGTAAGGTACGTGACAGCTGCAGAGTTTGAAGAGGTGGGGGGTCAGCCTGTCAGTGCTCAGACCATACGCCGCACACTGCATCAAAGTGATCTGCATGGCTGTCGTCTCACAAGGAAGCCTCTTCTAAAGATGATGCACAAGAAAGCCTGCAAACAGTTTTCTGAAGACAAGCAGACTAAGGACATGGATTACTGGAAACATGTCCTGTGGTCTGATGATAAACTTATTTTGTTCAGAGGGTGTCAAGCATGTGTGGTGGCAACCAGGTGAGGAGTACAAAGACAAGTTTGTCTTGCCTACAGTCAAGCTTGGTGTTGGGAGTGTCATGGTCTGGGGCTGCATAAGTGCTGCCGGCACTGGGGAGCTGCAGTTCATTGAGGAAACCATGAATGTCAACATGTACTGTGACATACTGAAGCAGAGCATGATCTCTTGTCTTTGGAGACTGGGCCGCAGGGCAGTATTCCAACATGATAACGACCCCAAACACACTTCCAAGACGACCACTGCCTTGCCAAAGAAGCTGAGGGTAAAGGTGATGGACTGACCAAGCATGTCTCCAGACCTAAACCTTATTGAGCGTCTGTTGGGTATCCTCAAATGAAAGGTGGAGGAGCCCAAGGCCTCTAACATCCACCAGCTCCGTGATGTCATCATGGAGGAGTGGAAGAGGACTCCAGTGGCAACATGTGAAGCTCTGGTGAACTCCATGCCACACAAAATATTGACACTTTGAGCCCAATTTGGACATTTTCATTAGGAGTGTACTCACTTTTGTTGCTAGAGGTTTAGACATTAATGGCTGTGTGTTGAGTTATTTTGAGGGAACAGCACATTTACACTGTTATACAAGCTGTACACTCACTACTTTACATTGTAACAAAGTGTAATTTATTCAGTGTTGTCACATGAAAAGATATAATAAAATATTTACAAAAATGTGAGGGGTGTACTCACTTTTGTGAGCTACTGTATGTTCATTAGGATCTCAAGACCTAATCTGAGAGGAGCAGATTCCACTTCACCTGGTGTTCCCTACCACTCCCCTGGCCCTCTTATGTACCCTATTAAATGACAGTTGAAGTCTAGTCCAGTGTTTCTCAACTCCAGTCCTCAATGTGTCCCAACAGTTCATGTTTCCAGCCTTTCCATTATTTTTCACAGGTGATTTGTTCAGTTTCACTGCCTTAGTAATTACCACAACCATTTCATCTGAGGAAATCCTGAAAACATAACCTGTTGGGGCGCCTTGAGGACAGGAATTGAGAAACACTGGTCTAGTCAGCGTAATAGCTTATTCATATACTTTAAGTCCTCAAAGAATGTTTGTGAATACCACATTTTACTATTTTTAATAAAGGTTACATGAAGGTGTCACACGATGCTTGTGTACTTTCTGTTTGATTTATAGAGTTAACTTGCTCACCATTCTAACTCAGCTGCACAGAAGAGCTACACCTGCCTCTGGCATTATATACTTTGTATGAAGCTGACAATACCTAAAAAAAACGGCTTGTTTACTCTGGTGTCATTCTCTGAAGTGTGGTTCGTGGTGGATCACTATGCAGAGGAAATTTGACATGCAGTGAGAAGGTATTATGTCTGTTTTAACCTCAAGAACCTGCACCACCACTTTGCCACTGCATGTATTGTGCACGGTTGTGGCATTTCCCCATTCAGATCAATGGGTCACAGTCTGCAGGCAGTACTGCCCACTGAATGTGTCAGAGGGGAAACTTTTGCAGCAACAAGTGTACACCCTATCCACTGCCTTTCTAACTTAAAGGGTAGCAGTTGGTGGTAGTGAAAATGAGACTACTTATATACACCCAGTCTGTTTGTTTTTGAATAGCATGAATATTTTTAATGATGTTTTAATTACATTAATCATTTATTCAGAATGAAAAAATGCTATCTAAGTTTATTTCTTGATAAGTTTTGTCACATTGAAAATGTAAGTACACTTCTACATGTATCACCACTTTAAGTCCATGAAATTAGAAAAAGGTTTCCTGATTAGATGGAAGGTTTTAGAACCTCCTGTAATGCCCCGTACACACGGTCAGACTTTCCGGCTGAAAAAGTCAGATGGAATCTTTTCATCGGATATTCCGAGCGTGTGTGGGCCTCAGACTTTTTTTTTTTTTAATTCTAAAGGACGTAGAAATAGAACATGTTTTAAATATTTCCGAAGGAATGAATTCCTATCGGGAAAACCGCTCATCTGTATGCTGTTCCGACGGACCAAAAATGACGCATGCTCTGAAGCAAGTACGAGACGGCAGCTATTGGCTACTGGCTATTGAACTTCCTTTTTCTAGTCCCGTCGTACGCATTGTATGTTACCGGACTTTGGTGTGATCGTGTGTATGCAAGACCACTTGAGCGGAATTCCGTCGTAACTCCGTCGGAAAAACCATCAGAGTTTATTCCGACGGAAAAACTGGTCGTGTGTACGTGGCATTAGGAATAAAGGACTGTCAAAGATCAACAGTAAAGACTGCTACTGATCTGTTACCTATGATTCCACAGACTAGCAAGTAAAGCTGTTTGTAGTCCCTTAGTCCAGCAGACAAGCGGAGGTCCGCCCAAAAAAATAAAAATAAAATAAAAGCCAATAGCTATACTGCAGCTGCTGGCTTTTAATAATAGGGTACTTACCTGTCCTGGAGACCAGCGATGTCGGCACCGCAGCTTATATTTCCATCGGCTGTTGGGTGCTGCCGCGGCCATTGCGGGTAAAGGAAAACCTACTGGGTAAGCGTGAGGCCCCGCTCCTCTCTCCTACTGGCCCGGTGACAGGGGAGGAGGAGGGAGGAGGAAGCCCCGCTGTGACGTCATGTGTCGTGGCGTGGACTCCTGGAAGTTGGAACAGGATACCTGTCAAAGTCTACTAGCTCAGACTATTGCTAGCTTTAAAGCTAGCCAGCCTCCAGCCCTGGTCACTCCTGCACACATCATTTGCCTTGAACCTACCATCTTGAAGCCATCTGACACAGTATGTGAACTCTCTCTCTCTCTCTGAGGGTTACTGGGGAGCATCCTGGTGCTGCAAATATAAGGTTGTGGGTTATCTGAGCACCAGTAGGCTTACTTGCCTTAAAGAGGTATTAACCACTTGCCGACCACTGCACGCTGATATACGTTGGCACAATGGCAGCGGTGGACAAATGGGTGTACTTGTATGTCCCCTTTAATTGGCAGAGCTAGCGGCCCAGAGACACCAGCGAGTGGAACGCACGCCGGAGCTCAACAAGGAAGCCACGAGGGAAGGATCCATCTATCCATTGTATTTTCTAGCAAGCAGCCTCAGTGCCGGGTAGGCACTTGGGAATGTAAGTAGGCTTTTGGCTGCTGTATTTTTATATATTATTTTAATAAAACAAGATTACGCTATGAGGTGTGCTTCTCTCTATTTCCACCTATGTCATCCATTCTACCTGAGCTGATTTATGAGGAGGAAGAGCTGCCTAGAGTATGGGTGTATTTCTGTGAACAGGCACAATCCTGTACAAGCGCTTCTGATTGCTTTTTAATTAAAGTAATCAACTTCATTTGGTAAGCAGCCATTCAATCTTCCTGGTTCTCACTTTGGGTGTAACAAGAACTTTGTGGTGATGGTTGTCAAGCGATTTCAACAGAAGTGAATACGTTTTTTCCCAGCAAGGATTGTTAAAATGAACTTTTCTTCTCTTTTTTTTCTATATCACAAGTTTTTATTCACCTGTATTTACATATCTAATTTTTGGGATATAATTCACTATAGATGTTTTTAAAAATCATCAATCTTGTATCACGGTAATATTTTAGTATAGAGGCACCGTTTACACTAGACTGTGCCTATTTGTGTTTTTCTTTTGAGAATTCTTATTTTTGATTATTTTTTGATTGTTTTAGTCAGCACTATACAGGGCACAATATTGCTTTATATGGTTTATTATTGTATATAGGGTTTGTTGCAACTGTATACATTAAATATATATAGTTGACCACGGTGTTGGTGGGAAACCACCGGCTAGTGACATCTCCAGTGGTAACACGGGTGTATCAGCAATTGAATACTTTAAGTCATATATTGGATGTAATAACACTTTCTTAATTGGGGTATTAGCCACTATATGTTTATTTATTATTTATGTCACCAAGTTTATGTAACACAGTCAATAAGGAAATTTAGTTTTCCCAGCATTCCAAGTTAAATATCTACACCCACTCACAGGCAGATCACTCTAAAAATATTTCAGTAGAGGGCAACAATCGGTATCCATGAACACGCATATTTAATTATACAAATTCATGTAACCAACTAGCGCCCCTTATACACCAAACAACTATTACTATAAATCACAGCGATTTTTACAGGGAGCAGCTTATTATTAATTGTTAATTTTTACTTATAATTCTTGCGAATCTTTCATAAGTATTTAAATACCCTGAACAAATATCAGTGGTAATTCACACTGCTATTTGGCTCTAAATGTCTTCCAAGCGCGGGGCTGGAATAACCACTTATAGTGGTCGCTCACATCCTCAAGAGCTAGCGGATGACTGTGCCCACGGGACCAGCGGACTCGATGTCCGCCGGTCTCCCAGCGATCGTGTCACGGAGCTGCAGAATGGGGAAGTGCCTATGTAAACAAGGGATTTACCTGTTCTGCCTTGTGACATGACAGAGATCACTGTTCCCTGTCATCAGGAGGGGTGATCGCTGCATGTGAGTTGAAGCCCATCCCCCCACAGTTAGAATCACTCCCTAGGAAACACTTTACCCCTTTATGGCTCCCTAGTGGTTACCCCTTCCCTGCCAATGTCATTTACACAGTAATCAGTGCATTTTTATAGCACTGATTGCTGTATAAATGACAATGGTCCCAAAATAGTGTCAAAAGTGTGCGATGTGTCTGCCATAATGTTGGAGTCACGATAAAAATTGCAGATCGCTGCCATTACTAATAAAAATAAATAAATTATAAAAATGCCATAAATCTATCCCCTATTTTGTAGATGCTATAACTTTTGCGCAAAACAATCAATATACGCTTATTGTGATTTTTTTTTACCAAAAATATGTAGAAGAATACATATCGGCCTAAACTGAGGATAACATTTTATTTTTTTTATATTGCTGGGGGATATTTATTATAGCAAAAGGTAAAAAATATTGCTTTATTTTCAAAAATTTTTGTTTATAGCACAAAAAATAAAAACCACAGAGGTGATCAAATACCACCAAAAGAAAGCTCTATTTGTTGGAAAAAAAGGAGATCAATTTTGTTTTGGTGTAACATTGCACAACCGCGCAATTGTCAGTTAAAGCAACGCAGTGCCAAATCGCAAAAAGTGCTCTGGTCAGGAAGGGGGTAAAATCTTCCGGGGCTGAATCGGTTAAACAGACCAAAATGTCCTAAATCTTAGCTCACCAAATCTTAAATGTCGTGACTGCATTCTTTTTTTTTACTTTAATTTTCACCGGATGATCTTGCCAGTAAATCTGTTAATTTTTAAGCCTCCTTTAACAGGCCAAGCAGTTCAAACAAAGTGGCAGTTAGAGGGTTAAGTCAAATCATTTACCACTCACAAGGGTGCTTGCATTGGTCAGCGTTTATTCAATTATGTAGAACCTTTAGGATGAATGCATTGTAAAATTCTTGTAACCACAAGGACGCTCAGAAAACAATTGTTTTCTGTGTTGTCCCATTCACACTGAAACGCAGTCTGGAGCGACACTGCAGCATGCTGCGATAAAATGCAGATACGCTGCATTGATTTGCAGTGTGCTGTACAGAATCACATGGAACTGTACAGTAGCACAGAGCATTGTGATGATGTACAGTGACGTGAATAAAGTGTACTTTTGTACACTTAAAGTTTGTACATAAGCAAAAAAAAAGGGATCTGTCTGTGAAGCGCTGAATCACACACCACACTGCCTCCTACCACTCTTGGGTAGAGACAGCTACCGGAGAGATAAAGCGCTCTGACAGCTATCCTTTCTAGTGTGAATTTGCCCTTATACCAAAAGGAGAAAAAAAAAAACTGTTTGTTTTAACTGCTTATAAAATGTTAACTAACAAATCTTAGCTGAACTTCAGCTAAGTTTATCTATAGTAAATCTGGTAGTTTTAGGCCTCATGCACACGAGACGCTGTTAAACGCGCGTTCAGAGGCAGTTGGACACTTTTTTCAACTGCACCTGAACGCATGCAATGTTATCCTATGTCCATGTACACAGTCTCGTTTTTTCCTGTTCTTATGCAGTTGCGTTTAACCTCCTTTTTCCAGAAGCAAAAAAATGCTTTCAGACACTTTGCTTTTCTGCGTTTCAGACGCAAAACGCAGCTAAACGCGGCTAAACGCAGGCACCTGCGTTTAGCCGCATTTGCGTTTATAAGTCTTTTTAAAGGAACCTAATTTTTTGGACCAGAAAACTCAGAAATATGATGGTAAACCATAAAAAATACTAGAAAAATTGGTTTAAAATGTCGTAATTAGTTTAGATAGTTCATAGAGCATATATACTCACTGATGCATACATGTTTGTGAAATGCATACATGTTTGTGAAATATCCAACGGACATTTGCTGTACCATCAACGGATGGGTCCAATATCGACAAGCTCTGATTCTGGACCTCTGATGCAAATTTGCGACAAAGTTGCTGCCTCATCAAGAGCAACATCAGGAGCATTTCCTGACATATAATAAATATGGGATCCATTTCCAAAAAAAAACACAGAAAGAGAGGCAAATGCAAGTGTACAACTGCTCTCTCTGCTGCTGCTGCTCACTCTGATCAAAATGGCAGAAATAGTTAATAATACTTCTTTCTGAGCTTGGGGAGGGTCTATATGATGTTATCTTTACAAATGCTTATAGACGCAAACGCCGCTAAACGCGGCTAAGCGTGGCTAAACGCGGCATGAAAACACAGCAAAACGCGCGTTTTTAAACGCAGGTTTCTGCTTTTACAAACGTTCAGCAGAGTTTGCATCTGTGTCTTGTGTGCATGGGGCCTAACACTACCATTTACCCAGACTGATAATGCTGCTATACAAAAAGGTGTCTGCTTTACTACTTCATCCAGAGGCAGGAATTGAAACAAGGGAAAAAAACATTAAAAAAGAAAACGAATGCTGCCACCATATCTAAGTATTGGCAAACTGAAATGTATTACATTTTTGTTTTGGGATTAATGCCACTATAAGAAAAAGGAGGCTTCTAAAGATTAAACACAGATGTCTCAGGCTGACAGGAAGGAGAAGACAGTGCCCGCATTGTAAGCACTCTCAACAGGTACAGCATTCACAGCAGGCGGGCAGTGGCGTGTTAATTGGGCAGAGTAGTCCTGGGGAAGGTGGGGCTCTCCCCGGGAGGAGGAGCTGGGCCAGACACAGTGAAGCAGTGGACCAGCTTCTTCAATATTTACATAGTAATCGGGCTCCCCAATCTGCACATCATTGCAGGGATCTGTAGGGCTCAGGCTGGCACTGTCCTGAGTTCAATATTGAGTTGGTCCACTCTTTGCAGCTATAATAGCTTCAACTCTTCTGGGAAGGCTGTCCACAAGGCTTAGGAGTGTGTCTATGGGAATGATTGACCATTCTTTCAAAATGCATTTGTGAGGTCCCGCACTGATGTGGACGAGAAGGCCTGGCACGCAGTCTTCACTCTAATTCACCCCAAAGGTTTTCTATCAGGTTAAGGTCATGACTCTGTGCAGGCCTGTCAAGTTCCTCCACCCCAAACTTACTCATCCATGTCTTTATGGACCTTGTTTGTGCACTGGTGCACAGTCATGTTGGAAGAGGAAGGGGCCATCCCGAAACTGTTTCCACAAAGTTGGGAGCATAAAATTGTCCAAAATGTCTTGGTATGCTGATGCCAAGCCCAACCACTGAAAAAACAACCCCACACCATAATCCCCCTCTCCCCCACATAATTTGGACCAGTGCACAAAGCAAGGTCCATAAAGAAATGGAAGAGCAAGTTTAGGGTGAAGGAACTTGACTGGCCTGCACAGAGTCCTGGTCTTAACCAAATAGAACACCTTTGGGATGAATTAGAGGGGAGACTGCAAGCCAGGCCTTCTTGTCCACACCAGTGACTGATCTCACAAATGCGCTTCTGGAAGAATGGTCAAACATTCCTATAGACACACCCCTAAACCTTGTGGACAGCCTTCCCAGAAATGTTAAAGCTGTTATAACTGCAAAGGGTGGGCCAACTCAATATTGAACCCTACAGACTAAGACTGGGATGCCATTAAAATTCATGTGTGTGTAAAGGCAGGTATCCCAATACTTTTTTTAATATAGTGTATGTTCAGCTACATTCCTCATTCCAGGCGGAATGTCTCCAGAGTGCCCCCTGCTGGAAGGACAGCTTCTCATTTCAATCGTTTTTTCTTTTATTTTTTATATATTATCACAGTCATTTCTACCTACAGATCACTGCTGGGCTATGTAAGATGTGAATTTTCATTTCAATACTTTTATTGAGTTATAACAAATGACAATTGTGGGAACAATGTGTAAAATCAGCCTTCAGGGCCTGCAGCAAAAAAATACAGTAACGAAAGCCATAGCTTGAAGATCAATATGAATATAAGATTAAATGCTTTCAAAGACCAAGATGAAACATATCTAAGAAAAAAAAAAATCGATGGACTCCCCTTAGTCTGGGGGGGTTAATCCTTCCTTGGGCCTTGATATCCAGGGATGAAATAGTACATCAAAACTTGTCTGGTAGACCTTCTATACCCGAGATCTGAGGAGGCTAACATCACACCACCCTTATGGGAGCTAACTGTGGACTAAGCGGTGCCCTCCCAGAGGCCCTAGGGCCAGTAACCGATCCCAGCTCAACCAGCAAGTCCAAAAACCTGGTATCTGACCAAGCAAGGGGAGGACTGACCCACTGTAAGCAAACTGATCTTGCTGCGCAAATTGATTCAGACTCTGACTTTAATGCGGTGAGTATCCCTCTGCTTCTTGCATATGGTAAAGTAACTTTAATTGTAGAGGTGCAAAATTCCCCCCCCCCCCCCTCTGGAAGGGGTCTGCCGAGAAGGTATAGAAGAAAGTGGAAAGGAAAAAGAGAGAAAAGAGAGGTTGAAAGAGAGAGAGATCTACCAGAAATATTTTACTGCTAAGTTGTGAGGCCAGGATGTAGAGGTATTTTGTTATAGTCTGCCCACGGTCCCCAAACTGCTTCAAATTTTTGTGTTTTTTTCCCGTAATTTAGCTACTATTTGTACCTGCATCGTGATCCAGGAAATCTATATATATATTTATTTCACTTTATCCATATCTAGAATATATGATTATATACATAAGCAAGTCAATTATTTCTAACAGAGACACATCCATAATATCTTTGTACGCACGTTCAAACGATTTAAACCAATGGGTCTGGTCCCATGCGAACTCCACCTCTAAATCTCAGACTCGAGTATAGGATGGCTTGGCATCTTTGACAATGAGGAATATATTATTGAGATGTCTCCCCTCTGATCCGTGATATTAGCACACCACTGTTCATAAGGTGTGGATTTGGGGGGCTCTGGTTTGTCTAGCCAAATGGAGAGAAGAAAATGTCTGATTTGGGATAGTAGTCAAAAATTTTCTGAAGGAGGCATTTCGAATTTGCTAATGCAGTATCCTAGAAATATAGGTCCCATTGAGTTAAAAAAAAAATCCTATTTGAAAAAGACCTTTATTGATCAACCTGCGGAAGGCTTGTATGTTCATGCCTGGCAGAAATGATGGATTATGGAACAAGTGTGATAGTGGTTTTGTACAGGAATAGGGAATTGTCTTTGTGCAGTGTGTCGCAGAGGACAAAGGAGTGAGATAGGGTGGGAAATAGGATTGGGGTCTCGATGAGGGAGGGCACCAAAGGAGGAAATCAATGGTTTTAAGGGGTCCATAGATACCCAGTCAGGTTTGAATCATCCCAGTACACTATAGAGAATTGTGATAATTAGGCGGCTTGGTAATACCACCATAGATTAGGGAGGCCAAGACCTCCTTGTTTTTTCAGGCGGAAGAGGACTTCCTTAGTGCACCTGTACCCCTTGTTCCCCCAAACAAAGCAGGTTAATCAGGATTGGACTTTGAGAAGTTGATGTTTTCTTATAGGTATAGGGAGGGACCTGAAAAGTTATAGTAGGCGTGGTAGCAAAGTAATCTTAAAGGCATTTATTCTACCCAGCCAGGAAAGACCACATTGCAACTATTTGTGTAAATCCCCCTCTTATTTCCAAAACATCGGTGGGTAGTTGACTGTGTATAAATTGCTGTTGTTCTGTGTAAGTTTGATACCTAGGTACGGGATAGAATCAGAGGACCATGAAAAGGAGAAGTGTTGTTTTAATTGTTCCACTAAATTGGGGGGTAGCGAAATGTTCAGGGTGACAGATTTGGATATATTAACCGTTAGATCCGAGACGGTGCCAAAGTCTCTAAGTAGCTGGTTCACTATGGGGGTGGATGTCAGTGGGGAGGTAATAAATAGGAGCAGGTCATCCGCAAAAGAGCACATTTATGTTCTTGCGGTCAATTGCCAATGTTTCAATCGTGATCGCAAAAATTAAAGGAGATAATAGGCATCCCTGTCTGGTTCCTTTTTTACTGTTGAAAGTTTCTGAATATCTACCCATTAGGCATACCTGCGTGCTTGGGGCTGAGTAGAGTGAATGGATGATACCCCTAAATTTAGGGCCAAACCACCATCTCTCCAGAATATCGAAGAGATAAGGCCAAGAGACTGAATCGAACGCCTTTTGAAAATCAATAGAGAGGAGGTAACCCTCTTGAGGTGGGCCTCCATCCCAGCGGGAGTGGAGTAGAGAAATTACATCTATGGCTCTCCTAATATGATCTAGGTCTTGCCTCCCAGGGATGAAGCCCACCTGGTCCTTGTGTATATATTTAGCAATGAAACTGGACATTATTGTAGCCTCAGGATTTTGAGGTCATTGTTAATGAGGGAAATTGGGCGGTAATTACTAACCTTGCTTGTATTTTTACCGGGTTTAGGTATGACAGAAATATAGGCTAAATTTAGGTCTCTGTCTAAGGGGGCTCAATCTCTGAGAGAATTAAAAAAACGGGCCATGTAAGGTAGGTAGGTAGTGGCCACATTTCGTAGTAGCAGACCGAGAAGCCATCTGGTCCTGGGGAAGAGCCTAGATTTAATCACTTCTAAAACTTCCTCCGAAGTAATCAGTTTTTCAAGAAGATCCCTATCGATGCGGGACATTTCGGGGATGGGTAGGTCCCTTAGGAAGGTCTCCGCTTCTGGATATCTGCTCTACGTTAAAGTTTTAATATAGAAGCGATCCGGATGAGCGTGCCTCTCATAACTGCTTTGTGAACTGCCCATAGGGTCTCTGGTGTGACTGGGTCATTGTCATTGTTTGTAAAGTATTCTGACAGGGCATTTTCTATAATTGTACACTCCCTGGGTCACTCAACAGGGCTTCATTGAGTCATTATTTGAAGGAGCCCTTCTCCCCTAAGGGTCATTGGATAGATAAAGTCATGATGGTGTGGTCCAATAGGAGCGTGTCTCTAATTTTGGAAGTAATGGCTATGGGGATAGAAGAGGAATGTAGAAAGATGTGGTCAATCCAGGCATAGGTGTTATGCGGAACAGAAAAATGTGTGTAGTCTTTGCCATGGGGATTTAGTTCCCTCCATATATCCACCAAAAAGTGAATGTAGGAGCTGTATTGGGTGACCTTGGAAGACAAGCTTATCCGAGGCTTGGGACAATTTCATCACTTCTTCCTTAACAGCGTAGAAGTGAGGCTTGACTATTATGTCTTGTGGCAGCCTGTGCGTGGAGGCTGTAAGGCTCTATGATCCCTGTCCGATTCCAAACGGTGTTCCGGAATACCCAGGATTAGATCTTTAGGGAAGGAACACATTGCTGAGTGTACCTCTTTCACTGATTCAGGGAGACCTCTTAGCCCCCGTACACACGGTCGGAAATTCCGACCACAAATTTTGTCCAATTTTTTCAGACGGATTTTGCCCGACAATGGTGTTGCATACACACGGTCAGACAAAGTTGTCAGAAAATCTGATCATTCTGAACGTGGTGATGTTCGTTGCGTACGACCGAACTACGTAGAGGCTATTAGCCAATAGCTTTGGTCTCATAATTTGATCTGAGCATGCGTGGCACTTTGTCCGTCGGAATTCTCTACACAAGATCGGAATAAGTCCGATCAGATTTTGTTGTCGGAAAATTTGAGAGCAGTCTGATGGAGCCCGAACACGGGCGGATTTTCTGACAACATGGTCCGATCGGACATTTTCAGTCGGAATTTCCTACCGCGTGTACGGGGCATTAGTCTGAAGTTGTAGCGCCTGGACCTATTTTCAAGGTCATCGATTTTCGATAATGCAGTCTCTAATTGGTCTTGGATATCCTGGATCCTGGTCGAATTTTGGCAAATTTTTGCGACAGATTCATCCTCTTTATTTTCCATAATTTTCATTCTATGGCCAAATTGCTGCAGGTCAGTATGGATAGAGGAGGTTATCTGGCCAGTGGTTTGGGCTAGGCCCCTGGATAGCATATTGGAAAAGGCAGCTATCATGGATGAAAAGTCAGTGGGGGTGAGGGGGCAGTTGTAATTGCTGCTAGCACATGGGTCTAGGCCAGCTAAGGGGTTATGCTTAGGTGTGAGGAAGAGACCATCCACGGTTCTCCCAGCAGGGATTCAGTGGATGCAGGAGAGGTAGCTGTCTGGATGCAGTCACTCACTGTGTGGTGGGGTGTAGGGTGAGCCGACAATCCCTCTGTGTCCTGGTCAGCTATTGTCTCCTCTGCCTCTGTTCCTGACTCGTGGAGTCGCGGCTGCCATCTTGGATTGGCTGGGGGACCCGGAGGCTTGTTCAAACTGCCAGGTGAGATCCCATCGGGCCGAACCCGATGACATCAGGGTGATCCTTGGGTGTGCCCCAATCGGTCGCCGATGGAGAGGGCCCGGAATGAGCGCTTTGCAGGCTGTGATGGGGTTTGGAAGACCGGAGCAGCAAGGGGGCTTCTGAGCATCGCGGCCATCTTAGCTGCTCCCCCGCATGTGCCTAAGACATGAATTTTCTAATAAACTCTTAGACCATGTTACCAACTCAGCATGATTTTAATACCCAACTCCAGGAAGCTTTACAATTCTCCCTTGCGGTTGGAATGCACACACTCTCTGTGGGAGTATTCTCTGGGGCTGTCTATGTGGGATCATTCTCTGGGGCTGTCTCTGTGGGAGCATTCTCTGGGGCTGCCTGTGTGGGAGCGTTTTCTGGGGCTGCCTGTGTGGGAGCGTTCTCTGGGGCTGCTTGTGTGGGAGCGTTTTCTGGGGGTGCTTGTGTGGGATCTTTCTCTGGGGCTGTTTCTCTCATGTAAGTCTTCTCTGGGGCTGTTTAATGTGAGCCTCCTCTGGGGCTGTCTCTGTGGGAACCTTCTCTGGGGCTGTCTCATGTGAGTCGTCTCTGGGGCTGTCTCATGTGAGTCTTCTCTGGGACTGTCTCATGTGAGTCTTCTCTGGGACTGTCTCATGTGAGTCTTCTCTGAGACTGTCTCATGTGAGTCTTCTCTGAGACTGTCTCATGTGAGTCTTCTCTGGGACTGTCTCATGTGAGTCTTCTCTGGGACTGTCTCTGTTGGAGCATTCTCTGGGAACTACATTAAAATGCATGAAGATGTAGATGCCCAAGTGTGAGCCGAGCCTTATTGCCCCTACATAATATACTTTATGTTCTTGGCTAGCTAGATTCATTGTCAGATTAGCAAAGAGCCTACCATTTAGATTATGTCCATTCCATCCTTTTTTAATACAAAGTAAACCTTAGCTATAAGATCCAATCTGATATTAAATGTGTATGTCAGAAGATCAGGTTTGCACACCAGAGGGGCACAATTTGGCATTTTTCATCGCAGCAAAATGCACTTTTGATTATATAGGCAAAAAAATAAAATTCCGCCCCTGGTTTTCCTGCAGGTTTAACCACTCTCTATCCAGGCTAGATCATCTGGTTCTGAGCAGCAAGTTAACATCATAATATTACCTCTTCATGGGGATCTGTTGCACTGGGCCTACAGATTACAATCTTCTGATTCCCATCTGTATTTCATGGATGAATTTTCAATGATAATATCTGCCCCTTGCATCAAGGAGGGCTTCTCATTAAGCAATGTTGTTCTGAGTTCTGCAGATGGGCACTGGACTCTGGTTAGAACTTCATAATCAGTTTAGAATGCGACTATCCAATGATATCAAGGATAATCATCAGACAGATGTGTACACTTAGTGAGGCCTTGCAGCTGGCTGTCTGCATTGATCGTAATCTCTGCAGTGAACTGGACTGAAAAGCTGGCAACTTCTTCTCCTCATTTACTACCATTCCTGAACTTACCAGAGGCTTATGCTGATAACATTCCATCTAAAGAACTCATGCAGACTGGAGTCCCTTGTCCTACCACCCAAGAGAAGTTTTGTAGAGGAAACCTCAGCCTCTGTCTCTATTGTGGTACCAAGTTTTCGTGAGCAGCTCAAACAAATGAGGAAACACCAATTACATAAAAGACTCTTAAGATTAGTACATTGTTAAGAAAATGTACCACACTAAAGCATGGCACATTTTCATAACTTTATACACAGATGAGCTGTGTTTTCTTTTTTTTTGTGCGAGCTATTGTTTATTTGTATAGGTTGGGGTATAGAATTTTTCTTCTATTATAGTCTTAAAGGGGTTGTAAAGACAATTTCTTATTTTTTTTTAAAATAACAAACATGTTATACTTAACTGCACTGTGCAGCTCATTTTGCACAGAGTGGCCCCAAACCTGGTCTTCTGGGGTCCCCCAGCAGCTGTCTCAGCTCCTCCCCGCAAGAACTAACGACCTTCATGTGAGCTCTCTCGCATGGTGGTTAGTTCTTGCGGGCGCGCTTCCGTGATATGGCCGGCGGCTATAGCCGCTCACTCGGCCCCCGGCGCACAGCGTCATTGGATGTGATTGACAGCAGCGCGAGCCAATGGCTGCGCTGCTTTCAATCCATCCACTCTAGCCAATCAATGGCCAGGATGAGCGGCAAAGAGGACATCGGGGGCGAGCGCAGCAGGTGAACAGGGTCAGGTAAGTAAAACGGGGGGCTGGGGGGGGGCCAGTATTGTCGGATGATGTTTTTTCACCTTAGCGCATAGGATGCAGTAAGGTGAAAAAATGCAAACTTTTACAACCCCTTTAAGCAGCCTTTCAGTTCAGCTAGTAACTTTATGGATGCAGCCATAATTAATGAATTAATAATTGGGCCCAATTTGGGGAGCAGGTGTGTTAAATTTGGTGTTATCGCTTCAAACTCTCATACTGGTCACTGGAAGTTCAACATGGCACCTCATGGCAAAGAACTCTCTGAGGATCTGAAAAAAAAGAATTGTTGCTCTACATAAAGAGGACCTAGACTATAAGAAGATTGTCGAGACCCTGAAACTGAGCTGCAGCACAGTTACCAGGACCATACAGCGGTTTAATAGGACAGGTTCCACTCAGAACTGGCCTTACCATGGTCGACCAAATTAGTTGAGTGCACGTGCTCAGCATCATGTACAGAAATTGTCTTTGGGAAATAGACGTATTAGTGCTGCCAGCATTTCTGCAGAGGTTGAAGGGGTGGGGGGGTCAGCCTGTCAGTGCTTAGACCATACGCCGCACGCTGCATCAAATTGGTCTGCATGGCTGTCATCCCAGAAGGAAGCCTCTTCTAAAGATGATGCACAAGAAAGCCCGCAAACAGTTTGCTGAAGACAAGCAGGCTAAGGACATGGATTACTGGAACCATGTCCTGTGGTCTGATGAGACCAAGATAAATGTATTCGGTTCAGATGGCTTCAATTGTGTGTGGCGGCAACCAGGTCAGGAGAACAAAGACAAGTGTGTCTTGCCTAAAGTCAAGCATGGTGGTGGGAGTGTCATGGTTTGAGGCTGCATGAGTGCTGCCGGCACCAGGGAGCTACATTTCATTGAAGGAACCATGAATGCCAACATGTACTTTGACATACTGAAGCAGAGCATGATCCCTTCCCTTCAGAGGCTGGGCCGCAGGGCAGTATTCCAACATGATAATGACCCCAAACACACCTTCAAGACAACCACTGCCTTGCTAAAGAAGCTGAGGGTAAAGGTGATGGACTGGCCAAGCATGTCTCCAGACCTAAACCCTATTAAACATCTGTGGGGCACCCGCGAATGGAAGGTGGAGAAGCACAAGGTCTCTAACATCCCCCAGCTCTGTGATGTCATCATGGAGGAGTGGAAATGGACTCCAGTGGCAACCTGTGAAGCTATGGTGAACTCCATGCACAAGGGGGTTAAGGCAGTGCTGGAAAATAATGGTGGCCACACAAAATATTGACACTTTGGCCCCAATTTGGACATTTTCACTTAGGGGTGTACTCACTTTTGTTTCCAGTGGTTTAGACATGAATGGCTGTGTGTTACTATTTTGAGGGGACAGCAAATTTACACTGTTATACAAGCTGTACACTCACTAATTTACATTGTAGCAAAGTGTAATTTCTTCTGTGTTGTCACATGGAAAGATATAAAATATTTACAAAAATGTGAGGTGTTATACTAACTAAACTGCCTGCCTAATCTAACTCAAACTATCTCTGTCCACACACTATACATGGCCGCTATGTAAGCAGCTTTATATAGAGTGGGGCGTAGACTTGAGTCCCCTGAGCCACGATTGGCCAAAAGTACCCTGCCTTTGGCCAATTATGGCTCTCTCAGCAGAGCGCGCTTTGATTGCCCAAAGCATGCAGGGTAGGTGCATGATTTGGGCAATCATCATACAGCAATGCACTGCAAGATCGCAGTGTATTATGGGGTGTTTTGTGGCGCTTGAATTTGCCGCAAACGCCCCATAATGTTCGCTGTTCTGCGATCGGGCGAACACTTGATGTTGGAGTCGAACTTCAAGCTCATCTCCAGTGCTGAAGAGTGTGAGTCCACCACTTCATTTTTCCATTTGTGAGAGAGATGTGATTGTTGTTTAGAGTGAACAGTTCTAAACTCCCTCCTTTCTCCCTATATTGTCTTATATATTGAGTTATTTTTGTAAATATACAGGAGGAATTGCCCCTCATTGCTGTATTATATATATTTATTTAGTAATGATCCTGATATATTTTTTTCTGGTGCTCACCCTGCAATCTTCATTGCTGGATCTTGATGCTCCCTTATCTGCCTCTTTTATCTCAACAGGATTCTAACAGAATAAAGATGGCACCTTTAGGTCATGTATCAACTATATGAGTCTGAATAAAGTTTCTGTACCCAATGAGTATCCACTCTTTTTGATCAGCAAACTATTCAGCTGTGTCCAGTGATCCTGGGTTTTCTCCAAGCTTAATCTAAGGGAGGCAATACAACTTAGCCTGGATATGTGAAGGGGACAAGGGGAAAACACCAGAGATGAACATTATGAGTACTTGGTAATGGTCTTAGGTTTAGGTAATGCGCTGGTAGTCCTCCAGGAGTTCATGAAATATATATTTTATGACTACTTTGATAAGTTCCTTGTCATCTATCTGTATGATATCCTTGTTTATTCACAGTCATTTGCAAACCATCAAAATAATGTAAAAGTTGTCTTGTCCAAGCTTTGAGAACATTCCCTGTATGCCAAACTGGAAATAATTATTTTTCTTGCTACCAAGGTTTGGTTTCTTGGGTACATTATCTCTGACTATGACTTACAGGGGCTAAGCCTTTTGCCATCCAATAAGCTTTTAAGGGTTTGCCACTTTACAGAGAAAATGCATTCAAGGCTTCTCCACACCCATCACTGTCCTTACAACAAAATGTGCCTATTCTAAGTTGTTGTCATAAAAAGCAATGAAAACTTAACAAGTCTCCTATTTGCAGGCATATGGACCTGCCCTCTGATACTGGGGATAAGCTTTACATACATAGAGAACCAACATAATGGATTATTGGGGTACCAGAGAGGTATTTATTCACAAATTAGTTAAGAATAAGTTTATTATAACAAAATTATACAAAACACATAATAAAACATCCAATAAATTTGCGAGGTTTGATACAGTAGTTACATATATATTAAAAAATAGGTGGGTAAATAGCTGCGCCTCCGATATAATAAGCTGCCAACACAACAATATGACAGATTGTGTAATGAAATTATAAAAAAAAAGTGTGTCGCTAAACAAATGTGTCTGAACATTAAAGCGGTTCTACACTGTCTTGGATGTTTTTTTTTTGGGGGCCTAATGTGCAGTAATGCGCTTTGCATATTCATCACTCACACGTTGTACTTCTTGATGTTAATGCTGCCGTTTTTCTTCCGCAATATGAAGTTTTAAAACGACTTCATGCCGGCTTCCATCTTCCGTGTGGGCACCTGAAACCACACAGGCCCCTTTCTTCCGGGTTGCTGGCCCACAATGCCGACATCTCGCGAGATTTCGGAAGATGTGACCGAAATCTCGCGAGATTTCGGAAGATGTGACCGAAATCTCGCGAGATTTCGGAAGATGTCCGCACTGTCTCCTGGGATCAATGACACCAGATCCCAGGAGACAGTGCGGCATGACAACGATCGACGCAGAGACCCCGCCCACCGCCGCAGAGACAAAGGACAGGAAGTCAGCGATTACAAGGTAAGTGAAAAAAAAAAAAAAAAACACATTTCATTTAGTACTCTTTGCCTGATTTGGAAGGCAAAGAGATTTACTAAATGAAATGTGTGCAGAACCGCTTTAATCATAAACAAGAATGGAAGAATCTTGACTATAAAAAATATATGCTCAGAATTAATGTGAAAATAGTGCAAATATTAATCCACTGGCATGACCTATCAGGTCTACCATCTAAAAGGACAATACAGTGAGTATGAGTTTCCACATACCAAAAAATGTAAATTGATAGCAAATATAAATAGGATCAAAACCTGTAGTATACACCTGTAAAACAGTGATATTACTGATAACAAACCAGTCTTAGCAGGTAAGATCCACCTATGTAAGCATATGACTAGATCATCCTATATAAAACTGGTAAAACCAGTAAGTTATTATCCAATTCTTTCAGAATACAAATAATGTGAAAATGTGGTGACACTATGTGTTATCTCAACACCTTTCTAATGACTCAGATATGTATGAGACTGTTTAACATAAAACAAATATAAACCTGTGATATACAGCTGCAAGACGGTATTACTACTGGTGGCAACACAATCTTAACAAGCAAAGTCTACCTATGTAGATCGGTTAAACACAATCCTCATAGATGAAACAGGTAAGTTATTAGCCCAATACTTTCAGGGTGCAAATATTATGTGAAAATGTAATGACACTATGTGTTATCTCTGCACATCCCCGATACCTCAAAGATATGTATGGAGCAGTTAAACTCAAAATTAGAAGGAACTGCCGATAGATTAATACGGCACCACCTATAAAAAGATGGGTAAACACATGCAAAGACCACGTACACAAAAGCTGTCAAGAGATTAAGTGATGTGCCAAAAATAACAATCATTAATTATGGGCATGAGAGTGTCCATAAATGAGAAAAGTTCATGTGCCAAATAATAAGTTTGAAAATCACTGAAGATATCCTTTAGGAAGTTTAAAGGCTGTGTCCTCTTTCATTCGGACTCATTCATGAACTATGTGGTGTAATAAAAGATTCAATACGCTTACCACATATGGTGGACCCACTGACTGATGGTGAGGGGTCAAACAAGCTCAGACATGCTTATACCTGGAACCTCACTGGATCACTGTACACTGGACGGGACTGAGATGGCGTGTCAGTCTCTGCTCCCCGAACTCCAGGACATCGACAAGGCAGGACCTCAGGAAAAGCATTCACCACTGGACTTATGACCAAAGTCCTCAGAATATGTGGGGCGTAAAAACAAAGAAAGAAGAGAGAGCCTCCTCATAGTGTAAAAAAGTCAGAATAAGGGACTATATTTATTTTGAGGAGTGCGTCAGCATCCAAAATTCATTTTTCCATAAAAATATTCTTTCCATAAAAAATATAAATTTAAAAACAAAACAAATCCGTAAAGCGCAGTGGTGGCAATATAACTGGAATATTCACCCGACGCGTTTCGTCTGCAAAGACTTCTGCTGGGGTACATTCCAGTAACCTCCCTCTGCGCTGTATTTATACCTACTAAACCACTTACAATACATGGACTCATTAGGAACAGCCCCACTTTCGGTTTTTGCCTAATGGGAAATTTACCTTATTCTCATTGGTTAACAATGGCCAATAGGCTATGGTCAATGACTATGGTGAACCAAGCCTCACTTAGGGCAACCAATCATGAGCCCCAAAAAGCCCCATTCCCACCCAAATCACCAGTGAGAATGAGCGCTTGTAGTAACGTCGAATATGAAAGGACGAATGATTTTGACGCGAATTGCGGCAGACTGGATGCCTAGTGAGTCACAGGTCCGGATTAACCAATCCCAGCTAACGTTTTTGGCGCCAAACACGATAGTGGAGAACGTCACTGGCGTCATAGCTGTTGTGAATTTATGAAGAAATATATCTAATATTCGCTGGCAGAGATGGGAGATTCAGTAGGCCTAAAAAAAAAAAAACTTTGAAGCGAACTTTTGCTCTTGAAAAAAAAAGATAAGCTGATTGCCTCTTTTACAAGTCTCAAATATATACATTTTACAAGCCTGTATTGAGCCAGGAAGAAAACAGGAACAATGGTAGCCTTTGTCACCAAGCAAAAGGTGTGTACTTATTTTTGTTGATTAGTTTGAGAAGGCCAAACTTATTAGGTATCATAACTTGGAGGTGGTCCGTGACTGGGAAGAATCCTTTGTGTTGAAGTAAAGACTGTTTAGACAATTTACAACCATCAAGACAAAAGTCAATAGCCAACACCTTGCCCGACAAAGCCTATTGTGTGAAGTCCTAGGAAATTGTGTACATAGCTAAGCTATCAAAACATGTATTGGACTGCCCAAAGTCCATCTCAAAACATGATGTTACAAGTCAATTCAAAGTATATGTGATATCTGTAAGTCACAAAAGAAAACTATCATTTTAGTATCCGATGAATTGATGAAATCGGTTATAACGAAAACATAATAAATAAAGGGTGATTATTAATAGAATTGTTTTAGGAACAAATTAGTATTAAGACAAATATATGATTATGCTATGAATGTATAAGAATTTAACTATGCTAGATAAACAAATATTGATTGGATACCCAAATTATACAGGTATCCAGATAGATAAAAATTGTATGTGATGTTGATTAATATATATATATATATATATAACTTGTGTTCTTTTCAAATGGACTAAATTTTTACAGATATACAATGATATGCATATGTATCACCATTTTATGCAAATGATTAATCAATAATTATGCTAAGCGTATTTGATAGTATGGAGTTAGTAGAATTCCCAAACACTAAAGATATAGATATTTTCACTAAGGTACAATATACCATATAAAATAAAAAAATATATTAATTTACAGAGCAGCATCGAAACACATGTGGGACACCTGGTGGTTGAAGGTGCAATTACATTAAAAACATTTAGGCTACTAGGAAAGGTGATTAAGACTGCCTGCCAATAGGAAAGAGACACATACCTTTTGGGATGAACATATTACAAGTTTTATAATCTTATTGTGTGAGAGGGTATTTAAGAAGCAAGAGAGATAGTCAAAAAAAAAACATAGCTCAGGGGATCCAACCTGAGAGCTCAGGGACCCACCCTGGGGAAGGGACAATGGGAGAAACATCTTCCCAGATAGACTGACAACCATGCATGAAAATATGCTTTATCCTCCAAGGAGATTCCTGAACCCGGTAGCCATCTTAAATCCAGACTATTAGCCATTTTGGAATGGGTAAATATAACATGTTGATTTTATCTGGTATGTTCTCTTAACCATTGATGTATTGAATATTCTAATATTGATAATCATTCTCCAGAATCAATAATCGCCTTTTAGATTTTTCTCTAATATTCAATTTTTTAATTATATATTACTTTTGCATAGTTACCAAATTTTATTGACAAGCAAATGTCTAAATTACTTTTACATTGTTCAACGTTACTTACCTGCAGCATAGTAACGGCTGGGTGTGTGTAAAATACAGACATTCTGTTAAATTGTCAAGTATAAGGTTATTGATTCTACTGAAGAAGTTATCATGGTGATATTGTGTCCAAGGTACTACGCCCATTTTGAGGGTATTTCCATTAATTGTCAAAATGTTCAAATAATGCAATCTGTATTTTAATTTCATGTAAATATTTTGTTTTCTGTCAACCAATAAATGTGACTATTAAGTATGATCACTCGTCTCCGTGAACAAGTTTTGCATATGTAGACTGTGTCATATACCGTATATACTCGAGTATAGGCCAACCCGAATATAAGCCGAGGCACCTAATTTTACCACAAACAACTGGGAAAACGTATTGACTCGAGTATAAGCCAAGGGTGAGAAATGCGCAGCTACTGTAAGTGGAAAAGAGGGTCAACGATGCCCATTTGCAGCCTCACTGTGCCCATGCAGATGGACACAGTTGACCAATTTGGGGCCCTGTATCTCGGGGTCACTTAGTGCTAGGAACCCCATCTTTGGATATGTTGTAGTGCTAATTCCACTGGGTTGGAATACAACATTTGGGGTTCCTAGCACCAAGTGCCCCCGAGATATGGGGCCCCAAATTCGGGTCAGAAAATCTCAAGCACTTTTCTGCAGCAGAGAATGACATTTTCTGAACCGACTTTGGGGCCCTGTATCTCGGGGCCACTTAGTGCTAGGAACCCCATCTTTGGATATGTTGTAGTGCTAGTTCAACTGGGTTTGAATGCCAAATTTGGGGTTCCTAGCTCCCAGTGTCCCCGAAATATGGGGCCCCAAATTCGGGTCAGAAAATGTCAAGCACTTTCCTGCAGCAGAGAATGACATTTTCCGAACCGACTTTAGGGCCCCGTATCTCGGGGCCACTTAGTGCTAGGAACCGAGATACGGGGCCCCAAAGTCGGGTCGGAAATTTTTTTTTTGCTGCAGAAAAGTGCTTGACTCGAGTATAAGCCGAGGGGGGGCACTTTCAGCACAAAAAAATGTGCTGAAAAACTCGGCTTATACTCGAGTATATACGGTAGATTGATTCTGTATCTTAAAAATATCTTCGTTAAAAATTACTTAATAAAAATGTGCGGGAAACTTTCCTTAAAAAAAGCACAACATAGCGAAGCGACCGCCAATCAAGTAAAAAGTCTGCGGTTGTGCTCAATCTAGCACCAATCACAGGATTGATGAATTGATGAATATTTCATCAATACATGGAACTTAAAATACAGCCTGACTCGGTAGATGATATACACACAATATGTGAGACCATATAGCATAAATCTAAATCAGAACATAAATCACAATGCATGAGATGGTGAAACATCAATTCGGAATCAATAATCTACACACAGATCATTGAATACTTCTAGAGAACACCAGGGTAAATGGCTCTTACTGACTTTATCATAATTGAAAGCATCGAAAACTCAGTGTGTTATAATCAGAAATATATCATGGCAAGGGTTGACTGATAATTAATGTCAACAAAAGATGCCAAACAAATCACCTGTAATTAAATAATCTCTTTATCATCCTTCATGACAACTGGGAGAATATTAGAAATGACGAGCAACTCCTAGGCTAGTCTAGGAACAGTTTATGAAGGTGTTTATATCCCATTCGATATTGAGGCCGAACGGGACATAACATCTCATTTGGTGTATCCAAAAAGTTTCTAACTTCAACACACCTCTTAGGCTAGACTCTCCTCTCCAGTGCGGTACAAATCTATCTATAATTTGAAACTTAGAACCCAGCGGGTTACGATTATGGCACAATAGATAGTGTTTCGGTACGCTATGATTTGTGCGTCCCGCCCTAATCGCTGCAAGAAGTTCGTTCACTCTTATCGCAAATGTGCGTATGGTGCGACCAATATATTGCTTGCCGCAAGGGCAGGTAATAAGATAAACAATGTACTTTGTGTGACAAGTCACAAAGCATTTCATCTCATAGTTCCTACCTGTATTCGTAGACTCAAAAGTTTCACATTTTTTATGACATGAATTATTCTTACACACATTGCATCTGCGACATGGGTAAAACCCCTTCATGTTATGGAAGAAGGTGGGTGGACTGGGGGGGTCTATAGTATTGGGTGCAATTTTGCCCCTCAAAGATAGAGCGCCCCTATGAATCACTCCTGCATGGTCCGGTAAAATAGACCCCAAGATACGGTCATTTTTCAGGACCTTCCAATGTTTGAGTATGATTTCTTTAATTTGCTTATGCTGAACGGAAAAGTTTGTAAGAAATGACCATCTATGCTTATTTTCTTTAATTGTTGGTGGTTTTTCAATTAATAAGGACTCGCTTGATTGGAATTGCACGGTGCTGTACGGTTGGTTGCCGCCCACCTGCCTTCATTGGCCCTTCCTGTGATTGGTGCTAGATTAAGCACAACCGCAGACTTTTTACTTGATTGACGGTCGCTTCGCTATGACGCCAGTGACGTTCTCCACTATCGGGTTTGGCGCCAAAAACGTTAGCCGGGATTGGTTAATCCGGACCTGTGACTCACTAGACGTCCAGTCTGCCGCAATTCGCGCCAGAATCAGTCGTCCTTTCATATTCAACGTTACTAAAAGCGCTCATTCTCACTGGTGATTTGGGTGGGAATGGGGCTTTTTGGGGCTCATGATTGGTTGCCCTAAGTGAGGCTTGGTTCACCTTAGTCATTGACCATAGCCTATTGGCCATTGTTAACCAATGAGAATAAGGTAAATTTCCCATTAGGCAAAAACCGGAAGTGGGGCTGTTCCTAATGAGTCCATGTATTGTAAGTGGTTTAGTAGGTATAAATACAGCACAGAGGGAGGTTACTGGAATGTACCCCAGCAGAAGTCTTTGCAGACGAAACGCGTCGGGTGAATATTCCAGTTATATTGCCACCACTGCGCTTTACGGATTTGTTTTGTTTTTAAATTTATATTTTTTATGGAAAGAATATTTTTATGGAAAAATTAATTTTGGATGCTGACGCACTCCTCAAAATAAATATAGTCCGTTATTCAGACTTTTTTACACTATGAGGAGGCTCTCTCTTCTTTCTTTGTTTTTACGCCCCCACATATTCTGAGGACTTTGGTCATAAGTCCAGCGGTGAACGCTTTTCCTGAGGTCCTGCCTTGTCGATGTCCTGGAGTTCGGGGAGCAGAGACTGACACACCATCTCAGTCCAGTCCAGTGTACAGTGATCCAGTGAGGTTCCATGTATAAGCATGTCTGAGCTCGTTTGACCCCCTCACCATCGGTCAGTGGGTCCACCATATGTGGTAAGCGTATTGAATCTTTTATTACACCACATAGTTCATGAATGAAAGAGGACACAGCCTTTGAACTTCCTAAAGGATATCTTCAGTGATTTTCAAACTTATTATTTGGCACATGAACTTTTCTCATTTCTGGACACTCTTATGCCCATAATTAATGATTGTTATTTTTGGCACATCACTTAATCTCTTGACAGCTTTTGTGTACATGGTCTTTGCATGTGTTTACTCATCTTTTTATAGGTGGTGCCGTATATTAATCTATCGGCAGTTCCTTCTAATTTTGAGTTTAACTGCTCCATACATATCTTTGAGGTATCGGGGATGTGCAGAGATAACACATAGTGTCATTACATTTTCACATAATATTTGCACCCTGAAAGTATTGGGCTAATAACTTACCCGTTTCATCTATGAGGATTGTGTTTAACCGATCTACATAGGTAGACTTTGCTTGTTAAGATTGTGTTGCCACCAGTAGTAATACTGTCTTGCAGCTGTATATCACAGGTTTATATTTGTTTTATGTTAAACAGTCTCATACATATCTCTAAGTCATTAGAAAGGTGTTGAGATAACACATAGTGTCACCACATTTTCACATTATTTGTATTCTGAAAGAATTGGATAATAACTTACTGGTTTTACCAGTTTTATATAGGATGATCTAGTCCTACTTTGCTTACATAGGTGGATCTTACCTGCTAAGACTGGTTTGTTATCAGTAATATCACTGTTTTACAGTAAAGAGGAATGCTTGGAAAGCTCTGCTAGAGTTATACCTCATCCCAAATTAAATGGTAAGTGGGTGAACAGGGACAGAGACAGGGGACTATAGCGGTAATAGTAGAAAAAAGTAACACTTGCAACTTTTTGTGAAGAATTTTTAACAAAGTAATTTATTATTGAACATATTTACAGACATATAGACAGAAACAAAAAATGAGCTCTATATATATAGAGTATACTAAAAAAGTTGGTCCGCCAATCAGATCGAGTCCCATTCAAAAAATGGGGAAAAAGGGACTCAGAGTTGATTGAGGAGCCAGACATATACAGTATTGGCAAGGGTATTGTTAAAAAAGGGTCTATAATGGTTCTATAGATCCTGGGTACACTGGAACTGTTAGAGAAAGCTGACCGACATGTTTCGCCATACAATGGCTTCTTCAGGGTCAATGAGTCACTTTTTTACCGATAAGGGATGAGTCTAATAGAATACAAAAGGCATAGAGTTAGTTGTATAGCTCAATCTGAACCATTCAGTTTAGTAAGCAGGAACTCAAAGCACATGTCACCTCAAGGCCAAATCCCCTCCCGTACATACAACCGGCGCTGAACCAACCAATCTCCAGGGGGGACAGCGATACGTACCGCAAGGCAGCTGGAAAACCAAATCAAGTCGCACATATGGTCAAGTACATATTCCAGTAAGGCGAGGAACTGCCGAGGGCCTAAAGGGAGCCTGGTAAGGAACAATAAATAACGATACATATTATGGAATGGCATCACATGTGGTTGATTGCCATACGTGGCTAACATAGCCTAAAATTGCAAAATCTTACCAATGTATATGGTAGAGTTAATCATGTATATGGAGCGCCAGATAGTGGAAATCCTAGGAAAATCTGTATACAATATTGGGAAGCCACTAATAGGGCGGAAGAAAGAGAAATATAAGTACATGTAAATGAAAGTGGAAGTAATTGGAGGGTCATAGAAAAATGGGAGATCGAGAATGTATATGTGGAATAAGAAGTGAGAAAACTCACCTGGGAATGATATATCTGTATAATTTGAGCTAAGCACAAAAAAGCCTGAAACCGGGCTGTTTGAGAGAGCAACAGGTATAAGATGTAATTGGTCCAGGGATAAGCAGAGACCCGTGACTAGAAAGGAAAAGGTAGAAATATGTACATGGATTTGAGATTAAAGTCTAAAATATAAGAATAATATGAAAAGAAAAGACTAGGAACAAGGATGTCAGACCTGAAATAACGAAGATCCTAGCGAACTGGCGCTCCAGTGTCCATCACCATGAATGGTGTGGATTAAGCAGGCTTTATAAGTCCTCCACACCTGATCACGGTGAACCGCAATGAGGCGGCGGGCAAACAAGCCATTCGCGCATGCGCAGAAGCGCAGGCGCGTTTGCCTACAATACCCACAGTGCTACGGGACCGGTGGATGCGCGCGCCGCTCACCGCGCGCGCACACAGAGTGATCCCAGCTCAGGAGCCACCCTGTGGACAGGATGGGTACTGAGGGTAAGTCAGCTGCATAAGTCCATAGGATCAAATTGCGCTGAATCCAATGGAAGGAGTGGAGTGAACCAAAGATTCCAAGGGAGAGAGATGGAAGCAGAGCTGATAAGTACCAGGTGGAGGAGGAGCAAGAGGGGAGTTTTGAGGCAAGGAGGCTAAACGGGCTGCAATTATATAATCGCAACCCTGGGGTGCCCAAACAGATTCCAATGTGATAGGGAAATGAGGATGACCATAGATGGAAATGGCGAGGATAGGGGAGCCAGGAGCAGAGCTGGACCTCGCATATCCCCACAAAGATGGACGGGGAAGGAGTAGGGAGGAAAAGCAACGGACGGTGAAACGGGAGGGGGAGGCCAGGACCCAATCTACCCCATTAATAGTAGGGTCCCAAATGAGGCGGCATGAGAAGGAGCCTGCAAAACACAATAAATTATCTTTGTAAACATACATATTTCAAGTCAAGAGGATATGTGTTTTGGACCAAAATCAATTGGTGTAGGACCAAGAAGAATACAGTAAATACACTGTAAATACACCAATTGATTTTGGTCCAAAACACATATCCTCTTGACTTGAAATATGTATGTTTACAAAGATAATTTATTGTGTTTTGCAGGCTCCTTCTCATGCCGCCTCATTTGGGACCCTACTATTAATGGGGTAGATTGGGTCCTGGCCTCCCCCTCCCATTTCACCGTCCATTGCTTTTCCTCCCTACTCCTTCCCCGTCCATCTTTGTGGGGATATGCGAGGTCCAGCTCTGCTCCTGGCTTCCCTATCCTCGCCATTTCCATCTATGGTCATCCTCATTTCCCTATCGCATTGGAATCTGTTTGGGCACCCCAGGGTTGCGATTATATAATTGCAGCCCATTTAGCCTCCTTGCCTCAAAACTCCCCTCTTGCTCCTCCTCCACCTGGTACTTATCAGCTCTGCTTCCATCTCTCTCCCTTGGAATCTTTGGTTCACTCCACTCCTTCCATTGGATTCAGCGCAATTTGATCCTATGGACTTATGCAGCTGACTTACCCTCAGTACCCATCCTGTCCACAGGGTGGCTCCTGAGCTGGGATCACTCTGTGTGCGCGCGCAGTGAGCGGCACGCGCATCCACCGGTCCCGTAGCACTGTGGGTATTGTAGGCAAACGCGCCTGCGCTTCTGCGCATGCGCGAATGGCTTGTTTGCCCGCCGCCTCATCGCGGTTCACCGTGATCAGGTGTGGAGGACTTATAAAGCCTGCTTAATCCACACCATTCATGGTGATGGACACTGGAGCGCCAGTTCGCTAGGATCTTCGTTATTTCAGGTCTGACATCCTTGTTCCTAGTCTTTTCTTTTCATATTATTCTTATATTTTAGACTTTAATCTCAAATCCATGTACATATTTCTACCTTTTCCTTTCTAGTCACGGGTCTCTGCTTATCCCCGGACCAATTACATCTTATACCTGTTGCTCTCTCAAACAGCCCAGTTTCAGGCTTTTTTGTGCTTAGCTCAAATTATACAGATATATCATTCCCAGGTGAGTTTTCTCACTTCTTATTCCACATATACATTCTCGATCTCCCATTTTTCTATGACCCTCCAATTACTTCCACTTTCATTTACATGTACTTATATTTCTCTTTCTTCCGCCCTATTAGTGGCTTCCCAATATTGTATACAGATTTTCCTAGGATTTCCACTATCTGGCGCTCCATATACATGATTAACTCCACCATATACATTGGTAAGATTTTGCAATCTTAGGCTATGTTAGCCACGTATGGCAATCAACCACATGTGATGCCATTCCATAATATGTATCGTTATTTATTGTTCCTTACCAGGCTCCCTTTAGGCCCTCGGCAGTTCCTCGCCTTATTGGAATATGTACTTGACCATATGTGCGACTTGATTTGGTTTTCCAGCTGCCTTGCGGTACGTATCGCTGTCCCCCCTGGAGATTGGTTGGTTCAGCGCCGGTTGTATGTACGGGAGGGGATTTGGCCTTGAGGTGACATGTGCTTTGAGTTCCTGCTTACTAAACTGAATGGTTCAGATTGAGCTATACAACTAACTCTATGCCTTTTGTATTCTATTAGACTCATCCCTTATCGGTACAAAGTGACTCATTGTCCCTGAAGAAGCCATTGTATGGCGAAACATGTCGGTCAGCTTTCTCTAACAGTTCCAGTGTACCCAGGATCTATAGAACCATTATAGACCCTTTTTTAACAATACCCTTGCCAATACTGTATATGTCTGGCTCCTCAATCAACTCTGAGTCCCTTTTTCCCCATTTTTTGAATGGGACTCGATCTGATTGGCGGACCAAATTTTTTAGTATACTCTATATATATAGAGCTCATTTTTTGTTTCTGTCTATATGTCTGTAAATATGTTCAATAATAAATTACTTTGTTAAAAATTCTTTACAAAAAGTTGCAAGTGTTACTTTTTTCTACAATTACCGCTATAGTCCCCTGTCTCTGTCCCTGTTCACCCACTTACCATCACTGTTTTACAGGTGTATACTACAGGTTTTGATCCTATTTATATTTGCTATCAATTTACATTTTTTGGTATGTGGAAACTCATACTCACTTTATTGTCCTTTTAGATGGTAGACCCGATAGGTCATGCCAGTGGATTAATATTTGCACTATTTTCACATTTGTTTAGCGCCACACTTTTTCTTTATAGTTACATATATATTATATATATATATCACAGAGATGGTTGACGCGTTTCACTTATTAGCTTCTTCAGAACCAATTTCTCCGTGATTTGCAATAACAGAACCTCATATTAAAAACCTAAAGGAGAAACAAATGACACTGAGGATTGTTTCATGTCAGAACAGGTATGGAGTGCACATATCTCATGTAAGAAATTTTTCATAATAATCAAGATATGAAAAAACTATAATTAGTTTAATCTATACACTTACACAAGATAGCTTCACCTACTCCACCTGAACAAGAATCAATATGTTCATGTAAAAAAATGGGGGAAACAAGGGGGGGTGGATGAGCAGATGCAAAGATGCCAATTCAACCATAGCCCCTAGGTGAGAACAATAACCAGTAAGATATTCCAAGATAATTTCAAGTCTATATTAATATCACATTGAAAGTCCCTTATACTGACCTCTATAAGACTCTCTAAGGTGGCTCAATATAATTAACTGACAATGTTCTAGCCCCAAAGGGACAGTGTAGATAGGATACCTAAAGAACCCACAAGATAACTCATATTAGATAATTAAACATAACCCCAAACATCACAGAGGAGAGTGATGGGCAAACAAAATGAATGTACCTGATTAGCTTGTCAGAAAGGGACAGCTTCTATCATCCAAGAGAGATGTCCCATATATCAACAAAGCAGATCTCATTCAAAGAAGGTTCTGCACCTAATGCTTGTCAATCCAGCAAGGAAATTAACAGATCACTCCTGCCAAAACAGTCCTGCCAGCAATATCCAGCTATAGGATAGCATAGATATAGGGGTCAGAGAAATAAAAACCTAGCCATAAAAGTCCCCTATTGATAACCACTATAATAATCATAGCCCAAAAAAGGCAGCCTTACCATTCATATCATTACAACACAGGAGAGATGCAGCTCACAAGACAGCACCATTCACACTGCCTATATAGTCAGTTTTGGCACCAAAAAAGCCCAGCAATCAGCTGATTGCTCATATCCACATCAGCTGGAGCTGTGCAGAAGTCAGAACCAGGATGCAGAATTTGTGCTCTCCATTGAGACGCCATCATACATGGAACATCCTGTTCAACAAAAACGAGACTGAAACCAGATGCAGACGCTGGCAGTATTGCTTCCACATCCTATACCAGGTTCATAGGAAACAATACATATAAATACCGGCCCGTGATTGTTAACATTGGATCAGTCTACAATAAATCCTTATTGTAATAGTAAATGTTCCTGCTGAACTAACAATAATAAACGCCAAATACTGAAACCCCATTAATCAGAACATGTCCTCACCATATGGACAATAATGAACGGCGAGAAAACCCCCTAACACCACTACCTCAACTCCACCACTGTAGTGTGGCTAAGGAAAAACTCAATCTCCCTGCCCACAGTTGAGTGGGACCCGCCATATCATAACTGCGGTGACAGCAGCCTTGCATCAAATGTCATCCATATTATTACCAAATAACAGCCAGAAGGCTGAGAAAAGGATCCCCAACAGCGTAAAAATTGATCATGGATAACAATTCCCTAGACATTTCAAATCACTCAATATCACTTACTTCCTCCCAATTCTATTGATCTTAAAAAGGAATTTATTTACAATATATACATTCAAATTTTGATCTACATACATTATCTTGGGTTTAGCATACCAACAAGCAGAGATAGCATATTGATACTGGAGAGTAGGATAAGAGTAAGGAAAAACAAAAAAAAAACTATAATAACAATAATAATACAAGAATAGAAGGCTCACCTAGACCTACCAATATCCTGATTACTTTTACAGAAATGGTCTAAAGCTTAAGGAATCATTTAGGCCTGGTGCTTGTGTAGCATTTAACCTTTTAAAGATCCATTTGGCTTCGTGCTGAAGCAGTTTCTGATCAATGTTCCCATCCTGAGGGTCCTCCCTGATCATTTTTAAGAACAGTAAAGCATACCATTGAGGTGTCATTTTTATGCTTCAATGCTACATGCTGACCAATTGGTGTGTACAGTAGATTTTTTCTGATATAGTTCCTCCAGAAGTTTCTGAAGGTCTTACCCACATAGAATGAGCCACATTGACAGAATACTATGTATACAACCCCCTTGGTTTGACATTCTGCATAAAACGTATTTCTCCATTAGGTAGAGTATATGAAGAACCCTTAAGTATCCAGTCACAGTACTCACATTTGTTACATTTATGCATCCCTTCTCTCTTATCTTCCTGGCCAATCGGATTCCCTTGGTCCTTAAGTGACCAACATTTGCTATAAGTGATTTTTGGGAATCCCCCAACATATTTATTAGGAATACGATCACCCGTCAACAAATGCCAGTGTTTGCAGATGGCCTGCCTAACACATTCATGGTTACTTGGATAAGTAGTTATCACCCGTACTGGATCCATTTGTTTACTCCTTAATCTTTTTCCACCAAATAGCAAATCCTTTCTATCTTGATCAAGGGCCTTTTTAAAGGCCTTTTTAAGAGTTGTCTTACTATACCCTCTTTTAGCTAGCCTTAATCTTAATATGCCCTGCCAAAAACGCACAAAAATGTATTAAAACCTCCAGGACGCCCGATAATCTCTGGCATTGGAGCAAAGAGCAAAAAGGGTAGTAGTTTGGTCGATGCATTTTTTCGACCATTTGTTGTATCACTTCCGTCACATATGCAGGATATGACAGCCTTGCTAAGATGGTTTTATAACAAGACAATTCCAACAGAAAGCGTCTTAGTCTTGATAGATGTAGAGGCTCTTTATTGTAGCATACTGCACTCTTTGGGGCTCTCTGTTGTGGAAGGCTTCTTGAATGAAGGAGATGCATCAGCTAGACCACACAATGACTTCGTTATATGGTTGCTGCAACACATTTTGATGAGGAATGTGTTCTCCTTTGATGGCTCCCACTACCTCCAGGTGCAGGGGGTGGCGATGGGAACATATTGTGCCCATCGTACGCCAACCTGTACCTGGGGAGGTGGAAGCCTACTTTATTTTCGTATGATCCCATGCCAATGTGTCTGGCCAACATAATATGTTGGCACAGATACATCGACAATATTTTCATGGTATAGATGGCAACTGTCGAGGAGTTGTAAAGGTTTATGTTTAGATTGGCCGAAAATACTTTCAACCTTAAGTTCACCATGAACTATGATCAATGGTCCTTGGCCTTTTTGGATGTGACCATTCTTAAGCATTGTGATGGAGTATTAAATACCACACTAGTTTGAAAGGAGACTGCCGGGAATACTATACTCCACTCGGCTAGCTCTCATCCTCTACCACTGATTAGAAGCATTCCCTATTCGCAGTATCTGCGTCTGAGGCGTAATTGCTCTACAGAGGAATCTTTCAGATTGGAGTCCAATCTGTTAAGATTAAGGCTAGCTAAAAGAAGGTATAGTAAGACAACTCTTAAAAAGGTCTTCAAAAAGGCCCTTGATCAAGATAGAAAGGATTTGCTATTTGGTGGAAAAAGACTAAGGAGTAAACAAATGGATCCAGTACAGGTGATAACTACTTATTCAAGTAACCATGAATGTGTTAGGCAGGCCATCTGCAAATGCTGACATTTGTTGACGGGTGATCGTATTCTTAAGAAAAACAAAAATCACTTATAGGAAATGTTGGTCACTTAAGGACAAGTTACTCCACAGTCACTTCCAAGGGAATCAGATTGGCCAGGAAGATAAGAGAGAAGGGATGCATAAATGTAACAAATGTGAATACTGCGACTGGATACTTGAGGGATCTTCATATACTCTACCTAATGGGGAAATCCATAATATCAAGTTTTATGCAGATTGTCAAACCAAGGGGGTTGTATACATAGTATTCTGTCAATGTGGCTCATTCTATGTGGGTAAGACCTTCAGAAACTTCTGGAGGAAAATGTATGACCACATATACTATATCAGAAAAAATCTACTATACACACAAATCGGTCGGCATGTAGCATTGAAGCATAAAAATAACACCTCAATGGTCTGCTTCACTGTTCTTGAAAAGATCAGGGAGGACCCTCGGGGTGGGAACATTGATCAGAAACTCAGGATCTTTAGGTTACATGGTACACAAGCACCAGGCCTAAATGATTCCTTAAGCTGTAGACCATTTTTGTAAAAGTAATCAGGATATTGGTAGGTCTAGGTGAGCTTTCCATTCCTGTATTATTATTGTTATTATAGTTATTTTTTTGTTTTTCCTTACTCTTATCCTACTCTCCAGTATCAATATTCTATCTCTGCTTGTTGGTATGCTAAACCCGAGATAATGTATGTAGATCAAAATTTGAATGTATATATTGTGAATAGAATTGGGAGGAAGTAAGTTATATTGAGTGATTTGGAATGTCTAGGGAATCATTATCCATGATCAGCTCTTGAGCGCCACCCTTTGGACGCCTTCTGCTAATGTAATGTTTGGTGAGCATTGATTCTGGGCATGCGTGTTTGTACTTTCAACTTTTGTGTGATGGATTTGTGGACAGATGATAGGAAAATTTGACAACAGACCGTTGTCCGCCGAAAATTTACTAACCTGCCATCCAACATTTGTTGACGGAAAGTTGGACAACAATTGTCTGATGGAGCATACTAATGGTCAGATTTTAGGCCAACAGTCATCACACAATTTCCTGCTGAAAATCCAATCATGTGTACGAGGCTTAAGAGATCTATGCACAGTCAAAGTCTGCCAGGGCTAATCCTTTTGGCATGCTCTTACCACTTTTTGCTCCTGAAAATTCTTAGCATTCAGTTGCTTTGAAAACAGTATAGATGTGTACCATGATTAATATCATAGGGCTAATTAACTAAAAAACAAAGTAGACTGTTAATTTTGCAAGGGAATTTTCCCTAGAGCTTAATGAATGTGGTGAAATTTCACTTTGCAAAGAATAACGCAAGGAAATAAAGAAAATAAAGCAAAATTTTTGTTTGCACATGACTGGATGATGGGAGTCACCAGAGCTTCACATTCATTTACTAAATGCTGGGGAACATTTCCTTGCAAAATGCAAAAAAACTTTCTTTGCACAGTGAACAGCTTATTTGCCCTAATAAATCACCCCCATTGTTTCACTGCATGGCTTGCTGTGTATGTTGATAACCTCCCTCCCCATTGCCCCCCAATTTGTGCATCTTGCTGCCTCTACAAGAGACTGACAAATAGGCAAAGCCTTTCCAGGGCTGGCTTATAGAAATTAGCTTGTTTGCAGTTTGGGGACACAGCTGGGTGCAAATTAAGGGCAGCAAAGAGGAAGCGTGTCAACTGTGAATACTGCAATGCAATACAGCACATACCTGTTGCTAAGGTTGAAATTAGCTCATATTCTGTTTGCAAGACAGCAAAATACAGTGGAACTTCGGATTGCAAGTAATGCGGTTAATGAGCGTTTCGCAATACGAGCACTGTATTTTTAAAAATCGGTTTGCGAGTGTGTTTTGCAAAACAAGCACAATTCAGGCCAAAGCGTGTGCAGTACCGCATTTAGCATGAGGCGGGGGGACGCCGGAGCCGATCGTCGCTGTTTGGAAATACACGGAAAGGCCCGAGGACAGCTCAGCTGACCTCGGCAAACCTCGGGAACGGAGTCTTTCTGAGGTTTGCCGAGGTCAGCCGAGGTATCCTCGGGCCTTTCCGGACATTTCTGAGGCTCTCCAGCGCCCCCCCCTCTGGCCGCATGTGGTATTGCATGCCATTGAAGTCAATGCGGAAAAAAAAAAAAATTTGTTTCCATTGACTTCAATGGGGAAACTCGCTTTTATATGCGAGTACTTTGGATTACGAGCATTCTCCTGGAATGGATTATGCTCATAATCCGAGGTTCCACTGTTATAGTTATTCAAATTCTGTTATGCACACATATAGCCAACTGCAGTATTTTGAAAATTTTAATAGGTTGTTGAACTCTCCATAAACTGCCAGTATGCAGGTGCATGGTGGTTTTCCCCAGTATGAATGTTTGTTATGGCTTGCTATGCAAATGAGAGAAGACAGTAACCTTTCAATCTCCAGTAATGATATCTCTAGTAATCCAGTAATGCTGTAACTTAAAACATTAGTAGCAAATTTATAAAGCAGTGACTGACATTCTCTGCAATAGAATGTTTGGTGAAAGTCACATTTACTGATTTTATAAAAATAATTCATGTTAACATGTCTCATTGCAGAAGGAGTGTTCTGTAAAAGAAGTCAGGATTTATTAAGGGTCACTGCAGGGGGTGTGTTCTGTAAAAGAAGTCAGGATTGGTCACTGCTGAATCTTATTGTTTGCGAAACCAAGTCACCTATCTCTAGTTCGCAAGTTTTTGCTGAAACTTCCTGATAATATGGATCTTATATTTTTACACTTATAGGATGCTGCATTTGTTTTCCATCTCAAGAAATAATACATTCACATTTTCTGTGCAGCAGTAATATATTTCAGTTTACTTATACTCGGTGCGGGAATTCACTGAAGACAGATGGTTTGTAAAACTTGATACATTTTTTGAAAGATATTTTAATGGCAGAGAACATTTGCCAGAACACACTCAGCATTGAAGAAAAACATATGATTCACATGACGCAAAGAAAAACATGAAATTAGCTTCACAAATGTTTCAGGTGTATAAGTTAAGAACTTTAGTATCATCATCACAATTTTCTTAAAAGACATCTACATTTTTTTTCTCCATAATTTTTTTTTATCATTGTTGGTAAAAAAAAAAATATATATAAATATAAATATAAATAAATAAATATATATATATATATATATATATATATATATATATATATATATATATATATATATATATATATATATATATACATATTTAACCTACCAGCATGTCTTTGGAGTGTGGGAGAAAACTGAAGTACCTGGAGAAAATCCACACAGGCACAGGGAGAACATTTCAAAGCCATTTTATTAAATTTTTAGGGACTCATTAAAGACAGTAATAGTACCACTGGATTGGCGCAGGGCGAACGTGGTGCCTATCTTTAAAAGGGGAACAAAGTCTTTACCAAGTAACTATAGACCTGTTCGTTTAACTTCTATAGTTGGGAAGATACTGGAGCGTTTAATGGAAGACCACATAAACGAGTTCTTGCTGGAAAAAAAAAAACCTTTTAAGCAACAGACAGCATGGATTCATGAAAGACAGAAGTTGTCAGACAAACCTGATTTCTTTTTATGAGGAGGTAAGTAAAACCTTGGACAGAGGGGTGGCAGTGGATGTTTTATACTTGGATTTTGCAAAAGCGTTTGATACAGTTCTCATGTGTAAGGTAAAGTCTACAGGCTTGGAATTATCAGTTTGTAAATGGGTAGAAAACTGTCTAAATGACAGAATTCAGAGAGTATTGGTTAATGATTCGTACTCTGAATGGTCTAAGGTTATCAGTGGTGTACCCCAAGATTCAGTGCTGGGACCCTTACTTTTTAATACCTTTATAAATGATATTGGGTCTGGGATCAAAAGTAACATTTCCGTCTTTGCAGATGACACTAAGCTATGCAGTGGAATAACGTCCTTACAGGATGTCTCCAATTTACAAGCCAACCTCAATGCACTGTCTAATTGGGCGACTAAGTGGCGGATGAGGTTTAATGTTGATAAATGTAAAGTTATGCACTTGGGGGCTGAGAATATCCATGAATCATACATGCTAGGGGGAGTACAACTGGGGGAATCCGTAGTGGAGAAGGATCTTGGGGTTTTGGTAGATCATAAGCTCAAAAATAGCATGCAATGCCAAGCTGCGGTTTCCAAAGTAAGCAAAGTCTTTCTTGTATTAAGAGAGGTACGGACTCCAGAGAGAGAGATATAATTTTGCCCCTGTTCAAATCATTAGTAAGACCTCATCTGGAATATGCAGTTCAGTTTTGGGCACCAGTTCTCAAAAAGGATATCGGGGAATTGAAGAAAGTGCAGAGAAGGGCAACCAAACTGATAAGAGGCATGGAGGAGCTCAGCTATGAGGAAAGATTAGAGGAACTGAATTTATTCACTCTTGAGAAGAGGAGAATACAGGGGGATATGATCAACATGTACAAATATATAAGGGGTCCATATAGTGAACTTGGAGTTGAGTTATTCACTTTACGGTCAACACAGAGGACAAGGGGGCACTCTTTACGTCTAGAGGAAAATACATTTTGTCTCCAAATATGGAATGGTTTCTTCACAGTAAGAGCTGTGAAAGTGTGGAATATACTCCCTCCAAAGGTGGTTCTGGCTAGCTCAGTAGATGTCTTTAAGAAAGGCCTGGTTACTTTCCTAAATGTATATAATATAATATAACGGGGTACTAACATTTATAGGTAAAGTTGATCCAGGGAAAATCTGATTGCCTCTTGGGGGATCAGGAAGGAATTTTTTTCCCCTGCTATAGCAAATTGGAGCATGCTCTGCTGGGGTTTTTTGCCTTCCTCTGGATCAACTGTGGGTATAGAATTGGGTATATTGGATTGTACAATATTTTTATTTTTTTTATTTTTTTTTTTTATGGTTGAACTGGATGGACTTGTGTCTTTTTTCAACCTGACTAACTATGTAACATGCAAACTCCAGGCAGGTAGTGTCGTGGTTGGGATTCAAACCAGCGACCCTAGGCGAGAGTGCTACCCACTACACCACCATATATATATATTTATTTTTATAGCCAGGTAAAAAAATACAGAATATGAATTTTAGCATATCAACATTTTTTTTGTTTTCACTTCACAAAAATAGGCGCTAGGACTTTTCAGGTGCTACATTGAAGAAGTGGATATACACATTAAATATTGAAACATTTATTTTTATTTTATTTTTTAGAGGCTCAGAAAACACAGATGAATAAAAGCAATGTTTGCCCCCATCCAAGTTGTTATCAATAAATTAAGCTACTTCCACATATCTTTCACACTATGTAGGCCATCAGTGAGCTTCAATATCATGCAAAACGCAATTGCTTCATATTCATTTACCCAGATTTTTCTGATGGGACAGAGACAATACTCTTTACACATTTTACAGATGCATTTCAGATGCAGGAGGAAGATAGGGGGTTGAAGATCATTTATTTTGGGGTAAGATTTTTATCTGTGGCTTGTATGCTGCTATTTATGATGAGGGAGAGGGCCCTGATTTAATACTGCTTTAGCAGATTTACTTGATTTATTTGAATTAACTGATTTTCTTTTTAGTACAAGTTATGCTTTAACTAACCCTGTACTCTGGATATCCTTTCTCATATATTAAATTATTAAATGTGTATATATATGTATATATATATATACCGTATATATCGGCATATAACACACACTTTTTTCCCCTTAAAATCAGGGGAAAATTGTGGGTGCGTGTTATACGCCGATCCCCACCAATCTCCTGCTGATTTTTAAGAGGGGAGCGAGCGGAGCCGATATACCAAAAACCGCGTGTATTTTCGGCTAGTCTCGGCTCCTCTCGCAGTCCCGCCCACCTCCACTGATTGCGAGAGGAGCCGAGCGCCGACAACCTAAAGAAATCCGAGTTCGGCTAGTCTCGGCTCCTCTCGCAGTCCTGTCACTGGAGAGGAGACCAATGGTGTGTTCCCAATACAGAGGAACACCGATCAGTCCCCTCCCCTTTTTGAGTCCCCTCCCCCTACAGTTAGAATCATTTGCAGGGAACATATATTAACCCCTGCAGCGCCCCCTAGTGTTAACCCCTTCCCTGCCAGTCACATTTACACAGTAATCAGTGCAATTTTATAGCAACGATCGCTGTGTAAATGTGAATGGTCCCAAAAATGTGTCAAAAGTGTCTGAAGTGTCCGCCGCAAAGTCGCAGTCACGAAAAAAATCGCAGATCGCCGCCATTACTAGTAAAAAATAAATAAAAATAAAAATGCAATAAATCTGTGTTTTTTTTTAAATTGTCGCTCTTCTTTTGTTTATGGCGCAAAAAATAAAAACCGCAGAGGTGATCAAATACCACCAAAAGAAAGCTCTATTTGTGGGAAAAAAAGGATGTCAATTTTGTTTGGGTGCAATGTCGTACGACCGCGCAATTGTCAGTTAAAGCGACGCAGTTCCGAATCGCAAAAAGTGCTCTGTAAGGAAGGGGGTAAAATCGTCCGGGGCTGAAGCGGTTAAATAATTAGCATAGCAATTTTCCCAGTAAAAGTGCATGCTGTGTAAGTGGGGAAAATGCATGTAAATAGGCTATATCCTGTATTTGTCAGGGCTGGGCTCAGCCCTTCTTCTCAAAGCTGGCTGCTCAGCTGTCGGCTAATTGCCATCTCCTATCTCTCCATAGTGACTCACCTGTTTATTATATCCTGCTCGTCAGTCCTGCCTACTTAAGCCGTCCAGTCCAGATGATCTCTGCCTTCGCCTTGGTCACATCTTTAGAGATGCTCTCCTGTGTTCCTGTTAAAGACTTGCTTGGCTGACATTCCTTCTGGCTCCAGATCCTGCTTGCGGTTCTACTGCGCTCATCTCTGGCTCCCTGACGTTTTGGCTTGTCTGACTATCCGTTTCGGTTCCTGAACTCTGGTTATGTTTTGACTACGTTTAATCTGTTTAACTTTTTTTATTATTATTAAACAAGTGTAATTTAACTGTACTTCTGTCTCAGTCTGATCCATGGTTTCTGACAGTACTGTTTTGAATGTAAATAAAAAATGTTTTAAATAAAAAATTCTGCATTTAGTCAATAGATGGAGATAAGTATTATAAGAAAATTCCTATGATACTTACATCCATCTAGTGACCAAATGCCGTATTTTTATTTTAAACCAAAGTGGAAAAAAGTGGAAAAAAAAATATCTAATGGAGTAACTACGCTTGTGGAATAGTTCTATAATGAAATGAAAAAATGCTGCCAGCATGCTATGAGATATTTTTCACAGCCCAAGATAATAGATATATAATGTGCTGAATTGAAATAAATAAATGTACATAAAAATAGTAATAATAAGTGTTGTCCAAGTCAATGTCCCAAAATAAAATAAAATAAAAATAGTAATGATAGATGTTGTCGAAATCACTGTCCCAAAAAAGTCTCTTGTAAAGTTATTCAAAATATGACACCTAAAAATGACCTAGAATCTACTTATCAGACTCCAATGACTCTCACTCTCAAAATGCACAAAAATAATCCATATGGGCCACCGTGCTCCTTAGTATCACTCTTCAATGGTAAGATATTTTTTCATCAAGGGTTTCCTTCACAACACCCCCCAAAAAGAGAAGATCAGATGCTCCACATAGTGCTAAATTTTATTAAGAGACTAGTAATGTACTTACATAAATATAAAATTCCCCAGCACTGCATAAAACTTTCAAGATCCCACATGGAATTAATTAAATGGCTAGTTTACGCGATGATGTCACATTAAGCTATGGTTGACGCTTTTTGTCATGGATGATGTTTTCTGAGGCTAGGACACCACTCTGGGTCACCAAGCTTATATAATATACCATCCCTTCAGGAAATTAAGCCAGCCAAGCCTTATTTTGGACAATTCAAGACTCACTTTAAAGGGGTTGTAAACCCTCGTGTTTTTTCACCTTAATCCATCCTATGCATTAAGGTGAAAAAACGCTGGACTCGGGAGCACACCCGCAAGGTAACCCCCTCGGGAGAGCGCATCTCCTAGGGGGTTATCTGATGCAGGGAGGAGCTGTGATAGCCCCCGGGGACCCCAGAAGAGGATGTTCCTGTGCCACTCTGTGCAAAACAAGCTGCACAGTGGAGGTAAGTATGACATGTTTGTTATTTAAAAAAAAAAAAAATGATCCTTTACAATCACTTTAATTCGGCTGCCATCTTTAATAATACCATGCCTCATTGTAAGCCATCCCAAGCCTCTATTAGTAATCAGCTGCCATCTTATCAACATTAATGGAAAGCCAAGCCTCATCATAAAAAACAATGACACACATCCATTTTAAAATGAATGATCTTAATTAAAGAGCTAAAATTTTCTTAAAAAGTGAGATGAGGAGGGATAGCGCCACCCAATAGGAGGAGGAACACAAAAAAATCGAAAAATATATTAATACAACATGAAAAAAATGTGAAAAGAAAAAAAGGCCAAGTGGGAGGAGGATGTCATCTATGCCCATAGGAGAGAGGCGCTTGTGTTGCAGGCTTGTTATATAGATGACTTTTGTGAAGGACCGCCTGGCACCCCGCCATATGGTGCCTCCGGCCCTCCAAACCCTTCCAACAGACCGAAAGCTAATACCAGCCCTTTACCACACAAGACAAGATGTTGAGGTAAAAACTAAAGAAATTTACTAAACAGATATACAGGTTTTTATACACTTCAAAAATAGGGGCATTAACCACATGAACAGTGCAAATTTCAAACAGCAATCCAATTACCAGCTAACAGTGATCTAATTAAACAGTAATCTAATTTACAGTTAGGCACCTCGACAAGTCTTATCAGTATGACTAGCAGTCACAGGAATTCCCCACCCTAGAAATCCTGGCAACAGTTCCACAGCATTCAAGAAGACCCAAGGCTGTCCAAATCGTATTAACCAGCTTTCTTTTCAGTTTTAAGTTGGCAGAGACCATCATAGTTCCATAGTTAGTCAGGTTGAAAAAAGACACAAGTCCATCTAGTTCAACCATAAATCAATAAATCAATAAAATAAAACAATATCATACAATCCCATATACCCACAGTTGATCCAGAGGAAGGCGAAAAAAAAACAGAAAAGCAGGATCCAATTTGCTACAGGGGAATAAATTCCTTCCTGATCCCAGAGAGGCAATCTGATTTTCCCTGGGTCAAGTTTACCTATAAATGTTAGTACCCAGGTATATTATGTACATTTAGGAAAGAATCCAGGCCTTTCTTAAAGTAATCTACTAGGCTGGCCAGAACCACCTCTGGAGGGAGTCTATTCCACATTTCCACAAGCTCTTACTGTGAAGAAACCTTTCCGTATTTGGAGATGATATCTCTTTTCCCCTAGACATAAAGCGTGCCTCCTTGTCCTCAGTGTTGACCCTAAAGTGAATAACTCAACACCAAGTTCACTATGTGGACCCCTTATATTTTTATACATGGTGATCATATGCCCCCTTAATCTCCTCTTCTCAAGAGTGAATAAATTCAGTTCCTCTAATCTCTCCTCCATGCCTCTCATCAATTTGGTTGCCCTTCTCTGCACTATCTTCAATTCCCCGATACCCTTTTTGATAACTGGTGCCCAAAACTGAACTGCATATTCCAGATGAGGTCTTACTAATGATTTGTACATGGGCAAAATTATATCTCTCTCTCTGGAGTCCACACCTCTCTTAATACAAGAAAGGGCTTTGCTTGCTTTGAAAACCGCAGTTTGGCATTGCATGCTATTATTGAGCTTATGATCTACCAAAACCCCCAGATCTTTCTCCACCATTGGAACCCCCAGTTGTACTCCCCCTAGCATGTATGATACATGCATATTCTTAGCCCCCAAGTGCATAACTTTACTTTTATCAACATTAAACCTCATCTGCCACATAGTCGCCCAATTAGACAGTGCATTGAGGTCGGCTTGTAAATTGGAGACATCCTGTAAGGACGTTATTCCACTGCATAGCTTAGTGTCATCTGCAAAGACAGAAATGTTACTTTTAATCCCAGACCCAATATCATTTATCATTTATAAAGATATTAAAAAGTAAGGCTCCCAGAACTGAATCTTGGGGTACACCACTGATAACCTTAGACCATTCAGAGTAAGAATCATTTATCACTACTCTCTGAATTCTGTAATTTAGCCAGTTTTCTATCCATTTACAAACTGATATTTCCAAGACCTTACCTTACACATAAGCCGTGTGTGGGGAACTATGTCCGCTTTTTCAAAATCCAAGTATACCGCATCCACCGCCACCCCTCTGTCCAAGGTTTTACTTATCGCCACATAAAAACAAATCATATTTGTTTGACAACTTCTGTCTTTCATGAATCCATGCTGTCTGTTGCTTAAAATATTTTTTTCTAGCAAGAACTCGTCTATGTGGTCTTTTATTAAACTCTTCAGTATCTTCCCGACTATAGAAGTTAAACTAACAGGTCTATAGTTACTTGGTAAAGTCTTTGTTCCCTTTTTAAATATGGGCACCACATTGGCCCTACATCAATTCAGTGGTACTATTCCCATCATTAATGAGTCCCTAAAAATTAGAAACAATGGCTTTGAAATTACAGAGCTCAATTCTTTTAGGATCTGTGGGTGGATGCCATCTGGTCCAAGTGCTTTATCCACCTTTATTCTGTCTAAATATTTCTGAACCATATCCCTTTTGAGCCATTGTGGATCATTTGGGGCGGTGTCACTACCACCCCCATTATTGTATACACAGAGCTGAAGAAAGTATTTAATAAATTTGTCCGTAGTCACCCACTCTAGATTATTTTGTAAAGGGCCTACACGCTCAGACCTGACCTTTTTACTATTAATATATTTGAAGAATGTTTTGGGGTTTGTCCTACTATATTTTGCAATCTGTCGTTCGTTTTGAGTTTTTGCGTCCCTGATTTCTTTTTTACATATTCTGTTATATTCTTTGTAACATTTAACCACTTGCTTACTGGGCTCACTTAAACCCCGCTCCTGCCCAGACCAATTTTTAGCTTTCAGCGTTGATGCACTTTGAATGACAATTGCGCAGTCATACAACACTGTTTTCCCCACAAATAGAGCTTTCTTTTGGTGGTATTTACTCACAGCTGGGATTTTTTTTTTTGCTAAACAAACAAAAAAAGATGCAAAAACGCTGATGAGGCAGCACTGGTGGGCACTGATAGGCGGCACTGGTGGGCACTGATAGGCTGCACTGGTGGGCACTCATAGGCTGCACTCATAGGCACAGTTAAGGCAGCACTGATAGGCACAGATAAGGTGGCACTGATGGGGACAGATAAGGCAGTAATGATGGGCACAGATAAGGCGGCACTGATTAGCACAGATAAGATGGCACTGATGGGTGGCACTGATGGGCGGCACTGATGGGCACTAATAGGTACCACTTAAAGGTGGCACTGATAGGTGTCACTGATGGGCGGCACTGCTGGGCACTGCTGGTCACTGGTAGGTGACACCGATGGGCACTGATATGTGGCACTGAGGTACAGCACTGTTGTTGAGGCACTGATTGTGGGCACTGATAGGTGGCACTGTGGGCACTGATGGGGGGCACTGTGGGCACTGATGGGTGGCACTGTTGCCTATTGTTAGGTGGCACTGGTAGGGGACACAGGTGGGCACTAATGAGCTGGCACCAGCTCGCCGTGATTGTGACTCATGTCCCTTTCACAGCCGCCGTTAATCGGCTTTTTTTTTCCTCCTCAGCGCGAGGAGGAAAAATAGCCGATTACCGGCTGTGTTGTCATCACATGATCAGCTGTCAGCCAATTGGCTGACAGCTGATCACGTGGTAAGGGGTCGGGATCGACCCCTTACTCGGATCTGTGATTCAGCGAGTCTCACAGACTCGCTGATCACAGAGCGCGACGCAGTCAGTTTACAAACAGTCACTTTGAATAATTCCCATTTCTGTTCTGTGCCCTCATCCTTGGAAAATTTGCTTTCTTGAAGTTAAGTGTTTTTATCTTTCCCGTATGTGTTTTATGCTTACAGCTAACATCAAATTAAATCATGTTATGGTTGCTGCTACCAAGATGTTCCTTTATAGGAACATTAGTAATAAGCTCTGCATGGTTTGAGATTACCAGGTCCAACAGAGCATCATTCCTAGTTGGGGCCTCAATAAACTGGACCATAAAATTGTCCTGTAATAGGGTTATACATTTTTTCCCTGTCCCAGCAGTGCCATTACTCCAGTCAATTTCTGGGGAGTTAAAACCCCCCCATTATTATCACCGTCCCAGCCTTTGCAGCCCTTTCCATCTGTGCAAGGAGCTGAGTCTCCACCTCTTCATTAACATTGGGTGGTCTATAACAAACTCCAATGATTAACTTTGAACTACGCACAACTATATACATATCCACCCATAATGCTTCAGAATCATCACACTCTCCATCAACCAGGTCCTCTTTCTCACTCGCTTCTCACATAGAGACAGACCCAACCACCTTTCCTTTTGACCCTGTCTCTCTGAAAGAGTGCATAGCCAGGAATATTAATAGCCCAGTCATGTGAGGAATGAAACCAAGTTTCAGCAATACCGATTACATCATAGCTCTCTTCGTGCACCAGAGCTTCCAACTCACCTATTTTGCTTGGCAGACTTCTGGCATTTGTGAACAAACACTTTAATGCATTATTACACTTTGCTCTGGTGTTTTTCATATCTTGTTTAGTAGCACTATAATTCCCAATAGTTGATTGCATCATGGGAACTTTCTTGTCACCTGTTATAACCTTCCCCTCATCTATCCCCATTCCACCCTCTATTAATTTCTGACCCTTAACTGACCTGTCTGCCCAATGGAATTCTAGTTCACCCTCCCCCTTAATCCTAGGCATCATGACTTTCTCTGCCTGTTTAATGTGGTAATAACATGTCATCTTGCTATATATAACAGGATATCTTCCTGAATTATCATAGCTCCCTCAAATGCCAACGCCCATAGTCATAGTCTCCTCCAAAAGCCCCTGTCCCAGTTGGTTCTGTCACGGTTAGGTATGTCACAACATCTTCCTCCTGTGGAATGGTGATTTGGATTCTTTGGCACAGATTATTTCTGAGCTTAATGATAATGAGAGAAGCATTTTTTTGAATTATGAAGCTACTTTTACTGAGATATATTTTGGGATTTAAATATTAAAATAGACGATGATGCCTTTGTAACTACTACTTTTTTTAAGGCAACCAACCATAACTCATATATACCTTTTGAGAGTTGCCACCATCAATTGTGGCTTAGATCAGTTCCTCTGAGCCAATTTGCTAGGATTAAAAGGAACTGTACCCATGATGCAGATTTTTTGGCTCAAGCTAATACCCTTAAACAGAGGTTTATCGACAAGGGCTATCAAGAGAGTGGCATACACAGGGTGATTTCAGAGGTTAGGATTTGTGGATAGACAGCCAATGATAAAAAAAATGTCATTGCTTGTGCTATCACCCATGTTGTGTACTTACTACAGTGTCCATGTGGTCTGCAATATGTGAGTGGGACCACATGGGCACTTTGTAAATGCCTGGTTGAACATTTGAATAATATTAGAAAGGGCTTTAAAGGCCATAGTGTCCCGGAACATTATTCTGCTGTGTATAATAAAGATCCATCTGGTACCATCCTGTTAGGTTTGGATAAGTTCACTTCACATTGGAGGGGCAGTGCCTCTAAGAGAGAAGTTTCCAGAATAGATGGATTCATCATCTCATTAGTCTCCCTATGGACTTAATGTAGATCAGGATATCAATGTGTTTAGTAATGATGGTTGAATTTTTGTTTACTGCTTTATTATTGTATTTTGATTGCTTTAAGAATAGATCCTACCTCCTCTTGGGTAAAATATTAAAAATATATATTTTATTTATTTTTATTTGTGTGTATATATATATATATATATATATATATATATATATATATATATATATATATATATATATATATATATATATATATTTTTTTTTTTCAATGTATTAATGTATTTTTGTCTAAACATTCTTTCTTTTATTTTCATTTTTTTCATTCTTATTATTATATTTTTGTCATCTTTTTGTGTTCCTCCATTGGGTGGCACTATCTCTCCTCCTCTCACCTTTTAAGCCTATTTTAGCTCTTGTTTATAAGCTCATTTTATTTTAAGATGGCTGTGGGTCATTGTTTTAATTTATTGTGGCTTGACTTTCCTCTAATCTTGATTAAGATGGCCATTGATTCCAAATAGAGGCTTGGGAAGGCTTAAATGAGGCTTGGTATTATTTAAGCAATGATTCAATTATTCCAAAAGGGACTTGGCTGGCTCAATTTCCTGAAGGGATGGTATACTATATAAGTGTGGTGACCCAGCATGGCATCCTAACCCCAGAAGACGCCATCTATGATGAAGCGTGCCAGCTTAGCCTGCTGTGACGTCATCACACAAACCAGAAGTCTATGAGGGATCTTGATGTTTTTATGCACCGCTGGTGAATTTTATATTCATGTAAGTGCAATACTAGTCTTTTTTTAACCACTTAAGGACCGAGCCTCTTTTTGACACTTGTTGTTACAAGTTAAAATCATTATTTTGCTAGAAAATTACTTAGAACCCCCAAACATTATATATATATATATATATATATATATATATATATATATATATATATACACATATATATATATTTTTTTCTAACACCCTAGAGAATAAAATATCGGTCGTTGAAATGCTTTGCTTTTGTCGCACTGTACTTGCGCAGCGGTCTTATAAGCAAACTTTTTTTGGAAAAAATACACTTTTTGAATTAAAAAAAGACAACAGTAGATTTAGCCCAATTTTTTTATAGTGTGAAAGATAATGTTACGATAAGTAAATTGATATCCAACATGTCACTCTTCAAAATTTTGCCCACTTGTGGAATGGTGACAAACTTTTACCCTTAAAAATCTCCATAGGCCTAGCACAACCAGGCTCTTGCACTCCCTTCCTGCCCAAGCCATTTTTCAGCTTTCAGCGCTGTTGCACTTTGCATGACAATTGCGTGGTCGTGCTACGCTGTACCCAAACATTTTTGTTATAATTTTCTTCACACAAATAGAGCTTTCTTTTGGTGGTATTTAATCACTGCTGTTTTTTTTTTTTTTTTTTTACCAAAAGAAAAAGACCAAACATTTTGAAAAAACATTTTTTTAAACTTTTTTCTGTCAGTAAATTTTGTTACTAAGTAATTTTTCGCCTTCACTGATGTGCTCTGATGAGGCGGCACTGATGGGCACAGATAGGCTGAACTGGTGGGCATTGATGAGGTGGAACTTATGGGCACTGATGAGGCTGCACTTATGGGCACTGATGAGGTGGCACTGATGAGGGGGCACTAATATGCTGCACTTATGGGCACTGATAGGTGACACTGATATGTGGTACTGATGGGCACTAATAGGCAGCACTGGTGGGCACTAATGGGCACTGATATGCGGCACTGGTGGGCACTGATAGGCGACATGGATAGGCGGTACTGATGGGCACTGATGGACATTGATGGGTGGCACTGATGGGCATCACTGATAGGCGGCACTGATTTCCAGCACTGACTGGCATTGCTAATGGTTGCTGATTGGTGGCACTTGTGGGCACTGATTAATGCCACTGGTGGGCACTGTTTGCTGGCAATGGTGGGCACTGTATTTCTATATTGTAATCATGATGATCAGTGCTCTGATTACATTCCTGCATGTCCCCCCGCGTAGATATGCCGCTGATCGGCTCTCCTCGCCACACACTGTCAGTGTGAGGCGAGGAGCGCCGATTACGGCACTTCCTTGTTTACATTTGGCTGGCTGTGATTGGACACAGTCGATCACATGGTTAAAGAGCCGCGGTTGCGGCTCTTTACAGAGGTCGGGGTCATGCCATGTCCTAGCAACACGGTCCAGCCACAATCGCCACGCTGTGCACCCCCCGGAACGAGCGCCGCACCGTCTCGCCATCATTTGACGGTGGGCGGGCTGCAAACAGTTAAAGATTTTTACTGGTTACCAGTTTTGAGGTACAGAGGAGGCCTAGGGATAGAATTATTGCTCTCGCTCTAACAATCACGGTGATACCTCACATGTGTGGTTTGAACACTGTTTTCATATGCGGGGGCGATACTTACATATGGGTTCACTTCTGTGTGCGAGCTCGTCAGGACGGGGCGCTTTATTTTTTATTTTGACACTATCTTTTAAAAAAAAAAAACATGGGTCAATTTTACTTCTAATACAAGGAATGTAAACATCTCTTGTAATAGAAAAAAGCATGACATGACCTCTTAAATATGGGGTCAAAAAGACCTCAGATCTCATATTTACACTAAAATGCAATAAAAAAAATAAAAAAAATGTCACTTGAAAAAAAAAAAAAATTCTCCTTTAAGAGCTATGGGTGGAAGTGACGTTTGACGTCACTTCCGCCCTCCCATGCTATGGAGCCGAGCAGAGGCCATCTTCTGCTCACTCGGCAGCCAGGCATCCACAGGAAAGGTCACGATCGACAGGTCCGGTAAGCGACGGAGACGACTGGAGCTTGGCGGGAGGGGCTGGGCACCTCTCCCGCCACCGATAAAAGTGATCTTGCAGCGAATCTGCCACAGAGACCACTTTTATCTTAAAGAGAAATGCACACTGTTCCCGAAACTACTGGGGTACATAACCCTGGTATTTAGTGTGAAATTACCGACATACGGGTATGTCATTTGGGTGAAGTGGTTAATTAAGGTTTACAATTCAACTCTATGTGGAGCCTCTGATCTTCTCTAGGTACTTACCTGCACAGGGTAAAAGAGCCATAAAAGCCATAAAAGCCTCTTGTTTGGTGGGTGTTGCAGAGGAATCCCTTGATGGAGAGTGATCTTACCTTTGAAGATTGATACTAAAGAGCACTGATGGCCCATATGGATAATGTTTAGATGTGCATTTTGACTCTTATAAATTGAAAGTCTTTGGAGTCTGGTAAGCAGAATTTAAGTCTCAAATTTGGTGGTGGAGCCCTACAAAGAGGTGTCATATTTTGAATAACCTTGCAAGAGACGTTTTTTGGGACATTGCATTGTTTGATGGGATATTGGGACAACACTTATTATTACTATTTTCTTTTTTTTTCACAATTTTTTTTTTTGTTTCTTTTATGTGCATTCATTTATTTTTAGCACAGCACATTGTGAATCAATTGAAGTATAAGTTCACCTTTTAACAAAAAAATGATAAATTCAAATTTTTTTGCAGGTAAAAAAATGTGCATTTACTATTTTTTGTTTTAGAGGCCTGGAAAGCTTGGCATTGTGCAAGCAGTTTTACACTGACAGGAAGAATCAATAAACTACCACAGCACTCAACAGCGCCATGGTAGTACATTAAGAACTACAAGTCAATAGTCATAAAAGCGTTCCCATAGAAGTCAACAGGCCTGAATTTGCACCTGAGCTGGGACGCACTGCTCAGAAAACTGACAGAACTCTTTTTCAATTTAGGGAAAAATAGAAAGCAATGTTCTTTCACATGTCATGTGAATTGGATACAGTTCAAAACGCATTTAAGTTGCAAATGTGGGAACCTAGCCTCAAAGAGAAAAAAATACCTATATATTTACCACTTGACCATGGAAGGTTTACCCCCTTCATGACCAGGCCATTTTTTGCTACTTTAACTGGCGATTGCGTGGTCATGCAACACTATAAAAAATGAAATTTTTATCATATTTTTCACACAAATAGAGCATTATTTTAGTGGTATTTAATCATCACGGTTTTTTATTTTTTTTTTGCCATATAAATAAAAAAAACACTGAACATTTTGAAAAAAAATGTTTTTCTTATATTTTGTTATACATATTTGCAAACAAATACAATAATCTTTCTACATAAATTTAGGACATACAGTAATGCATTCTGCTACATCTCTTTGGTACAAATAACCCAAGTCAGTGTTTATTATTTAGTCTGTGCAAAAGTTACAGTCTACAACTATGATTTACAGTATATATATTTGAGAATGGATCTACTGTAGATGGCCTCATTTCTCATCTAATTTCTTGAAGCCATAAAATGCCAGAAGAGTACAAATTCCCTTCCAAATGACCCCTTTTTGGAAAGTAGACAGTCTGAGGTATTTAGTAAGAGGTATGGCGAGTTTTTTGAAGTTGACATTTTTTTGTCATAATTGTTTGGTAAATGAAGAAATTAAATAACATTTGTTTTTGTTCCACACTTTTGTTTACATACCATCATCAGTGCTTACATGGTGACAGTATGTAAACAAAAATTAAATAATTTTTTATACAATTTAAAAAAAAAATTGTTTACATCTAGTCATCAGAGTAGTTCAGTGTCACTGTAGTGAAACTGTATTACTCTGGGGAAGGGGGTGATTAGGGATTCTTTTTTTCTTTTTTTTTAAACTATTATTCCAGAGGTGGGCCATGCAGCAGGGCGCTGTGACTAAAGGCTAGAGAGCCAAGTGTTCCAGGAAAGTTGGACAACACCGGTAATGGGACTGGTAAGTAAGCCAGGTGGCTCTGTATTTTTGTTTTCACATAGTGTGGAAGAAATCCCTGCGATGGGACAACGGATGTACATGTGAACTTTCTGTTTATTCAATAAAAGTAGGATACCATGCCCTAAAATACATTTTTAAACTTTTGCAACTTATTGCAAATGCACCTACTGTTTGAGTGTAATCACCCCAATCCCATACCAAATAGGGGTACTAATCTAACCTTAAGACCCCACAATCTATGGGAACATAGTTCAGCATATTTGTTAGGTGTCCAACAGTTTGAGCATTGTAGGGCTTTTCATGGCATAACAGCACATCACTTTTTGCTGGTGTTACACTGCGGAGGAAGATCAGCTCTTAGCAGGGGCAGCTCTGTTAGCAAGAAGCAAAGGGGAACAAATATGTCATCACCCAGTGCCCTAATTTAGCCATTGGCAATGTCACCAGCTCTGCAGGCTCTTTTCTTAAAGTGATTGTAAAGTCTTGTTTTTTTTTTCTCGTAAAATAACAAACATCTTATACTTACCTGCACTGTGCAGTGGTTTTGCACAGAGCAGCCTGGATACTCCTCTTCTCAGGTCTCTGGCTGAAACTTCCGGATGCTCCCTCCTGCTGAGTGCCCCCACAGCAGGCAACTTGTTATAGGGGCACTGAGCTGAGGCGCAGCTCCATGTATCCATTCAGAAACAGAGCCACAGTTCGGCCCCAGCCCCTCTCTCTCCTGAATGGCTAACAGAGTTTGACAACAGCGGGAGACAATGGTGCCACTGCTGTGTCTCTGCCAATCAGGAGAGCCAAGGCACTCGTGGATCGAGAGGGGGCTCAGGTAATTATTAGGGGGGCTGGGGGTGCTGCTGCACACAGAAGGCTTTTTATCTTAATAAATAGAATGCATTAAGATAAAAAACCTTTTGCATTTACAACCTTTAAGGCTTCTTTGCTACTGTTGAAGTCCTGAATAGTTGGGATGATCAATGCATGTATGCAGGGCCACCATCAGGGGAGTACAGCTGGTACACAAGTAAGGGGCCCGGGCAACTGAGGGGCCCTGGACCATGGGTCACAACCCAAGCCATCTTTAACAGGAGCTGCCGTCAGAGCAGAACGGTTTCCAGGATGCAGGAAAGGGTGGAGAGGTGGGCAGATCCCATGTGTGTGAGGGTCGGGGCCCGCTGTCTGACGCTGTACTAGGTGGGGTGAGGTCAGCTGCCAGGTCGGAGGGCCCCATGGAGGAGGACATCAGGGGGGAGGAGCCCCCCTGCTGTTCTGTGCATGCAGGTTGGGGCCCACTGTCACAGTCAGACAGGCTCCACTACGGTCAGGTACTAGTGTGCGCAGGGCTGTGCGGGGTGGGTGAGGTCAGTTGGTCCCAGCGGAGGGCCCCATGGAGCAGGAGGTCAGGGTGGAGAAGTACCCCCGCTCTTTCTTGCCGCTGCCACTGGAGATCCTGGTGAAGATTGGACACAGGCTCAGCTACACCTCCTGGCACTGCTGGACAGGTGAGAGCTGGGAAGAATGGTGCTTCCTTAGGTGTGTGTGACACTGCCCCCAACCTGTCCCGCTGCCCCCCACCTGTGACACTCCCTCCCACCTGTCCCACCCCCTCCCACCTGTCCTGCTGCCTCCACCTGTCCCACTCCCTCCCACCTGTCCCGCTACCCCCCACCTGTGACACTGCCTCCATCCTGTCCTGCTGCCCCCCACCTGTGACACCTTCTTCCACCTGTCCCACTGCCCCCACCTGTCCCGTTGCCCTCCACCTGTCACGCTGCTCTTCTCCTGTGACACTCCCTCCCTCCTAACCCACTCCCTCCTCCACCAGTTTTTCTGCCCCCACCTGTCCTGCTGCCCCCTCCTGTCATGCTGCTCTTCTCCTGTGACTGCCCCCCTCCTAACCCACTGCCCCCACCTGTCCCCCTGCTCCCTTCCTGTCCCACTTCCCACCTTCTGTGGTAGGAGAAGATGGGACTGGAGGGTGAGGAGGAAATGGGATGGAGGAGATGGGACTGGAGGAGGACGAAGAGGACAAAGAGGACATGGGATAAAGAACATGGGATGGAGGAGGACGTGGGCTGGCCAGTGGGTGGATTCAGCGGGACAGCCAGTGGGAGGGCCCTGGGGAATGTTGGCGGTCAGGCCCAGGGGGGCCCTAGCCTAAAGCTGTGTAAGGGGCCCCACAATTTCTGATGGCTGCCGTGCATATATGCATATATGTAAGCAAATAGGTTCTCTAAGCATGGCACAGTGAACTATTGTTTTCATAGTTGGATTTGCTGGTGAAAACATGACAACAGTTTATATGGATTATAACACCATAAGGGTTATAAATGAAGAATTAGTATTGTATATGCAAATGACTGCGCTTACAGTGACAGTTAATAAAAAGAAACGATAGTGTCAAAGAAGTATTTTCTGGTAATTTATAACAGAAGTACTCACTTTGATACAATAAATGTTTCAATGAGTTTAAAATGTTAGTGCACTGTCTGTGAATCTCCAACACATTAAACACAAGAAGGTCTGCTTAAAGTAATTGTATAAACTGCAAAACTATTACATGTAAATATTGGATTTTAGAATTGTGTACATACATACCAAAATTATTATACAGGGTGTATAACTTATAAATTATACAACAAATGTCTATGTACAGGATGTTGTACAATTGTAAACTATTCAAGGCTGACTGGAAGTTACATGTTTACTCAGAAAAGACTTTGAAAACTCATAAGTGCTTGGAAAAAGCGCTATAACAACAATTCTACTTGAATATCTGTGGGTAGACCTAACATAAATCGAGCACACATTCTTGGGAAGTTTTTGCTTCCACCATTGCTATTGCCACTTTGCACATACTGAAATAATGCTGTTTACTTCCGCATCTCCCCGCTCAGCCTTCCCGTGAGATGATTGAGGGTATCCCAGTGGGGATCGAGTCCACGGACCCGCGACCGGACTGGTGGCGCGCACGCAATGGCACGGAGGCAATCTTAAAGGGACGTACCTGTACGCCCTTTTGCCTGACCGTGCCATTCTGCCAACGTACATCGTTTTGCACTGGTCGGGAAGTGGTTAAAAGGTTCATCGTCTTAAAAGCTGCTGATTGCCAAGTACTCTTCTGCTCAAATCTTTGAATGAAATTTCCCTTTTAGGTAGGCTCAGATAAAGTGTGAGCTCTAAGTTGATGCTATACACAGAAAAGTATGCGTAATGAAAGACCTTTTTATATTTTTATAAAATTATCATTGGTCTAAAGCAGGTGTCGCCAAACTATGGCCCTCCAGTTGTTTCTACAATTCCCATCATGCCTAGTCATGTCTGTGAATGTTAGAGTTTTACAATGCCTCATGGGACTTGTAGTTCTGCAACAGCTGGAGGGCCGTAGTTTGCAGATCCCTGGTCTAAAAGTTTATATGTGTCTGTTTGGTTCTAACTTGCTGCATACATATGTAGTGTATACAGTGAGAAGGCTCATGCTGTATTTAATTATGTCTGTAAAAAAGTCATGGCCACTGTTCACTGCTTGGTAGCTACAAGCACCATTTTCTAAGAGGCTAATACATGTAACAAGATCAAATATAAGCAATGATCATATAAAAAAAACACAACTGAAGATCCCCTTGTAACTTGGGTAAGGTACTTGCCATCCTTAAATCCCTTGAGCCTTGAATGTTTACACATGTGTGTACCCATTTTGGCACAGCCTTCAGAGAGCACAATCACTGTCAGAACTGTCAAGCTCACTGCAAATTTTATTTTGACACATACATGGTAAATATCTAGTTTATATTCCTACAGAGAAAGGGGACATGGTTTCTGATGAATTGCAAAGGCTTTCTAGCATGAAAACCTTTGCAGTAATTACAAAACATGTATGCCTAAGTATCTTAAGAAATGCCCAGTGATATGTCACTATTGAAATTAGCCCATGAATAGGTGTCTCTATATGTAAAGAATGAGTGTAACCACTAATGCCTGCCCCTAGGTACACCCCTCCGCGCTGATTGGATATATTTCTTCTCAATAAGTTGGATAAATAAAATAAATAAATAAATATACCAATATATAAGAATATATAAAAAATATAAATATATAAAATTAGTATAAATATTAAACACCACAGTCGGTAATAGCAGCCGCTTAAAATGTGCAAAGTATGAAAATATGGCAATTTTATAAAAACAGTCCTTCCTATATAAAGTCTCTATAATATTGCAGCAGCGCTTATGTCCTTATTCGCACCGAGGACTATACGGTAAATCACAGATGAAAGAAGATGAGTGAATATTTCAATCGCTACTGTAAAAGTTCTTTCCGTGCAAAATAATCAGTATCCACCGAGAATTCCACCAGGTATTCACCACGTGCGATATAAATTCCCTGCATGGGGATGCACTCACCAGACCCAAGTTAAAAATACGCCCATCAAATAGGTTTATCCAGCATCAGCGTTTCTCCACTCCTTATCTCCTTATGCAGCAGACATAGCAGGAACATACACCAATTGCCCTTGGGCAGTGACCGACGACCGGAAGTGACGTTCTGCGCCTCAAACGTGCGCTCCAGGGACTAGGCAGCAGGAAGCTGAGCGCTGTTCTATACAGCCGAGTGATAACACCAGTTCCGGCAGGGCTAAAGCACCTTAACAGGCACAGTACTAACACAACGCTTGATTTTTATTGATGCAGGGTACGCATTTATGTACTAAGGGGGGGGAAGTTTTATACCCAATAAAATCTTTTATACAGTATCACACTATATGCAACCTTCTTTTTATATGAGGGGAATTGGTGTATGTTCCTGCTATGTCTGCTGCATAAGGAGATAAGGAGTGGAGAAACGCTGATGCTGGATAAACCTATTTGATGGGCGTATTTTTAACTTGGGTCTGGTGAGTGCATCCCCATGCGGGGAATTTATATCGCACGTGGTGAATACCTGGTGGAATTCTCGGTGGATACTGATTATTTTGCACGGAAAGAACTTTTACAGTAGCGATTGAAATATTCACTCATCTTCTTTTATCTGTGATTTACCGTATAGTCCTCGGTGCGAATAAGGACATAAGCGCTGCTGCAATATTATAGAGACTTTATATAGGAAGGACTGTTTTTATAAAATTGCCATATTTTCATCAGGTGTCTCTATATACAGATAAATGGGAGGATTTCTCTTAGAAATATTGGGTTTAATTTACTAAAAAGGTAGAGGCTGTTTAAGTAAATGTTTACTATGTGGAATATGAGGGTTATTTAATAAAGGAATATCCACTTTGCACTGAAAGTGCACTTGAATGTGCACTGAAAGTGCACTTGGAAGTAAAGTCGCTGTAGATCTGAGGGGGACATGCAAGGAAAATAAAAAACAGCATTTTAGCTTGCACATGATTGGATGATAAAATCAGCAGAGCTTCCACTCATTTCAGATCTACCACCTTAGATTGAGAGCGACTGCACTTCCAAGTGGACTTGCAGTGCAAAGTGGATTTGCCTTTCGTAAATAACCCCCCATATGTTCACTTTGCACAGTAAAAATTTGTAAATAAGGTGTTCGCATTCAATACACCAAAAATATGTTCACAGAATGGACTCAGACAATGCCCATTCTGTATGTAAACGGTACCACACATTAATACACATATACTATATGTCTTGGCACAACCATACATGCTTATACATTTAAAAACATTAAAACTGTTCTCTCCTGAGCATGCATACCTTGCTATTATCAGAAAATAATCCTCCTAATAATTGAGTAATGTATTGTACAATTGAGTGATGTAATGCAAGTACAGGAATTATGCAGTTTAAAAGCTAATACGCAATACTAATGTTACTTAGTTACCAGATGATGTGCATGTTATCAATTTGTCTAGTATGACTTCCCAGTATCATACTTAAGTAAACAACCATATAAACCCTGTGATTCAAACTGTCGGCACTATTTAAATCCTGTATAATAATAATAAACAAATGCAAGCAGACAAGTGTGCATGATCTCTTAAATCCATAGGTAATGTTACATAATAACAGCTGTAAATAATATTGCAATTTAGAAATATATTTCAGTTAGAAGGAAATATATTTAAAGTATTAAGTGTTGTGTTGTTGTGACTGTAAGTAGTACAACTTCAAAGGTTGGCCTTTTGTTTCCATGATCACATCTCACATGAGTAGTAAACAGCCTTGTTCGACTTATCCAATCAGGCTATGCCCAATATACATTTACTAGGTACAGTGAACAAATTAGGGAGAATTATATTAGCCAAAGTACAGAAAGGAGGGGAGGGGGGATATAAGTATTTGTGACCAAGCTAAGTCCCTCTTTTGTGTGGGGACACACAGCAGTCACCATGGGCCAACCTGAAGTTAACAGGTAATCTAACGCTATACTTGCATCTTATATTGTATTGTAAATATGGATGTTGTGGGTAATTTGTAAGTATAATGTAAGCCAGGGGACCTACACTGTACCATTGTGTTGTAAATACTGTTTGATGTGTAATTTGTATGTATATTATGTAATCCTATTAATAAATGTGTATTGCGGATGGAACTACCTATTTTGTGTAAGATCCCTCAGATCTAGATATGTATATGTCCCTATGACTACAATGATGGAGGTGTATAATCACATAAACTAGGCAACAAATGGCAACCACGAAGGGACGAAAATTTGGTGGTCTCTTTCAGCAATATCTCAAGGAGATGTAATATCTACAAAAGGCACACTATGAAAGGTTTTTCATTTGAATGCTAAAAATGAACATTGTGTGCTCTATGTGCTTAATATAGAAATGGGCTATAAGAAATAGCTGTGTTGTACAGTGTGTAATCAATAGGGAGCCTACTGTTAATATACTGAGAAACATATAACTTTAGTTGCATATGTCAAAAGCTAAATATACTATAGAATTTTTACATGAAGAGTCCAGGTGCATTAGAATGAGATGAAAAGAGCTATTGCCCAATGTTTCTATACATGAAGATTCAGTTTTCATTTTTTTTTTTTAAATGTTTTAAAGATGTTTCCTACATCGGATGAAGTGCATGTATGCATATCAACAGAAATTTAGAGCACAGCACAAAAGATGGATAGGGAGGACAGACAGTCTATAGAAAATGTGCTACTTGTAGCTAATTATATTGGCAAGCTATTGCCAGGAGTGGACATAACATTTCATGCAGACAATGTCTTGCACCAATATAAATTGCTGGGAGTTGCCAACTCCAGAGATCAGGTGAAAGTTTTACTATTAACAGTTAACTTAGACACATGGTCTTCCTTACCAGACCATGTTAAAGAAGGAAGAGCAGTTTACAATGGAACTGTAGATGATTTGCAAAAAAAATATTACATCCCTTTGACCTAGCAGCATATAGAACAAAACAGGAAAATAATGAGAATCCACTTTTTTTATGCAAATAGGCTATGGTCAGCCTACTATGTAGGCAAAAGGAAAAATAGAAACAGAGAGGACCCAGATTACAAAACCCTCCCAATATCTAATTCCCATCCAAAAATTGTAATTAAATGTGTTTTTTTTTAATGAATTCTCTTAAAGATTCATATCAATACATCATGAACTGTATGCACATGTATTTCCATGTATTCAGAATGTCTAAGGCCTCAAAATCAATGATATATCACCAAAGTACAAACAAATAACACCTGATTAGCAAGTAACACTACAGGAGAAGTGGCCACCTTTTCAAACAGAAAAAAAGCATCATTACAATGCCTCCAAAATAAGATCAATAGACATTGCTCCGCAGTTACTAGTCATAGGCAAATAGCCTAAGGTTCCTCTTTGGATGTAAATGCTATTGAAAGTGATCTCAGATTACAGCACAGGAAATCCGTTCTGAAGGAGAAACTTTCTTAAAGCGGGACTGTACCTTAAAAATGTTTTTTAAAAGCCAGCAGCTACAAATACTGCAGCTGCTGACTTTTAATAAATGGACACTTACCTGTCACAGGTTCCAGCGATGTCGGCAGCAGAGGCCGATCAATCGTTCAGCTCTCTGCTGCTGCCGGCGCCATTCTCGGTGAGGGAATCAGGAAGTGTCGCCTTTGCGGCTTCACTTCCCGGTTCCCTACTGCGCATGCGCGAGTCACGCAGCGCAATGAGAATCGGCAGCGCTGTCTGCCAGGACACTTGTGTGTCCCGGCAGACAGCGCGCCGGGACAGGAAGTGGCGTAAACTCCCGTGGGAGTTTATGCCCGGAAGTGGGTGCAGATACCTGTCTTAGACCCCCCTCCCCCCGAAAGGTGCCAAATGTGACACTGGAGGGGGGAGGGTTCCGAAAAGCGGAAGCTCCACTTTAGGGTGGAATCCCACTTTAAAAAGTAGACTGAACTACTAAAAATCTCATATTCATAATTGGGAAAATACCAGTAAAATTATGGAACTATCACAGCATGCTCTTAAGGTAAAATTTGAAGCATTCCATGCAGATGTGGTACAGTATAGCAAAGAACTGAATGAAATAAAACAATCTTTTGATCAAATTGTTAAGGTCCCACAGAAAACCATCTGTTTCATTCAAACTACATGAGGGAGGCCCAACCTATCTATGTTATCTGCTAGGACTTCACCTTACTGTGAACAAACCTTGGCAATAAGCAATGTAGAAACGTAGATGAAACAGCAGATGAAATACCAGATATAATGTGTGATTCAGATGTCTATGACCTGAGTAATTTATTTTTACCAGATCCAAGTGTAAATGTCAGTGACCATATACCAGTGTAAATGTAATGATGTGGTATTGTTTGCTTTCTTTGTGTGTCAAAGAAAGGGAAAAGGGTAATAACCTTTGTGTAAAAGTTATATTTTCCAGGTTCAGTGAGCTCATGAAAAAGCATTTACACATAAAGCAGGTGTATGTATATATATATAAATACACACACCTAACAAAGGTAACGTATATTAGGCTAGGTATTCAAACATGGTAATATATTAATACAGGTTTTTCATTAGAAGACAGCCATACATATTTAAAGATACAGGGTACAAGTATTGCTTAGTGCAGAAGATTACTCTTGCTTTAATAATTTTTTTGGGGGTTTGTGTTCTTGGTTGGGTTTTTTTTCCCTTTTGCAGAAACACATAGTAATTCATTTGGAATTACATAGGCTTTTTCTATCCAGAATGTATGGGATTCAATCTCAATGTGTGTGTCTGGGTGATGTCGTGTATTAACTGCCTATGTGTAAACAAGGTTTTTATTAATTTCTCAGGGGTGTGTACACATCATTGTTGGATGGCCATCAATAAGAAATGTGATCACATTAACGTGCATGCTTTTTATTTTAGTTTCTGTTTGTAATGAGTACTGGTACCAGTTTACATTTATACTTTTGTTTTTCTTTTACAAGTTTAAATTTATGCTCGAATAATGAACTTGTGCACAGATATGAGATCTAGTTGCCTATAACTCTGAGAAACTATAGGGATTTTGTATTCTTTTTTTCCCCCTTTCCTGGAGCTTAGAGTGAAGTTTCATTCACTCTGACACTTGGAATGTACATAATAATAATACACTACTTTGCACCTTCTGGCATCGTATAAGTTTAGTATGTCTTGTGTTTTGTTTTTCCTTCCAAATTGACTCATGTCTTGTTAATGCGTATGAAGGGTATACGTTTACATGTTTTTGTTTTAGACTTCAAGTACTTAGAAAACCCTTATTTTTGGGTGATTCTGGAGAGGAGTAGGAGTAATTTAGATTGATTATTCCTGAAGCCACAAGTAACTGGTGACATCACACTTATCCGTATTCTGAAATCAAGTTATTTTGTCTGCTTAGTTGACACTGCCTAATCTGCACTGGGACCTTAAAGTTATGACCTCTTCCGTAGCTAAAGGCAGGACTCATACAGCAGCTACACATGGTAGCCAAGGACGGAGCTATGTGCACAAATGTTTGGCACCAGCCAATGTTTTAGCTCATCAGGGCTGGTATAACTGAACACAGTTTCAGTAAAAGGAGTGATTGGTGAGTTGTGATGGCAAAATCATGCCCCCTGGAGACTTGAAGGGTCATATACACACAGTGGTAATCAGCATAAGGTGGGGCAGAGTCAGTGATGGAACTAACGCCGTTAAAGTAAACAGCGTTATGTAACTCCATTACTTTAGAGGGTAACGAGTAATCTAACTGATTACTCTTCCCCTCGCGGTAACGCCGTTCCCTGGGGCGGCGTTACCCGCCGCGATCCGCGGAGCCGTCCGCAGCCTCGGCCTTAGGAAAGGCCGTGGCTTTGGCCTAGCTCCGGAGCAGTGGCCATCTTGGTGCACCCGATGGCTGCAGCTCCGGCCTAGCTCCAGAGCGACGGCCATCTTGGTGCACCCGTCGGCTGTTTACAATGTGATTGCTCCGTCAAATGACGGAGCGATCACTTGTAAACAAACCGGCGTCAAGATGATGCTGGTTCCTCTCTCCCCTTGTGTACAGATCTGTACAGTGGAGGGGAGAGATCGGATGGCAGCAGCCATCCCTTCATACCCAGCTAATACCCTGCAATACCCTGCCAATACTCTGCAACACCCTGCCAATACTCTGCAACACCCAGCCAATACCCTGCCAATACTCTGCAATACCCAGCCAGTACTCTGCCAATACTCTGCAATACTCTGCAATACCCTGACAATACTCTGCAATACCTTGCCAATACTCTGCAATACCCTGCCAATACCCAGCCAGTACCCTGACAATACTCTGCAATACCCTGACAATACTCTGCAATACCTTGCCAATACTCTGCAATACCCTGCCAGTGCCCTGCCAATACCCCACTGGGCAAGGGTTGTGGGGATGAGGCCATTGTCCCCATCAACATGGGGATAAGGTGCTTTGTGGGGGAACCCAAAGCATCCTCCCAATGTTGCGTGCATGTGGCCTGGTATTGTTCAGGAGGGGGGCGCTCTCTTGTCCCCCCTCTTTTCCTGCTGCCTTCCAGGTTGCCTGCTCAGATAAGGGTTTGGTATGGATTTTGGGGGGACCCCATGGCATTTTTTTTTACTTTTGGCTCAGGCTTAGCCCCACCCAGAAGACTCCCATAACCACTGGGCAAGGGTTGTGAGGATGAAGCCCTTGTCCCCATCAACAGGGCCTGGTACCTGGTATGGATTTTTTGGGGGACCCCTAAGCCATTTAAAAAAAAAATATATACATACCAGACCTGAAGGGCCTGGTACTGGACTGGGGGGAGACCCATGCTGTTTTTTTCAATGATTTTTATCTGTATTGCCAGGACCTGATAATACATTACAGCCACGAGTAGTTTTAGTTGACATTTTTTACTTTAGAAATGTAATTTTGCTGTGGTACTGTTATAAACACAGGAAAGATGCGCTACTTTACAGGCATACTATGGACACCCCCAGGCAAGATATTTAAAGAATTATTTCATTTTTATTGTTTCACTTTAATCATTATTAAAATCACTGCTCCCGAAAAAATGGCAATTTTTTTAACTTTTTTGTGCATTGATACATGTCCTTGAGGCAGGACCTGGGTTTTATATATTCGTTATTTTTGCATTTAATAAAATTATACAGACATTTCTTTTTTACAATCATGCTGAATCAAATTCTTAAATCATTAACTTCAAACCCCCCTTCCCCCCCCTAAAGGACAAAAAAAAAGATATAAAAAATAAATAAATAAATTAAACGAGGATGGGCCTACCCTTTCTCACTCACTACCTTCTATTCCCCACAGTGCTACCTTTCCCACATCCTTAAGAATCCCTCAGTTTTCCTAAAGTCCTCCCATTGCTTCCATAGTTTAAGATGTTTCCCCTCTGTATCCTCTGCCTTGTGGATTGACTCTTCTACCTTTCTTGTCCATTCCACCCTCTTAATCCACTCCTTCATCGAAGGAGTGTTTGGAGTCTTCCACAGGCAGGGGATCAGGGCCTTGGCTGAGTTCAGTAGGAAGGGGATTAAAGTAGAACCATATTGTCTCACTCCCATTTCTGTGTCGTGGAATAGACATGTCCAATGGTTGTTTTTTAACCCTTTCTCCTGTTATAATATAAATTGCTTCTATTATTTGCTTCCAATAATCCTCTATTTTGGGGCACTCCCACCATAAATGTAAGAATGTCCCAGTCACCTGACCTCGCCGGCAGGTTGGTGAGTTGTCATCTCTGTATGCGTTAGCTCTCTGTGGGGTTACATACCACCTTGCCAGCAGCTTGTATGCCATTTCCACTGTTTGTGAATCCTTTGCTACCGAATGGACAAGCCTTATTATCCTATTTCTATGTTCATCACTGCTTAACGGGCCTATTTCTCTTTCCCATTTTTCTAAATAAGATGGGTATTCATGGTCTGCCTCACGTAGAAATATTTTGTATATTTTTGCTATCCTTTTTTCTAAACTTTGCGGGGACTCTACTAATTTCTCTAAGGGTCTCAGTTGTCTCTTTCCTCGTAATGGGCCTGGCAGACTCTGTGCAAAGTGCTGTAATTGAGTGTATCTCCATTTATCTAAAGCTTTGTGTCCCCATTTCCGAGTGATTTCTTTATACGTAAATAATCTATTTCCTACCATTTTATCCTGTAATATTAAATTGTCCTTATCAGCCCACCTACTAAAGTATAAGTGCTCTTCCTTCCCAGGAGGGAAAAAGTTTGTGTCCAGGAGGGGGATTAAGGGTGAATTGTGATCTTATTTATTACATCCCACACCTTTAGTGAATTTTTTGTGAGTCTATTTGTGTTGGGACTTAAATCTCGATATTGTGGGGGTATCCATATCATTTTACCTATATTTGTTCTGCTTAGGTTCATCTCTAGCTCGACCCAACTCTTATCCTTCTTAGTATGTGTCCAGTCTATTATTCTCAAAATCACTATAGCTTCGTAATATTTTTTAAAATCAGGGGCTGCTAGGTAATGGTAGTGGTAATTTGGCTTGGATTGCGCTCTGCTCTTCTGCTGATAACGTTAAATTTAATATTTACGATTTTGTCATATTTACTTTAAAGTTCGATAATTTACAGTATTGTTTTATATCCTTCAGGACTATGGGGATTGATATTCTAGGCCTCGATATATAAAGAAGCACTTCATCCGCAAATGCGGACGCCTTGTACTCCCTCCCTCCCACCTGAATACCCTGAATATCTTGATTGTTGCGTATTGCTGCCATTAGGGGTTCTAACGTAATTATAAATAGGAGCGGGGAGAGTGTGCAACCCTGTCTTGTCCCGTTAAATAAATCAAGGGGGCAGGACAGGGTGCCATTAACTCTTATTCTGGCTGTCGGGCGATGGTACAGCGATTCAATCATATTCCTTATCTTCTCCCCTAGTCCCAGGTGTCTCAATACTTCGAAGAGGAACTCCCATTTAACCCTGTCAAAGGCCTTTTCGGCATCAATTGACATAAGGACGGTGGGGGTAACCCTCCTCCTAGCTTCCTGAATCAGGAGTATAGATTTCAGTAAATTATCCCTTCCTTTCCTTCCCCGTACGAATCCCACCTGGTTGTTTTGGATCCATTTTGGCAAACATGACTTCAATCTTTCTGCTATAATTTTTGAGAAAAGCTTTATATCTGAGTTTAATAATGAAATTGGCATATATCTTTCTACTGCCATGGGGTCTTTCCCCTCTTTTAAGATCAGGGTAATGTGTGCCAAAAGTGTCTCCTCTCTAAACTTCTCTCCTTCCCTTACCATATTGAAATAGTTGCATAGTTTAGGCGCTAGCCGTTTAGAAAACTTTTTATAGTACCCTATCGGGAATCCGTCGGGACCCGGGCTTCCCCCTGGGGTGGTATTTTTGATTGCTCTTTTTACCTCCTCTACTGCTATGGGTGCCTCTAAGGCCTCCATTTCTTCTTTCTCACCCCATGGGAGGTCCAGGTTCCGCAGGTACTCCCTCATTTCTTCTCTCTGCTTTATCTTCTCTTCCTCCTTCTGGTTAATATTGTAAAGGCTACCATAATAATGATGGAATGTGTTTGCTATAGCCGGGGAGGAGGTTTGTATATTGCCTCCTATGTCTCTAACCCTCGCTATGAAAGTCCTATTATGTTTTTCTTTCACCCTTCTGGCCATCCATTTACCCAATCTATTTCCCCACTGATACCTTTCTTTATCTATAATATGAAATGCTGCTTTCCTCTCTTGATCTAAACATTCTTCTAGTTCTCTCTTTTTTGCTATCAGCTCCTGCCTTTCCGGGATCCCTTTGGGTCTTGTTCTTTGCTCTAACTCCTTTATTTCTTCATACAAGTCCTTTTTCCTCTTATCCCGTGCCTTCTTCTTTCCTGCTCCAATCCCTATCAAAATCCCCCTGATTACCACCTTATGGGTCTCCTATACTATTGCACTGGATATTCCTGGTGTCTTATTAGTCTCGAAAAAACTGTCCAACTCCTGCTCAATCCTATTTATTGACTCCTGTTCTTGGATCAAAGAATCATTCAACCTCCAGTTTAACCCCGGTCCAGAGTCCCCCTTTATCTCCAGTTGTATCTTCACTGGGGCATGGTCTGATAGAGTAATTGTTTTTATTTCTGCCGTTTTAAGAGCCGGCAATAGCTGGTGCTCTATGAGGATATAATCGATCCTGGAATAGGAGTTATGGACCGGGGAAAAACAGGTATAATCCCGTTCCTTCAAGTGCATGATCCTCCAGGCATCTTGTAGTTGCCAGTTTGCTAATGCTTTTAAGAAATGTTTCTGCCTTTGGTCTGTAGTACAGTTTCTCCCTCCTGAAGTATCCACCCTTGGATCCATACTCCAGTTTAAATCTCCTGCTACAATCTATTTACCTTTTTTGAAACCTTCTAATTTTTTCAAAATTTTCTTAACAAATTTATCAGGGTTCTTATTCGGAGCATAAACATTCACAATCGTACATTTCATGTTTAACAATTTTCCTTATAGAAACAAATATCTTCCCTCTGGGTCTACGAGACGCTCTGCAACCTCAAATTTTAACATCTTACTGAAACCAATTGCTATTCCTCTTGAATGGGGGGATGGAGTATCTCCATAAAACCATACTGGAAAATTATGTGTGGTTAGTTTGATCCCTGATGATTGAGTTATGTGTGTCTCCTGGAGGCACACAATACTTACTTCTAAGTATTGCAATTCCTTATTTAAATTATATCTTTTTTGTTTGTGTTTAGACCCCTTACATTATATGTGATCAAGTTAACCACAACCATGTCTAATTTTCAATTTGGTCATTCGGAGCCTCTAGTGGGACCCAGGGTTTTCCTATTCTGGTACTGGGGGAGGAGTGAGCAAGACAAAACAACCGAGAAAAAAAAAAGGGGGAACCCCCCCACCCCCCTGATAGCAAATGATACGCACGTTCTTCCTCCTACTCCTATTCTCTTGGTCTTCTAGCTCATACATAGGGGCTCTATTTGCTTTTTGCAGGATCGTTACTTGTTCTGCTATCTCATCCAGTCTTTGCTCCTGTACTTCCAATCTGTTCTCTGTCTCCTCTACTCGCCCTAGGACTAGCCCAATATCTGTTCTTACTGCGGAAATTTCCACTTTCAGGGATGCTTCCATTTTTGAAAACATTTCTGCCAACATCTCCTTTATTTGTGGGGGTTCCTCCTGAGCTCTGCGTTCTATGCTACCTTCCCCTGTTATGTCCGCTCCTTCTGCTCTACTTTCCTTCGTTCTCATCTCTTCTACTGCTTTCGTTTTAAGGCTACCCTGGGCACTATTTTCTTCTCCCCTTGGCCCCCCTGCTTTAATTCCGCTTGCATTGGGCCCTTTGTTTTCCTATATTTTCTGTCTATTTAGCCCTGAGTGAAGGGGTGCCCCTTGCCTAGGGCTTCCCTGTGCTTCTTCTCCTATGCTAGTGTTGTTCGCCATGTACCGTTGGATACCTCCCGGACTTGACGCAGGGTGGCCGCCTTTACTTGTTTTACCCCTCATACCGGTCCGAGGCGTGGCCAGGGAGGGGACAGTTAAAGATAGAAAGGTGGGGTGCCAAAAAAAGGAGGGTTACCTAGGTAGATTATATAACACAGCGTAAAAAACAAATTTCCGTGACCGCCAGTTGCAAACAATAACCCCAGATATCAATTACAATAGGTGGACACTGATAAACAAGAAAACAAAAAAATATGCTAAAGCAGATAAAGAAAGAAAAAAAAAAAAAACACAGAGCCGTTTTTATAAAGCTTTAAGTGCTCCAAGTGTCTCAAGGGTGGTACAATCGAGCAGTCAATAGGAGGTTTTCAAACCGCTGTGTCTGGAGTAATAATAATACACCCCCCTATTCCTCTCCTCTGTGCGCCATGTGTCCCGGGGTTTTACTGCTCACTAGGACTCCTCCAGCCAAATGTGGTTAGGTCACCTCCATAGCTTAGAAAAAAAAAGGAGAAACAGACAAAAAGTTGGAAAATAGGCTTGGTAACGTTATCTCTGATAACAGGGAGCCTGTGCCGACAATAGTTCAGATTCACGATGTATCCTCATCTGCATCTTGTTATATTTGTAATGTTAGTGTCCGATTTGGTGCATAGTTAATACCTGCCGTCCATACATGCTCCAGCTATAGGTGGGGGGGAGGCTAGGACCTATTGCCTGCCGTGGGGGGTTAGACTACTAGTAAATACTAGTCAATGCTGCTGTGTCCACAAATAACTTTAATAATCAGAGGTCAGTGGGATAAGTTTCAGCCAATGTCTTCCCCCCTTTCAAACTTCTACCCCCTTGATGCTTTATAAGCCATAGATGTCAATTGTAGTTACCTCATACAGTTTGCTGGGTATAGAATCCATTCAGTTACCTTCAATAGTTCCAGCAGTGATGTTGTATTAACTAGAGAGATAATACCTGTTTGAATGATGTGGCTGGTACCATCCTTATGCTGCAGTTAGTGTGATCCTAGTTACCGTCCGTGCCGCCTCTCACTGCGACGACACTGCTTTGGCACAAAGATATGTGTGGATCCAGCCTCCCTCCGTCCACAGCCTCCCCCAGCGTTTTGCCAGCTTTTTCTCTGGTCCTGACGTCGGGCGGGGGAGGGATTGAGCCCGCTGTCAGCTGGGGTTGCTTGCGATGTCCCGCTCAGGTCTCCCGTATGTTCGGGCATACGGCTTGGGGGGGGAAACAAAGCGAAGAAGTGAGGGGGTCCCAGCCTGTCAGCCCACTCAGCCCATGTATCGGATAGCTGACGGCTTAAATCGCCCGCCGTTCCCGAGACTCTCAGCGTGAACTAGGCTACGGGTGATGGCGTGCTGGGAGATAGTGAGTCGGAGCAGGGGATCCCAGAGGACGGCTCACCTGGAGAGCGTCCCGCATGCTCCTACGTCATGGCTCCACCCCATAGCCTTTAAATTGAGCACTTTTGATTAGTCATGTTCGTGTCCCATAGACTTTAGCGGTGTTCCCATGTTCATACAAATTTTTTGCCTATTCGCATGTTTTGGTGTAGACCGAACCGGGGGGGGGGGGGTGTTCGGGTCATCCCTACTGGCAGCATATACACTGGGAACCTCCATTATTGTTCTATTAAAGTTTTGCCTTTTTTAAAGTTTTGCCTATAGTTCTCAACATTGAAAAGAAGATATACATTACCCTAATATTATTAAGAGGATTTTTTTTTATATATCAGACAGATATGCATACCAGGAGGAAACATTTTAAATGTTTTTAAAGGCATTTGTATTTTTGTTTTTACCGAAGCATGTATGTGTAATTAAAATGACATACAATATACATACAGAATTAATAGCCTACTAGAGTTAGCTTCATTCTGGGGGCATACCAAGCTATTGGAAAGTTATTGATTACAATTGGTCAGGCACTACGTACCATTTGTTGTTCACATTGTATACCCAAATGTGCTTTTAAATCCTTTTTTTAAATTACCCTTGCACATCATTACAGTAAGTATTCAAAGTGGACAACTTACTTACCAACATTCACCTTGCAAAATTAACACATATTTTACAAAATGAACAACCTTCAAAGTGATTTTTTTTGTTTAAAAATAACAAACATGTCATACTTATCTGCTCTGTGCAGTGTTTTTGCACTGCGCAGCCCAGATCCTCCTCTTCTCGGGTCCTTCGCTGGCACTCCTGGCCCCTCCCTCCTGCCGAGTGCCCCCCACAGCAAGCAGCTTACTATGGAGGCATCCGAGCTGAGCCAATGCTCTGTGTGTCCATTCAGAAGGGAGAGTCTTGTGCAATATTGATGGATCAAGATTAGGCTCAGGTAAGTTTTAGGGGGGTTGAGGGGGGCTGATGCATACAGAAGTTTTTTTATAAAAAACCTTCTGGAGGGGTGTGGACTGTGATGGAGGCTTAAGTCCTGAGCTCTGCTTCGCTGCTGGGATCCAGAGCAACCCTAGACAACTGTCCGACCCCTTATCTGGCCACATTGCAGGGGGAAGGACTCAGGACTGTAGATCAAGGAAGCGGTACAAGCTGCCTGCACCCCACTGCCTTCACAGACCACTTCTACAGTGTGGCCATGAACTCGGCCCAAGATGGCACCAGCGCCGGGAGAAAATGTAATGCAACACCCCGCTCTCTAGCTGCAGAGATACAATGCTCCACATCCCAACAGAAGGATTAACCTGCTACACTCTCCAGGGATGGCGCCAGGGATGACATGGACACCCTGTCCTCACTAGACACCCCATCCCCACTGCAAAGCATTGATAGAAGTAAGAGGCCGGCATCTTCCCCTGCTCTCTCCCCCAGCAAAGAACCCCAGCCCAAAAAACAACTATGGGCTAATTTGGCTACTGACACAGAGCACACTCCAGCTTTAACAGCCATTCCTGTGTCAGACAACCCTATAACAGAAGCAATGTTAAAATCAATGCTACTTATATTGCAAAAAGACCTACACAGGGAGTTGCAATTCTCAGCCTCTCAATTACATGACAGGGTGGAGCTGATGTGCTAGAGGAGAATATGCATGACAATGTTAAGGCACATAACAAGCTATTAGTTGCACCAGAAATACATCATATTAAAATGAAATTAGATAATTTAGAGGATCACTCTAGACGAAACATCAAATTTAGAGGCATCCCTGAGTCAATCAAGACAAACGAGACCACTCCTTACCTGCAGAAATTGTTATCACAATTATTACCTCGCCTGAATGCACGTGACATCACCATTGACCGGGCCCACAGAATCGCTAAGCCCGCACACCTTCCCCCAGATACACTAAGAGATATCCTGGCACGGATACACTATTTTCAAGGAACAAATCTCCATGCTGACACTAAACCTTTACCAGCACCTTACACCAACATTCTGCTGTTCAGTGATCTCTCAACGGCTACCATGGGATTGCACCGAGCCTTCACTCCAATCACCTCTATTCTTCAAGAGCAGAAAATCACTTACAAGTGGGGCTTCCCTACTAAAAGATGGGTACAAAAAACTGACCAAATGGGGGTTTCTTCCTCTTCCACCAACGCAACGGGGTGCGTGGGTTCCCAACCAACTATATCACTCTCCCAAAAAACCTGGCACCAGATAAGGTCAGAGTCTAACCACTACTAAGGCCTCTGGTCCCATGCATAAATGCATCAATGTTATATATTGTTTACTCCACCCCCTCAGGTTATAGTGTACTACACACACCAGTTTGTTATTTATTGTTGATATCATTACCTACTGTTATACTTTGATACATCTTCTAATACATTATAATAACTTCAACTTGTTTATCTTGTGACACATTGCATATCTTGCATTTAATCTCTATATTGGTGAACTTGGTGAACTGGTTTGATACCTCTATGACACTCAAGTGGCAAATGTCACAGATGTAGTCTCACTCCCTTTGTCTCCATTCTCAGGTAATATCCATCAAAATGGCCATCACAACCACCTCACTCAATGCTAAAGGATTAAACTCCCCCTTCAAACGTAACCTTTCATGGAAAAAAGCTCTAACCCATCAAGCAGTTGTGCTTTGTGTGCAAGAAATGCAATTCTCCAAAAATAAACCTCCCACATGCTCACATAAACGCTACCCACACTGCTTTTTTGTCAGTGCCCCTAAGAAAAAAAAGAAGGGTCCTGATCGTGATCAGCTCCTCTGTTTCTCTCACATTACCCCTTTGTGAGGCATATGTGGATGGCAGGTACTTGATTCTCTCTGTGACAATTGAGAATCAACGCCTTAATATAGTGAATCTTTATGAGCCCAACATGGCTCAAAATAAATTTTACACAAACCTGCTCTCTAAATGAAATAATCCTCTAAAGATAGCGAATGAGTTTGCCTTTTTGCCTTTTATGCCAAACTGTACAATCTTAAAGACTCAGAACTGAAATCCATCCGGGCCAGGGGCCTTATGTAGGGGTAATTGTTTAATGGTTTTAAATACTTCTGTTGAGGTGTCCCAGGAATTTTTTGGGCAAGGAAGATTGCAAATAGATAACTTGCTGTCTACCTGCTGTATTTATATACATTTTTATTTCCTCTAGCATTTTTATGTATTTATGTGTTTCTCTCTATGTACACTTTTTTGAATAGAACAAACACCCTGTATTATGTTTAAATGCATTGGTTTATATATATGTATATTCAATAAATGTATACTTTTTTATGATATTACTCTTTGTCATTCTGGCTTATCTTCCTTGCCCAAAAAATCCCTGGGGCACCTCAACAGAAGTATTTAAAACCATTAAACAATTACCCCTATATAAGGCCCCTGGTCCGGATGGATTTCCAAACTAATATTACAAACAATTCCCTGACCTGATCACTCCACACCTATGTAACACTTTCAATCACTATACAACCACTGATAAAATTCCCAAAGGATCCTTGGAGGACTTCATAGTTACCTTACCAAAACCAGGCAAAGCCCCTGACAATCCTGCAATTACCACCCAATCTCACTCCTAAACACAGACTCCAAACTATATGCCAAACTCTTAGCGCAACGCCTTTCATCGATTATCCCCCAAGTAATCCACCCTGATCAGGTGGGATTTGTTCCAGGCATACAAGCTTCCGACGACACCAGACACCTCATTGATCTAATACAGTAGGTGGATCACAATCAAACGCCTTCTCTCTTCCTGTCATTTGATGTAGAGAAGGCATTTGACAGGGTTCACTGGACAAACATGAAAACAGTGCTATGCAAATTTGGTTTGTCTGGGAAATCCCTATTAGCTATTTTGAATCTCTACTCTTCCCCAAGTGCACAAGTTTGGACGTCTGGCATAAAATCAGACGCCTTTGTAATCACTAATGGCACAAGACAAGGGGGCCCTCTTTCCCCCTTGATCTTTGCCATGGTAATGGAACCACTTGCAGAAGCCATCAGGTCAGCATAAACAGTAACGTGTATCAGGATTGGGGACGTAGGAGGCGCATGCGTGGCAGCTCCCAAGATGGCCACCGGCGTCTAGAGCTCTGCTTCACCACAGCCCACCGCTGATCACCAGAGCGTCCAGAGCATCCCCACACCCCGCACATCGGGTGATCCGAGCAGGGGAACTCCCCAGGATCCCACGGATGTCATCCCCGCTGGCCAGAAGGGATCTGTCAAGCCAGATGACGGCAGCTCCCGGCCCCCTCAGCTACGCCAAAATGGCAGCGGCTTCACGAGGCCTGCATCCCACAGAGACACAGGAATCATCCATTGCGGACCAGGATCAGATCCAGCTGCCTTCTCAGGTACCGATTATCCCCCACTGCAGCCTGCCAACTCCCCCTCCTCCACAGAATCCCTGCTGGGCGGACGGAATGCGGGTTATCCCACTACCCCCATTATGGATCCTCACACAGGCCTAATGCTCACAGTCAGTGAAACACAGTAAGAAACCCCAACCCCCACTGACTTTCCCTCTATAATGACTGCATTCTCACACATGCTGTCCAAAAGCCTGGCACTAAATGCTGCACAGATTACTAACTCTCTACATGCAGACCTACAGCAAATAGGGATGAGGATGAACACCATAGAGCAAAAGCTGATCAAGCAGTAGCTCAGATTAACCAGAACTCTAATAGATTGCAAGAGGTACAGGAGTAATTGGAAACTGCTTTTGCAAAGATCGAGGATCTCAAAAATAGATCACGAATATATAACTTCAGGATACGGTGGCTCCCGGAATCCGAAAAAGAGGTGCAGAAAGTGGTGAAATCTCTGATAAAAAGCCTAATCCCAGACATTCCTGAACATGGCATGGAGCTGGACAGAGCTCACAGAGCACTGCAAGCACCCCGCTCTGACGGTTTGCCCCGCGACATTATTGTTAAGTCGCATTATTACTCGACCAAGGAAGAAGTCATGCGAAAATTCAGATACGCAGACAATCTCACTTTACAGGGTCACAAAATTCAGATATTTTCTGACCTCTCACCATACACAGTACAGAAAAGGCGTTCCCTCAAGCCGTTGTTGCAAGTCCTCCTGGACAAAGAAATCGCATACCACTGGTCCTTTCCTCTAAGACTGAACTTTTCATACAAAAACAAAGGCTTTGGCTTCTCCACCTTCCCTGAAGGCGAACGTCTCCTGACACATCTCGGTCTGATTCAACTGGAGCTTCATGCTACTCAGGCTAACAGAGGAACCCCAACTTCGACTAAGAGACCCCTGCTGGCAAGCCCTCTGCAACACACCTGGCTGAAGCAAGGATCCAAATGTCACCATGAGACTCTGGCCCTTGGTCATCTGTCTTTTACTAATTTTCTCTCCTGTTTTTGGCTCATCCTTTGGGGTTAGGCGACAGTTTTGTGCTCTCTGTTCCCCCTCCTTGTTATGGAGGCCGGAATGGGGGAGCCCCCCCCTTACCCCAACTGTGCAGTGGGCCATATCAAATTGGTTCATCGGCTTCACAGTTAGGCCTTAACGGCCATAAGTATTCCTTCTTATTTTAGGTTTGCAGTTCTGATCGGAACTTTGCTTAGGCAGAACTCGCATATCTCTGCGGAGAGCAGAAGCATTATTGCCCTGGACAGCGACTTATGTGTGCCATCACACTGAATTAACAGGTTACATATATGTTGAAAGTTCCTGAGTTTTCATTAATATATGCTGGTTTAGTGGTTTGATAAATTATCCTCCGTTAGATCTGGAGGATTTTCAGTCTTTTGAATTTTTTTTTCTCTTCTTTTCTTCATTGGATCTAATGTACACCATGGCGTTAAAAGTAGATCCGGGCGGAGCTGTTAGGGGAGACCCTCCTGGGCTTGAATTAATATTCGGTGCTATCAGATGTTTAGATACCACCTGCCCACTTATTCCCCTATGCAGGGGGAGGGGGGCTGGGAAGCAGATAAGCTCTGGGAGGATCCCTCAGAACAGTCCTGCCAAGCAGTATGTATGTAGGATTTCCCTTTTGCTCTAGCCAATAGAGGGCGCTCTGTAGTTAGGAGTTGATGGGTCCCCCTGGGACTCTCAGGGATAACTGATTTAGGGTGGCTGGGCTGTGGTGGGCCCAGTGCACCTCAACTGGACCAGAAGCCCTCCTGTGCATCTGGATCCGGATTTTCTTTGTAAGGTATTTCCGGTTTCTCAGGTATTGGGGGTGGCTACGGCGAGTCTGTTCCGCTCCAGGGGTGGGCAAGGGTCAGGGGACCCTTCTGTTTTCTTAATGATATGACTGTTAGAAGTTTGCATCATCCAATATATAATGATGTTGCTTTGTTCTCTTCTCACGTTTTTTTTTTTTTTATCAACTTTCTTCCCCCCTTCCGGACACTTCTCCCCGAGTTCTCTGGTGCTTCAACTGTCGCCAGTCTTCTAACCCAGGCTCCAGGACCAAACTTCCCGGGCTACCAGACCTTGACCAACTCTGCCTCCTGATCCATGGCTGACACACCCATCACTGTACCTACCTTTAAAATTATCTCTCATAATACACAAGGCCTCAACTCTAATCAAGCGTAGAAAAATCCTTCAACATTACCACTCTTTACGTGCTGACATTCTCTTACTTCAGGAAACACACTTCCCTTCCACATTTAAACCCACATTCATACATCAGCACTATCCCCAATTCTTCCTGGTCTCAGCGGAAAACAAAACAAAAGGGGTTGCTATATGCTGTGCCAAACACATCAACATATCCCAACCTGAAACAATCATTGATCCTCAGGGACGTTACATTATAGTGTCGGGCCATATAGACGGGGAACTCTACACTTTTGTCTCCTATTATACACCCAACAAGGATCAAAAATCCTTTTTTGAATCTCTACTGCATAAGCTACAAACTCATCTTAAAGGTACAATTTTTAATGGTGGAGATTAAAATATAGCCTTTGATTTCTCCCTTGACAAATTTACAAACGGCACAACCAAGCCCTAACGTCCCTCTAAACAGAGTGTTAAAATAGCTAAGATCCTTAATGCTGCAGGCTTAATAGACATCTGGAGGGAGGTTAACCCCCATATGAAAGATGACACACACTTCTCGGCACCCCACAACTCCTTTGCCAGGATAGACCACATTTTCACCCGACCTTCTACGATTCCCCTGATCAGAAGTTCCAAAATTGTAGAATCCTCCCTTTCGGACCATTCCATGATAGCCTTAATAACGCGGAGACCCTCAGGGACTGATAGTCGCCCTTGTTGGCGCTTACGGGAGTCACTCTTAAGTGACCCTATAAAATGCGCCTTATTGGAGGCTGACATTCAAGAATACTTTCTTTTTAACCACTTAATAACTGACCCATAACCAAATGACGGCTACAGGGCGGTTTGTTAACTCTGGGAGGGCGTACAGTGACGTCCTCCCAGAATTCCGCTCTTGCGCGCCCCCTGGGGCGCGCACCTGAGAACTTCCATGACATGGCATCACGGATCACGGTGAATGGCCGTGGAAACATGTAAACAAACCGGCGTGATTTCCGGTTCCTCCCTTCCCTCTCCATGCAGTGTGAGCGGAGAGGGGAGAGATCAGTGGCAGCAGCGCTGTGGGCTGCATGTGTAGTGCCCACAGCCTACTCAGTGAGAGATCTATCGATCCATCCATCCCTGCTCATCGATCCATACTCTGCATACCCAGCCATACTCTGCATACCCATCCATACTCTGCATACCCAGCCATACTCTGCATGCTCTGCATACCCAGCCATACTCTGCATACCCAGCCATACTCTGCATACCCATCTATACTCTGCATACCCAGCCATACTCTACATGCTCTGCATACCCAGCCATACTCTGCATACCCAGCCATACACTGCATGCTCTGCATACCCATCCATACTCTGCATACCCATCCATACTCTGCATACCCAGCCATACTCTGCATACTCTGCATACCCAGCCATACTCTGCATACTCTGCATACCCATGCATACTCTGCATATCCATTCATACTCTCCATACCCATTCATACTCTGCATACCCATCCATACTCTCCATACCCATCCATACTCTGTATACCCGTCCATCCATACTCTGCATACCCATACATCCATGCTCTGCATACCCATACATCCATCCTCTGCATACCCACCCATCCATACTCTGCATACCCATCCAAACTCTGCATACCCATCCATCCATACTCTTCATACCCATCCATCCATACTCTGCATATCCATACTCTGTATACCCATCCATTCTCATCCATACTCGGCATACTCATCCATCCTCAGCAATACTCATCCATCCATAATTAATAATTGATAGTCGCCCTTGTTGGCGCTTACGGGAGTCACTCTTAAGTGACCCTATACAATGCGCCTTATTGGAGGCTGACATTCAAGAATACTTTCTTTTTAACCACTTAATAACTGACCCATAACCAAATGACGGCTACAGGGCGGTTTGTTAACTCTGGGAGGGCGTACAGTGACGTCCTCCCAGAATTCCACTCTTGCGCGCCCCCTGGGGCGCGCACCTGAGAACTTCCATGACATGGCATCACGGATCACGGTGAATGGCCGTGGAAACATGTAAACAAACCGGCGTGATTTCCGGTTCCTCCCTTCCCTCTCCATGCAGTGTGAGCGGAGAGGGGAGAGATCAGTGGCAGCAGCGCTGTGGGCTGCATGTGTAGTGCCCACAGCCTACTCAGTGAGAGATCTATCGATCCATCCATCCCTGCTCATCGATCCATACTCTGCATACCCAGCCATACTCTGCATACCCATCCATACTCTGCATACCCAGCCATACTCTGCATGCTCTGCATACCCAGCCATACTCTGCATACCCAGCCATACTCTGCATACCCATCTATACTCTGCATACCCAGCCATACTCTACATGCTCTGCATACCCAGCCATACTCTGCATACCCAGCCATACACTGCATGCTCTGCATACCCATCCATACTCTGCATACCCATCCATACTCTGCATACCCAGCCATACTCTGCATACTCTGCATACCCAGCCATACTCTGCATACTCTGCATACCCATGCATACTCTGCATATCCATTCATACTCTCCATACCCATTCATACTCTACATACCCATCCATACTCTCCATACCCATCCATACTCTGTATACCCGTCCATCCATACTCTGCATACCCATACATCCATGCTCTGCATACCCATACATCCATCCTCTGCATACCCATCCATCCATACTCTGCATACCCATCCAAACTCTGCATACCCATCCATCCATACTCTTCATACCCATCCATCCATACTCTGCATATCCATACTCTGTATACCCATCCATTCTCATCCATACTTGGCATACTCATCCATCCTCAGCAATACTCATCCATCCATAATTAGCCATACCCAGCCATACTCAGCCGTACCCAGCCATACCCAGCCGTACTCAGCTATACCCAGCCATACTCAGCCATACTCAGCCATACTCAGCCATACTCAGCCATACTCAATCGTACTCAGTCATACCCAGCCATACTCAGCCGTACCCAGCCATCCCATCTATACCCATCCATACTCAGCCGTACCCATCCATACTCAGCCGTACCCATCCATACTCAGCCATACCCGGCCATACTCATTCATGCTCAGCCATCCCCATCCACGGTTCATCCATCCCCATTCATGCTCATCTATCCCCATTCATGCTCATCCATGCCACTACAGTGCCTCACAAAAGTGTAATAGGTAGTCAAATTAGATTTGAAACTTATGTCCCTAGAACACCTGACGGCGCTCCCTGTATGTTGGTCCTCTGTATGTGGCCACTCTGTGGAAAAGTCTCACACATGTAGTATCACTGTACTTAAGAGTAGGAGAATCTATTTTGGGGTGTATTTTTTGCCATGTACATGGTATGTGTTCGAAATATTGTGTAAATGGACAACGTTGTGTAAAAAAAAATGTGGTTTCATTTTCTTTACACATTTTCCAAAAACTTGTAGAAAAAAATGACATGTTCAAAAGACTCGATATGCCTCATAGATTATACATTGGGTTGTTTTCTTTCCAAAATGGGGTCATTTTTGGGGCGTTTCCATTGTCCTGGTTCTCCAGGGCCTTCAAAAGTGTAAGAGGTAGTCAAGAAATTATATGTGTAATTTATGCTCCATGAATGCCTGATGACGCTCCTTGCATGTTGGGCCTCTCTATGTGGCCACGCTGTGTAAAAGTCACACACATGTGGTGTTGCTATACTCAGGAGGAGTAGTAGAAAGTGTTTTGGGGTGTTATTTGTGCTATGCATATGCTGTGTGTGAGAATTAACCTGCTAATATAACAATTTTGTTAATAAAAAAAAAGAAATGAAAATCTTGATTTTGCAAAGAATTGTGGAAGAAATTGCAACTTCAAAAAACTCACCATGCATCTTACTAAATACCTTGGGATGTCTACTTTCCAAAAAGGGGTAATTTGGGGGGTATTTGTACTTTCATGGCTTGTTAGGGTCTCAAGAAATGAGATAGGCCGTCAGTACTCAATTTTCAGAGATTGGCACCATAACTTGTGGACTCTATAACTTTCACAAAGAACAAATAATATACACCAATTTGGGTTATTTTACCAAAGATATGTAGGGGTATAAATTTTGGCCAAAATATATGAAGAAAAATTACTAATTTGCTAAATTTTATAACAGAAACGAAGAAAAATGCATTTTTTTTTACCAAATTTTCGGTCTTTTTTCTTTTATAGCGCAAAAAAAAAAACTACGGTGATTAAATACCACCAAAAGAAAGCTCTATTTGTGTGAAAAAAAGGACAAACATTTCAAATAGGTACAGTGTTGCATTACTGAGTAATTGTCATTCAAAATGTGAGAGCACCGAAAGCTAAAAATTTGTCTGGTTATTAAGGGGGTTTAAGTGCCCAGTGGTCAAGTGGTTAACACGTCAGGGTAGGTATCCCCCTCTACTAAATGGGTGGCACACGAGACTGTAATTAGAGGGAAATTAATACAGTTGTCCTCTAAACTTAAAGCAGCACACAAAGCGGACGCATTGAAATTATCTGAGGACTTTTGCGTTTTGGCATCTGCATCCCTCGCAAAACTAGATTTGGCCCGAGTCCTTCTGAACATATCACTTACCACAGCAGTGGCACAACATCTTCGTTGGACGGGAGCTAGATTTTACGCACAAAAGGACAGAATTGGTTCGCGACTGGCAGCCAAACTAAGCCCCAAACAACGTTTGTAGACCTTCCCTAAACTCAAGGTGGCATCTGGGGAACTGTCACAGAACCCATCCAAGATAATGCACACCTTCCTGCAATTCTATTCAGACCTGTATAAACAAAACCCTAACCCTACCACAACTCAAAGGGACAATTTTTTAAATGAACTCCCTTTGCCGTACTAATTAAGAAACACAGCGACCTTCTGGTTAGTCCGTTCACCCAAACAGAAGTTCTTGATACCATTAAAAGTCTTAAATTGGGCTCCTCACTGGGCCCGGACGGATTCTCCACTGGGTACTATAAGAAGTTTGGACACTGTCTGGCCCCTCATCTGACTTGATTGTTTAACTCTCTCAGGGATAAACCCCCGTTAAATCCGTACTTAAATTCAGCATATATTTCGGTCATACCGAAACCAGAAAAGGACACTAGCGAGGTGAGCAATTACTGCCCCATCTCACTTATTAACAACGATATCAAAATAATGACAAAAATTATGGCAAACAGAATGTCCGGCTTCATCTCCTCATATATCCATAAGGACCAGGTGGGCTTCATCCCTGGGAGACAAGGCCCAGATCAAACCCGGACATCAAGGGGGTCACCTGCGGCTCACAGGAGCACAAATGCGCGCTCTAGCGGACGACCTCCTTCTCTTTGTTTCTTCCCCCCTGATGTCCATGCCCCTGATTCTGCGGACCCTTAGGGATTTCCGTGGGATATCTGGTCTACGGGTTAACATGACCAAATCATTAGCCTTAAATATAACAGTCCCTCCGGATCTTCTCAAACAACTCACAACCAAATTTACTTTCTCCTGGGCCCCTTCGCTGATCCCTTATTTAGGTGTCAAACTGACATCGGACATGAATAGTCTTTTTAAAGCAAACTCCCCTTATTTGGTACTCAAATGTAAAAGCGATATGGAACGGTGGTCCAAATGTGGTCTATCCTGGCTAGGCAGACTCCACGCGGTCAAAATGACCCTTCTCCTGAGGTTGCTGTATCTATCACTTCCAATTCCAGTCCCCAAACAATTCATCAACAAAACGCAATCAGACATACTACGCTTCATTTGGGGGAAAAAAGGTTATAGGTGCCCGTCAGATACACTCTACCACTTGAGAACGCAAGTAGGCTTAGGTCTCCCCAATCTCTGGGGGTATTACCAGGCAGCACAATTAGCACAAATATCTATGGCTTTCTCACAGAACACGAAACCAGACTGGCTAACTATGGAAAAGCAAGCTGTACCCTTGAACACCATAGATTACCTACTGAGGTGCAATCCTAGCCGCAAGCCGACCATTATGGCACCCACTCTCTCACACTCAATTGCACTCTGTTCCAAACTTTTCGCTCTTAAAACCATTATTTCGCCACTAAGACCCCTATCGCATCTGTTTCACAATCCTGATTTTTGCCCAGGTGGACAAATAAAGGCCTCTATCGGATGGGGCACTTCTTTTCTCCCTCAGGTCCCCTCTCCTTGTCACATTGTCGGAAAAAAATAGATATGCCTAACTCAGAACTCTTTAGGTTCTCCCAGATTTCCCATATTATACACTCAGTTTGGACCACTAAACCATTGCCCCCTAATATCACTCCATATGAACATTGGTGTGTCAATATAATGGATCAGAAGGGAGGCATCTCATTGATCTACACAGCGCTTATGCATAAGAAGACCAAACCTTCTTACGTCCAAACCTGGGAAGATGATGTGGACAACACTTGGGACACCGCAATTTGGTTTCGAGCTTTGAATCAAGCTTTTAAAGGTATCCTCAATATCTTCCTCATTGAAGCTAGTCTAAAAGTACTGATCAGGTGGTACTATGTTCCCTCCAGGCTTGCCAGGCTATACCCGGGTACATTACCAGTCTGTTTCAGGGGATGCAAGATGGAGGGCTCCATGCTCCACATTTGGTGGACCTGCCCCCCGCATCCGATCATTTTGGCGGAAAGTATACCGCACAATTAGCTCCCTAACGGGATCCACTTTAACACCACACCCTAGCTCGGCCCTGTTCAATCATCCCATACCTGGGCTCACTAAAACATCCCAGACCTTGTCATTTTTTCTCTTATTGGGTGCCAAAATAACGATAGCCAAGGCCTGGAAGAAACATTTCACCTCCTTTCAGATGTTTAAGAAGAAAGTAACCTGGATTATGGACCAAGAACAGATCGTGGCCAAACTCAATGACAAACTGGAGAAGTTTTGAAATACATGGGAACCCTGGGCCACTTTCTGTAATATTTCTCTCATTCCTGGAATACAACCTGGTACAATGGACTCTGGACTTACTCCTTGATTACCCTTACCTATTCCCCCACCTTCTCCCCTCTCACACATTTCTCTCTTTCCCTTATCTGTAACGCCTCCCTTAGCGAGGATGTATTAGGTCCACATTGATTGGTAGATAAATACCTGGCTCGTTTAGATACTAATATTGGCTCATCAAGAATTTCTAAGATTCTAATGTGCTTTTACAATTGAGTCTTGGTTTGACCCAGGTGGGGAATTCTGGAGGTCCCGACTCCGGGGTGGCAGCAAGATCCCTGACGGGGCACCCGGGAGCCTGAGGTCCCCTGGACTTCTCCAGGCAATAGCACTAACATGCGCTATGTAGTGACACATGCAGAAATGAGCCTTAGGGTGATCTTATACATTCAAGATTGATGACTGTGAATAGAACATTGCACTCCGTTAACTGATTTTAGTGTACTGTAATACCACATCAACTGCTTGAACACGTGGTTATCTGCATGTACTTACAAGCCTGTTCTTCTTCTGTTATTACCAAAAACTTTTCAATAAAAATATTCAAACTTAAAGAGTTGATAGCCAGTAGGCATTCAAAGGTATGGTTTATGTTGACTAGTGTAATCACCTCAGAGGTATTGATGGCTAAAGTGTTTTTCCAGTTGTGATGGATAAGAGAATGAGTTGCTAATAATATGTGTGTGGTGACCGCTCTGCATTCTGGTGGAAATCTCTCTATCCCAATGTTAAGGATTGCTAATGTAGGGTTTGGTCGTACCAGAATCCCTGTAGTTGATGAGATTAGTTTAAAAGTTTTGTTCCAGAGGCTGGTTATGCTCAGGCATTCCCATAGTGTGTGTAGTAAATTGCCTATTTATCCACAATTTCTCCAACACATGGGAGATGTGTCTGGGAAAAAGGTGGCCAGTCTATATGGTGTATAGTGCCATCTGTTGGTGATTTTAAGTGTCATTTCCCAGTGATTCACACAGTGTGAGGTTTTATGTATTACCTTGAAAGCATGTGTCTATTGTTCATCAGGGAATGTATTACCTAGCTCTCGGAGAATATATAGAATCTGTGGAAGGATAGACATTTTAAATGCCGCTATCTTGTCCAACCATGATAGTTCTGTTTTGGAGATGTTGTTCTAGTTTGATCGTGAGCGGTTTAAGGTTGGCTTCTATTAAGGATGAGGTCGTGTTGGTTAAGGTTATGCCTAAATATGAAATGCCCTTTGTGCTCCACGAGTATGGTAGAGTGTCTTGTAACAACCTTTTAGCAGATAGGGGAACTCCTACATCTAATATCATGGATTTGGTGAAGTTGACTTTGTAATAGGATATGTCTCAAAAGTGTGTTTTTTGTGGGCATGGTTTGCAAAATTGTGTCTTTGTCCATTCTGTCCACGTGTTTGTTTGTGTGCCTCTGCAGACTTTTATATTGTTCTAGTTACTTCTAATTCTCACATGTTAGACTTACAACTGTTAATGTTAATCTAGTTTATGTAATGGCTTACATGAAAAGGAAGCGTCATGCTAATTCCAAACATAAGTGTATGTTGATTTTGTTTGTGCGCTGCATTTTTTGAGTTGTAATAATTGTATCTGTTTTTGCTTATAATTCTGCATTTTCTTTTCAGGGGTTTGAGGTGAGCAGTTCTGATCCCCAAAAATGTTATGGTTATTAGCTTGATTGGCATCCCTGCTTTTATTATGTGATTTTTAATGTGTCTACTTTTTAGTGTCCTACCCTTGTAGATTGCAAGCTCTTTTGAGCAGGGCCCTTCTAACTATAACTATATTGTCAAATGCCTTTTATTTTTTGGCCCAAGAATTTTAATGTTAATGTACCAAATGTTTATACTAATGTTGAAATAAAAAGTTGATTTTTAAAGATTGGGGACGTAGAACACAAATTGGGCCTATATGCCGAAGATGTCATCATCACCCTAACCGATTCCAAATCATCCCTTCTAGCTGTCCTAAAGATCCTATAACACTTCAGCTCAGTCTCTCTCTATAAAATTAACCACAGTAAATCCACTATGTTAAGCCTAGGTATCGACCCTCAAACCAAACATAATAATTCAAACAAAACCCCCTTCATGTGGTCCGCTAGTTCCTCACTCTCTTACTTGGGAATTTGCCTAACTTACCCAAGCAGGATGCTATGAAGAGTAAATTATGATGCCCTCCAAGAAAACCTTATGCGCATATCCAAAGAACTGATCCATTTTCCTGTCTCCTGGGCAGGTAGAATTGCTCAATCAAAAATGTATCTGCTCCCCCACATACTATATACAGTGTCTCACAAAAGTGAGTACACCCCTCACATTTTTGTAAATGTTTTATTATATCTTTTCATGTGACAACACTGAAGAAAAGTCACTTTGCTACAATATAAAGTAGTTAGTGTACAGCTTGTATAACAGTCTAAATTAGCTGTCCCCTCAAAATAACTCAACACACAGCCATTAATGTATAAACCCCTGGCAACAAAAGTGAGTACACCTCTAAGTGAAAATGTCCAAATTGGGTCCAATTAGCCATTTTCCCTCCCCAGTGTCATGCGACTCATTAGTGTTACAGGGTCTCAGGTGTGAATAGGGAGCAGATGTGTTAAATTTGGTTATATCACTCTCACTCTCTCATACTGGTCACTGGAAGCTCAGCATGGCATCTGAGGATCTGAAAAAAAAATTGTTGCTCTACATAAAGATGGCCTAGGCTATAAGAAGATTGCCAAGACAATGAAACTGAGCTTCAACACGGTGGCCAAGACCATACAGCGGTTTAACAGGACAGGTTCCACTCAGAACAGGTCTCGCCATGGTCGACCAAAGAAGTTGAGTGCACGCGCTCAGCGTCATATCCAGAGGTTGTCTTTGGGAAATAGACGTATGAGTGCTGCCAGCATTGCTGCAGAGGTTGAAGGGGTGGGGGGCCAGCCTGTCAGTGTTCAGACCATACGCCACACACTGCATCAAATTGGTCTGTATGGCTGTCGTCCCAGAAGGAAGCCTCTTCTATAGATAATGCTCAAGAAAGCCTGCAAACAGTTTTCTGAAGACAAGCAGACTAAGGACATGGATTACTGGAACCATGTCCTGTGGTCTGATGAGACCAAGAGAAACTTATTTGGTTCAGATGGTGTCAAGCGTGTGTGGCGGCAACCAGGTGAGGAGTACAAAGACAAGTGTGTCTTGTCTACAGTCAAGCATGGCAGTGGGAGTGTCATGGTCTGGGGCTGCATGAGTGCTGCCAGCACTGGGGAGCTACAGTTCATTGAGGGAACCATGAATGCCAACATGTACTGTGACATACTGAAGCAGAGCATGATCCCATCCCTTCTTAGACTGGGCCGCAGGGCGGTATTCCAACATGATAACGCCCCCAAACACACCTCTAAGACAACCAATGCATTGCTAAAGAAGCTGAGGGTAAAGGTGATGGACTGGCCAAGCATGTCTCCAGACCTAAACCCTATTGAGCATCTGTGGGGCATCCTCAAATGGAAGGTGGAGGATCGCAAGGTCTCTAACTTCCACCAGCTCTGTGATGTCATCATGGAGGAGTGGAAGAGGACTCCAGTGGTAACCATTGAAGCTCTGGTGAACTCCAAGCCCAAGAGGGTTAAGGCAGTGCTGGAAAATAATGGTGGCCATACAAAATATTGACACTTTGGGCCCAATTTAGACATTTTCACTTAGGGGTGTACTCACTTTTGTTGCAAGCGTTTAAGACATGAATGGCTGTGTGTTGAGTTATTTTGAGAGGATAGAAAATTTACACTGTTATACAAGCTGTACACTCACTACTTTACATTGTAGCAAAATATAATTTCTTCAGTGTTGTCACATAAAAAGATAGAAGAAAATATTTAAAAATATGTGAGAGATGTACTAATTTTTGTGAGATACTGTATGTTTCGTACAATCTCTCTACCCTTTCTACCCACCCAGTTAAAGAAACTACAAGGAATAATCAACACATTTTTATGGCAACACAAAAAATCCAAACTCAAGAAAGACACTCTCCTCACCCCTGTAAACCAGGGAGGAATGGGAGCCCCAAACGTCCAGGCATACTATAGAGCAGTGGTACTAGACCAACTTAGAGAATTATGGTAACCTAATTCCAACAAAACATGGACCCAAATTGAATCCATAGCTCTCAACGTGGACACGAAACATATTCTTACTGCTGGTTACAAACAGCAATATCTAAACTCGGTAACAGTAGCACTATGGGTATGGTCAGCCTCCACACAACATACCAAAGGACTACCTAGGTCTATTCTCTCTCAAATTCCCATCAAAGCGATATAATTGCTATCACAGGACTTATCTCTCACAACCTGGATACACAGAGGGCTCAACAACTTAGGGCTACTATTCTCCACTTTAGGGGTGCACTAATTCTCACAGCTGCAACAGACATTTAGCATCCCCCCACAACTTTCTTCTTATACCTCAGAATTCAATCAATACTTTCCAAAATCAACCTCACAGATAAGACTCTCTACCAGTTACTCTCTTAAAATTATAGGAAACCCCTGTTCCAACAGTTAAAGGAATCTCATTGGCATACAATTTATTAACTATGCCTCCTATCAACCAGCCATCATCTTCAATCAACTTTTGGTCCTCACTCACAGATACTCCGCCCTCACCTAAACTATGGCATCAAGCCTTAACCTTATCCTTTTGCTTGTCACACTGTACCTCCCATTGGGAATCTGTACAAAAACTATTCCACAAGTGGTATTTCACCCCCACCAGGTTGGCTGCAATCTACCCATCAATATCACCCCAATGCTGAGAGGTTGCAATGGATTGGGAACTCTACCCCATATATGGTGGGACTGCCCTAACATTAAAAAATATTGGCAAGAAGTAGCTACCTTCATTTCTACTATATGCAATGTATCTTTCCCATTGTCCATTAAACCCATTGGATCTTCTCCTGGGTCTGACGATCACCACGTGGCTTGGACAACTCAAAGTACTGGAAACTCATATACTTATAACCGCACACCTAGCACTAGCAAAAAAATGGAAAATAACACAGCCACCCACTGTGTCAGAACTTATTAAACTATTAAACACACATTTCCAACTGGAGTTATCTTTTGCTAAAGCCAAATTGACCACCTCCTCTTTCTACAAAAATTGGGCACCTTGGATGCTGATCAAATGAGCATAGCCCTATAACATAGAAAATAAAAACTGATCGGCAGCTCCCCCTTTGTTCATATCTCCCCTCTAGACCAATACCACCACCAGTGGTACGTGCAAGGTCCTAATAGATTTGAACTACTTTATACCCTCTCTTATTTCAAACCAATGAACTAAACCTACATCCTAGGTGAAATACCTACCTCTTTCATCTACTCCACTGTTATTGACAATGTTACACTGTTATTATCCTTTTAATTAGCCAATGACATGCTCAGTATTGTCACCGTATATTCTCTAATTAGTATACGTTAACACAGGTTATTGTTATTGTGATGTACAATCATATATTGTCTTTTATCTGTTCTTTACAAGATAAAGAACCACTACTACCAAAATAATGGTTGTCCGAACTGCCTCCCACCCCATGGCACAGTTTAGTTCCTGAGATGGGGTGTCTGGGTGTTGTGACGGTGCCAACACCATTCAAATAGTACCATTCAAATAGCACCATTCAAATAGTACTAACACCACATTTACCGTTCAAGTTTCAGCACAACAGATGTTATACCTAGTTAATAATTCTCTACCATACGTTATAATGAATAATAAGAAATGTCATTGATCTCTTATCCTTCTCTACTGTATTGATACTCTTTGACAATCTCAATAAAAACTATTGTCTAAAAAAAAACAAAAAACAAAAAAAAGCAAACCTTCTGCCTTTAGAACCACTTTAAATCTTTACTATATTAGCCTCAGTATACTGAAATAAATAAAGCTCTACTCCCCTTTAATGCAAAAAGGAAAATAAATGTGAGCTCTTTCTACCATGAATACATTGTTAATGATTGTGGGAAAATGATGATATCCTTTTTACATAATCTTAAAGAGGCTAAACCCTTTAATGCATCGATATCTTTAAAAGCAAAAGTCAAAATCAATGTAAGACTAGCAAAACAGCTGACTCATCATTTTTAAACCAGTATAATGTGAAATGTTATTGTGTTTTCATTATATACATGTTTAATATAATATGAAATATCTGCACATTTCCTCCAAGAATCTGGGCCAAAATAAATTGATGTTACCAGTGTTCCTTACAGTGAACAGTACCTCATTCCTGAACTTATATCTAGATTTTATTTCTCAACTACAGTGCAGGAGCATTTTGTAATGACATTGACTGATGATATCCATTAAAACAAGAAGTATGGCAGCCTTCACATGTCTTGTTAGTTTAAATTGAATTTATTTTGAAAGATTAACTTTTTTTCTTCCCTTCCACTGCATTTCTTTAGAAAAGGTGAACCTATTTGGATGTAAGAAAAACAAACAACATAAATTATTTATACTGGTAGACAGATAAACAGATGCTTGATAGATAGATAGATAGATAGATTGATAGATAGATAGATAGATAGATAGATAGATAGATAGATAGATAGATAGATAGATAGATAGATAGATAGATAGATAGATAGATAGATAGATACGGTAAATAGATAGAGGGACAGAAAGAGTTGATCCTGATGATGTTGGATTTGGACTGAATTTGATGAATTCTCATGTCCCAATCCAAATCTGAAGTTTAATGTTACGGAAGGCTATTTTGGCTCTGTTATCTCATCAGACAGGGCAGACAGGAGCTCCCTCAAACAATACAACTAGTAAACTAATATATATATATTTGTTTTACACTATTTGTATCTTGTTAAGCTTTAGATTTTCAATGTTGTTAGAGAAACAGGTCAATTGAGTGTAAGGAGTTGGAGGTCATTTAATAGTCAGACAGTGTGGGTATGCCAGGAATTTCCCATTCAGCACCCTGGAAAAAAACACTCATGGGTTCTAGATTCATTTATAAGGAAGTTGGGACTTTAAATGAAGTGGTTAAAATGCAGAGGTAGGAATAAAAGTATTTTATTCATAACGAACATAATAGAGAAATAATTTCATATATATACACATAATTAGCACAAGATATAGGCATGATGGATAAGAAATATACATAAATAGACACATGATCATAATAAGAACATAGTAGTAGAAATAGTAATATATATATATATAAAGCAGCAATATCGCCTGCAGGTGCCAAAGGTGGCCTGCCCGGTAACACTATCTATGGTCACATGAAGTATATAGGTGTAATAGTACTAAAATAGTGTTTGATGACATCAACGAGGCGTAATTGGTATAGCTGTAGCATCGAATGTAGCTCAACGCGTTTCTTGGATCATATTACACTCGTCAGGAGCAGATGCGACAGATTCCTGTGGGATATACATATAATGTAAACCACACTTTATATAGAAAATAGTCGAAAAAAATATAGTACTTAAAAAAGCTGGTCGAGCACACTTACCAACCCTGGCAGTGAGTGCGACACATGGTAAATGGCACAAGGTGAGCTGGAGGCACAAATCCCCCCGTGGGAGCTGAGGCGGCATTTAATACCCTTGCAGCATCAGGTGATGTTAGAGAAGGCCTGGTTTCTAGGATAGTCTCCATATGGTGTCAATAGTGGTATAAAACTCATCAAAATGGGTATCTGGAGACAAATATTAATATATATATATATATATATATATATAAGTAGTTTCAGTCAGTAGTGAGTTTTTGAGATAGTATATAAATAGTAAACCCAGTATACCTACATGTAGAGTGATAATCAAATAAGGTAATGTGAATAGGAAGTATATTGACCTAGTCTGTATTGTAGAAGCTGATTATAAATGACCTAAATATGTGCAGACATTAAAGCGGTTCTATACCCGTTTTTGCTATTTTTTTTTTTTGTAAACTATCTGCAAGACAAAGTCATAATGAGCTAGTATGACTAGCATACTAGCTCATTATGCATCACTTACCTTAGACCGGGGCCCCCGACGCCGTCCTCTTCTCCCCCTCCAGCTGCAGCCATCTCTCTTCCAGTTATCGCCGCTCCGCCAATCACAGCGCCGCTGTGGCGCTGTGATTGGCCAGAGCAGTGAAGACGTCGCTCCGCGCATGCGGGGGGGGGACACTTTAACTGCGGCGAGCCACAGTTCTGAATGGGGATTAACCCTGTAAATGCACCGTTGTCTGCGGCGCGCATGCGCCGTAGACAACGTTGTAAAACGTTCTGTGCAAATATCTCCTAAACCGTGCAGTTTTAGGAGATATTTCTTGTACCTACAGGTAAGCCTTAATCTAGGCTTACCTGTAGGTACAAGTTGTAATTGAGGGTATACAACCCCTTTAAACAGGACAGGTTTAACAGGACAGGTTCCACTCAGAGCAGGCCTTGCCATGGTCAACCAAAGAAAATGAGTGCACATGCTCAGCATCCTATCCAGAGGTTGTCTTTGGGAAATAGACGTATGAGTGCTGCCAGCATTGCTGCAGAGGTTGAAGGGGTGGTTGATCAGCCTGTCAGTGCTTAGACTGTACGCTGCACACTGCATCAAATTGGTCTGCATGGCTGTCGTCCCAGAAGGAAGCCTCTTGTAAAGATAAGGCACAAGAAAGCCTGCAAACAGTTTGATGAAGACAAGGACAGGGATTACTGGAATTATGTCCTGTGGTTTGATGAGACCAAGATAAACTTATTGGGCTCACATGGTGTCAAGCGTGTGTGGTGGCAACTAGATGAGGAGTACAAAGACAAGTGTGTCTTGTCTACTGTCAAGCATGGTGGTGGGAGTGTCATGATCTGGGGTTGCATGAGTGCTGCCGGTCACTGGGGAGCTACAGTTCATTGAGGGAACCATGAATGCCAACATGTACTTCGACATATTGAAGCAGAGCATGATCCCCTCTCTTTGGAGGCTGGGCCACAAGGCAGAATTCCAACATGATAATAACCCCCAACACACCTCCAAGATGACCACTGCCTTGCTAAAGAAGTTGAGAGTAAAGGTGATGGACTGGCCAAGCATGTCTCCAGACCTAAACCCTATTGAGCATCTGTGGGACATCCTCAAATGGAAGGTGGAGGAGCGCAAAGTCTCTAACATCCACCAGCTCTGTGATGTCGCTATGGCGGAGTGGAAGAGGACTCCAATGGCAACATGTGAAGCTCTGGTTAACTCTATACCCAAGAGGGTTAAGGTCATGCTGGAAAATAATAGTGGCCACACAAAATATTGACACTTGGGAAATTGGGCCCACCTTGTCGACTACTTCCATGCTTACTATCTACTAACTATCATTCTGTGTATGTTTACATTTTTCCCATGTTGCTTTATTTCATATACTCCTCCAATCCACCTGAGATTGGTGCCGGTCTTCGTCTACGCCCCTCTGCGGTAATTCATTGCCATCTTCGTGACGTAATTCACGCAATGCACTGCACCTTGGGTAATGTAGGCTCTCATTGTGGATTTGGCGCATGCGCAGTGGCCGTTTCACGTCCGCTCTCGCTCGACAATGACGTATGCATGCTGAGTGGGTGGGGGGTATAAATAGCACCTGAACCTGACGTTTTTTGCTGGTTCCACGGAGGTGCTGTATCTTGGATGTAATTGTACAAAGGTTAGTACTTGGACAGGAGATGGTTTGCTCCACACTTCCCTCCCTGGTCCGGCTAAATATTTTATATTAGTGCTTTCTTTTTTATTTTTATATTTTCTAGGGATCCCTATTTGGTGGATATTTTTCAATCAAGTGTTCAATAGTTCAGGCATTTTTTCCTGTGCTTTGGAAATCTTTGGTGTATTTAATTCACCACTGATCCACTTGTTAACAGCTATTGGGTAAGCAGCTTAGTAATTGTTTTAATACATTATGCAGTGCCCTGTTCACCTTGCTCTGTATTTATTTCTTATTATTTACTTACAAGATATTATTCATATATCTTCATTAGTACCTGTATTATTCAATTTCAGTTTCTGCATACCCAATTACGATGTTGGACTTAACTCAAATCTCTTATGATATGGGTTCTTTCACTCAATCATATTCTCAGTGCCTCCATCTTTTGAATTGATTTGTTTTCTCATTGGGTATGTATAAATGGAGGCCATGCTGGCCCTTCTATATGTACATTTTTTTTTTTTTTTTTAGGCTTTTTTAGCCCAATTACCCAGAATGTAACATTAATCAATATCTTTTTACTTTTTTAGTTTTATTGGTTGCTCTTAGCCCCCTGCAGCCACACTGAAGTTGTTATAATTGGGGTGCCAGCTGCTGGGTTTGCTCCGTGCCTGCTTCATCACTGGGTGTTGTTTTTTAGGGGTACGTATGCAACCCTTTGGATACGTTGTTAGATATGTCACCTGGGGGGTGGGTTGGGACTTTGTGACTGTGCCCGCTGGGTGGGAGTCAACTTTTAAAGACCCTGCAGCATTTAATTAATACCCATTAAACCATTGTATTTATACCTTGTTTTATTCTCTTATAGAATCACTTTTTTCATATTGCTGGTCATATCATATTTCCCCTGAGGAAGCCATTGTAATGGCGAAACATGTAGGGAAGATCTGACCCGTCAGAACATCAAGGCCTTTACCATTCAGGCCTCACAATACAATTTAATGTGCTTTTTGAATGGACTTTTTTTAATCAAGTAACCTGTACTGTAAAATCTTGTTTGTCTATTCATGTTATAATAAACTTTATATGTATTTCTTTAATATTGCTACTTTATGGATTATTTTGGCACCGCAATAATCCCTTTTCCTCCATCCATTAATTTTTTCAGATTAGACACAAACATTCTTGGTCTACATCAGTATAATATTTTTTTGAAGGAGTATAAAAAGGCAAAAATATATGGTCCACTTATCAGATTCCTCACCCCCTCTGATGGCCCCTTGGAAATAGTTTGGGGATGGGGGTGTTTTGGACAGGTAACCCTCTCCATTTCATTGAGAGCTGAATGCATAAATAACATGTGTTACTTTGGCCAGCTCCTCCTTACTTACACTATTGGCAGCCCACCGGACAGGTAAGAAGTGTCATAATACAAAAATATGAATACACACTGTACAAATGAAAGCACATTTTTACATTCTGCAATTAACTATCAAGATAATAGGAGAACAAAACTTTAAACAGTACCATTTGAAAGTATTCTGGCAGGCCCTTTCACTACATGCTTTGGGGAATTCATCCATAAATATGACCACAAAAGAGGTAGGTATAGTGTGTATGGGTTTGGCAAAGTCAGCAGATAGAGGATTGGTATTGGTTGAATTAGCGGTTGGGGGGGGAAGGTTCCAAATGAGTTTGGCCCCCCCAAAAAAAGCCACTGGCACTCGGCATGAATTTAAGCACACAAATAACATTTGTACACATTTTAGGGGGTGTTTAGGGTAAAGTACTACAATGGAGCTGACAAAATACATTGTTAAGTGACTATATATGGGCCCAGGATAGCATGCTGGGGAGGTTAGTGAAGGAAAATATGCAACTTTAAAAATTCCAGCATACATGGGGACAAAGGGGACATTCAGAGCATATTACAGTCATGGTAATTAGAGAATGATTAAAGAAATACAATACATTAACAAACAGTAAATACATAGAATGTGATGTTGAAGGAGAAATCTTACTTTAATATAATCCTTCTGCAGGAACTGAATGATGGCAGAACAGGTCTTTGGAATAATGATCCCCAGAGCCTGGGGGAGATGCCTGTTGAGAAATTGATGTCTTGCAGACTTCTCTTAGTCACCAAGTACCACAACGTGGCGACTAGCCTCTGCTCGGAAGTGATGGCTTGCCACATGCAGGTATCCTGCCTGCTGATATAAGGGGACAGCAAAGACAACAAACGTGAAAAACAGAGTCCGTCATCCTGAGAAAATTCCCCAAATCATTAGGATTGCTGTGGGAGATCCTGGATCTCCCACAGCAAAGGCATGTGAGAGAATTGGTCATGCTGGAGCAACCAATTCTTGGTCCATGAACTCCTCCTCGCCCTGTTCATGGACTGGGCTTGTGTCAAAGCAAGAAGCCCAACACCAAGCCCCCGCACAGAACGAACTCTACGATGAGTATGTACTCACCGTATGGCTTCAAAACGGTCGACTGGTCAGAACGAACTAAACAGAATGCACTGAAAAACAGCAAGGCCTGTGAAGAGCGAGCCGAAAAGACAAGACAAGAACCCACTGAAAAACAGATACAAACTGACCACACACACTGAAAAACAGATACAAACCCACAAGCACAAACTGAACAGCAGTAAAACGATCTGAAAAAGCACGAGTCTGAAAAGCGTGAATCGTCTCCCACCAAACTTCTACTAACACGAGATAAAGACGAGATTAGCAGAAGGAGCCCAAAGGGTGGCACAATGGCTATTGAACTTCCCTTTATAGTCCCTTTGTACATGTTGTACGTCACTGCTACATGTTGTACGTCACTGCGTTCTTGGCGGTCGGAATTTGGTGTGACCGTGTGTATGCAAGACAAGCTTCAGCAGAATTCCGTTGGAAAAAAACATCCAAGGCTTTTCCAACGATAATTCCAATTGTGTGTATGCGGCATTATAATTCCACCCCAAAATACATTCTGCTACTCCTCCCGATTATGGGGATACCACATATGTAAGACATTCAATTTCCGAACAGATTATGTACTCAACATTGCAACCTGTGCAACACAAAAATCAACCAACACTATAGAAAACAATGTACTGTAATGGTCGCCTCTGTAAAGCCCCATACACACGGTCGGACTTTTTCATCAATTTGGTCCGATCGGACAAGGTTGTTGAAAAATCAGACCGTGTGTATGCACCATCGGACAGTGTTCGTCGGTTTGTCCGTCGGACAAAGTCTTATCTCCTGCTGGAAAGATTTCCCGTCAACCCGGTCCGATCACACCAAATCCGAGCGTGTGTACGCTTGTCCGACGGACAAAGTGCTACGCATGCTCAGAAGAAATTCTGTGACGGAAGCGCTCGGTCAGGTAAAACTACCTTTCCTAATCGACACAGCACATTCGTCACGCTGCAATGTTAAAATGTCTTTAATGCAGCGCATTCTCTTTTTCTTTACAATGCAACAAGAATGACATCTTTTAGCTGCTCCTATTCACCCGCACTTCTCACAAACTTACTTCTTTATTACTTTGCACCATTTATACACTACATGTTTATTGTTACTCTGAACGGAAAAGAATCTTTGTTATTTTTTTACCATGATTTGTCTTTTTTTTTTTTTTGGGGGGGAATACATATTTGAATGTTTTTTTTTTTTTTTTTTTTTTGGAGGGGGGTTGTGTGTCTCAAATTACCAAAAACACATTATTTACATTTGTATTTCTTGCTTACATTTACTAGGAGTTTGTTTGTTGTTGGTGCCCCTTGTTAATTCTACTTTAGGATTAGTGAAATGTACCAGCCTACTCAAAGAAAAACTGTCATTGTAGCAAAGTAAAACACAATAGTCAATGATTATTTCAAATCAAAAAAACCTTTATTTAGGTCACACCAACAAACCAAAGAGGAACGCAGCCATGGTGAAACTTGGGGAATTTGCAAAGTCTTGGCCCCCCACGGCAACCATCATTGTTCAAGCGTAGAAAATTGGGGGCCTGAGGAGTACGTATATTAAGGGGAGTGCAATCTGGTCGTGAAGTCCAAAGTATCCGGAACTGCAGCAGATGCCATCTAGGTCCCCAGGCTCTGGTACTACAAGAGGCTCCATCTTCTGTCAGACCAGACTGATTGCAGGTCGTCACTCTCAGGTCTTCCTTCCACGCTTCCTTGCACGCTGGGGCTGTCGTGCTGGTGGGGTGGCAGAAGGAGGAGGAGGAGGAGGAGGAGGTGGAGCATGGTAGCTATGGCAAACATGTGTGACTGGGGTCATCTCCCCAGCCCTACCCTTATTTAGGACATGGAGGATGAGCCCCTCACACATGTTGCGTTGCCCCACCTCCATACCCATCATTTTGGTGACAACCACCGAGCCAAAGGTCTCCTCGTCGGCGGGTGTGGCATGTAGGGAGTCTGAAGCCTCTCTTATCATCCGGAGCGCTGACTGTGCCGCATAACCCCCCCTTCTCGCCCTTTTGTACGGAGGGCGGAGGGGAGGGGTTTGGGTGTCAGTCAGGCTCCGAGGCCTAGACCCCTCTTGGCTGCCACTACCCAGCTGGTGGCTGCCACTAACCCCTGCCTCCTCCTGACTGCCACCTTCCACAGCCACCTCCTGGCTGAGGTCTTCCTGTGTAGGAAAAAGGGACATAGTTTCAGTTATTTGTTCATCAAACACACACAATTCTCATCTAGTGACTGGTGCAAAATGTTTACAAATAGCAAACCATACAATTCTCAGCCCAGCAGTTTAGATTCTGGCCCCAAATGTCTCCCACACCACTGTCTGTTGATATGTCAAACACGTTAGGAACTAAGCAATTGGAGATCCTGAATTAAGTGAACATCATTCATTATTCCCATAAATGGTAACAAAACTACTATACCTGGAACAAGCTGGGCTCCTCCACCTCTTCCAGACTGGAAGGCCCAGGTTGCTCCTCGGAAGCCTCATCAGGGGTGGGCTGGGCGCAAGGAAGCGTGGAAGGAGGAGTTGAGGTTGGCTCCGTGACATCAGCCTGGTCCTTCAGAAAATGGAGACTCTGATAGTACCAGAGCTTGGGGACATAGACCTCATCTGCTGAAGTTGCAGTTTCCTCAGACTTCACGACCTTCTTCCTCTCCCTGATATACGCACTCCTCAGGCTGCCAATTTTCTTTCTAATATCATCAACAGTTGCCGTGGGGAACTTTGGCTTGACAAATTCCACAAGTTCCTCCAGGGCTGCGTGCCTCTTTGGTTTGTTGGTGTAATGTGGGTGTATACCCTGCCACAATATGGGAAAATCCCTGTATTTGGCAATGAAGAGGGGGAGAAAACTCATGTCGTTGAATCCCTTCATATCAATCTCTGCAAGATACAACAACACACAAAACCCTCAAAATTCTGTCAGGCTAAACTCTCCTAATCTTCTCCCTAAAGAAGCCTCAAGTTCAAATCAGTCTAGGCTAGTTATGTACCAACGTTAAATTGTACCTTCGTTTGTAGCGATCGTCTCGTGTGAGTTTTCTCTCCCCTCGTCTCCCAGATCGTGGCTACGACACAGGCGTGTGACGTTTTATATACACTGCGCATGCTTCAAACTCCGCCCGCCCCTGACGATCTTTCTCGTCTATTCCCCACCCCTTCTCTTTACGGCGTAGTGGGGAGAGCACATGGCGGGGACACAGCAGGTGCGCCACAAATATCCCACCAACGAGGAGGAGGACGAGGAAAGTCCGGAGGCAGAAACGTCCCGATCCCGGAACCTGAAATTCAAGGCCTCCAATATGTCATTTGGAGAAATGTTGGAGATGGTTGACATATTAAAGAGGAGCGACTATGATGGGAAGTATGGGCCTTACCTCAACCCCAATGTCCGCAAGGCCAAGATCATGTCTAAAGTTGTGAGGAGGCTGTACAATAATTTTGGGGTACAACGATCCAAGGAGCAACTCAGGAAACGCTGGTCAGACCTGAAACTGAGGGAGGCCGATCAGTACAGAAAGATCAAGAGAATTCTTCAAAAAAGTAAGTAGTTGTGTTTTGTGTTTGATTTCTTGCTTGCATACTGCTCCATTGTGTTTTGATTTTTACCAAGTTGTACATTCCAAAATGGCCACTTTCAGGTTCGTCTGTGCATTCGATCGTACTCAGCCTCGATCTTTCTGCCACTGTCATGGTCGTGTGTGTGTGCATTCGATCGTACGCAACCTCGATCGTTCGGCCACTTATAATACGATGTTTGGTGTTTTTTTGGGGAAAGGAAGTTTGTTCTCACTAGAAATGTCATCAAGAATGTAAAGCCAATTTATTCAATGTAAAGGAGAGGTCACTCAGTAGCTGTTTACCCATCTGGACTCTAGAGCACTAGTGCTGGGACACCCAAACCCCCTTTTTATTATGCTTTTCCACACATGTGCTCCAGTGGATACTAGAGGGGGGTCTCCATCACACAAACTTCTACCAAAAAGCTAGTCAGTTTAGCACCTTTACAAAGTGACTTCATTCATGTAGTTGACATTTGTAACTGGCCAAACTAAAATAGTGTCCGTCACTTTCAAGCAATGTTTGTCACTTCCTATTTCTGCCCTCAATAGCTTGTGTTGCTAAATCTTCCTTTTGGACATTCTCATAGGGGAGCGAAAACTTGGGCCGTCTGAGGAAACCCCCAAACCAACACCTCCCAAAAAAGTGGAAAGAGCAGAAGCAGAGGAGGAGGAGGAGGAAGGAGAGATCATCGAACTTGGAGAAATTGTCACCACAACAGGTGAGTGTGGGAGAACACAGCTACTGGTAAGCTAATCCACGTATGGCTGCCTCATTTCCAACACCCCATTTTTTTTGTTTGTGGTTTTTAGGTGACGTGGATGTTGTGGAAGAAAAATCGCACTTTACCACAGAGAGTGCCCACGTACTCATCGGAGAGATAATGGTCTGCAATCGAGATCTAGATTACATAAAGCAAAACATCAATGATGTTCAACAAAAATTGAAGAACATCATTGATGTTTTAGGAAAAATATGAAAAAGCACCAAGTAATTTACACACATTTGTGCCAGCTTCTGAACACATTTGCAACTTAAAAACTGTGTGAAATTTGGAACATGCACACATTGTGTCCACATGTGCTAGCTCCCATCATGGTGGATGAATGGCAACGTTTTTTTGGGGGTGCAAACACTTTACGAACTACGAAAGTGGTTGTGGTGAAGGGGTTGCACCCCCAAAAAACGTCCATTCATCCCCATGATGGAAAATGGCACTTTTGAAGCTTCTAGGCATGTGTTTTACCATCTAATGACCATTTTCAGAACCAAATTGTGTGCATGTTCCAAATTTCCACTTTTCGGGGGTGCCCCCCCATGTGATGAAGGCAAGATCAAACACACTTTGAACATATAGTCATGTCTGATCTTGTCTTCACTTTACAAAGTTGAACTTTCCTACTTCATAGGTTCTGCTTAGCTCCATGCCTGGTTTTACAAATTGCGTAATCTTTGTAAATAATGTTGTAAATAACCAAGATGTTGTCAGTTTTGGCGTGAAGATTGTAAACGCACTTGTGAATGTTTTCCAAGTAAACTTTTTAAATTTTCTAAATGTGTGGCTTCCTTATTTAAATAAAACAATGCATTATGTATGTAAAATGTAAAGGATATGGGGGGCAATGGGTGTTATTTACTAAAGGCAAATCCACTTTGCACTGCAATTTCCTTTCCCAGGGAACTTTTTCAATGCACTTGTAGAGCATAGCGGATTTGACTTATGTAAATGACACCCACAGTGCTTTGTACGAAAACACGGAGCACAGCATTTTGGAGAATACACACATGTCACACCTGGTGCTGAAAAGGAGTATTTTGGGTGTCAGTTATGCAGGACAAACCTTCTCTAGACCAAAGATTAGGTAGCAAACACACATGAGAAAAAACTTTTTGGGAAGAAGAGACTGTTACCTCTTTTTGCCCAGAAAGTGCATTACCACTGTCGAAGGCAAAGGGAAAAAATGTCAAAGTAAAATAAGCTAAAAAGAAGACTGAAATGACAAGAAATCAGAGGTTGGTTAAAATATCAGATTTATTAAAAAATGCCTCTCACACATCGTCAGGCAGAGCAATGGCCCCCCTACCCACAAAGTATTCCATATATTGGTCCCGGACCACGCGGGCATTGAGAGGGGGCAAGCCTGGACGTGCCACTCGAAGGGCTGTGAGGTCCGCATTTGGAGGGCCCTCCACATCTGGGCCAACGGGCACCACATAGTTCCTGTTATGTCTTTTGAGGAAGTTGTGCAATATGCAACAGGCAAGAACTATGTGGTTCAGTTTGTATTCCGCCAAGTTAAATGCCGTCAGGAACAGGCGGAAGCGGCTGGCCAGGATGCCAAAAGCGTTCTCCACCACTCTTCTGGCTCTGGACAGCCTGTAGTTGAAGACCCTCTGGTCCGGGGTGAGGGTCCTCATCGGGAACGGCCTCATCACATGGGGAGTCAGCGCAAACGCTTCATCTGCGACAAAGACGAAGGGGAGTCCTTCGGCATTCTCCTCTGGAGGTGGCAAGCACAGACTGCCACTTTGGAGACGCCAGTAGAACTCCGTGTGCGTAATGGCCCCACCATCCGATATCCGGCCGTTCATCCCCACGTCCACATACATAAACTCGTATGTTGCCGACACCACCGCCAACATCACTACACTATTAAACCCTTTATAATTATAATAGTAGGACCCCGAGTTGGGCGGTGGGACGATGCGGACGTGTTTCCCATCAATTGCCCCTCCGCAGTTAGGAAAGTCCCAACGGCTGGCAAAGTGGGAGGCCACAGTCTGCCATTCCTGTGGCGTGGAAGGGAACTGTGGAGTGAAACAAGAAAAAAAAATGAGTCACTTTGCACCTAAACATTGCAAGCAGATTAGACAATCAACATCTTGGAACAAGAGCATTGTATAAAATTGGAGGCTGGAAAGTATTTACACAGAAAAGTAGAGGCTCCCCTTCACAGATTACTCACCCCCCCATCAATCCCCCCACTTCTGATGGGACATTGGCAATAACTATGGTTTTGGGGGGGGGGGGGGGGTGGACAGGTAACCCTCTGCACTTCATTGATTGGCAAATGGCTCAATAATGTGGCCTAGTTTGGCCAGACCCTCTGTACTTAACACTATTGGCAGGCCACAGGAAAGATCAAATAACATTTCCCCCCCCCCAAAAAAGGCAGGCACAGTGTGACATTATTAAATTACCAAGCAAGCTAATAGGAGGGAAAGAAGACAAAAAAATAGGAAATGGAATGTATGGAGGCAGTCCCTTGCACTACATGCTTTGCTGAATTCATCCCTAAAGATGCGCACTATAAAGAGGTAGGTATATAGTGTGTATGGACCTTGGGAAAGCCAGCAGATAAAGGATTGGTACCATCTGACAGAGCAGTTGGGGGAGGGGGTTCCTAATGAGTTTGCCCCCCCCCCCCACCAAAAGAACTAAAAAAGGGGGCTCTACATGAAGTAAACCACACAGCAAACATTTGTGCATATTTTAGGGGGTGTTTTGGGGCAAACAATACTATGCAGCAGACAAAAGACATTGCTTAAGTGAGTAGGCCATAGGTGTCTATTGGGGCAGAAGAGCATGCTGGTGAGGTAAGTGAAGGGAAAAATGCACGAAGGAGAAAAGGGGCACAGCATATTAGAACATATTGCAATCATGGTAATTAGGGAAGGAGGTCAAAAATACAAGTCATTAGCAAACAGAGCATACATAGAAGGGAATAGTAAAGTATAAATGTTACCTTAATATAGTCCTCCTGCAGGACCTGAATGATGGCAGAACAGGTCTCTGGAATAATGATTCCCAGGGCCTGGGGAGAGATACCTGAAGAGAACTTCAAATCCTGAAGACTTCTCCCTGTCGCCAAGTACCTCAACGTGGCAACAAGCCTCTGCTCCGGAGTAATGGCTTGTCTCATGCAGGTATCCTGCCGGCTGATAAAGGGGGTCAGCAAAGCCAAAAGACGGTGAAAATCGGGGTCCGTCATCCTGAGAAAGTTCCTGAAATCATCAGGATTATTCTCCCGGATCTCACGAAGCAAAGGCATGTGCGAGAACTGGTCACGCTGAAGCAACCAATTCTTGGTCCACATACTCCTCATCACTCTGTTCATGGACGGGTCTTGGGTCAAAGCTAAAAGCCCGACACCAATTCCGCGTACAGCACGAACTCGGCGACGAGTACGCACGGGAAACATCGCTCAGAAGGTCACAAAAGGTCGGCTGGTCAGAACGGACAAACAGAAAGCACCGATAAACAGCAAGGCCTGAAAGAACGAAGTGAATACCAGCAACGAGCAGACAATAAGCAGTGCAAATCAAAGCGTCCTATATCAAGATATAGGCCGCAATGACCAACAAATGCGAACTGACTACACGCACTAATAAACAGATACGCACGACAAGCACAAACTGAAGAGCAGTAACGATCTGAGTCTGAAAACTGAGAAGCGCGAATCTTAAGTCACCAAACTTCCACTAACTCTCGATAAACACGGGATCAGCAGAAGGAGCCCAACGGGTGCCTGACGTGGTGCTGAACTTCCCTTTTGTAATCTCGTGGACGACGACTTACGTCACGACGTTCTTCCGGACCGGATATTCCGACAACGTAGTCCGACCGTGTGTACGCAACACCAACATCAGACAAAGTACGTCGGACAAAGTCCGACCGACCTTGTCCGCGGATTGTCCGAGCGTGTGTATGGGGCTTAAGAGTGGTCAGTGAGTATAGTGTATTTTAGCTTCACCTAAAGCAGTTCCTCTTCCTAAAAGCCAAGCAGCAGGCAGAAATATGGTCAGCACAGGGTAGAGATACAGGTTGAGGAAAAGGGGCAGACTTGGATAGAAGTTATCCAGGTAGATGTGTTAAGCCTTTTTGAAAAGAGGAAAAGCCAGGTCCCAGACAGTTTTTCCACTTGTGCCGATGTAGGTTGGGCATTCAGGGGACTGGGAATCTTCATACACGTGGAACGCATACAAATATCCTGTTGCTTGTAGAGCTTTACTCCATATCTGGCCCTTTTACTGGGAATGTATTGCTTGTTTCACAGCCGGCCAGTGAAGTGGACGAGGGACTCATCCACACAGATGTTTTGATCAGGGACATAAAGTTCAGCAAATCTCTGGGAAAAAATTATTAATTAGGGGAAAATTTTGTATAGTTTGTCAGGATGATCTCAGGTAGGGCACTGTGTATTGGGGTTGTTTGCAATATGTTGTTGCGCAAAAAAATTGCTCTGATCCACAATCACATGAATTAAAATGTAGGGCAAAAAAAAATTTAAAAATGTATTTCTAAAAAAATTTCAGCGTTGGCTTACACACCTGGCTGTGTGGTGAAAGGGGGATACTTGCTAATTCCGAGTTGGAAGGCAGCCCTAATGGGTTTGCAAGAGCATCTGCAAGAGTTGTACGGGCCCTAATTATTGTGTATTATAGTGTATGGCACTGCTGATGGCTGTCTGTTTCAGTCTTATGTATATTTCCAGCGCACACTTTCCCAGAAAAGGGCTTTTTAGTAGCGGGTGCTGCAGCGACTACCAGCTGAATACTGGATACATCTCAGATAAATGCACAAACTCGCCAGTATACCATGGATAATTGTACGTTGTTTATAGCTGGCTTTTATTGCAGAAAGATCATATCACAAAAGAACAAGTGCAATGTTTCAGAGCCACGTAGGACCCTTTTGTGATGTGCAACAGGTACACTGCTGATTGGCACTAAAGAGGGATGTGGGACAGGTACACTGCTGATGGGCACTGATGAGTAATGTGTGACAGGTATACTACTGATAAACACTGATGTTTGCTGACGGACACTAATGACTGATGTGCGACAGGCACACTGCACTTATGGGCGATGTGTAACAGGTATACTGCTGACGGGCACAAAATAGGTGATGTGCGACAGGTACACTACTGATGGTGGCACTGATGAGTGATATGCGGTCCTGCTTGGCCGTCATTCCACAATAGGCCAGGAACAACAGTCCAAACTTTGAGAAATATATTACTTTTGTCAAGGGTACACCAAAACCTACCTCACAAAAGCTTATAATAGAGCAAACTCAAAATTCTGAGAATTTCTATTATATGATATATATATCACTGATAGAATTATTATACTGTATGTTACGCTAGACCAAAACCAAATAGATGTGCACCAGGATCCCAGAGGTAGGGATTGGGAACAATTGATCTTAAAATGGGAAAGCTATTAGATATATTTGCGTAATGCCACAGCCAAACCAAGAAATAACAAAGTTCTTAGATTGAAACCTTTGCTAAGAAAAAAAATGTTTTTTCTTCCAACAAATCTGTAATGTGATAACATATATACTGTAATGTCTTTGTAATTATTTTGTATATATGAAAGATGCATTTGTACAAGTTATGTTGTAAGTATATTTTATATCAAACATTGATCCCATGTAAATGCAGGTGTGTGCCCCAGAGAAGGTATTCCTAGGCTACCTGGCTTCATCTATCTGCCCTTTAGGTTAGATACAGCATGTGTGGGCACCATGTAGAGCTTACATTAGACTGTGTTCCACCATTTAGAAGGGATGTTTCCCTTCTTGCATTTCATCATGCAGCTGCTCCATTTCCCATTAGTTATGGTTGTAGGGGAAGAGGCTTCTGGGTTCCATCTTATCCCCCCCCCCCACCCCATTCTTTCTCATTCTCAATAAAGAAGCCAGTTGTTGGAGACTCCAAGGGGCATACAATGACAAGTTTTCATTCTTGGAATGGGGGAAATAGTGACTGAAAAGAGTAGGTTGCTTCACCTTGTATATATTTGGCTTTGATTATTAACTAAAAGCATTGGGGGGGGGGGGGGGGTATTTTGAATGTGTCCCAGTTGTGTTATTGTAAAACAGGGGATTCTTTGGGGTTACTATTTATTGAAAATAATATATGATATTAGGGGCACCTCTTTTTCATAAGAATCACAAAAGAAGAAATATTTTTTTAATTTATATTTGTTGAATATACAACATATGATATTATAGCTGATGTATGAGCTATTAAAGTTCTTTTAAAAAAAAAAACACCACTATTTATATATTTTTCTCTTCTGCTAACTAGTCAGAACTCCGTCCAACCTAATATAACAGCAAAGGAAACCTGGGACTGGTTCAGGATTAAACCCTGGATCAATCCTAAAGTGATATTAAACAAACACATTATACTTACCTGCTCTGTGCAATGGTTTTACGATAAGATAAGATTTATTGTCACTGTAGAAAACAAATTCACAATGAAATTAGATTTCTACTCCACACATGATTCATACATCACAACTATCAACCATGCATTTACCACACAGGATTTAATTATACCAAAAAAAAAATATATATATATATATATATATATATATATATATATATATAAAAGTGTCCCCGCATTATAAAAGTATAAAAAGTGTCCTCATATTAAAAACTAAACAAGACAATAAAATAAGACTATGTGACCTCTTTCATTCTATTCCTGCATTGATAGCCTTAATAGCCCTGGGAAATAACCTCTCTTTAAATCTATTTGCCCTTGTTTTAATCACCCTAAAACGTCTCCTAGATGGCATTAATTCAAAGAAATGACAATCAGGATGAAACTGGTCTTTCACTATTTTTCTACAAAGGCATTCAGTCTCATATATTTCTTCTAGTGAAATAAGTTCACACCTTGCGCTGTTCAAACCAGTCTCTAGAGCATTTTCATCTGCCTGCGTACAACTAGGATACCAAACTAGATTACAATACCTTAATGTACTCTAAATGGCAGAGCAATATAAGGTCTCTAGTACCTTCCTTCCCAAGCCATTCTTCCTAAGGAGTCACAAAAAATATAAACGCTGTTGCGATTTCTTAATAATGGCTTTAACGTTGATTGTCCACGATAAGTTTTAAGAAATGCATGTTCCCAAAAAAGTAAAGGTAGAGACCCGCTCCACGCACATGCCTTTAATAAAAAGCGGTTCCGGTTCAGGCCTGTTCCTTCTGAAATCTACAATCAGTTCCTTTATTTTCCCTGTGTTTAGGATAAGGTTATTTGCTGTACACCATTCCACTATCCTATCAAACTCTCTCCTGTATTGCTCATCATTGTCTCCAGTGATAAAACCAATTATGGTAGTGTAATCGGCAAACTTAACTATACTATTGGTGCCATAATAGGGGGTGCAGCCATATTACATAGTAGGTGAGACACAAGTCCATCAAGTCCAACCTATGTGTGTGATTATATGTCAGTATTACATTGTATATCCCTGTATGTTGCAGTCGTTCAGGTGCTTATCTAATCGCTTCTTGAAACTATCAATGCCCTGAGATCACCACCTGTGGAAGGGAATTCCACATCTTTACCGCTCTTACAGTAAAGAACCCTCTACATAGTTTAAGGTTAAACCTCTTTTCTTCTAATTTTAATGAGTGGCCACGAGTCTCGTTAAACTCCCTTTTGCAAAAAAGTTTTATCCCTATTGTGGGGTCACCAGTATATCGAAATCCAATCCTCTCTCAAGCGTCTCTTCTTCAGAGAGAATAAGTTCAGTGCTCGCAACCTTCCCTCATAACTAATATCCTCCAGACCCTTTATTAGCTTTGTTGCCCTTCTTTGTACTCGCTCCATTTCCAGTAAATCCTTCCTGAGTGACTGGTGCCCAGAACTGGACAGCATACTCCAGGTGCGGCCAGACCAGAGTCTTGTAAAGCATATGTGTAGAGAAAAGGACGAACACACAACCCTGCAGTGCTCCAATACTTATTTCTCCCAATTTGACCACCTGTGAGCGATGGACCAAAACATCCCTTATCCAAAAACAAATAAAGGGTGGCAAATACAATTTCACTTTTGTGGCCATTTTATCACATAGACAATCCAATCCAGGACCTGTATTAAATCCGATCTAGACTCAGTCAATAATCAGTTGGTTTTAAATGCAGATTTCCTTGTCCTTAGCCAAATGAACAATTTGTTTATCACTGTTATTTGCCTACCCAGATAAACTTAGTTAACATAGATAAAGTTAATTTCAATTCACAAACAGCACTTTAGCAAGCTGATCCTTTCCCATGCCTTCTGCAGCCTTCAATCCCATACAGCAGTCATAGTAAACAGCAGATGTATGCAGATTTAGGAGCCATCTCCTGGCAATCAGCAGCAATGATCACTGATTACTACCTCCTTCATGGTGGTCACTGCTCCTACAAATCTCTCACTCTGTGTAATCACTGTTTCCTTATGCTGTGAAGATGGTTCATGACATATGAAAGTGACTGTGGTGAAAGTGTGGGCCAGCAGGAAGTGGGCGGACCTGTAGTCACTCGGATCTGCCGTGGAGAAGCTTGGGAGGAGAAGCTTGGGAGGTTACCATAGCAATGACATGATATTAAAAGGCTCGGGTGAGGTATCCTCCCCCATCTGCTGAGGAAGACCATAGAATATATATATATATATATATATATATATATATATATATATATATATATGTATATTTTAAGTGTAGTGATTTCACTTAAAGTGTATAGTGACTGCAACTTTGCACTTAATTAATTTAGGGTGGCACTGATTTTCTTCACACATTTGTATATTTACACACTCCAGCTGGTTCTGACATGCTCCTTGTTTCTCCTTCTCCGACCTCTGTGACCTCTCCTCTCCAGACATTCCAGGCTGCGGGCTCCAGGTACAGTACACACCGTTTGCTGCTTGGTGATATTAGGAGAAAGGCTGAACACAGGTGTCAGCACTCCACTATATCAAATGAGTAGGCTTTACACATCTCCAGCATGCTGCCTGTCTCACTTTCACAGGCTTCAAGTTCAGGCTTGTCTCACTCACAACTTCGGCTCCTCAGCACTCTGACAGCTCTCACAGCCTCTCAAACACTCATTGGAGTAGCCACACCAGCTGCTGCGTCTCTGCGTGCCGCCACCAGCGAGAACTGGGGAACACAGAGTAGCTCTGATCCACCTCTTCTCTGGTCCCCCACCAGAGCTCTTGGCTCTTCCTGCCGCTGAGTGCCCACTATAGCAAGTCTCTTGCTATGGGGGCACTTGTATGTGCTTGCTTTCGAGCCCCACTCTGTGTGTCCATTGACACACAGAGCAGGTCTCAGCCCCACCCCCTGCTCCCTCCTCACTGGCTGTGATTTACAGTAGTAGGAGCCAATGGCTCCTGCTTCTGTCTCTGAGCCAATGAGGAGGTAGAGAGCAGGGAGAGCTGCTGCTCTCATGCACATTGCTGGATGGAGATCAGGCTCAGGTAAGTATAAGCTGGGTGTTAGATGGGAGCTGCACACAACCTTTAGAACAACTTTATTGTTTTGCATGCAAAAAAAAAATGGTAATTTACCTCAATACTAAGATCTCAATAATATTGGCCAGTTTCTTTGTAATATACACTATATTACAAAAAGCATTAGGATGCCTGCCTTTACACGCACATGAAGTTTAATAGCAGGATGTGGACGACAAGTGGATGTGATGTGGACGACAAGTCCTGGCTTGCAGTCTCTGATCTAATTTATCCCAAAGGTGTTCTATTGGGTTGATGTCAGGAGTCTGTGCAGAGCAGTCAAGTTCCTCCGCCACAAAGTTGCTCATCCATGTGTTTATGGACCTTGCTTTGTGAACTGGTGCGCTGTCATGTTGGAACAGGAAGAGGTCACCCCCAAACTGTTCCCACAAAGTTGGGAGCATTAAATTGTCCAAAATGTCTTGGTATGCTGACGTCTTAAAAGTTCCCTTAACTGGAACTAAGGGGCCAAGGCCAAGCCCTGAAAAACATTTAATTTCGAATTTGTCAAATGGCATGTGGAAAACACAGAAAACTTTTGTTAAAAGTTACTTTAGTCCAATTAAAACAAAAGTGCACCTTTTGGTCTTAGCTTTGTGTTTTATATAACTTTTTATGCTAACACTACTGATCACCTGAAACCACAAGTCCCACTTTGTAATATGGTGGTGGCATACTTTTAGAATGTACATAAAGGCATTTTGTTTTAGATTTGAAATACGAGGACAGTGTCAAGATGGGAGTCTCAACTCCCACCACTGCCTTCAGGATGTGACAATTGTGCTCCCAGCCTTACTCTGCACAGAGATTTTCAGCTCAATGAAAACCGTACCACTATAACGAATCAGACTTCTAAAAAATGTCTGATTCTCATTGCCTGAACAGACAGGAGTTTACCAGTGTGTTAAAATATGGTAGATATCTTCAAACAGGCAATGATAACTTATTTCCTATTTGGAAAATTCAGAGATTCAGCCTAACAATATTTCAATATTGTTTTAATGGCAGAAACAAAAACAGTGCAAGAAAATATTTACTGAAAAAAATATATTTAAAAATGGGCAACAGTAAGAAAAGTAGGATTAAATATTAAAGGTACCTAGCAAAATGTGCCTTATCTTTGATTTCTGTTCAGATTCCAATTTATTTCAGACTAATGCCCCATACACATGGTCGGAAATTCCGATGACCATATCCGTTGGATCATTTCCGTCGGATTTTGTCCGAAGCTGGTGTTGCGTACACACGGTCAGACAACGTTGTCGGAATTTCAGGTCTTCAAAAACGCTGTGACGTAAGCCGTGTACGACGGGATTATAAAAGGGAAGTTCAGCACCACGTCCGGCACCCTTTGGGCTCCTTCTGCTGATTTTGTGTTTATCGCGTGTTAGTAGAAGTTTGGTTACATACGATTCACGCTTTTCAGACTTCTTGCTTCAGATCGTTACTGCTCTTCAGTTTGTGCTTGTCGGTGCATATCTGTTTATCAGTGCGTGTAGTCAGTTCGCATTTGTTGGTCATTGTGGCCTATATCTTGATATCGGACGCTTTGATTTTCACTGGTTATTGTCTACTTGTTTCTGGTATTTATTTGGTTCTTTCAGGCCTTGCTTTTTATCAGTGCTTTCTGTTAGTCCGTTCTGACCAGCCGACCGTTTGGAAGCCATGTTTCTTGTACGTACTCGTCGTAGAGTTTGTGCTGTGCAGGGGCTTGGTGTTGGGCTTTTAGCTTTGACACAAGCTCAGTCCATGAACAGGGCGAGGAGGAGTTCATGGACCAAGAATTGGTTGCTCCAGCGTGACCAATTCTCGCACATGCCTTTGCTTTGTGAGATCCGGGAGAATAATCCTGATGATTTCAGGAACTTTCTCAGGCTGACGGACCCCGTTTTTCACCGTATGTTGGCTTTGCTGACCCCTTTTATCAGCAGGCAGGATACCTGCATGAGACAAGCCATCACTCCGGAGCAGAGGCTAGTTGCCACGTTGAGGTACTTGGAGACAGGGAGAAGCCTTCAGGACCTGAAGTTCTCCACAGGTATCTCCCCCCAGGCTCTGGGTATCGGTATCATTATTCCAGAGACCTGTTCTGCCATTATCCAGGTCCTGCAGAAGGGCTATATTAAGGTAAGATTTTTCCTTTACTATTCCATTCTATGTATTTACTGTTTGCTAATGTCTTGTATTTCTTTCCTCGTTCCCTAATTACCAGGATTGCAATATGCTGTAATATGCTGTGCCCCTTCATGCATGCTGGAACCTTGGAATGTTATTTTTTTGTCTTTCATGCATTTTTGCCTTCACTTACCTCCCCAGCATGCTCATCTGGGCCCATATACTCCTATGGCCTAGTCCCTTAGCAATGTATTTTGTCTGCTCCATAGTATTGGTTTCCCATAAACACCCCCTAAAATATCCACAAATGTTTTCTGTGTGTTTAACTTCATGCAGAGTCCCCTCTTTTTTTTTTGGTGGGCCAAACTCATTAGGAACCCCCCTCCCCAACTGCTAGGTCAGCTTATACCAATCCTCTATCTGCTGACTTTGCCAAACTCAATACACACTATACCTACCTCTTTAGTAGTCATATTTATGGATGAATTCAGCAAAGCATGTAGTGCAAGGGCCTGCCTCAATACTTTCAAATGATAATTTTTTATTTATTTTTTACTCCTATTATTAGCTTGATAGGCTTGATAGGTAAGAGCAGAATGTCAAAACGTGCTTCCATTTATGCATTTTTTTTTTGTTAATTTGGGATTAGGACACTTCTTACCTGTCCGGTGGGCTGCCAATAGTGTTAAGTAATGAGGGTCTGGCCAAACTATCACACATTATTTAGGCATTCAGCTCTCAATGAAGTGGAGAGGGTTACCTGTCCAATACCCCCCCCCCTATTTTTTTGGCAATGGCCCATCAGAAGTGGGGGGGGGGGGGCGGTGGGGGGGGTTGAGGAATCTGCTAAGGGGACCTTATACTTTGGTTTGTAAATAATTTTTAGCTAATATGTTATTCTGATCTTGTTCCAAAATGTTTATGTATAATCTGCTTGCAATGTTCATGTTACTATTTTTTTTTCTTTTATGACTCCACAGTTTCCTTCAACGCCACAGGAATGGCAGACTGTGGCCTCCCACTTTGCCAGCCGTTGGGACTTTCCTAACTGTGGAGGTGCAATTGATGGGAAACACGTCCGCATCGTCCCACCCCCCAACTCGGGGTCATACTATTTCAACTATAAGGGGTTTAATAGTATTGTGATGTTGGCGGTGGTGTCGGCGACATATGAGTTTCTCTATGTGGACGTAGGGAAGAAAGTCCGGATGTCGGATGGTGGAGCCATTGCGCAGATGGAGTTCTACGGGAGTCTCCAGAGTGGCAGTCTGGGCTTGCCACCTCCAGAGGAGAATGCCGAAGGACTCCCCTTCGTCTTTGTCGCGGATGAAGCGTTTGCGTTGCCAAGCCATCTGATGCGGCCTTTCCCGATGAGGACCCTCACCCCGGACCAGAGGGTCTTTAATTTCCGGCTGTCCAGAGCCCAAAGAGTGGTAGAGAATGCTTTTGGGATCATGGCCAACCGCTTCCGCCTATTTTTGACACCCATCCACATGGCGGAATATAAACTTAATCACATTGTGCTTTCCTGCTGCATTTTGCACAATTTTTAAAAAAAGCATTCAACAAACTATGTTGTGTCAAAAATGCCAACCTGACAGCCCTTGAAGCTGTACGTCCTGGCTTGCCCCCCTAAACGCCCGCAAAGTCAGAGAGAGATATATGGAGTACTTTGTGGGTAGGGGGGCCATTGATATGCCAGACAATGTGTGAGAGGCATTTTTTTATAAATTTATTTTGGAAACTGAAATAAGATTTGTTTTCATTTACTGCTTGGGTTTGTTGTAGGTGTCTTCTTGCTTATTTTATGGTTTATTTTTGGGCCTTTAGCTTCAACAGTGTAAAGCACTTTCTGGGCGAGATGAGGTTACAGTCTCTTCTTCATAAAATAAATCTGCTCATTTTGTGGGTCTGATACATACAGCTAGTTTTTCTAATTAAGGTATGTAGAGCATTTACTGACCCAAAAAATACTCCTTTTCAGCACCATGACAGAAATATGTGGATTCCTGAAAATGGCGTGATAGGTGGTTTATTAAAAAGCACTCTGGGTGTAATTTCCAAAAGACAAATCCACTATGCACTACAAGTGCACTGCAAAAGTGCACCTGAAACTGCACTTGGAGTGCAAAGTGGATTTGCCTTTAGTAAATAACACCCATTGTCACCAAAAACAACAACTTTTTACGCAAATAATGCTATTGGGGTTTGTAATAAGGAAGCCACACATTGTTGATACGGTCAAATTTTACTTATAGCACATTCACATGTGCTTTTCAAAAAGGCTTTTAAAAAAAAAACATAGTTGGTGTTTATAACATTCTTTAATAACATGAATAACTTGGCCCTTTTGTGTAAATAGGCATGTATCAAAGCAGAACATACAGAACACCGGAACTTACAAAGTTCAACTTGGAAAAGTGCAGACAAGATCAGAGATGAGTATGTCCAAACTGTGTTGATCTTGCCTTCATCACATGGGGTGTCACCCCTGGAAAAGCCAAATTTAGAAGATGCACACAATTTGGGGATCAAACTGGGCATTTTCTTCAAGAACCCATGCCTAGAATGTCAAAATGTGCAATCTCCCATCATGGGGATCAATGTACGTGTTTTGGGGGTGCAACTCCTTCACCTCAGCCACTTTAGTAGTTAGTAAGGGGTTGCACCCACAAAACGTGGTCATTGATCCACCATGATGGGAGATAGCACATGTTGACACACTGTGTGCATCTTCCAAATTTTGCAATTTTCTTATGTAAAAATTGTGGCTTTTAAAACCCGAAAATGTCTGGTAGCTAGTTTGTGGTGTTTCAGATTTTCCCTAAAACATCAATGATGTTCTTAATTTTTTGTTGAACATCATTGATGTTTTTCTTGATATCATCTAGATCCCGATTGCACACCATTATCTCCCCGATGAGGACGTGTGCACTTTCACTGGTAAAATGTGATTCTTCTTCCACAACATCCACATCACCTAAAAAAAACCAAAAAAAACACTGTATTTTAAATATGCAGGCATACATTGGTTAGCTTACCTGAAGCTGTGGTCTTCGACACTCACCTGTTGACAATTTCTCCAACTTCTACAATCTCTACTTCCTCCTCCTCCTCTGCTTCTGGTGTTGGTATTTCCCCTTCTTTTGGAGGCGTGGTGTCCCTGGTGTCCTCAGATGTCCAGAGTCTTCTCTCCCCTATGAGAATGTACAAAGGGAATACTTAGAACACCAATCTTTGAGGGCAGAAATAGTAATCTGAAACATTGGTTGGAAGTGTCATACAATTGGGTTTTTTGGCCAAGTTCAAAGCCAAAAAACATTAATTTTGACACTTTATAAAGCTGCAATACTTATTACCTGTTTGGTGCAAGTTTGTCAGATAGAGACACCCCTATAGTATCCACTGGAGCACATGTGTGGGCCACCCTAATAAAAAGGGTGTTCTGGTGTCCCAGCACTAGTGCTCTAGAGTCCAGATGTGTAAACAGCTACTGAGTGACCTCTCCTTTACACTGAATTAAGTTTTCATTTCATTCTATTACAAACTCCTATAGACAACAAACTTCCTTTGACTAGAAACAGGCCTGAAGAAATTTCGGTAACTCCAACTTCACCAAACATCGTATTATAAGTGGACAAACGATCAAGGTTTATTACGATCGATTGAACACATGAACATGAAAGTGGCCATTTTTAAATGTCCAACATTAAAAACCAAAGCACATGGAGCAGTATGCAAGCAAGAAAAATAATATGAACACACGACAACTACTTACTTTTTTGAAGAACTCGCTTGATCTTTCTGTACTGATCATGCTCCCTCAGTTTCAGGTCTGACCAGCGTTTCCTCAGTTGATCCTTGGATCATCATAACCCAAAATTCTTCTGCAGAATCTTCACAACTTTAGCCATGATCTTGGCCTTTCTGACATTTGGGTTGGGGTAAGGCCATACTTCTCATCATAGTCGCTCCTCTTCAATATGTCCACCATCTTCAACATTTCTCCAAAAGACATATTTGAGGCCTTAAATCTTCTCCTCCGGGATTGGGACGTTTCTGGCTCTGGGCTTTCCTCGTCCTCCTCCTCTTTGCTGGAATAGTTAGTGAGCACCTGCTGTGTCTCCGCCATGTGCTCTCCCCACTGCGCCGTAAAGAGAAGGGGCGGGGAATAGACGAGAAAGATCGTCAGGGGCGGGCGGAGTTTCATGCATGCGCACTGTATCTAAAACCTCACGCGCGTGTGTCGTACGGACGATCTGTGAGCAGAGGGAGAAAGCTGACGCGACAATAGTTAGAAAGAAGGTACAATTTTGACCTTGGTACATCACTAGCCTAGACTGCTTCTACATTGAGGCTTATTTTGGGAGAAGATTAGGAGAGTTTAGCCTGACATTATTTTTTGTTTGTCTGGTGTTGTGTCTTGCAAAGAATATGGAGAAAATTACTTCACCTTCCTCCACCTGTTCATTGACAAGTTCAGGGAGATGCCCTGTTTGTGGCAAGCCAAGCATCCCCATTACAGCAACAAAATAAAGAGGCTGGCAGCGATGGACAAACTGCTGGAGTTTGTAAAGCCGGTGATCCCCACAGCAACCATCGACAAGTTGAAAGTGAAAATTGGTGGCCTGAGGAGTACTTATCTCAGGGAGCGCAATAAGGTCCTGACGTCCCAAAGATCTGGAGCTGCAGCAGATAAAGTTTATGTCCCCAAGCTGTGGTACTACGAGAGGCTCCATTTTTTCAAAGACCAGACTGAGGTCAGGGAATCACTCTCGACTTTTCCTTCCACGCTTCCTTCTACGCACCACCCCTGCTGAGGCTTCCGACGCCAAACCTGGGCCTTCCAGTCAGGAAGATGTGGAGGAGCCCAGCTTGAGCCAGGTATAGTATTGTTCTACATATTTTTTGTGGAAAAATGAATGATGTTAACTTAATTTTTGAGCACTAATTGCTTATTTGCTAAAGTGTTTTACATATCAATAGACAGTAGTGTTGGAGATATTTTGGGCAAGAATATAAACTGCTGGGCTCAGAATTATATTGTTTTCTATTTGTTAACAATTTGCAACAGTCAATAGCTGAAAATTGTGTGTGTTTGATGAACCAAAAACTCAAACTATGTCCCTTTTTCATACACAGGAAGACCTCAGCCAGACGGAGGGTGTGGAATGCGGCAGCCAGGAGGTGGCTGTGGAATGTGGCAGCCAGGAGGAGGCAGGGGTAAGTGGCAGCCAATATGTGGACAGGTCTAGGAGCCTGACTCTATCCCAAGTCCCTCCCCTCCGCCTTCCATACAAAAGGCCCAGAAAGGGGGCATTTGGGGGAGTCAGCGCTCCGGCTGATTGGGGAGGCTTCAGCGGCACTAAATGCCACCCCCACATATGAAGAGGCATTTGCTGCCTTGGCTGCCACAAAACGTACCCAGATGGAGGAGGGGCAACGCCTCATGTGTGAGGAGGCAATTCTCAAAATATTAAATAAGGGGTTGTTGTGCGAAATGACCCAAAGGACACATGTGTGCGAAATGGACCATGCTCCTCCTCCTCCTCCTGCCACACCTCCAGCACCAAAACCACAGCCTGGAAGGAAGCATGGAAGGAAGACCTGAGAGTGATGACCTGGGTTCAGTCTGGTCTGACAGAAGATGCAGCCTCTCGTATGACCACAGCCTGGGGACATAGATGTCATCTGCTGCAGTTCCGGATCTCTTGGACTTCTGGACCAGATTGAACTCCCTTAAGATATGTACTCCTCAGGCCACGAAATTTTTGAGTTTAAAAAATTGATGTCTGCCCTGGGGGTCAAAGGCTTTGCAAATTTCCCCAGTTTCTCCATCACTGCCTCCCTCTTTATTTTGTTGCTGACACCTAATAAAGGTTTTTTTTGATTTCAAGAAATCCTTGCCTATGTGTTTTACTTCAAAAAGGACAGCTTATTTGTGAGTAGGCAGGTACATTTTTAATATAGAAAGTAGAATTAACAAGGGGCACCAACACCAAACAACCTCCTAGAGAATAATAAAAAAAAAAAAAATGATAGTAATGGTGTTGGGGTAAGTTATGACACACAAAACACACCAAAAAAAAAAAGAAGATGCGCAAAATTACAAATCAAGGAAATCTTGATTAAAAAACCAACTACTATAAATGTAAAAAAAAAAAATAATCAAACATTCTTGAGATCTGAGGAATAAAAAAATTCTAGCCATGAAATCAGGAAAAAGAATAAAGAAAGAAGTTTTGGAGAAGTCAGTGTGAATATGAGCAGCTAAAAAACTTCATTCTTCTTGCATTGTAAAGAAAAGGAGAATGCGCTGCATTAAACAAATTTTAACATTGCAGCGTGACGAATGTGCTCTATCGATTAGGAATGCTAGTTTTACCTGACCGAACGCTTCCGTCAGAGAATTTCTTCTGAGCATGCGTGGCACTTTGTCCGTCGGACTAGGCTACACACGATCAGAATTTGCGTGATCGGACTTTGTTGTCGGAAAATTTGAGAGCAGGATCTCAAATATTTTCCGTCGGAAATTCCGACGGAAAAAGTCCGATGGAGCCCACACACGGTCGGATTTTCCGACAACATGGTCCGATAGGACATTTTCTGTCGGAATTTCCAACCATGTGTACGGGGCATTAGTCAGAAATGACTCCACACATTCTGGCATGATTCAGGTGGAAAATGAGAGCTGTAGCTGCCAATTGCATTCTTGTTGACCTTTCTCAGAGTGTTGACTAGTAAATCCCTACCCAATCTAAAGAGCTGAGGGATGTGATGTAAAAGTGCTGACAAGTTTTATGATACTTTGTCTGACACTACTTTATTGCTAATTGTTGGATCTATATTTCCTGATGTCACAGAAAAAAACAAATCACAATTTAATAAGGATAAATCATGATAAAGATCAAATGCATATATCACTTAGGAGAATGAATTTGATCCATCCACCTTATGCATATTAAAGCATAAGCATGTTTGGTATCAAATGTATTGCTGTTTTCTTTTTGAAAATTGTCTTTTTATTATAAATTGAAAAAGTATACAGAACAGAGAAAAGAAAAATTCACAATGTCTCAAAATCAGGATCAAAATGGCCGTACAATGCTTCCCCAACAAAGAGAAATAGAGCACATTCTGAGGTGGTAGATAAAGCTCAGCACACAAAAAATCCAGCAGGAGATATGACAATTAACTCATCATGTGGCAAACTTAGCATAAGACCAGAGGAAAGGGTAGCATATGCATGAAACATACAAATGGGCAATAAGCTGGCATTAACAGGATGGCATTTAAGATGAATAGTAGTGCATATCAGGAAAATGAAAAAGAGGGAAGAAAGAAAAAAGAGGAAACGGACAGGATACATACATGGAGGACTGGGAAAAGTGAAGGTAGATATTCAAAGGTGTGCCACAACTCCCAAACCCTATTATGCCTGTCCAAAGAGTGATTTAAGGTGGCCATTAGATATTCCATCTTTTGGACATCTCAGATCCTAGCATAAATTAGGACTTTATAAATTTGAGAGATTATCCCTTACTAGACAAGCCATCCAAGCAAATTCTCTCAAACAAGGTTAATTTAGGAAACTGAGGGGATTTTGTAAAATATTGGGCATAATGGAGGATTTGCAATCAGCCTTAGAAAGCTTGCTTAGGAAGATCATGGGCTATTTTTCCACGCTGAAGACATCTGGAAAGTCAAGCTGTCCCGAACAGCAGGAGTGAATAGGAAGGAGGTAGTCAGAGAAGCAGCCAATAGGGCCATCTCCACGGGGTGTTAAGATGAGTCAAAGACTGAAGAAAATTAGCTGAGTTTGCTTTTCAATCAGTTTTTATTGAATTTCATAACATACAGTAAAGATGCAAATTACACATTGTATGCCGTTAAAATAAATTAACTCAGAATAGCACTTAAATAATGTCAACTCAATTATCAATGAAGTGTTACAGAACAAGAATTACTGTTATTAAAATGCTACAAAACGCAATACATTCAATATAGAAATATAAGATCAATATAATAACATAAGATCAAATAGAAGAATATGTCCTCTAGACACCCCCATGGGGACTACACTGTGTCTAAGAGGAGAACGTTGCCACAATAATAGAACTTATCCAGGAACCTGTGTCCATACTCTAGAACCCAGAGGCAAAAGTGTATATCAATCTGTTAGATATGAGTGTTACAAAAAGTTAGTAATAGTCGACCATTGTTCCCATGATGCCCACTTGGTTTTTTCCTTGGGTAATTTACCCTCACTGGATGCCATCATTAATTCATAACTATAATGTAGGTTTACGGTATCTAAGAGGTGAGTGATAGAGGGAGTTGTATCTGACTTCCATAATCTGGTTATAGTTAACCTAGCTGCCAATAGGATATGTGTCGTCACATGACGAAATGAAAAGGGTATGTCTTCAATGGATAAATTCAGGATAGCTAGACCCGGAGACATTGGTATATCTATCTGGGATATATCTTTTAAGAGAAGAAAAACGGTTTTCCAGTATTCCTGTATGAGGGTCCATTCCCAAAATATGTGGAATATGCTTCCTATGTTGGAATTACATCTCCAGCACTTATTAGATAATGTGGGATAGAATGTTGCCAAGCGAGAAGGCGTCAAATACCATCTAAGGGACAATTTTTGTGTGAGTTCCCACAACGCAGAGCTTTTCGTGGATTTGTATACACTTCGTGAAGCTTGTTCCCATTGTGATTCTGTATAAGTCGTTGCTAGATCATTTTCCCAGTGTGTATGTGGTGTGGATTTAGTAAATACACGCTTTTGGTTCAGGGTGTTGTATACAAGTGAAATACCCTTCTGTTTAGGAAATTCAAAGTGCAGGTATTTCCATATTACTGAAGAAAATGTATATAAGGGAGGTTTGATTTTGTTAAGGCATTTCAGAAGTTTGGAATATGCAATAAAGTCTGATTCAGGCAAGTGAAATTCATTTTGGAGGGTTGAAAAGGATTTTGGGTTTGAGTCATGAAATAGTTGATTTATGAATGAGATTTTTCGGTTAGACCAATGGGATGTAGATAATTCAGGTGAGATGTGGTTTAAGACTTCTATAGGTATCGGTATCTGTGTAGTAGTGGGTTCTTGATGGATAGTTTGGGTTAGAATTTTCCATGCTCTGACCGTGGCTATCATGGTAGGGGGAATCGCTTTTGGTATTTTAGCGTCTAATGGAGTGCTAAACAACCAATTTTTTAAACTAGGACAAAATAGTAAGGAAAGTTCTATATTGCACCAGTTTTTATTCGGATCTTGCTGAAACCACTCAGTTGCTTGAGCTATGATCGCTGCAGTGTGATAATCTGTAAAATCTATTGAACCTGATCCTCCCGCTAATTTGTGTATCCTAAGTATAGAATGAGCGCATCTAGGTTTTGTACCGTGCCAAATACATCGGTTGAGTATCGTTTGAAGTGACTTAAAGTAATATTTAGGAATAGGAATAGGAATGGTCCTAAACAGGTATAAAATTTGAGGTAAATGCATCATCTTGAACGCCGCTAATCTGCCAGACCATGACAGTTCCATTTTAGCTAATTTCTGAGATTCAGTACGTAATTTATCTAAGAGAGGCTTGAAGTTTGATGAAAAGAGGAGTTTAGTGGTTCTAGTGAGTTGAATACCTAGGTAAGAAATGCTGTGTTCAGACCATGTGAAGGAGTATTGGGCTTGTAATAGTAATTTAGTGGTGGAATTCAATTTGAGATCTAGTATTTGTGATTTGGTGACATTTAGTTTGTAAAATGATATTCGTCTAAAACGTCTCGGGCTGCTGCTAAGGAGGAGGTAGGATTTGATAATATTAAAATCACACCATCAGCAAAAAGACTAATCTTATGAGTAGTGTTGCCAACAGTTATGCCTGAGATGTTCGAGTTCGTGCGTATGTGCTCAGCTAAAGGTTCTATAGTTAGATCAAAAATTAAGGGCGACAATGGGCAACCCTGACGGGTACCGTTCGAAATTTGGAATGGATGAGATATCATATTAGCCGAAAAAACTTGAGCAGCTGGGCAAGTATATAGTGCCATGATAGCATTATAAATATTGTCTTTAAACCCAAATTTCATGAGAACTTTCTGTAGATAGGTCCAGTGCACCCGATCAAATGCCTTCTCTGCGTCTAAAGAAAGAAGCAGAGAAGGTGTTCCACTGGAATTTACGCAATGGATTAAGTCAATCATGCGACGCGTTGCGTCGGATGCTTGCCTCCCTTTAATAAATCCTGTTTGGTCTTTGTGAATCAGGTCTGGCATAATCTTCATTATGCGTCTAGCAATAGTTTTGGCGTATATTTTTAAATCAAGGTTAAGTAAGGAGATTGGCCGGAAGTTTTGTGGGGCAGTCGGATCTTTTTCAGGTTTTGGGAGAGTGATAATTAATGCGTTTAGCGATTCTACAGGGAATTTGGAAGAATATGCAGCTTGGTTAAGAAATTTCAGCAAGTGTGGAATCAAATAGGTAGAGAATTGTTTGAAGTATTCCCCTGTAAGGCCATCGGGGCCTGGTGTTTTGTTACAAGGCAGTGATGAGATGGTAGCTAGAAGTTCTGGTGCTGAAAAAGGAGCATTTAAATAAGACAATTGTGTTTCTGTCAGAGTCGGTAAATTTATCTTATGGAGAAAGTCATCAATTTCCTCTGGGGAAGGTTGGTGGGTTGTAGGGTCATTCTTGAGATTATATAGGTCACTATAGTAATCGCTAAAAGCATTCGCAATGTCTTGTGGATTAGATAGCTTCACTTTCGAGTGTGGGTGGAATAAGAAGGGAATTTTAGATTTAACTCTAGCCCCTTTGATACGTTGTGCTAATCTTTTTCCTGCCTTATTGGATGTGGAATAAGAAATGGCTTTGAATTTGCGTTGCATATGTTCGTATGTATGGAGAAGAAGCAGCCTGAGTTCCTGTCTAAGCGACATTAATTGTGCTAGTGTAGTGGGACATGCAGATGACTTATGGTCTGCCTCCAAATGAGCAATTTGGGAAGTAAGGGAGTCTATTTGTTGTGTTCTTTTTTTTTGTGAATGGAGCCCAGTTTTATAAGAACACCTCTCATTACCGCTTTATGCGCGTTCCACACCACGGCAGGATCCCCCACTGAATCAGCGTTTAATTCAAAATATTCTTTCAAATGAGTAGCAATTTCTTTGGAGTATGTAGCATGTTGTAATATGAAATTATTGGCTCTCCAGAGAAAAGAGTTCCGTTGAGGAGACGTATCATCAATAATTATCGAAATTGGGTTGTGGTCTGACCATGTCATGGTGTGGATAACAGAGGTAGTCACCTTTTGTAATAACAATTTATCAACAACAAACATGTCAATTCTGGAATACGACTTGTGTTGCGGGGAGAAATAAGTATAATCCCTCTCTGATCCATGGTGGCATCTCCAGACATCGTAAAGATCAGACGATGTCAGGATTTGCCCCAGGGGAGAGGGTCTTCTCTTATCCGCTGAAGTAGTGTCCATATAAATATCTGCAACCATATTAAAGTCTCCGCATACAAGAAGATATCCTTGTTGTAACTCTTTAATTTTGGTCAAAGTCTTTTTGACAAAATTTGCCTGTCTAGAATTGGGAGCATACAAGTTGAGTAAGGTATATTTAGTTCCATTAATCATACAGATTAAAATAAGAAAACGACCATTGGGGTCACCTATTTCTTTTATGAGGTGGAAGTCAGTGTCTTTCTTGATCGCTACAAGCACTCCTCTCTTCTTGGAAGAGAAATTAGAATAGAAAATAAGGGGAAATTTGTTACTGCGACATAAAGTGGCTGAAAGTGGGGTCAAGTGTGTCTCTTGGACACATAAGATATCACTATCAAGCTTTTCAGCAGTATGCCACAAAGATTGTCTCTTTGCTGGGTGGTTGAGACCCTTGGCGTTCAAGGATACTATCGTGAATGGCATATTTCCTGTTGTGGCTAAGTGATGGATCGTGGGAGACTATAACACTTACAGTTTGCAGATATTTCTTGGTGTATACAGTAAATTCAGTTCCTTTCGGCTTATCAGGATACCTGGGTTCCGTAACTAGATGTATTTCTATAAAACCTGGAATGAAATTACAATTATATATAACAGCTATTTAAAAATATAGCAAAAGATATGAAAACAGGATGCGGCAGATTTGTGTCAAGCACAAAAAAAAAAGCAAAGAGTCAGCTTTTACTGCTGCAGTGTGGAACAGTTAATACCAAAGGCAAGTGAGATCAAACAAAATTCCTGGAGGGGACGCTATAAACGTAGTTAGCGGACCGCTCAGGAGCCAGATACTTCCATAGGTTGATGATTCCGGGATCTTTAATTTTAGTGATATGTTGAAGGACGTTTTGGAAGAAGCGAAGTTTCATCTTTGTGGTATTCCGGGATTATTCCCCATTCTTTCAAAAGTTTCAAACCCTTGTGTAGGTCATTTATTATATGAGTGGATCCGTTTTTGGAGACAATTAGTGTGGCCGGGTAGCGCCATTTGTATAGAATCTTATGGTTTTGCATTCCTTTAGTTATGGGGTTCAAATCTCTACGTAGTTGAAGCGTATATCTTGATAAATCAGGAAATATTTGAACACCCTCAAACGGACGTGGTAGAGGGCCTTTCAATCTGGCTTCTGACATCATTTTTTCTTTAATATGGAAAAAATGGATCCTCATAAGTATATCTCTAGGCACTGATGCAGCCAGGTGTGAAGGTTTTGCAATTCTGTGTATTCTGTCAATTATAATGTCACGTGGCGTAACTTCAGGTAAATAGTGCGTATAAGTTCTTTGGCGTATTTGGGTAATTCTGGAGTTGTTATATTTTCGGGGACCCCCCTTAACTTGACATTGTTTCGTCTCGAGCGGTCTTCCAAATTTGCTAATTTGCCCCTTATCCACTCTTGTTCATCTTTTACCTCATCAATAGAATCAATGATGTCATTCACTGTGGAGAAGCATTCCATCATACCTTTCTCAATAGTGGATACTCTGTTATCTATTAGACTGACATCTGTAGTGAGTTTAGTAAATAGAGTGGATAAATCAGTCACAAGAGAGGAATGCAGTGATATTAACATCTCTTTCAGTGTAGTGTCAATAACAGGCTGACCGCAGGTTGGGAAGGATGCCATTGAGGAATGTAAGGCCTGGTTAGATTGTAGTGGAATAAAAGCCTGAGGCTCAATTTCTGAGTGAGGTGGCCGCTGTGCTAGAGCATCCATTCTCATTTTTGCCTTAGCTGGGCTGTTCATTAAGGGATCCCCCTCTGTGTCATTGTCATGGGAGCTAGACATCTCCCTGTTTGGTGAGTCACCAGAAATGTTATTAGGGATTTCTGTATGTTTAGTCTGAGGCGCTGCTATGCCTTCAGCTCCATTTTGATTCTGACTGACCAGCGCTTCAGGAGAGTACAGGAGTGTGGTGAGCTTTTGGGGCTTGTGGTCCCCAGTTCTCTTACGAGACATTGTTGTGGGTCACTACCAGACTAATGTGGGGAAGTTTTTGTACAAAAATACCGGCTCCAGCGGTCCCTAATCGTTCTGGTTCGTCTCCCTCACAGCAGAGCTCAGCACTAAGCGTCCATCTCTCTTGCCTGCTGGCCACACCCCCCAAAATTAGCTGAGTTTGGAAAGGCAGAAGCACTCCACAGCATGGATGTGGTATGGACTGAGGCCATCCACAGTTACTCTAACTCTGCCCATCTTTTTTAGGAGTGCAATGTAACCCAAGAAGCCAATGAGCGCAGTTGAGCAGACAAATAATATTTAAAAAGGTCCAGGAAGGCTAACCCTCCTTGGTCCCGTGGTGCATATAGGACCAATTTGGCAACTCTATGGTGTTTGTAGTTCCAAACAAAGTTGAACAATTTAGTTATGAGTTTTTTTAAAATGGTACAATGGGACTGGAACAGGGGGCGTTTCAAACAGAATGCTAGAATTGTCATTTTAATCATCGCTATTCATCAGAAAAAGGAAATGGGAAGGGACTTCAACTTGAGAGGCAATTTATCAATGGTATTGTAGAGAGGGATGAAGTTCAGGTCTGGTATGGATTTTAAGGGGTACCCCGCGCTAAAATTTAAAAAAAAAATGGCGTGGGGTTCCCCCCAAAAATGCATACCAGACCCTTTTTCAAGCACGCAATCCTGGCAGGCCGCAGGAAAAGGGGGGGACGAGAGAGCACCCCTCCTGCTGAACTGTACCAGGCCACATGCCCTTAACATTGGGAGGGTTTTTTGAGGTAGCCCCTCAAAGCACCTTGTCCCCATGTTTATGGGGAGAAGGGCCTCATTCCCACAACCCTTGCCCGGTGGTTGTGGGAGTCTGTGGGCAGGGGGCTTATCAGAATCTGTAAGCCCCCTTTAAGAAAGGGGACTCCCAGATCCCACCCCCCCCCGGTGTGAAATAGTAATGGGTACATTACCCCACACCAATTTTTTTTTCATTTTGGCACAGGGTTCTCCTTAAAATCCATAACAGACCTGAAGGGTCTGGTATGGATTTTGAGGGGGACCCCTACGCCATTTTTCCTTAAATTTGGTGCGGGGTTCCCCTTAATATCCATACCAGACCTGAAGGGCCTGGTAATGGTATTTGGGGGGACCCTCACGCATTTTTTTTTTTTTTTTAAATTTTGGTTAAATTTTGGTTCCCCTTAATATTCATTCCAGACCCAAAGGGTTACAATTGGAATCACACTGGATATATTTGTTAAAAGCCACAACCTATCCTGGGTTAAATGAAATGCTTAGCTACAAACCGTTTCTATAATATGTTGGTCACATTATATGATCATTTTCCTCATTGGTTCTGTGTTGCTCCTTCTCTGATTCCTTATTTTTATTTTAAATTTAATTTAATTTTACTTTTATTTTTATTTTCATTCCACTTTATTTTTTATTTTATTTTGGTCATGAGTCCTGTGAATAGTAACAACATTCTTTCTAACTTTTCTCCCTTCCCCCCTTCCTTTCCTCACCCTTCCCCTCTTTTCCACCCCCATTTCCCCCCTACCTCCTCCCCCTCTCCCCATTCCCTTTACCCTCACATTCTCTTCCCCCTCTCCCCCTTGTAATATCCCCTCCCCCCCCTTATGATTTAATATTTCTTTATGAATTGTTATCAGTATATTCTGTTTAGATTTATCAAGCTTTGTTTTTTGTAAACTTATTTTTGGCATTACCTCTATTAAAAATAAAAACTCAAAACTAATTTTGTGATTTGTAAATGCATCTGCGTCTCCTGTTTTTAGGCGATACATTGCTACCCAATATCCATCTTCTTTCCCCTGTTTTACATCAGTCAGATTGTTCTGCCACTATGGGGTGTTTTGGTGTGCTAATGCTCCACAAATGCCCTCTCTGGGTGACCATACGGACGCCCAAGGTGTTCCTGTGCATACAGGACACCCGATCCAATGTGCGGCCTGCGCATGTTTCTTTGCCATATCCTAAACCCTCGTTTGTCATGAACATGCAATCAGTTCCCCTCCAGTCCACTGGAGGGAGCCCGGAGCTCACCACTCTCATGCAGGCCTTAGGACCTAGCGACAGCGAGTGCGCTTTTGGAATGGCAGGCGCACGCGCATGCGCGGCACAGTCATTGCGTCCGCATCCGGTCATCCGACCAGATGGATGGTATATAAAGCCGATGTATCCAGCGAAACAATTCTGCGGGAACCAATGGACACAAGCACGCTGCTACATCTCCTCCAGGTAACTGCCAAACTTTTTTGAACTCTCAGAAATGTCTCTTTTCATACTCCACCAGCAACAAGTGCAATTGCAAAGCCGCTGCTGGAGGATTAATTTATATATATATATATATATATATATATATATATATATATATATATATACTGCTTTTTTACTGATATAGTTGGGCAAGTCATAACTATGACTAATTATTCACTAGAAAGTCTTAGAGCAAACCTCAGTACAAGGTGGTGTGTGGTCCTTGGTATCAAGTCAGCTGCAAAACCGAATCACGTAAGTTGAGTTTATTTAACTCTTTGCTTTGCTTGCTGGGGAGAATAATCCATCATCCCACCCAGCATCCATGGGACAACTATTATCTTTTCCCCTTTTTTTCCATTTTATTAACTGGCCATTATTTACCAACTGTGGCCACCTGTGGCGCTGAGGTGGGTTTTTTGGCGCGGCTGAACATTTCACCATCCCGGCAGCTTTGGTCTTGCTTCAGGAAACAGCGGTAAGCAGTGATGGCCTGATAAGTGAGATGCATTTTCATAACTATAAACAATAAATGTAAAATTATGTATATTTCTATATATGTTTTTCTTGAATCAATTTAAAATATTCTATTGTTTTCTATTAGAAAGCATTATAGTGTACAAACGGACAGCATCCCCTGAGGAAGCCAGATATAGGGGCGAAACGTGTTGGGAAGTGCCAGCATGCTGCATCATTTATAACACATAATCCACTGTACTAAATATCATGCTTCTTTCCTGTATATTTTAATGACAAATTCTTGTTTTTGTTCAAAAATATATTTTTTTTATATAATATATTTGATTTATAATGTTGCACCTTTAAAGTCCCTATCTACCAGTGCCTTAATTTACATAGAACATAGATCAAAACAGACCATCTATATTTAATTGTCCTTCCTGCCAGAGAAGATGCTAGCAATGTACTATGTGCCAAGAACATCTGAAGCAACATAGTGTTGATCATACTAACATGTCCCAATGTCACATATTACAAAAGTACATAATCAAATGAATTAGAATTAATGTTTGCTGTTAAATATATAAGATATACTACACATGTATAAACATGAATGCAGGTTTCATAATTATATTAGTATGTTAAATATAGTTATTAGCTTATGTATAAATGAGAGTATGAAAAAGAGAGAAAAAAATAAGGATTTTAAGTAATAAACACATTTTTATAATGATCTTATAAGAAGAGTCTAAAGCTCAACTTTTCATCAAGACCAAGATAGGAAGTAGCCTGTAGGTTATATATCTATTGAGTTTCCCTTTGTAGCGCCCTTTTTTCAAGTGAAGAACATATGAACCTCCTCTCTAACATCATACAATGGCATTGTTACATAGATGATATTTTGATGCTATGGGGCGGATCCAAAGAAATGTTACAACTCCTTATGCAGATGTTAAGTAGGAACAATTACAATTTAAAGTTCATAATGGTGTGTGATGAGAGAAAGATTGCATATCTCTATTAGGGATGGGCCCGGTGTTCGATTCGAACCCACGTTCGAATCGAGCACCGGGCGTTCGCCCGCTCGGCAAGCACAGAACTATTTGGGCCGTTCGCATCACATTCGTGTGATGCGACCGGCTCGCAATGCATTGCGGCCGGCGCAGTGCATTTCTGGCTGATGATTGGCCAAGCATGCACTGTGACCCCGCATGCTTGGCCAATCACAGCGCCGGCAGCGAGGAGAGCAATAATTGGCTACAGGCAGGATGCCTGTAGCCAGTTAAAGCTCAGGGGCTTTAGTACACGCCCCACTGTATAAAAGGCAGCCGCGCCGTCGACCCAGTGCACATGTGTTCCGGCTTTGATAGAGTGAATAGGCAGACTGCTGATTGATTCATCCATTGCTAAACCATTGCTGATTCATTGAATACTGATCATTTCTGCTGATTGCACTGCTGAGTGTGACATTATCTGCTGCTGGGGATTAGTCTGGTGTGTGCGTGCTGTTAGTACAGCATTGCAGTAGCACCCATTGCAGTGCTGTTAGAACAGCATTGTACCCTAACTTTCTGTCCCAACCTTCTGTCCCATCCCAGGCAGGCAGGCAGGGATTTATAGGAGCTATATTGTGTTTGTGTCAGCACACATAGGAGCTAGTGTGTGTGTTGTCAGCACACATAAGAGCTATATTTTTTTGTCAGCACACATAGGAGCTATAGTGTGTTGTCAGCACACATAGGAGCTATAGTGTGTTGTCAGCACATATAGGAGCTATAGTGTGTTGTCAGCGCACATAGGAGCTATAGTGTGTTGTCAGCGCACATAGGAGCTATAGTGTGTTGCCAGCGCACATAGGAGCTATAGTGTGTTGTCAGCACACATAGGAGCTATAGTGTGTTTGTGTCAGCACACATAGGAGCTATAGTGTGTTGTCAGCACACATAGGAGCTAGTGTGTGTGTGTCAGCACACATAGGAGCTATAGTGTGTTGTCAGCACACATAGGAGCTATAGTGTGTTGTCAGCACACATAGGAGCTATAGTGTGTTTGTGTCAGCACACATAGGAGCTATAGTGTGTTTGTGTGTTTGTGTCAGCACACATAGGAGCTATAGTGTGTTGTCAGCAAACATAGGAGCTATATTTTTTTGTCAGCACACATAGGAGCTATAGTGTGTTGTCAGCACACATAGGAGCTATAGTGTGTTGTCAGCACACATAGGAGCTATAGTGTGTTGACAGCACACATAGGAGCTATAGTGTGTTGTCAGCACACATAGGAGCTATAGTGTGTTTGTGTCAGCACACATAGGAGCTATAGTGTGTTTGTGTGAGCACACATAGGAGCTATAGTGTGTTGTCAGCACACATAGGAGGTATATTTTTTTTGTCAGCACACATAGGAGCTATTGTGTGTTGTCAGCACACATAGGAGCTATATTTTTTTGTCAGCACACATAGGAGCTATAGTGTGTTGTCAGCACACATAGGAGCTATAGTGTGTTTGTGTCAGCACACATAGGAGCTATAGTGTGTTGTCAGCACACATAGGAGCTATATTTTTTTGTCAGAACACATAGGAGCTATAGTGTGTTGTCAGCACACATAGGAGCTATAGTGTGTTGTCAGCACACATAGGAGCTATAGTGTGTTGTCAGCACACATAGGAGCTATAGTGTGTTGTCAGCACACATAGGAGCTATATTTTTTTGTCAGCACACATAGGAGCTATATTTTTTTGTCAGCACCCATAGGAGCTATAGTGTGTTGTCAGCACACATAGGAGCTATATTTTTTTGTCAGCACATATAGGAGCTATAGTGTGTTGTCAGCACACATAGGAGCTATAGTGTGTTGTCAGCACACATAGGAGCTATAGTGTGTTTGTGTCAGCACACATAGGAGCTATAGTGTGTTGTCAGCACACATAGGAGCTATAGTGTGTTGTCAGCACACATAGGAGCTATATTTTTTGTCAGCACACATAGGAGCTATAGTGTGTTGTCAGCACACATAGGAGCTATAGTGTGTTGTCAGCACACATAGGAGCTATATGTATTTGTCAGAACACATAGGAGCTATAGTGTGTTGTCAGCACACATAGGAGCTATAGTGTGTTGTCAGCACACATAGGAGCTATAGTGTGTTGTCAGCACACATAGGAGCTATAGTGTGTTGTCAGCACACATAGGAGCTATAGTGTAATTGTGTCAGCACACATAGGAGCTATAGTGTGTTTGTGTCAGCACACATAGGAGCTATAGTGTGTTGTCAGCACACATAGGAGCTATAGTGTGTTGTCAGCACACATAGGAGCTATATTTTTTTGTCAGCACACATAGGAGCTATAGTGTGTTGTCAGCACACATAGGAGCTATAGTGTGTTTGTGTCAGCACACATAAGAGCTAGTGTGTGTGTGTGTGTCAGCACACATAGGAGCTAGTGTGTGTGTGTCAGCACACATAGGAGCTATAGTGTGTTGTCAGCACACATAGGAGCTATAGTGTGTTGTCAGCACACATAGGAGCTATAGTGTGTTGTCAGCACACATAGGAGCTATATTTATTTGTCAGCACACATAGGAGCTATAGTGTGTTGTCAGCACACATAGGAGCTATAGTGTGTTGTCAGCACACATAGGAGCTATAGTGTGTTTGTGTCAGCACACATAGGAGCTATAGTGTGTTTGTGTCAGCACACATATGAGCTATAGTGTGTTGTCAGCACACATAGGAGCTATAGTGTGTTGTCAGCACACATAGGAGCTATAGTGTGTTTGTGTCAGCACACATAGGAGCTATAGTGTGTTTGTGTCAGCACACATAGGATCTATAGTGTGTTGTCAGCACACATAGGAGCTATAGTGTGTTGTCAGCACACATAGGAGCTATAGTGTGTTGTCAGCACACATAGGAGCTATAGTGTGTTTGTGTCAGCACACATAGGAGCTATAGTGTGTTTGTGTCAGCACACATAGGAGCTATAGTGTGTTGTCAGCACACATAGGAGCTATAGTGTGTTGTCAGCACACATAGGAGCTATAGTGTGTTGTCAGCACACATAGGAGCTATAGTGTGTTGTCAGCACACATAGGAGCTATAGTGTGTTGTTAGCACACATAGGAGCTATAGTGTGTTGTCAGCACACATAGGAGCTATAGTGTGTTTGTGTCAGCACACATAGGAGCTATAGTGTGTTTGTGTGTTTGTGTCAGCACACATAGGAGCTATAGTGTGTTGTCAGCAAACATAGGAGCTATATTTTTTTGTCAGCACACATAGGAGCTATAGTGTGTTGTCAGCACACATAGGAGCTATAGTGTGTTGTCAGCACACATAGGAGCTATAGTGTGTTGACAGCACACATAGGAGCTATAGTGTGTTGTCAGCACACATAGGAGCTATAGTGTGTTTGTGTCAGCACACATAGGAGCTATAGTGTGTTTGTGTGAGCACACATAGGAGCTATAGTGTGTTGTCAGCACACATAGGAGGTATATTTTTTTGTCAGCACACATAGGAGCTATTGTGTGTTGTCAGCACACATAGGAGCTATAGTGTGTTGTCAGCACACATAGGAGCTATAGTGTGTTGTCAGCACACACAGGAGCTATATCTTTTTGTCAGCACACATAGGAGCTATAGTGTGTTGTCAGCACACATAGGAGCTATATTTTTTTGTCAGCACACATAGGAGCTATAGTGTGTTGTCAGCACACATAGGAGCTATAGTGTGTTTGTGTCAGCACACATAGGAGCTATAGTGTGTTGTCAGCACACATAGGAGCTATATTTTTTTGTCAGAACACATAGGAGCTATAGTGTGTTGTCAGCACACATAGGAGCTATAGTGTGTTGTCAGCACACATAGGAGCTATAGTGTGTTGTCAGCACACATAGGAGCTATATTTTTTTGTCAGCACACATAGGAGCTATAGTGTGTTGTCAGCACACATAGGAGCTATAGTGTGTTGTCAGCACACATAGGAGCTATAGTGTGTTGTCAGCACACATAGGAGCTATAGTGTGTTGTCAGCACACATAGGAGCTATAGTGTGTTGTCAGCACACATAGGAGCTATAGTGTGTTGTCAGCACACATAGGAGCTATATTTTTTTGTCAGCACACATAGGAGCTATAGTGTGTTGTCAGCACACATAGGAGCTATAGTGTGTTGTCAGCACACATAGGAGCTATAGTGTGTTGTTAGCACACATAGGAGCTATAGTGTGTTGTCAGCACACATAGGAGCTATAGTGTGTTGTCAGCACACATATGAGCTATATTTTTTTGTCAGCACACATAGGAGCTATATTTTTTGTCAGCACACATAGGAGCTATAGTGTGTTGTCAGCACACATAGGAGCTATAGTGTGTTGTCAGCACACATAGGAGCTATAGTGTGTTTGTGTCAGCACACATAGGAGCTATAGTGTGTTGTCAGCACACATAGGAGCTATAGTGTGTTTGTGTCAGCACACATAGGAGCTATAGTGTGTTGTCAGCACACATAGGAGCTATAGTGTGTTGTCAGCACACATAGGAGCTATATTTTTTGTCAGCACACATAGGAGCTATAGTGTGTTGTCAGCACACATAGGAGCTATAGTGTGTTGTCAGCACACATAGGAGCTATATGTATTTGTCAGAACACATAGGAGCTATAGTGTGTTGTCAGCACACATAGGAGCTATAGTGTGTTGTCAGCACACATAGGAGCTATAGTGTGTTGTCAGCACACATAGGAGCTATAGTGTGTTGTCAGCACACATAGGAGCTATAGTGTAATTGTGTCAGCACACATAGGAGCTATAGTGTGTTTGTGTCAGCACACATAGGAGCTATAGTGTGTTGTCAGCACACATAGGAGCTATAGTGTGTTGTCAGCACACATAGGAGCTATATTTTTTTGTCAGCACACATAGGAGCTATAGTGTGTTGTCAGCACACATAGGAGCTATAGTGTGTTTGTGTCAGCACACATAGGAGCTAGTGTGTGTGTGTGTGTCAGCACACATAGGAGCTAGTGTGTGTGTGTCAGCACACATAGGAGCTATAGTGTGTTGTCAGCACACATAGGAGCTATAGTGTGTTGTCAGCACACATATGAGCTATATTTTTTTGTCAGCAAACATAGGAGCTATAGTGTGTTGTCAGCACACATAGGAGCTATATTTTTTGTCAGCACACATAGGAGCTATAGTGTGTTGTCAGCACACATAGGAGCTATAGTGTGTTGTCAGCACACATAGGAGCTATAGTGTGTTTGTGTCAGCACACATAGGAGCTATAGTGTGTTGTCAGCACACATAGGAGCTATAGTGTGTTTGTGTCAGCACACATAGGAGCTATAGTGTGTTTGTGTGAGCACACATAGGAGCTATATTTTTTTGTCAGCACACATAGGAGCTATAGTGTGTTGTCAGCACACATAGGAGCTATAGTGTGTTGTCAGCACACATAGGAGCTATAGTGTGTTGTCAGCACACATAGGAGCTATATCTTTTTGTCAGCACACATAGGAGCTATAGTGTGTTGTCAGCACACATAGGAGCTATATTTTTTTGTCAGCACACATAGGAGCTATAGTGTGTTGTCAGCACACATAGGAGCTATAGTGTGTTTGTGTCAGCACACATAGGAGCTATAGTGTGTTGTCAGCACACATAGGAGCTATATTTTTTTGTCAGAACACATAGGAGCTATAGTGTGTTGTCAGCACACATAGGAGCTATAGTGTATTGTCAGCACACATAGGAGCTATAGTGTGTTGTCAGCACACATAGGAGCTATAGTGTGTTGTCAGCACACATAGGAGCTATAGTGTGTTGTCAGCACACATAGGAGCTATAGTGTGTTGTCAGCACACATAGGAGTTATAGTGTGTTTCTGTCAGCACACATAGGAGCTAGTGTGTGTCAGCACACATAGGAGCTTGTGTGTGTGTGTGTCAGCCCAGTTCTTGTCATCTAAGGCAGCCTCTATCTGCCATAGGGCCCTGTTGCTGTCATCTAAGGCATCCATCTGCAGGAGTTAGTGTGTGTGCTGTGTGACTCCAGCACAATATACACTACCCACTACAATGCCTGGAAGACCGCCAAGGAGAGGCAGACAGTCCCGAGGCAAGAACACAGGGCAAGCAGGCTCTGTTTCTAGAGACAACAGTGCTGGTCGTGGACGTGGTCGTGCATTGTCATCAGCACGTGGCCATGGGACACGCTTGTCCTTGTTTTCGGCAGCTGGACATGTTGAGCCGCATCATGCTGAAGGCTTGGTAGAATGGATGACCAAGCCCTCCTCATCCTCCTCATCCTCTCTCACCCAGGCTCAGGGTACTGGCAGAGCAGCTGCCAACGCGTACTCAATGGCATCATCAGGCACCCCTTCCCTAGACCCACCATGTCCTCCAGAGGAGTCCCCCCGAACTGTTTGAGCACAGTGTTGGGTACATGCTCCAGGAGGATGGCCCAACGGTTTGAAGGCTCGGATGATGATACTCAGCTTGAGGAAGGCAGTAGTGTGCATGCAGCGAGAGAGGATGCTGAAGAACAGCAATCTGGCAGTCATGTTCCACCAGCTGCAGCTTACTGCCAGGTTTGCTCTAGTGCTGAAGAGGGAGGGGATGATGAGGTCACTGACGTGGGTGCCTGAAGGGAGAGAGGAGGAGGAGGAGGAGGAGGCAGCGGCACATGTCCAACGAGGCAGGATGCCCTCTGGAGGCCAGCTAGAGGCCAGCACACCAACTGAATCACACCGCAGAGCTCCGCCTGTGCAGGGCGCTGCCTCTGCATGTTATCACAAAAGTTCTTTGGTGTGGGCCTTTTTTGAGACAAGTACATCAGATCACACCAGTGCTATTTGCAATATTTGTCTCAAGCGTATCTCGCGTGGCCAAAACATCAGCCGCTTGGGTACCACAAGCATGACCAGACATATGTCGACCTGCCATGCAGCTCGTTGGCAAGCGCACATTAAAGACCTACACCAAAGAACAAAGCAGACCTCTCCTTGCTCCTCATCAGCTGGGATCTCCAACCCCACTATATCTTCAGTCCTCTCTGAAAGCTGCTCTGAGAGGACTGAAGGTGTAGAATTAGGTGTGTCACAACCAAGTACTTGCAGTACACCAACGTCCGATTCTACCAGGCAAATTTCCCTGCCCCAGCTGCTGGACCATCGAAAGAAGTTTACTCCGAGCCATCCACATGCCCAGCAGTTGAATGCTAGCTTGACTAAATTGCTAGCACTTCAACTGCTGCCTTTTCAGTTGGTATACTCGGCCCCCTTCCGTGAGTTTGTTCAATGTGCGGTTCCTCAGTGGCAGGTTCCCAAACGCCACTTTTTCTCAAGGAAGGCGATTCCAGCTCTCTACCGACATGTGGAAGGCAATGTCCATGCCTCGCTGGACAGGGCAGTCAGTGGTAAGGTGCATATTACCGCTGACTCATGGTCCAGCAGGCATGGACAGGGACGTTATCTGTCTTTCACGGCCCATTGGGTCACTCTATTGGCAGCTGGGAGGGATGCAGGACAAGGTGCAGTAGTGTTGGAGGTTGTTCCGCCACCACGCCTCCAAAATGCTACTACTGGTTGTGACACACCTCTCTCCTCCACTCCCTCCTCTTCTTCTTCCTCCATGGCCTCTTCGAGTGCTCTGTCCTCGGAACCAGCGGTGCACCGTAGGCGTACAAGGGGCTACGCAAGTACGCAGGCAAAAAGATGCTATGCCGTGCTTGCACTGGTGTGTTTGGGGGACAGGAGCCACACTGGGGCAGAGGTTCTGGCAGCTCTGCAGGGGCAGGCCGAGAGGTGGTTGACGCCACGCCAGCTTAAGCCAGGAGTGGTGGTTTCTGACAATGGCACCAACCTCCTCTCCGCCCTGCGACAGGGGCAGCTCACCCATGTGCCCTGTATGGCTCACGTCCTCAACCTGGTGGTGCAACGGTTCTTGGGCAGGTACCCAGGCTTACAGGATGTCCTGAGGCAGGCCAGGAAAGTCTGTGTTCATTTCTGCCGATCGTATAATGCCAGTGCTCGGCTGGCTGAGCTGCAAAAGGAGTTGAACCTGCCCAAGAACCGCCTAATATCTGACAGGCCCACCAGGTGGAACTCAACGTTGGCCATGCTGCAGCGACTGCACACGCAGCAGAGGGCCATCAATGAGTACCTTTGCGACTAAGGCACCAGGACAGGGTCAGGGGAGCTTGGCTTTTTTTCCCCACGCCAGTGGAGCATGATCAGGGATGCATGCACTGTCCTGTCACCATTTGAGGAGGCCACGAGGATGGTGAGCAGTGACAGTGCATGCATCAGTGACACTGTACCTCTTGTCCACCTGTTGGAGCATACGATGCGTGGGATAATGGACAGGGCACTTGAGGCAGAACAGAGGCAGGAAGAGGAGGACTTCCTTGCCTCCCAAGGCCCCCTTTATCCAGACAGTTTTCCTTGTCTCCCACCCATCACACAGGAAGAGGATGAGGAGGAGGAGGAGGATTGTGTGAGCATGGAGGTGGAGCCTGGCACTCAGCATCAGCAGCAGCAGTCTTTTAGGGATGATGTACAGTCCCAACAAACCAGTGGACTTGTACGTGGCTGGGAGGAGGTGGCTGACGATCATGTCGATCCTCAGTGACCCAGAAGACTCCGGACCGAATGCCTCAGCTAACCTGCGTTGCATGGCCTCCCTGATCCTGCAAAGCCTGCGGAAGGATCCTCGTATTCTTTGGATCAAGGAGAGGGACCATTACTGGCTGGCCACTCTCCACGGTACAAGGGTAAGGTTGCGGACCTTATCTTGCCGTCGCAGAGGGAGCAGAGGATGAGACATCTCAGGGAGGCCTTGCAGAAAGGTCTGTGCAACGCGTTCCCAGAAACTGGGAGGTTACAAACTCCTGGTCCTGGACGACGAGTTGCTGAGGCTTTGGTCAGTAGCAGAAGGAGCGGTGGGGAAGGTGGACGTCTGACCGATGCGTTCAGACAATTTTTTAGTCCGCAGCCCCAAGGTATGATCGGTTCCAACAACCATCGCCAGTGTCTGATATACATGGTGCAGGAATACCTAGGGGCAAGGTCAGCCTTGGACACCTTTCCCACCGAAAATCCTCTGGCTCACTGTGTCTTGAGGATGGATCACTGGCCAGAGCTTGCACAGTATGCAATTGAGCTACTGGCCTGTCCTGCATCCAGCGTTCTTTCGGAACGCACATTCCGTGCTGCCTGCTGGAGGCTTTGTCACCGATCACAGGGTGCCCCTGTCCACCGACTCGGTTGATTGACTGACCTTCATAAAGATGAATAAGTCTTGGATCACCACCAGCTACCAGGCACCTGAAGCGAATATAACTGAATGATTTATAATGTCACATCCCTTCAAGACTGCCTATGCTGATGCTGAGTGACTGTCCTGTTATGTTCACTGACTATCCTCTTCCTCCTCCTCAATGATCCATTCCTTGATAGCTTGGAAGAACATTTTTGTTTCTGGGTGCCACCACACCAGTACCTAAGGCACAATTTTTCAGCCCCTGTATAACAGGGGCGTGTAATTACAATTTAAAAAACAAATGCTTCGCAACAGGTCTGACTGCTGTGCTCCAAGTACAGTATCTGTGAGGGGTTGCAGTGTTATGGCACCAGCACTGTTGCCTAAGGCACCATTTTTCAGCCCCTGTTTAACAGGGGCGTGTAATTACAATTTTTTAAGCAATGCTTCGCAACATGTCTGACTGCTGTGCTCCAAGTACAGTAACTGTGAGGGGTTGCAGTGTTGTGGCACCAGCACCGTTGCCTAAGGCACCATTTTTCAGCCCCTGTTTAACAGGGGCGTGTAATTACAATTTTTTAAGCAATGCTTCGCAACAGGTCTGACTGCTGTGCTCCAAGTACAGTATCTGTGAGGGGTTGCAGTGTTGTGGCACCAGCACCGTTGCCTAAGGCACAATTTTTCAGCCCCTGTTTAACAGGGGCGTGTAATTACAATTTTTTAAGCAATGCTTCGAAACAGGTCTGACTGCTGTGCTCCAAGTACAGTATCTGTGAGGGGTTGCAGTGTTGTGGCACCAGCACCAGTGCCTAAGGCACAATTTTTCAGCCCCTGTTTAACAGGGGCGTGTAATTAAAATTTTTTAAGCAATGCTTCGCAACAGGTCTGACTGCTGTGCTCCAAGTACAGTATCTGTGAGGGGTTGCAGTGTTGTGGCACCAGCACCAGTGCCTTAGGCACAATTTTTCAGCCCCTGTTTAACAGGGGCGTGTAATTACAAATCTTGATCTAATAGTTCACAGCAGGGCCCATTCCTGCGCCCACCAAGAGTAACTGTGAGGGCTTACAGTGTTGTGGCTACACCAACATCTAATGGGGCAAATTTCTGCAGAGTATATACGGCAGGCCCCTACTTTCAAACATCCAACTTACAAACGACTCCTACTTGCAAACGGAAGGAGAAAACAGGAAGTGAGAGAAAATCTACCCCTAGGAAGGGAAATTCTATCCTGTTAGATTTAATTTGGGAAAAAGGTATCTCCTCTCTACTGATGCTTTTTTACCAATCCTTGTTTCAATTAAAACACCACTTTTCCAAAAACATTTGTCATTGGGACGGAAAGTGAGGTGAAATGTTCTGAACAGATGTGCAAAGACAGCAAATGTTACAGGGGTGATAACCCCTCCCTATGTTCTCCAAAAAGCTTAAAAATAGATTTTTTATGGATGGAGCTACACTTCATAATGTACCTGTTCAGATTCTACTTAAGAACAAACCTACAGTCCCTCTCTTGTTTGCACCGCCTATATACTGCTGTTCAGAGTATATAGGGTTGTAGGTATAGGGTTTTATTTTGGGTGCGGGGTCCCCCTTAATATCCATACAAGACCCAAAGGGGCTGGGGTGGGGAAATTTGCGCAAACTTTCGGTCCGTTCGAAGGTTCTGGTGCGAACCGAAGCCGGGGGTGTTCAGCTCATCCCTAATCTCGATATTACCATTAATATTGAAAATGATGGCACTGTTAACACGTTGTGACATCACAACGTTCTTTGCGCCATCTGCGGTGACGGCCAGGAGGCTTCCCTGGTCGCGGCCTTATGATGCAGTCAATAAGGGACTACTTCCCTGTTTGATTGCTTTGGGCGCAAATTTTGTGGCGGGAAACTTTTTGGGACCAATTTGGGCTTTAAATTGCCTAATTTCTGTTACCACTAGTTGAAGAGTCTTCTACTTTCTCCCAAGGGATTTTCGTTATACCATCACATATCGAGTAAGTTGCTCCACCTATACTTACGAGTTATTTTCTGTTTGATACTTGCCTTTAAGGCTCACTTGAACATCTGTTACATTTATATATATTTACTTGTTTTGTTTCTGTTCTTTGTACTTGATGTGTTTTTCAATAAATGTTAATATTTTTTGTATACTCTCATTGTTTGTTGTGCCTTTAAAGTCCGACCATAGGTTTTCCTCTTTTGGAACCTTTTTTCTTTATTATTTCCCTAATATTCACGGATGAGGCAATGTGAGTGCTTTCTCTCTTCTTATTCATTATCTTGGGTGGTAGACACCATTTCTTTATATCTTTGCACTCTTTATATAATAGGTTCTCTCATTTGCTGTGGGACCTATTATACTTTAGTTGGTGTGCCTTTGACGCACACTATTAGCTTTTTCATATAATTTATATAACAATTTTTGGAAAAGAGATAAATTATATTTATCAATATAAAAACATTTTTCTCTCTCCTAATGGCAGACTTTACAGGCAACTACTGGGAAGGCTTTATGTTAGGCATTAAGCAAACTTGTTGTGTTACCAAGGGTAAGGATGTGGAGATGGAAATTGTGTACCAGAAACTTATACAAATGTTTGAACGCAAAGCCAGCCTGTTCTGAGCAATATGTCGCTGAGGATCTGAACCCTAATGCCGTGTACACACGAGAGGACTTTTTGACGGACTGAATTCCGGAGGACTTTTCGACTGAGTTTCGATGGAGTTACGTCAAATCGGACTTGTCTACACACAATCACACCAAAGTCCGATGGATTCGACCGTGATGACGTACGACCAGACTAGAATAAGGAAGTTCATAGCCAATAGCTGCCCTAGCGTCGGTTTTCATTCGTCGGACTAGCATACGGACAAACAGATTTTTGGACCGGACTCGAGTCCGTCGGAAAGATTTGAAACATATTCTAAATCTAAAGTCTGTCTGATTTTTCGGCAGTAAAGGTCCGATGAAGCCCACACACGGTCAAATTGTCTGATGGATTTGTTCCATCAGACCTTTTCTGTCAAAAAGTCCAGCCGTGTGTACACGGCATAAGGGTCTTAGGGTACAGGTCTTCCCAAATAGGGGCACTCGATCCTGACTTTAAGACCCGTTGGGAATGCAACCTTCAGGATTGTTCTAAAAGAATGATGGAACTAATGGTGGAGTATTACATGCAGGAAATCAAATTGGTAGATTGTGAGATCAAACGAGAATATGATGATAATGCCTCTACACTAAATAGTCCTGATTTTGCAGACTTTGATACACATTTAAAAAATCATATCCAAACATTCACTAAGGATTTGCTAACAAAAAAAAAGACAAAATGTCTAGGGACAAATTGGCATTTGCAGGTAAAAACGCATATAACTGGCCACTTAATAACAGTCAACGAGGAGGCCGCAAACTTGCAGGTTCCCATAGGAGTACGTCCAATAAACCAAAAAAAGAAAAAGCCATTGACTCAGACTCCTCTAACAATTCTTATGCTTCACAGGGTACGCGGGTCCCCAATCGGGGGCATCAAAGAGGTTGCAGTACGAGGAAACAACAACAACAGACTGGTGATGGCCAGCAGACAGGTACTGACAAAAAACGACTAGTAGATGAGGCTATCCAACCATCAGGTAACACCTATATAGAACGACGATAGGACCACTCGTCCCTGGTAAATAGGGGGATCTCTATGTTTTCAGGTTCTAATGCACTGGGTGCCTCTTCTAATATTTCTACCATTTCTTTGCACCCTATTCCTGCTACTGAGCAGGATATTCGATCTAATATTGTGGAATGTGCACATTCCTTAATAGCATCACGACCTAACAGTATGGCCCCTGCTGGAGCGGTCAAAAAGGACTCAAAAAAATGACGGATCGATCACTTCTTCTCAAGTACAAAAAATTTCAAACATATTATGAACAGGCCACCGACATCCACCAACCCTTGTCCCTTTATCAGACATGTCTACTAGTGATTACACCTTAGTTGGCCCTACTAATGACCATACCTCAGTTGGTTCTAAATTGCAAATCATTAACTTGTCATCTCATCCCCTTAGTGAAGCGGAAATTGAAGTACTGCAGTTGGGGCTAAGCTTTTGTCTTAAATCTACAATAAATACCTTTAATATTGTTAAGGACTTGTATCTTTTTGCTAGAAAATTAATATACAAATTCATGTTTGATGCTGATTAGACATGTGCGATTAGTTTCGTACGAATCGGAAATTTGTACGAATTTTTCGAAATTCGTACATTCGTACGAATCCGAATTACGAATTTTTATTAATACGAATTCTGTACGAAATACGAAATTTCGTTTATGAAATTCCGGTCCAAATTATCCGAATCCAAACTACCAAATTACAAATTTCAACTAATATGAAAGAAATTATAGCGGATATAACGAAAGATTCAAATGAATTTGAGATTCAGTATAACTAATATCGACACTCTACGAATAATAACGAATTATCCGAAAACGTATTAATGTTACATAACACAAGTCTATTGTTTATTGTTCACCAATCACTCAGAGTAAGTACGAAATACGAAATTTCGTATTCGTAAATTAAATTTCGTATTTCGTACTTCCAATTTCGTATTTTCGTAACGATTCGTAAATATTCGTAACAATATTAACGATTCGTACGAAATTCGTATATCGTACGAATCTGAATTAAATTTCGTACACGAATTACGATTTTTTTTTTTATACGAAACGGAACAAAAAAAAACAAATTTTTTGACGGCTCCCATGTCTAATGCTGATAGACGAGGAAGGCATATCAACTCCTCTGATCAGGAGATTTGGAAGGATTTTTCGGTTGTCACATTTCGAGCAATGAAAAATCTGGTCCTTCTTTTGGAGGAGAATGATAATAATTTAGTACAGGAAGAAGAACTTGAATCTGAAGAGGCCATTGGCCTTCGGATACAAACTACACAATACCAAAACAAATTAAAATCTTTAGGCATTGCTGTTAAAAATAAATCTACTCAGTTTCCATCGTTACACACAAATTTCAATGTTTGGGACTTCCTTATCCAAACCATCAAGGAAATTGAATGCTCAGTCTCTAATAAACTGGGCAATCACAATCTAAGTTACGCCCATAAGACTGCACTTGATAATCTAAGTAGACTCTCCACCCTGGTGATCAAGCCCTCCGACAAAGGGGGTAATGTGGTGGTTCTAGACAAACTACAATAAAGAAACATGTGCTGGGATATACTCAAGAACAGACAATGGTACAAACCCATTTCAGAAAACATTATCACCAAATTTAATCAGGAATATAATGATATTATACATTCTGCCTTGTCTGACGGCTTGATCACCAGGGAGATATTTGAGGGTATACAGTCCGCTTTCCGAGAATTCCGACATTTTATGCGCTCCCGAAGACACATAAAAAAACACCCAGACGTCCTATTGTCTTGGGCGTGGGCTCAATGACAGAAAGTGCAAGTAAACTCGTAGACAAATACCTACATCCTCATGTAACTACCATGCTGTCCTATATAAAGGATACTGTGGAAGTAGTGGTGGAAGTAGTGGAAGTACCCAGCCACCCTTATCATTACACACAACGGTGTGACGAAAGCTGTTGCCACCATGGAAGAGGGCATTGCCACACTACAGCACTGGGGGATTCTCCCAGACCTAGCAGCGCACCCAGCGCACCCACCCTCAATGCCACTGCCACAACCACAGCAGCTCCAGGAAGACTGGCAAGTAGTCTCACATAAACGCAATAACAAGAAGAATGCTGGAAGTAGCTCTTGATCTAAGCTTACAGTCTACACAATTCTCTCTGGCTGAAGGAGTTCAGCCTAAACTCCAACCACCCAGTTACCAAGTTAGCAGACATGTCTGCACACGGATCGATTTACAGATCTTTTTTTACATCTGTTCAACCCACCCTTGTTTTGTTTTACTTTTTCTTTACCTCTCGTTTTAGCTACAGTGAAATACTACTCTGGACATCACCCTCCATCATCCTGGTGACATTCACTACTGCCCTGTTGCCTGAACTGCACCGGAGACAGAACTTCCTCCACCACTGTGAGTACCTGTGCACTGCACCACGCACACCTCCCTCCTCGCCTCAACAATGTCTCTCACATTTTTATCTCTGAATGTCAGGGGGCTAAACCACCCTGCTAAAAGATTTTCTATGTGGCAGGAGGCCCGCAAACACAAAGCAGACATACTCCTCATTCAGGAGACACACTTCCAACAACAAAAAGCCCCTGCATGCTCTAACAAAGCATACCCACATATATTCTCAGCTTGCACCCCGGGCAGCAAGACAGGAGGTGTTATGGTGGCCATTAAAGACACCGTATCCTTCACGCTCAAGGACTCCTTCATAGACGACAGCGGACGGTATATTATCATCACAGGAGACTTGGATAACATACCGATCACCATAGTAAACCTCTACACGCCGAACAGGCACCAAACAAGGTTCCTCAGACGAGTCTTAAAGAAAACAGAGTCCCTACTGTATGGTAGGCTCATCATTGGAGGTGACTTTAACCTTATAGCAGATCCTACGATGGACACCACCACTGCCAACCCGCAGAGACCACCTAACTTGCAACATATCCTGAACACGCATGACCTGTTTGATACCTGGAGATGTCTCCATGCCAACGAAAGGAATTATACCTTCTTTTCCACAAGGCACTGCTCGTATTCTAGAATAGATATGTTTGTAACCGATAAATGGCTATTGCAGCGGGTCCGGTCGACTGAGATACACGATATCGGGTGGTCTGACCACGCTGCAATCACGTTATCTCTCAATGTACAGGGTGTCTCTCCCTCACCCCCTATCTGGCGATGCAACGTAAAACTCCTACAAGAACCTAAACTGTTTCCTACCATATCCCAACGCATCACAGACTACTTTAGAACCAACGACACTACTGACATGAACCCTTTCTCGGTCTGGAATGCCCATAAGGCAGTCATGAGAGGCATACTTATCCAATTAGGAGCAATAGAGAAAAGAAAATATAACACCAAGCTCAATACAATACTAACTGAAATCCAGACGCTAGAAGCTGCAAACAAAACACTCCCCTCACCGACCACAGCCACCACACTATCCAACCTCAGGAGTACTTTAAGAGAACTCCTTACACAACAATTTGACAAACACCTGAGAAGGTTACAACTTAACTCATATGCTAACGCCAATAGGGCAGGTAAATACCTGGCACACAGAATAAAAGCAGCACGTACCAAAACAAAAATAGCATTCTTACTCCACCCTACCACACACAATAAAATATATAACCCAAAAGATATTGCGGATCAATTTGCTGAATTTTACGGAGCCCTTTATAACCTAAACACAGATGCTTCAACACCCCAACCGACCCCTGAAAATATCCAAAAATTTTTGCAGAAAATTAACCTTCCATCCCTGTCAGAGGAACACTTATCCATGCTTAACGCCCCATTTACTGTCCCAGAGATTGAAAAAATTACCTCTTCGTTACCAAATGGTAAATCCCCAGGACCTGATGGCTTCGGAAATGAATACTATAAGGTCTTTAACAGCCATCTTGCCCCATACCTACTCAAAGTATTCCACAAAGCTAGTGAAACGTCCTCCTTTCCTCCTGAGATGCTGAGAGCCCACATCATAACAATCCCAAACCAGGCAAAGAACCTACCACCCCAGCCAATTTCAGGCCAATATCCCTCCTAAACTCGGACGTTAAAATCTATGCCAAACTAATAGCGAAACGGTTAACCGACATCATCCCAGAGATTATACCAAAGGACCAGATGGGCTTTGTGAGGGGGAGACAGACCTCGGACGCCACACGGCGTATTATTAATATCATTCACTATGCCACGTCCACTAAAACGCCTTCTCTGCTTCTATCCATAGATGCAGAGAAGGCGTTTGACCGTGTACACTGGAAATATATGGAAGCTGTATTAACAAAATTTGGGTTTGAAGGCCCAATACTTACTGCCATAATGGCCCTATACTCATGCCCCTCGGCACAAGTCTACACATCCGGTACTCTATCCAAAAAGTTTGAGATCTCAAATGGTACTCGCCAAGGGTGTCCCCTCTCTCCAACTATATTCAACTTAATGATAGAACCGCTGGCGGAACATATGCGCACAAATGCTGCCGTAAAAGGCTTCCAGATAGGTAAGGCTAAACAGGTTATAGATCTTTTTGCAGATGACGTCATACTGCTACTAACTGAACCACTGACTTCCCTCCCAACAGCACATGAAGTCCTTTCGGAATTTGGGTCAGTTTCCTACTACAAGGTAAACTTCACCAAATCCCAGATCCTGGACCTAGGGGTGCATAAACATGTCAGGCACAGACTACAGAACTCTCTGCCATACTCATGGACCAATAGCTGCATAACATACCTGGGCATCTTAGTATCTAACAACACGTCTACTCTGGCAGACATCAATCTCAAACCACTCTTAGCCAAATTAGATAAACAACTCACTGACATAAGCAAATGTGAAATCTCTTGGCTTGGCAGGATTGCAGCCTATAAGATGTCCATACTGCCACAAATCCTTTACATCTTCCGATCTCTGCCAATTCCGATTCCAAAGCACTACATCTCTGCCCTTACGCGATCTACCTGGAAATACACCTGGGGTGGGAAAAAGGCTAGATGTCCACGCAGCAGCCTCCTACCACATAAATCCGTGGGGGGAGCTGGATATGTGGACATACAAGACTACTTATGGGCCACTAGGCTGGACCAACTAAAACACTGGTTTTAACACCCAGAACGCCCACTATGGGTCGACATTGAAAGGGCACTTTCCCCCACAAACGATCTTGTTTCCTTTCTAATGGGAGACGTCTGGGATCCTTGGGATACTGGAGGCCTACCACCAACTTTAAAAGTGAATCTCCAAGCCTGGAGATTTCTACTATCACATAGGACCACTGATAGCAAAGAGATAGCGTACGAGTTCCCAATCGAACTTTTAGAGGCCAAGATTCCATTCCTCAAAACCACTACTTTTAAAACACACAACATATGCTACATACAAGACCTGTTTACAGACTGCACTCCCAAAAGCACGGCAGCACTTATGACCGAATATGACCTCCCTAGAGACCTATGGTTCTCCTGCACGCGCATTTCCCATTTCCTGAGAGCACACCCTTTACCCACTATTGCCATACCTTTTAAAATCTGGAGATTTTACTCCAAAACAACACATTCAAACAAAGGTATATCCTTATTCTACAATTTTCTGAATAGCAAACGAGACTTTAATAAATCATCAGCTCTCAGTAAGTGGGAAAAAGACCTAAACTCTGCTTTCTCCGACGACCAATGGTTACATGCATTTAGCACGATACAAAAAGCCTCACATTGTGTAAATCACTGGGAAATGACCCTGAAGATAGCCAACAGGTGGCATTACACGCCATATAGACTCTCCATCTTCTTTCCATTATCATCTCCGCTATGCTGGAAACAGTGTGGCCACGTAGGTAACCTAATGCATACACTCTGGGAATGCCCAAGTCTAACCAGTATATGGAACAAGACCTTCCAACTACTTTCGGATCTTACAGGCATACTAACTGCCCCTAACCCCTCGCTAGCGCTACTACACATAGGTCTAGAACTCTTCCCACAAGGGGATAGGGCTATGGTGACTCATATATTGCTAGCACCAAGGACTATCATACTTCGTAACTGGAAAAGCACTACTGCCATTAATATATCCGAAGTTATAGATTTGGTCAATAAAAATCACTCTTTTGAAAGGTTAATTGCCATAAACTCGCTCCGATGCAAAAAATTTGATAGCGAATGGAAACTCTGGACTGATAAGTTTAAACATATGTGAGACAACACCTTTGACGCCAATGTTACTGTTAATGTTACTGTTAATGTCAATGTTAATGATAATAGTATAACCCTTTGTATGGTATACGCATGACACGTCACTACTGCCATCATATGGAATGTATTCACTGTAACTACAGTCTTTATAAGCGGCACTGCCGCTCACTGTACAACTCCCCCCTTTTTATTTCTCCCCCTCCCCCCCCCCCCCCATTTATGTTTCCCTCTTGATTCCCCCTCTTCATGTATTGTAAGTTTTGAAATTCAATAAAAAATATTGATTTAAAAAAAATGATACTAGCTGATCTATTGTATGGACGTTATTGGCCATGGGATATAGTAGAAACTGTCTCAAAAAAGCCTATAAGAAAGCTTGGAATCGATCGAGACGTGCAATCTTGTTCTCAAACACTACCAAAAAGGAATCTGATGTGGTGAGGCTTATCACTACATACTGACATGGACATTCGTTGTACTGTTCATTTAAGCACAAGAGACTCCATTTTGTTCTCACTGCTGAAATGTGTTCTGTAACCTTCACCTAACACACAGACACGTCTCCTCTAGAAACTCTCTACTCCCCCCCTCCCCTATCCATGTTTTACTTTTGCAATTGTTCTATTCGCTAGCTTTTAATAATATATTTCTATTTGTTTAGCTTTTAATAACGTATTTCTATTTGTTAGTTTTTAATAACATCTCACACCACCCCTTTCTTATCTGTGTATAAAATAACATGTAATAATAAATTTCGTCAGAACGGACATTTTAAACACAGTGATTGATTCCTGTGAATCTGTTCCTGCAGCTGCAGTATTAACTTTTATTTTAGAGTCCCAATCAGAAATTAGTCATAGCAGTTTTGGCGAGTCAGATATCAGGAGTTTGGCAGAGTTTCCAGAAGGAACCGCGATTCGATCGGGATCATCGGGAACGCAGACCTCTAAATGCCGGCTAGGTAAGCTGTCCTTAAGCTTGCTATATTTCTGCCTTTCCTATCTGTCGGTTCTCAAGGAAACCAGACCACTCTCGGACCTTTCTGGTTGGGTAACGTGTGCGTGTGAATGTGTTTGTGTCCCCCTTCACGGGTTGGACTGTGTGTGGATAGGGAGAATCCTCTGCAGTTCCCTGCGTTGACTCCTTGTGGGCGACCTGGGTCAGAGGTGCATGGTAGGGTCAGATAAAACTCACGGAGAAGAGAAGAGACGAGGAGGGTCTCTTAATGAGTGTTTTGTCTACTGTCATAAACCCCTTCTATCCACGTAGATAAGTGGAGACTATTCTTGTAAATCTGCAGATTTGCTGTACTATTTGTTTTAGAGGCAAGAGGGTATAGGCACTAGTAGAGAAGACTGGCCAGTCATTATGGGCATTAAAATAAGTAAGGGAATGAAGGGTAAGAGGCCTTCAGATAATGCCCAGCGCAAGATGAGCGCTAGAGAATATATGAACCGAAGGTATGGTTCCGCCTATACTGAGCCCCTAGATAAATGGGTAGAATGGACAAAGGGAACAGCTAAACCTTTAAAATCTGAAGGGACTTTTGATTTACAAGTATGGCAAACTTTTCTGCACAATTATGGCCCACTACTGTGCAGTGAAGGAACGTGGAGAATAGCTTGCACATGGGAGACAGAAGCTAAAGTAGCAAATCAAACTGGCTTGACGGAGATGTTTAATAAAAGTACTGCCCAAATTTACTACGTTTGGCCAGAAGACTCTGTAGAAGAGGACCCCCCACCTTATGTGGCTGCCAGTTTGGCTTTAAGGGGTCCAAGCACAAAAGCAAAAGAATTAGATTACATGGAACACACAAAAGATGAGCTGGGCAATATAGTAGAGAGCAGAGGTTTAACAGCCCCGTATCAACCTACAAAGAGGGATTTGTCTCATATCCTAGAAACGGATGATTGGCATAATTCAAAAGGCACATATGCAAAACTAGATCTCTCTGAACTTAAGGCTTTGGCCAGAGAAAGAGAGATAGAGTCTGAACTTCCAGGGCAAACCATAATTTCCAAATTGTGGCAGCAAGATGAAGAGAGAAGGAAGGGAGATGCTGCCCCTTCTGCCCCGGTCACAGAGCAATCTGCTTCAGTTTATCCTGTCAGAACCCAATTAGTTTTTGAAGGTAATGCTGTTGACAGTAAGTCTCAAATTAAATGGCATGTACCTTTCAGTCCCCAAGATATGAGAGCCATATTAGTATTAGATGGATTGGGAGACCCTAGAAAGAATCCAATTGGGTTTGCAAACAAACTTAGTGCTGCACAGGAAGCATATGAAGCTTCTGCTACTGACATTCATCAGCTTCTTATTAAAGCAGTGGGAAGCAACATGTCTGGCTATATACTTAAGGAATGTGGTGTAGACATCAAAACTCTAGGTAAGATGGTTAGTGGACGGGAGGTTTGTGGGAAATTGAAAGAAAAATTGCCCCAAATATATGGACAAACCAGACATGCTGAATTTATGAATGCTAAGCAAGGGAAAGAGGAAGCAGCAGGGGCTTATTGGAGGCGGTTAAGCGATATGGCTGAGGAAGCAGGCATTAATATAGAGGAAGAGAAGGTGGGAGAAACTGCAAGTCCATCAACTGGTGAAACAAAGGTTTCTTGATGGTTTAATACCCCAGTTGAAAGAGAAGTTGTTCACAGCAAGGCCTGAGGCAGGCAATATGTCTATTCGAGACGTCCTGCCTATCCTGTTATCCATAGAAAACAGGATTAACCAAAAAGACAGCAAACCCAAGGTTATGTACATGGGGAAGCAGAGAGGAAGAGGAAGAGGCAAAGGCAATTTCAGAAATCATGGCGATCGGGGACTAATCATATGCTACAATTGTGATGGGGAAGGACACATAGCTAAATTCTGCCATCTTCCTGACCGTAGACTAGAAAAGAGCTTAGAAGCACCTTATGCTGATCCCAGTACAAAAGCAGTGGATCAGGCATAGGAAAATGGCATACCAGTATCAATCATGTTAAATAGAGGAGACAATGGTCCCGAGACCAGAGTAAAAGTATTTTTACAAGAACTCCCCTATCCTGGAGGAGAAACAGAATTAACCTGTTTAATAGATACTGGTGCAAGCCGAAGTGTTTTTAATATAGAGGACTTACCTCCAGGATTATTAACTACAAATGTTATCTCTGGTGTTGGCCTAACCGGGACCTCTACTGATTTGGTCGAGTCCAAGCCACTTAAACTCAGGCTAGGACAGCAAACAGAAATTGTCAGTAAAGTGTTAGTTTCAGACACAGTTCCTACCAATCTTCTGGGAGCTGACATTTTGAACCAAATTTTAGCAAACATAGACTACACTCCTACAGGAGTCCAAGTGGTCAGTAGTCTGTCAGGAGAAGTTTTAAATTCTGCCTGTGGAGTATTTTTAATCCAAGACTCCACTCCGCCATTTCCACCAGAATTGAAAGTGATTCCCACTGAATTATGGGCCACCAGCAAATATGATGTAGGTCTGCTGGATTGCACCCCAGTCATGATAAAAATAAAACCAGGATCCCATCTCCCACAGATTAAACAGTACCCACTGAGTATTGCTCAGACTGAGGGGATAAAGGATCAAATCACTCAACTGAAAGCAGCACGGGTTGTTGTACCAATTAAGTCCCAAGTCAACACACCCCTGTTCCCAATTGCAAAGAAGCCAGACAAGAAGGGTGGGCAGGTGACATACCGCATGGTTTGAGAGCCATTAAAAATATAATTGAGGCAGATACCCCGATCGTGCCCAACCCCCACACTTTACTAAGTGGAATACCTGCCTCCAGAACCTACTTTACAGTGATTGATCTTGCAAATGCTTTCTTTTCGATGCCCCTGCACCCAGATTGCTGGCACCTTTTTTCATTTACCAATGATGCCCAAAAGTTAGCATGGACAAGATTGCCCCAAGGCTATGTGAGTAGCCCCTCTGAATTTAATACTGCGTTAAAGCAAGTATTGGACCAATGGTCCCCCTCACACCCAACCACAGTTTTGCTTCAGTACATAGACGATTTGCTTATTTGTTCTGATACAAGGGACATTTGTAGCAAAGAAACAGTAAGCCTTCTCATGTTTCTCTATAACAGTAACAACAAAGTTAGCAAAGATAAGCTACAATACTGCCAAGAGAAAGTGATCTTCCTGGGTCACTGCATTTCACATGGAATCCGTCACCTAACCCCAGATCGAGTTAAAACTCTACAAAAATTTGAAAAGCCAAGAAATGTACGGCAACTACGTGCCTTCCTGGGGTTAGTGGGATATTGTAGGGACTGGATTCCGAATGCATCAGAACTTTTGGCTCCTCTATATGAGGCTACCACTAGAAATCCTTTCAACCTCACATGGGAAAATGAATTGCAGATGAAGGAGCTTATTAAAATTTTGTCTGAAGCTCCCGCCATTGGACTTCCTGACTATACTAAAACTTTCTCATTGTTCTGTCATGAAGTCAATGGATTTGCTGCAGGTGTACTCACCCAGCTACATGGAGACAAACAGAGGCCTGTGATGTATGTATCGGCCTCATTAGACCCCGTCATCAAAGGCTCCCCCAGTTGTATGCGAGCCATAGCAGCCTGCATTTTGCTGCTAGACAAAGTAACTGAGCTTGTACTAGATTCTGCTCTGATCCTGTATGTACCACATGCAGTACAGGAAATCATGAATCAAGTAAATACCAGACATGTGTCTGCCAGTAGATTTGACAAGTACCAGTCTGCTCTTTTTGCTCCATCGAATTTAACAATCAAACGATGTGTTACTTTAAATCCGGCAACTCTTCTTCCTATAATTGATGAGGAAGATGCAACAAATGGTACTGATGTAGAACCCGAGAGTTTCTCTCATGATTGTATGGCTCTGATGGAGGTAGAAAGGGCCTCTGTCACACCAGCAAAAGATGAGCCTTTATCAGATTGTGACACACACTTATTTGTAGATGGTTCCAGATTTTACACTGATGATGGTCAGCCACACACAGGGTTTGCTGTAACCACTACAGACACCATTTTACATCAGGAAGCATTGATACCCCAGATGTCAGCACAGGAAGCGGAGTTGTGTGCTGTAGTCAAAGCATGTCATCTCCTAGAGAATCAAAGGGGAAACATTTACACTGACAGCAGATATGCATTTGGAATAGCTCACGATTTTGGGCCTATCTGGAAAGCACAGAATTTTCTGACTAGTGCAGGGAAGCCAGTGAGACATGCAAAACTCATAGAGCGGCTATTTGAGGCCTTTCAGAAACCAGCAGAAGTTGCCATCTTGAAGGTAAAAGGGCATGCAAGGGGAAATGACATGACAGCCAGAGTAAATGCTTTGGCGGACCAAGCGGCAAAGGGTGCTGCCCTTATGGCATTTGGAGTCACACCCACTGTAGGGGTCGCCCAGGTAGCGGGGTCAGATTCCCCTCATCAAGAGCAGTGGGATGTAGAAACTCTAATTCAGTTGCAGAACCAGGCCCCTGATGAAGAGAAGGATAAGTGGATAAAATGTAATGCTACCCAAAATCAGCAGGGCCTGTGGAGCGCTGACAACAGGTGGTGTCTACCCAGGAGTTTGTACCCAGTTTTAGCACAACTGGCACATGGCGTCAGTCATCTTGCTAAGGGCGCGATGGTGGCACTTACTGACTGCTATTGGATAGCACCTGGATTTAGTGCATTTGCAGCCAGGTTTTGTGCTTCATGTCTCACTTGTGCTCTGCACAATGCAGGAAGGCCTGTCCATGTTCCCCAAAGGCATTCTCCTAAGCCAGATTTCCCTTTCCAAAGAATTCAAATAGACTACATTCAGATGCCCAGAATAGGCACCTATGAGTTCGCTTTAGTTTGCATTGACATGTTTTCGAGCTGGCCTGAATGCTGGCCAGTAGCCAAAGCAAATACAAAAACAACAGCAAAGAAAATTTTGAATGAAATAGTTTGTAGATATGGAGTTCCTGAAGCTATTGAGAGTGACAGAGGAACCCATTTTACTGGGGAAGTAATGAAAGAGGTAATGGAAGCCCTTCACATACAGCAAGCTTTCCATACACCTTATCATCCACAAAGTAGTGGTAAAGTTGAGAGACTTAATGGAATTTTGAAAAACAGATGTGCAAAAATTAAAGCAGATACGGGAAAAGGATGGGTGGAAGCTTTGCCATTAGCCCTATATTCTGTAGGAACTACCCCTAAACAACCACATGGGCTGTCCCCCTATGAGATTTTGTTTGGAGGGCCACCCAAAACAGAGCTATATTTTCCCCAACAGTTGCAGGCTTCTCACTCTAGTCTGTTAGAATATGTTCAGATTTTGCAAATAACATTGAATAAAATACATGAAGGTGTTTATAAATCTATCCCCGACCCAGATTCTGTTTCAGGTATTCACAGAATCCAGCCAGGTGACTGGGTAGTGGTCAAGCGACACGTCAGAAAGCCACTAGAACCAAAATTTGACGGACCACATTTGGTGCTTTTGACGACCGGTTCCGCTGTCAAGTTGGAAGGAAAGCCTACCTGGATTCACGCCAGTCACTGCAAGAAAATCCTGAAGTGATGATATCCTTTGAAAAAATTATGACGATGTTTCTTTTCTTTTTGTTGTTTGTGAAAACTGAGACATGGGAAAATAACCCTTTCATCCAGATGTTAAAATTGTATGCAACCCATAGCAACGCTAGTAACTGCTGGGTGTGTTCTCACCTAAATCCCCAAACAGGAACAATACCCATGATAGCAGTGCCTCTCAAATTCACTGATCTAAACAGGACCAGAATAAATGGCTCATACATGGTCTCCACAGCTAATGAGCACAGATCAGTGACTTTGATGGTTTCAAAACAGATAGGCACTCCACAGATTTGTTTAAACATTACATGCCCAGTTAAAACTACATGTAAACGGTTGGGCAATTCAGATTGCACCGGAGCAAAAATTACAGTTTATGGAGGAAACTATGGTCAATATTATCATATCCCAGATCCAGAACTAAATAGAACCCTTTATAGTACAAATTGCTCACAGTTCCCAATATGTCAAAATATCGGTTACCTGGGATTCCAGGTTATTGCTTCCAGTTATTTAGAAGCAGGCATACCATCCATACGTAGAGGGTTATATTATATATGTGGAAATAAAGCTTACGCCTGGCTTCCTGCTAATGTTACAGGTACATGTTATATTGGGAAGTTAGCACCTGCTTTGGCTGTTCGCAAAGATACAGTGCGTCCAGATCAAAGTCCAGAATACCCTTTAGTGTTCAAAAGAGAGCTGTTCACTGAAGGTGACATGGCATGGTCATGGTTTCCTTCCTGGACAGGATGGGGAATTGAAGCAATGAAAAGAATAAATAATTACACTAGAATTGTAGATGAAATTATTAACCTTACAACCACTGATATAGGTTTATTAAGTGAAGAAATGGCTCAGATTAAAAAAGTAGTATTAGAGCACAGATTAACTCTAAATTATCTCACTGCAGCTCAAGGTGGGATGTGTAAGTTGTTTCGCACTGACTGTTGTATATACATTTCTGATAATGAGGACATTATTAAAGGGCATCTTGCTAAGATAAGAGAACTACAGAATAAGGCCAGAGATATTGCTAAAGATGGATGGAACCCCTTTAAGGGTTTAGGAGGTGTTGGTGATTTTTTATATAGCATAGCAACATGGTTACAGAAACTAGGCGCTTACATTGTGATGTTCCTATTTCTCATATTTGTCATTTACTTCCTCATCAGGCTGTGCCTCTGTGTGACTACCCGCTGTATCAACAAATTGTCCACCAGCCCTGATGAACCCGTTGTTATGAGAAAGCTAGGAGAGAACTGAACAGGACGCCGCCTCTCTGCGCCAATGTAACAGGAGTTACCAGCAATCAGCTGAATGTAACGCGGAGAATAATGGTGTCAAATAAACAAAAGGGAGGAAATGACATGGACATTCGTTGTACTGTTCATTTAAGCACAAGAGACTCCATTTTGTTCTCACTGCTGAAATGTGTTCTGTAACCTTCACCTAACACACAGACACGTCTCCTCTAGAAACTCTCTACTCCCCCCCTCCCCTATCCATGTTTTACTTTTGCAATTGTTCTATTCGCTAGCTTTTAATAATATATTTCTATTTGTTTAGCTTTTAATAACGTATTTCTATTTGTTAGTTTTTAATAACATCTCACACCACCCCTTTCTTATCTGTGTATAAAATAACATGTAATAATAAATTTCGTCAGAACGGACATTTTAAACACAGTGATTGATTCCTGTGAATCTGTTCCTGCAGCTGCAGTATTAACTTTTATTTTAGAGTCCCAATCAGAAATTAGTCATAACAACACCAGACCATACACTGTGCCTTTGGCCAATAATCCATCATCAAACAGGGCGCTGACATTCCCAGAAAAAAAAAGAGGAAAAATGTGTATATGGCTGACCCCCTGACACATTACATCAGAAGGGGTGGGGTCAACTGGTTACATCACTGGGTGGCCCCACCCTTGGCTATATAACAGCTGTCACAGCGAAAAGGCTGCAGTCAGCCTTATCAGGGTTACTGAGCCAGAGATGTAAGAGATCGCCCTCCTCTCTATGTTAGACTTCATCACCAGGTACGTGACACTTTCCAAATGGGAAATCAGTGCTTCTGGAGGATTTGGGACAGATAAAAGAGTGCATCTGTCCACAGATTCCGTTGACAGGCTGACATTTGTCAAAATGAATCCGTGCCGGATTAGCAGCAACTGTCAAGCCCCTGATGCCAATGTTGCTGATTAAGTGTTATTGGGATCTCAAAATCCTGCAAGACTGTCTAGGCTGCCTAGCGTTGTGGGTATTGATTTTATCTTGAAGTATTTTTTTTGGTATTCATGTGTATAATTATCAAATTTCAATTTTTTACAGCAAGGCCAATTCTTGCTTTCATCAAGAGTACCTCTAGAACAGGGGTCTTCAAACTACGGCCCTCCAGTTGTTCAGGAACTACAATTCCCATCATGCCTAGTCATGTCTGTGAATGTCAGAGTTTTACAATGCCTCATGGGATGTGTAGTTCTGCAACAGCTGGAGGGCCGTAGTTTGAGGATCCCTGCTCTAGAAGGTTACTGGGTAAAGGCACCACCAACATCCAAAGACCAATTTTTCTGCAACTGTTGACCATGGCATCAAATAATTTTTTTAAAGCAAGGCCAATTCTTGCTTTCATCAAGATTACCTCTATGGGATTAAAGTGCGAAGGCACCACCAACACCAGACCCCACTTTTTCTGCAACTGTTTGACAGGGGCATCACATTTCAATTTTTTACAGCAAGGCCAATACTTTTTTCATAAAGAGTACCTCTATAGGGTTACGGTGTGAAGGCATCACCAACACGCAAAGCCCAATTTTTCCGCACCTGTTTGACAGAGGCATCAAATTTCTATTTTTTACAGCAATGCCAATTCTTGCTTTCATCAAGAGTTCCTCTAGAAGGTTATGGGGGGAAGGCACCACCAACACCCAAAGACCAATTTTTCAGCAAATATTTGACTGGGGCATTACATTTATTTTTTTGCACAACAAGGTCAATTCTTGCTCTCATCAAGATTACCTCTAAAGGGTTATGGTGTGAAGGCACCACCAACGTCAAACCCCACTTTTTCCGCAACTGTTTGACAGGGGCATACAATTTTTATTTTTTACAACAAGGCCAATTCTTGCATTAACCACTTCACTTCCGGACCAATTGGCAGCCAAAGGACCAGGCCCCTTTTTGCGATTCGGCACTGCGTCACTTTAACTGACAATTGCGCGGTCGTGCGACGTGGCTCCCAAACAAAATTGGCGTCCTTTTTTTCCCACAAATAGAGCTTTCTTTTGGTGGTATTTGATCGCCCCTGCGGTTTTTATTTTTTGCGCTATAAACAAAAATAGAGCGACAATTTTGAAAAAAATGCAATATTTTTTACTTTTTGCTATAATAACTATACCCAAAAAATATATAAAAAAAACATATTTTTTCCTCAGTTTAGGCCGATACGTATTCTTCTACATATTTTTGGTAAAAAAAATTGCAATTAGTGATTATTGATTAGTTTGCGCAAAAGTTATAGCATTTACAAAATAGGGGATAGTTTTATAGCATTTTTATTAATATTTTTTTTTTTACTAGTAATGGCGGCGATCAGCAATTTTTATTGTGACTGCGACATTATGGCGGACACATCAGACATTTTTGACACATTTTTGGGACATTTGTCATTTATACAGAAATAAGTGCTATTTAAATAGCACTGATTCCTATGTAAATGACAGTTGTAGTGAAAGAGTTAACCACTAGGGGGCGGGGAGGAGTCAGTGTGACGTGTTGTGTTTTTTTTTACAGTAGGGGGCGTGGCTGTACGTCTGACGTCATTGATCGGCTTTCCCGATGACAGGGAACAGCCGATCAATGACAGGCAGTGTAGGAAGCGCGGGGAGAGGTTTGTTTACACAAACCTCTCCCCGTTCTTCAGCTCCGTAACCCGATCGCGGGATACCAGCGGCGATCGGGTCCGCTGGTCCCGCGGCCGTGGTCACGGAGCTCCCGACCGGGTCGCGAGCGCGCCGCTGGCGGCGCGCGCGCGACCCTCGGGCAGGCTAGTTAAAGGGGACGTACCCGTACGTGCTTTTGCCTGCCCGTGCCATTCTGTAGACGTATATCTACATGAGGCGGTCGGGAAGTGGTTAAAGTAAGTACCTCTAGAACACAGGTGTCAAACTAGCAGCACTCCAGCTGTTGCAAAACTACAAGTCCCATGAAGCATTGCAAGGCTGACAGTTACAAGTATGACTCCCTCTATAGGGTTATAGTGATGTCACGTGATGTCAGAAGAAGGGCGGTGCCATTGGCAAATAGTATAACAACTATACACCAGTTCTCCAAACAACTAACCATCAAAAGGGAACTAATTAGCATTTTTTTGGAAGATTATGATAAAAATTTTCACAAATGTGTAAAAGCCACACATTGTAACCAAGGTGTCACCAAGACATGGTAAAATTAAAAAGCCATACCCTATAATATGTTTATCTTACATAAATAATCAAATATTGTCTTTAAAATCATTTAAATAGGGGTTCAATAAAATCAACACAACAGACACGTCCAGAATATGTTTCATTATTTTATAATCTGCCATAAAAAGGAATAATAATAAATCCTTACATCATTATCTACTTCAGAGAGATCTTAATTTATTAACATGGCATCCAGCACTAGTTAATCCCTTCCAAATTATGCCTCTTATTTTCTAGATTTCAACCAGTGGCAAAAACTCAGTGTGAAGCCAATGAAATATGCCAAATCTATGTAATAATTATGTAAAACAGGCATTAATATGTAAATACACACTGAAAAGCAATATATTGCAATAGAGGCTTTCAAAGCCAAAGAAAATATGACAGTTCAGTTCCACTTGTTCTAACCTACCTGAGGCTGTAATGCCTTTACTACAAATACATAAATACATAATGTATATAAATTAATGTGATAATATCCTCTAATATACCAAAATAAGGTGGAATGCCTTGCATTATATCAGAAGAAAGATCAGCTTAAACAGTAACTGCAGTAAAAGGGGTAACCCAATAATAAACACAGGAACAAACAATTGGTAAGAGAGGTTCTAACACTGCCATTCCCTCTTATTGCCTGTGAAGGGCCTTGTCAAAATCACTGGGCAGAGAGGAGAAGAATGACCTGGCTGACAGCAATGTAATAAAACACAGTAGAAATAGAAAAATCTAAAAAAAAAAATAGTAAAAAAAAATCTTAATCACTGGCCAGTAGAGGATTAAATATACAGTCTTCATTGGTGTGCCCTTCAAACTCGAATTTTAGTGCTTACTCTCTTAGTAAGAGTATTTGTAATCCACAAAATCCACAAGGAGATGGCCCTAAGCATCCTGGTAGGATTCTCCAGGCCACAGCAAAGTTCCAGAGGCATAGATCTTGAAGCTTGTAAACCCTGTTGAAAATGTTGCCCCCCCACTACCACCCACCACTTTCACTACCACCTGGGGTTCCACCACTACTTCCCACTTCCTGCCTGCCCCCAGCTTGTGTGCACAGTTTAGCAGGGCTGAGTTGGCCAAGGGGGATGGGCTGTATTGGGCTGGGTGGGGGACTGAGCAGAGAGTCCACCCCGGGGGGAAAGAGCTTGCCCCATCAGTATGTGTAGGTAAAAACTGAAACTTAGAGGGCCCAGTATGAGCCTGGGCCCTCTGAGTTTACTGAATTACATATGCAGGGTGACATGGCTAGCACTTTCCCCCTGCAACACACTGTAAAACAGGGTTAGGCAACCTTTTAGAGGCAGAAATCTACCTGAACAACATGAAAGAGATCAAAGATCACAGAGGTTCAGTGCCCTTTAAAAAAAAAAGAAATTAACTAGCAAGGCCTAACTAAATAGTAAGAAAAACTTAGAAAAATATAATAAAACAAATGTTGCTGTAAAATTATAAACTTATCCTACCTTAAGATAAGATGGGATATTGTCAGTCAGTAGAGCAGTGGACAGTGTGTGGATGGTTTCCATAGGACAGAGGATGGTGTCAGTAGAGCAGTGGATTGTGTCAGTAGGGCAATAAACAGTGTCAATAAAGAAGTGGCCGGTGTCAGTAAGGCAGTAGATAGTATCAGTAAAGCAGTGGGCATGTCGGTAGGTCAGAGGTTGGTATCAGTAGGGCAATGGATGGTGTCAGTCAGTAGAGCAGTGGACGGTGTCAGTATGGCAGAGGTTGGTGTCAGTAGGACAGAGGTTGGTGTCAGTAGTGCAGTGGATGGTGTCAGTATCCCAGTGTATGGTTTTTATTTTTTTTATTTTTTACAATTTATTTTTATTTTTTATACTGCTCTTTATTGAACATTATAAACAAGGTAAGTACAGCATATACGACAAGCCATTCAAACAGAATACAAATCTAAGCTTTCAAAAACATATACTCGCCTCCATCACAGAGGTAACATATACATAGTATCAGGATAACATTCATGGTTGCATAAACAAGAACAAAATTGGGCTAAGCTAGGGCCACCTCCGAGGCCATTGCTGCATTATTTATTTGTGGGAAAAGCCACCAACGTATGTATACAAGTTGGGTGGCATAATAATACAATTGTAAATTTGGTAACGCTAAACCACCCTGGGAGGTTGGCAGCTGCAGAGTAGCTAAAGAGATTGTGGGATTATTAGGGTACCATAAGAATGAGGATAGTAGAGAATCCACCTCTTCAAAAATGTGTTTTGGGATGTACACTAGGCTATTGGACAGAACATATAAAAATGTAGGCAAAATTATCATTTTGAACAAGTTTATGTTCACTCGTAATGTCAAGGGCAATTTTTCCCAACCATTGATTTTGGTTTTTAATAAAGCTACACAGCGAAGGAAATCATTACTTTTTTTTTTCTCAAAAAAGTTTTTCTTGTTTTTCACACAAGTAAGGTTACAATAGGCATTGGACATACATATTGAATATGGACAATATGAACATGAACAGGGAGGAAAAGCAATCAGGTATGTTAAATTTTACATTGTTAACACGTAAATCTATATTAATATCATATAATTTAACCGACAATTTGGGTATTTCAAGTATAGTCTTCCTGAGACTGTAGGTCTGTAGAGGGTCCTGTGTTATACTCGTCCTGTCTCATGAAAAAATATGTGTTTGGGGGTGTAAGTGTTATGGTTCGAAGTATATGTTAATGAATAGCCCCTTGGGGTTTTGCAGTTATCCTCTCTATTTAGAGTGGGATCATGCGATATTCAAGCAATGTTTGCAATTTGGTAAGGACTTATGACTGGATATATGTGGCTTGTGCTGTCTGTGTCATCCTGTTAAAGTCAACAAATAAATATAGGTTATATATTTATCAGGGTGGGGGGGTAGGGGAGAAGTGGGGCAGGCTGTGGGGAGTGAGTATGGGATGGGTATATGCTAAAATGGAGGGGGAGGTTAATGGTATGGGCTTATATAAATGAGGAGTATATTGAGAGAAGAGAGAAAAGTGGATGAGGGAGGGATGGTATTGAGGATATTGAGATTTGGGTAGTATGTTGTGATGTGGAAGTATCTGTGTATCTCTCTTGCTTCCCTCCTCAGGAAGGGGCTCCCATGAGACTCATGCCAGCTGATTAATGTTATGAGCAACTGATAAGTCCATTCACTCAGTAGTTTTGGAGTTTGTGTTAAAAGGTGTTGAAGCTATGTATGTATTGTACTGGTAAGTGTCAGGATATTTGAGTTCAAGTCTTTTCTGATTTGGGGAAAAAAGGTGGGAGTATTCAGTTGTTGTTCGATAATGTGTCCAACATGCCCATTTTATACTGAATTTGTGTGGAGAGTCTCTTGCTATATAAATGAATTCTTCAATTTCAGCGATTCTGTTAATTTTGTTGTACCATTCTTTGATGGAGGGGGGTGTTTGAGATTTCCAATGAGTAGGAATGCACTGTTTTGCTAAGTTGATCATGTGCATCGCAAGTGATTTGTGATATGTTCGGTGTGATAGATGTGAGTGGTGTAGTAGAAATTGAGAGGTTTTTTTTCCAGATTGTAGGTGGTGACTTGCGTGATTATCCTGTGTACTTCTGTCCAGTGTCCAGAACGTTTGGATATAGGGGCATTCCCACCATATGTGAAGTAGGGTTCCTGGTTGGTCTGTACACCTCCAGCATTCCTCTGGAATTGCTGGATTTATTTTATGTAGTAAGGCGGGTGTGCGGTACCAAAGAGTTTGGATTTTGAATCCATTCTCCTGGGTAGTCACATTGATAGATCCCTTGTGAATGTTGAGATAAATTTTCCCCACTCTTCCGGCGAGAGAGCTATAGACAGGTCTCTTTCCCAAGTGGTACACATGGTCAAGTTATTAGGTTTACGGGGGCGCATGCGCGGCGCAGCGGTTAGGAGAAGGAGCTCCGGGACCTTCGGAGACTAATAGCACTCCCCGGGACTACTATTATACCCAAACCACAGCTCTAAAAGTAAGCTCTCCCTCCCGAGGGACCATCTGTGCATGCCGACAGGCAAAAAATCTAAACCTAAAACCAGCGGTCACTTACCAACTATCTGCTGCGGGCCCGCGAACAGGCCGGGATGTCGCAAAATGGCGACCAGTCAAAGACCCCACCGCGTGAGGCAAGCTCCACAGCTCACTGCCCGCTGCAGCAAGGTGAGCAGACTGCACAATTGATGAAAGCGGACCTGGAGGATAGCCTAGCAGCCATGTACGACAGGCTTGCCAGAAAGTTCCAGGCGGAACTACATAAGACTACCAGCACCCTCTCCCAAGAGATTTCCATGCTGGGCAATCGTACAGACCTCCTCGAGGTCAAACATGACGAACTTCACCTGGCCTACACAGACCTTAGAAGGGACCACGAGTCGCTAGCAGACGCGGTTGTCCAGCTCCAGAACCACATGGAAGATCTCGACAACCGCAACAGAAGGAACAATATCAGAATCCGTGGGGTTCCGGAGTCGGTAACGGACCTGACAGACGCGATCAACAGATTGTTCCACTCCCTCCTGCCGGAGCTTCCTGGGGAGTCGTTCACATGCAATCGTCTGCACAGAGCGATCAGGCCCAAACCACCGCCATAAAAACCTCTGAGAGACATCATCATGTGCTTCAAAGACTATCTGACAAAAGAGGAAATCCTCAAAGCATCTTGTAACTCCCCTCATATCATGCTGGACGGCCTTCCCCTCCAGATTTACCCTGACATCTCCCCGGTGACGCTGGAGAAGCGCAGGAGGATGAAAGAAATAACGACCGTTCTCCAGTCAGCACAAATACGATACAGATGGGGGTTCACGTTCAAGCTGATTATCCCACACAATGGCACCACCTACATCACTACCACCATCAAAGAAGGCAAAGAAATCCTGATCAAACTCGGCCTCCTGGAACCACAGCACGCTGTTAGACTACCCACCACTCCTCGTCCTTTGCCGATCTGGGCCACCCCTTCGCCTCAAAGAGACAGCAGATCCCGCAGGCCACCCCTTTAGCCAGAATACTGACAAGCTGGGACACCATGGATGAACTCCTTGTTTCCCTGACACATGATCTACACGACAGCTGAAGGACCGATCTCTCCGATCGTTCAGGTTTACTTTTTGCTTTTCCTTTTGATTTTGATTTTTTTTTACCCCCAACCTTGCCTTTTGTCGGCACAAGAACTTCTACCAGCAAAATAAAGTCTCCGACCCCCCCCCGGAGAGCCTCTGTTTGCCCGTTCGTGGTTTACCCCCCCACACTTGATCAGTACGGATTCTCTCCATCACCCATTCTGAGCGTGACTCTGAGTGAGAACCTGGATGTGTTCTCTCTCCCCTGCTCACCTTCCAGTTCCCTCCTCTATTTTTACTGGGGATTTCCGTGAGGAGCGAGTGTGTTGTTGGACATTCTTGTCCATTTCAAAAATCTCAGGTAGTCTGGATGGTGTTTTCCACCAGACCCCATAGTGGTTTTACAGTTCTAAAGTTTGCTATTTTGTATTTTTTATGCTGTTTTCTTTCTACCATTTCATCGAATCTGCTTATTTTAGAAGTATTCATTACAAGGGCTATATACATGTTTTGCCTAAGCATAATATATTGTGGGATACCCTCTGGCTTTGGACTCCATATTGCTGTACCCATCTATCAGTATCACTGAAAAGGCGATCTGATCCCCCTCCATAATGGGTCTACACATAATATTGCATAATGTGAGGGGATTTAACTCCCCCCAAAAGAGAAGAAAAGCCTTCAGATTTTACAAACACATGAGGGCAGACATTATTTTATTACAAGAGACCCACTTCTCTACCACATCCCACCCATGCTTTTTTGACAAAGCATATAAGCTTAATTTCTTCACCACATTTGAGTCCAAGGCCAGAGGGGTAGCAATATTTATAAAAAATAATGTTTCTTTTGACATATCCCGTACCTACAAATAGTAGATTCCTAATACTTCAAGGGCATATTAGAGGTAAGGCAATCACCATTGCCAATATATATGCTCCTAACTCAGCTCATAGTAAGTTATTCACGGAATTTCTACAAACATTGGATAGATACATCTCCCCTCACCTGGTCATAGGAGGAGATTTTAACTCGGTAGCACACCCACTACTTGATAGAAGTAGGACCTCCCATTACGCCAACACATTCCCTAAATCATTAACGAAGGCCTTGTCCACCCTTCAGCTCTTAGACACCTGGAGAGCTTTGAATGTAGGGACTTGAGAATATACCCACTACTCTAACCCCCATGGAAGCTATTCAAGGCTCGATTACATTCTCTCTTCCCCTATCCTAGTAGCCAACTCAGCCAAAGCGGATATAAAGGTGGTCTCCTTACAAACAACACACGTGGGCTTATCGCCATCAGTGGCCACATGGAAAATGAATGACTCTCTGTTGTCAGACCCTGCAATCTTCGCACAAATTGCTAAAAATCGAGAAGAATATTTTCGTCTTAACAACACAGAAGGTATATCCCCTCACACTCTCTGGACGGCCCACAAAGCAGTCCTGCGGGGCCAATTAATCAAAATCGCAAGTAGAAACAAAAGACAAAAGCTAGCCAACATCAACACTCTCTCCCAAGACCTCCATAATCTATATCATATTCATGCCCAGGCTCAATCTCCAGACATCTTGTCACAAATAAACCAAGAGAGGAACAAATTAGACTCTATCCTCTCAGATAACACTGAAAAATCTTTAAGGTGGTCAAAAGCAAAGTTTCTGTTGCACAGCAACTCTGCATCGGGTATGTTCTCACGTAAATTGCATCAATCTCTCCAACCCACACACGTATACAAACTTAGGAACAGTTCTAGCCACTTGGTAACACACCCCAAGGAGGTCTTACAGATATTTGCTTCCTTTTACCAGTCCCTGTTATCCCCCCCTGACGCCCCCCCCCCCCCGGCTTCAGGACTCCCCCAATGGCTTGACTCCCTACAACTCCCCCGACTCACAGAGGAACAGCCATCTATTCTTAATGCCCCTTGCACTGAACAGGAAATCTCTCTTATTATTAAATCCCTTAAAATCTCCACCACCCCTGGTCCAGAGGGGTTCACCTCTCTGTACTATAAAAAATTTGTACACTTGTTAGCCCCACAGTTAAATAGAGTAGTAAACCACACCTTCCAAGGATACAAGCCCCCAGCAGAGATGCTCTTCGCCAACATGACCTTGATCCCTAAACCGAATAAAGACCACACACTTCCCCAGAACTTTAGACCAATTTCCGTTCTAAATAATGATACCAAAATTTTAGGTAAAATACTAGCAAATAGACTAGCCCCCATAATCACATCTCTAATAGGCCCCCGAGCAAACAGGTTTCATCCCCAATAGACAGATTACAGACAACATTAGACTAACGACGAACATTATTCAGGACGCTGACATCTTCTCCCGTAAGGTCCTGATTTTAGGCTTGGACATACACAAGGCCTTTGATAGTGTCTTGTGGCCATATATGGACCAGGTCTTAGACAAATTCGGTTTCACTGGAAAATTTGTACATGGCTTCAGGGCACTATACCATAACCCCCAGACTAAGATCAAACTCCCAGGTTGCTCCTCTGAATACTTCGCCCTTGGCAGAGGTACACGTCAAGGATGCCCCCTATCCCCTCAGGTGTTCGCCCTGGCGATTGAGCCACTCGCCAGGGCGATTATTAGTAACCCAAACATAAAAGGTTACATAAAAGGAGAGGGGGAATACAAAATCAGCTTATATGCAGATGACGTATTAGCTTTTCTGCCAGACCCGATTGTCTCCCTCCCCAACCTACTTAACACACTTCAGACTTTCCAAGGCTACTCTGGTCTGGGAGTCAACACCACACTTAGACAAACATTCGGCCTATCTTTATCCAGTTCTACCTTATCTTACCTAGGAGTTCAACTAGCCCCCTCCCTTAAGGAGATCTACAATGCCAATTATCTAAAGGCATTTGCTATGACCAGACTATGGCTCAGATTGTGGTCTACTTTCCCTATTTCATTACTGGGTAGAGTGATAGCCATTAAGATGTCAATACTACCGAAGCTTTCATATTTCTTCAGAGCCTTGCCCATCTACGTTTCACGTCAGACGATACTATCTCTTCAAAAAGATACCAATGCCTTTATCTGGCGCAATAAACGCCCCCGATTTGGTAGGTCTCTGGCGTACAGGCCTATGTCGCAGGCGGTCTGGGCCTACCAGATATCTGGCTCTACTACATTTCAGCCAGGCTGGCCCAAACAGCCCAGTGGCATGCCCCCTCAGGCGGAATTCCCTGGTTACAGTTTGAAACACAAGCCATCCGCCCCTTTTACTTACCAGGCCTTTTATGACAAATTAACCTGAAACCTAGAGAGTTAGGTTCCCTGAACAACATAGTAGGACAATCCTTACAAATTTGGTCATTGTATTAAGCAAAATTTAAACTAAGATCCCCTACTCCCCCCCCCCCAGGCCTCGTTTCTAGGGGACAAGAGTTTCCCCTTAGCCTTTAACTCCCCCAGAACATTCACCTGGTGGATACAACAATTTTTAATTACCCTGAAATCCCTCACAAATCGCCTAGGCTTCCTCCCTTTCACTGACCTTCAAACCCACTTCCAGATTCCCAAGGAAGAATACTATAAATTCCTACAAATCCGACACTTCTATGAGACCTATTTCAAACGCGACTCTGCCACTTCCCCTAGTTTCTTTGAACAACTCTGTCTGACACAATCAAGAGATAAGGGAACCATATCCTCAGTATATAAATACCTTTTAGACCTTCTAGAGAAGTCCACTGCCAAGGTCTGTTGGGAGTCGGACTTAGGCATCAATCTTACGAGCGAGGTCAGACATGCTGACTAACTTACACAAATGTTCTAAATCCATTTCCATTAAGGAAACAATCCTCAAGGTTCACACCCGATGGTACCTCACCCCTGACAGGGTACACAAATGCTACCCCACTGCCCCTGAGAACTGTTTTTGGGGTTGCCAGGAGGTGGGCACATTGTTGCACATCTTCTGGAGCTGCCCTCACCTCCAACATTTATGGAACCAAGCTTCTGTCAAAGTTGCAGCCATCTCAGGCACTAACATTGAATTGACGGCACCGATATGCCTTTTATTCGCCCCTATCCCCGGCATCCCCCCTCCCACCCTTAATCTGATTAACACATTGTTTTGTGCAATCCAGTGGACTGTGGCTCTCAATTGGAAATCTCAGTCGGTCCAATGGGCCCAAGTCATGCAAAGAATGGAAGCCATCCGTCTTATGGAAAGATTATACCACACTATAATGGATACCATGCACATATATGACAACAAATGGTCGGATTGGCTATTAGATCAATTGCTACATATACCTGATGCCCACCCACCTCCGCAATAACAGAGAGCACAATACTTTCAGGTAACGCGGATGCTTATTCCACAATCCACCCGAGTAGACATATAGTCACTTTCACATCATGATATCTTGGTAGAAATTGTTATATTTTTCTTTGTTCAAGGTTATAGTTTTGTATGTTGTTTAATAATGACAGTTTTTAAGACAAAAACCTAGATGAGAATTCCTATCCCTTTTGAACACTCGGATGACAGAGTACCCCAGTTTAATAGTCACATACCTTTCTGGAGCATTATCTATATCCTTGTCAGTTCTCCGTATGTGATATAGGATGTTATGCAGCAATATGTTAAGATTCGGATGTTGTTATTGCAAAACTGATTGTATATGATCCTATGTATCTGTCTTACCACCTTCTCATCAATAAAAAATGTTTGTATTAAGTTATTAGGTTTACAGTCTGTGAAGAGAAGAGAGTGTGTAGCTGATATCAAGTGCATCTGGGGTGTTTTCTGGGAGCAAAGGTGCTCAAAAGGAGTCAATTGTCTGGAACAGGAAGATTACCTGTCTAGGTTTCTTAAGACATGTGTGATCATAAGATATGTCCATTCTGGTATCTGAGGTTTGTCAAATCTAGAGGAAAGTTGAGATGCCGAGGGGAGTTTCTCTTGGTTGTAAAATTTGTGGGCCAAGATCTTTCCGTCAGGCCAATTTTGTGCTAGGAAGTAAGCATGCATACCTGGGGGAAAGTCCGGGTTCAGTCTGATTGGAGTCATTAGGCCTTGGATTGTCGAGATGGAGGAGCATTTGCAAGTCATATGAAAGCATTGGATTGTTGGTCTGATTAGAGGGTGGGGCTTTAGTTTGGTAGGAAAGTCGTTTTCTAAAATTTAAGGCAACGATGCAAGTGAGAGATTTGTGAAGAAGTCTTCCAGTCCAACCCAATCTTTTGTGGAATTGTGGAGGTTCCAATCCAGGATTCTGGTCATATGTACAGCTTTGTAGTAGTAAACCTATGCCTCCTAGGTGTTTGGGTAAGGCTAGTTGTGCATATTTAATACTAGGTTTGCGCCCCCCCCCCCCCCCCCCCCAGAGGAAGGTAGAGCTAATGTGTCTGTAGGATTTGAAGAAGGTCGGTGGTACGTGGATCAGAACAGTCTGCAAGATATAGAGGATTTGTGGTAGAGCCTTCATTTTTAGAATTGTCTGTTCCAATTTTTTAGGACTTCTGTAAGTTTGTTTAGTATCAGCAAGTAATTTTTTGCATACAGGTTTGATAGTTTTGTGGGTAGTTGTATTCCTAGATAGGTGATCGCATCTGGTTGCCACTGAAAGTGGAAATTTGCTTTGCAGTGATCAACTAGGGATGAAAGTAGGGAGACATTTAGAGCAATAGATTTAGTAAAGTTATTTTTGAGGTTGGATAACAGACCAAATTTACGAAATTCTTTGAGTAGTACTGGGATTGTGATATGTGGATGAGTGAGGGATAGGAGAATGTCATCCGCGTAAGAGGCTAATTTGTATTCTCTTTGGCCAGTGGATACTCCCCTTATGTCTGGGTTTTGACGTATGGAGCATAGAAGAGTTTTGAGCGTGAGGACAAAGAGAATGGGGGAAAGGGGACATCCTTGCCTCGTTCCGTTGGGGATAGGGAAGGCATTCGACAGGGTGTTATTTACTCTAATTCTGGCTGAAGGTTGGGCATACAATGAAAATATGAGATTGAGCATGTGTGGGCCTATGCCCATTGTTTGTAGGACAGCAGACATATAATCCCAAGACACCATATCGAATGCCTTCTCCGCATCCAAAGAGAGAAAGAAATCTGCCTGTTTTGAGGTAGTCATGAGGTGGTATAAGTTGATTTCTTTTATATATATTCTTCTGCCAGGGACAAAGCCGACTTGATCTCGGGAGATGATTGAGGGGAGTAGTGGAAGAAGTCTATTGGCTAAAATTTTGGAAAAAATCTTAACGTCTACATTAAGTAGTGAAATCGGCCTGTAGTCTGCCGGTTGTGCTGGATCTTTATTATCTTTGGGTATAACTGTAACGTGTGCTTGTAGCATTTCTGGCATGAGTGGGTTGGATTCTGATAGGGAGTTAAGAGCTTTTAAGAAGGGTGCACTAAGCATGTCAAAGAATGTTTTGAAGTAAACAGCAGATAGACCATCCTGGGCTTTTTCCTGACTTCAGGCATTTAACGGCTTCTTTAAGTTCCTGTTGTGTAATCAGGCTTTCTAGTATGCTGGAGAATTCTGGAGCGATCCCCTTGGGGCAGTGCAGTTCTAAGAAACTTTTAATTTTAGTTTGGCATTCCGCAATGGAGGAAGTTAATGTGTTAGACTTATCTATATTGTAAAGTTTTGTGCAGAATCTCTCAAGTTCCAGGACTTTAGCAGTATTGCTTGTGTGTATTTGACCTGTTGGGGAGTGTGTCTTATGTATTGTAGTTTTGTCTCTCTTCGAGTGTAGTGCTTGGGCGAGCAAGTGTCCGCTTTTTTGTTTCCTGATTCGTAAAATAGCTTGTGAGATAGCATGAATTTTTTTCTAACTTAGTTCTTCCTGTAAGAATTTGCATCTGTCTGTGAGATCTTGGAAAGATTTCTGGGCTAAAGTCTGTTTGTGGAGGGACTCTAATGTCTTAAGTTTATGGTATAAGCCTGCAAGGTATCGTTGCCTTTCTTTTTTAATTGTCGCCGCCATTGAAATGAATCTTTGCCTTAGACAAGAGAGGGAGATCCCTCTAAATGAGAAACAAATAATCCAGTCTGGAGTATTTTTTATGTGGTGCTGAAAAAGGTAAAGTCCTTTTCCTGTGGTCTGAGGGTGCGCCATATGTCATGAAAAAGAGGAGATTGAATACTCAGTTTTATTTGGCGTAGTGCCCTATATGGTAGGCTGGACGTCCCTGTAGATGTGTCTAGGATAGGATCAAGTGGGGCATTGAGATCTCCAATATGAGTATGCCAGTTTGTAAAGAGGCGAGGGATCGCAGTGTTTTACGAATGAATAGGACTTGTGAAACATTGGGGCAGTATATATTTGCTAGCGTAATTGGTTTATTTTGGAAATCCCCTTTTAGGAAGACATATCTCCCTTGCTCGTCAATTAGTGTATCTTTTATTTTGAGAGAGGTGTTCTTAGAAATGAGGATTGTGACTCCTTTAGTTTTGGAGTTCAGTGTTGATGCATTGTAGCTTGTCGGAAAGTCTTGGTTACAGAATTTAAGGATTGCTGCTGAGGAGAAGTGAGTCTCCTGTAAGAGCACAACATCCGCCTTCATGCTTCTCATGTATGTTAGTACCTGGGATCGTTTTTCGGGTATATTTAGGCCTTTGACATTAAGTGAAACTTCTTTAAGGGAGCCATTTTTTGTTGTGGTTCTGGTGTCTGCCATGATGTCTCGAGGTGTAACTACACTAGGGGTAGGTCTCCTAGAGGAGGGAAGCAGGAGAGACCAAAAGGGGGGGATGGGTGGTAGTATGGGGGAGGGGTTTTAGGGGAGGTAACGGGTTAAGAAGGTGGGGGGAGAGGGGAAGCTTGTGTGTAAACTGTTGGTAAAGGGTGGGAGTGGGGGGTAGGTGAAGAGAGTTGTGGCCTTAGGTTGACTGGTGGTGATTAGGAACTTTTTCTCTAATCACTTATAGTGAATCCAGTAGAGGTCAGTCGGTGCTCTCAGAGTCCGCTGTGCGTGGGTGTGGTTGGGTGAGGTTCCTAGATGGAGTGGTACTCTTGTTCCAGTTAGGGCTTGGTGTTTAGTGTGGTTATCGCTTGCTATTAGAGGGCAAATTATCCAGCATATTAGCAGATTTGAGCTAAGCTATGAGTGTGTGTAGGGGAATGAGGGGAATTCATTTTGGATGATATGTTTCTTTTGACACTTCAGGCTGAGTACTTTATAAGTTCGATAGTCACCTGAGACGTGTCCAATAGCTCTGCTTCCTGGGGTTAAGTCGGAGAAAGGCAGTCACTTTAAACTGTCTGTGTTCTTTTTCTATGTCTGTTTCAATGATGTTTTGAGGGGGTGCGTATCTCCAGGTGGCGTAGTGGGGGGGGGGGTAAGTGGAAGCTTTGTTTGGCCTTCTGACTATTGGATGAAAGGGAGCGTATATATTCCTGAATTTCTTCTTTAGCCAACAGCAGGGCCACCATTGGGCAATTAAACCGTAGTTAGGGTTGTTTACATTGGTAACTTCATGTGAAAAAGTCAGTGTGTAATCTATATCTGTCTTCTTCCTCTTACATACAATCTTCAGGTTTTAGACCCCGATTTGTGAGGTAGGGGACTGATCTTGTTTATGAGTGGCGAGCTCTGCGGGGCTTTGGGGATGCTGTAGGGCTGCCATTTTTTGGGATCCTTGCTGTTTGGGATGGTGAGGGTGGAGGATGTGCGCGGCGGCGTCGGATGCCATCCATGGAGGTGGCTCTGCGAAGTAGCGCGGCTTCAGTGATGCCATCCATGGAGGTGGCTCTGCGAAGTAGAGGAAGATGGAAGTCACTGTACCAGGCATGGAGGTCCACCAGTGGGAGGTTGAGCGAGGTACAGAAATGTTCAAGGTCTTCTGGCACTCTGAGATTTGCAGTGTGACCATTGTGGGAAGCCGATAGACAAAAGGGAAACTTCCAGTGGTATATTATGTTTCTGGCCCTTAGTACATCCAGCAGGGGTCTCACTTCTCTCCTCATCTGCAATGTTATGCTGGATAAGTCTTGGAATAATTTAATGTCAGAGCCCTGGAAGGAGAAGTGTATGCAGCCTCTAGCTTTGCAGAGGATTTCTTCCTTGAGGAGAAAGTCAGTCTGGCAGCAAATGATGTCCCTGGGTGGGTCAATATCCCTTCCTCTCGGGCATATCACTCTATGGATGCGTTCCATAGCTATAGGGGTGTCTGGGAGTCTTTCTAGAAGCTCATTTAAAAGGGCACTGACCATGCGGGAGAGCTGGGCAAAGTCAATTGATTCAGGGAGGACTCTTACCCTTAAGTTGTGGCGTCTTCCACGATTGTCCAGATCCTCCATATGCCTGTTTATGTCTCTGAGGTGGATGGCATGAGATTCTGTCACTTGCTGCACTTGACACAGTGAGGTGTCATGGCGGGCTTGAATTTCTTAAACCTCCTCCATTCTCAGGTTCATCACCTGAATATCTGATCGTAGGTCAGAAATGGCAGCAAACAATGTATTTTTAATGTCTGCTGCCACCGTGCAAAGGTCGGCTAGACTTACTGCTGAGTCAGCCTGCATTCTGGGTGAAGGAGGGGGGCTGCGGCTTCGGTCTCTATGCTGATTTTGGCTGTCTGAGCGGGATGTGAGAGAAGAGGCCTGTGATGGCAGCGGGTCTCCCTGGCGCTGAGACTGGAATATCTCCGGTATATTGCGGCTTAGCTGGGTGTCCAGGTCTCTGGGAGAGTGGTGTCGGGTTGCAGAAGCACTCCTGTGCTTCTCATCTTTTGTTCGCTGGATTTGTGCTGCAGTCAGCTAACTTTACCTCATGGAACAGGAGCTCAAGCATCGATATTAGAATGGCTCCAGGCCACACCCCCGGAAATCATTACTAATGTATGTAGATAAAGCAGTGGCAGCCTATCCAAAAGGGGGTTATATAGAAAACAAATCAGCGCAATAACAAAAATATTAAACCATTAAGCTGCCGAACACCAATGCATAACCATAAAAAATGGTGCAGCACTGGAATACACAATTAAACAAAAATATCCATATACATGTCCATAAGAATGAATACAACAATCCAATGGTGTCTTAAATGGTGATTGAACAATGGATACATGCAGGTGACTTCGTGATAAAACCTCCACCACTAATAAGATGGCCGTTCACTCACTTAATGGACCCTTTAATTACAGAGGGTCTTAAACGCTTTCCCCACCTGGGGTGTATGGTGATGGTCCACAGGAAACAAATATCAATCCTTGCCAATATGATAGATGCATCACAAACAACTTTCTTAAGTATGGCTCCTTGCTAATGTAATGGATGAATCACAAGCAACTCTTTCCAGTGACACCACGAGTCATGTAAATAAAAAAGCAAAAAAACATAGTGCTCTCTGCATGTATAACATTTATTAGGTAAAAAGGATAATATAAAAAAACTCACAAGAAAAGCACCTGTAACCCGCTGCTTGGTACAAACAGCATTTATTCAGTACACAGAAGGGGCTGCGGGTGACGTCACTTCCTTCCGTCCGTATGCATTACGTCCCTGGGTGGGACTTCTTCTGTGGTATGAAACATAACACCCGACTTATATTAGGAAAAGAAGGTACATGGCATCCATCCCATTGGTGAGTTCCCCACCTACCACGCCTCCCTCATTTGCACTTACCGCTAAGAATGGCGCATCCAGTCTCCTGATGCAGCGCTTCTCAGCTGAGCACAGCGGGGTCACATGATAGATCACATGATCCGACGTCATGACGTTTCTCACTCCGGCACCGAGTGATGGATAGCTCGTAACCAGGAAGTGTCCCCCTGCACTACTTAGTTGAAAAGAAGGAAAAAGAAAAAAGTAAAACAGTACTATATATCCCATAACTGCCTGAAATTAATCAGATGTTATTATATGTTTAACACCAACATTATACAGGGATATATTTGCATATATGAACTACCAATATATGATTTTAATGTTAATAAAAACATTTTTTTTAATAAAGAAAAAAAAAAATAATATATATATATATATATATATATATATATATATATATATATATATATATATATATATATTTTTATTTTTTTCCATTATAGACTTGCTCAAATGGTGCAAATAAGTACCAGAGCTATACTGGATAGACGCCACTCGCAGTCACATGTACTGACAAAATACACCACACAAAAAATATACAAATATATCAAAATACATACAAAAATATACACAAAAATTAAATACAAATATAAAACAAATTATATATAAAAATATATATAAAATAAAATAATCACCGGTCTGTTATAAAACAATTTAAATCAAAGTCAACGTTAAGTCCTCCAGGTGTCAAAACTTTTGTCTCATATATCCAATATGATTCCCGGCGACTTAGTTGACGTACAAAATTACCCCCCCTCCAATGTTTGGTCACTCTTTCTATACCCCAAAATTTCAGACTCTTAGGGTTCTGATGATGAACTAACTTAAAATGTCGGGATACATTGTGAGTGATGAGGCCCCTTTTAATTTTATTAACATGTTCGGCTAAGAGTACATGTAATGGTCTAGATGTTCTCCCAATATATTGCAGACCACATCCACACTCCATCATATATACCACTCCGATGGTGTCACATGTAATAAATTGTTTAATGTTATACTCCTTATTAGTGGCTGATGCTAAAAAAGGTTTAGGTTTCTTAATATTCCCTTTTGAATGTTTACAGGGGATGCATTGCCCACATGTGTAAAAACCCCCCAAGAAGGAGAACAATCTGTTCTCTGTAGGTATTGGGGGATTAAGAATACTAGGAGCTGGGGGGCGTGGCCTGCGGCGGAGCGGAATGGCAGCGTGAGACCAGAGCTCCGGATCACCCAGGGACAAAGCGGCTCATAACGGCACCTTAGGACCCCATTCACCGGATCATTTCCCGGCGCAACTACCTGCCAACACCAGGAGGACATGGCGACCAAACGGAAAGGGACCAACAAACCACAGCGCCTGACGGACTACTTCCACCAGCCGGGATCTGGAGGTAGGCAATATGGCGCCGGCCCCGCACACGCGGAGGCCCACAAAAACAGGCCCAAACCCTGCACATCCACCCCATCTCCCACAAATGACGACCCGATCGTCGACCAGACAACCCCCTTGCCTCACTCACCGACAGGGAGCCCGGCTAAGGCAAAACTGAGATTAGATGGGAACGGATACAATTCTGCCCCAGGCCCAGCATCAGATTCAGGGGATGACACCAGGGAGCTCCCGGACTCAATCACCTCCTTCCCCACAACTAATCAACCTGTCCTGGACACTGTCCTCAAGGACATGCTGGTGTCCCTGAGAAGCACCCTCCAAAACGACATGATCAATTGCATGCACAGATTCAGTGGGGAACTCTCTGCAGTAGAAACAAGAGTAGAGCACATTGAGAGCAAGATGGGGGAGTATGCCTCCACCATCAACGACTTGATAGATGCCAATGAGGAAAAAGATGATGAAAACGCATGGATCAAGAACAAAATCGCAGATATTGAGGACCGTTCCAGAAGGAACAACCTCAAGATTAGGGGGGTCCCCGAAGCAATACTGCCTCCAGACCTGAGGTCATACGCCAAAGATTTATTTTCCTCCCTTTTACCCGATCTATCCCTGGTAGAACTCACCATAGACAGAATTCACAGGCTACCAAAGCCGTCCCATCTTCCAGATGCAGTCCCCAGAGATGTTATCCTTCGCATGCATTTCTTTCATGTGAAGGAGCAGCTTATGCAAGTTATGCGCAAACAAGATAACATCCCTGCACAATTTCAAAACCTGCAATTCTATGCAGACTTGTCCCAACATACTCTGCAGAAAAGGAGAAACCTGAATACCATCACAAAAGTGCTCAGGAATCACAACATTCCTTACAGATGGGGTTACCCTACAAAGATCACCATTACAAAGCAAGACAAGTCTTTTACAGTGGATAACCTAGAGAGAGGCATCTCTCTGCTCAGAGAATGGAAGATACTCCCAGAAAATGACGAGATAGACGCGCACAAAACCAACCGTCGCCCCCTGAATCCTGAGAGGACACCTGTAACCCATAGGAACACTAAGTCGCATCTTTGAATGGACCTCCTAACATGGGGTCCCTAAAATCCCTGACAAGAGATCCGGAGTACCCACTCCCTAGGCCGGAACTTTTACCCCAACTTATTGGAGCAAAGTTAGCTCCACGTAAAGTTTGCTCTTTAGTTCCCTGACGGGGACCTACACTCTCTGTCAATTATGACATTGACAGAAGGAAAAGTTGAGCTACCTCACGTGCTCGAACACGTTCACTTGACTGTTCTTTTTTTGGCTATGTCGTTTTACTTTTTTGCTTTTCTTGCTTTCTTTTTCTTTTTCTTTTTTTTTGATTTCAAAGTGCACAGCTCTCCATCAAGCGGTAAGGATCTGCCCCTGAGACCATCTCTGCATAGAAAATCCAGAGCCTCAACCATCCAAATTCTGAAAACCATCGCATCAGACAACAGTGATTATGAACCCAATGTGAGTACAGATATTTTTTTCCGAACACCACACACTCTGTATCACCTAGAGGGGGAAACCCTCCCCCTATGCACATCCACCAGCTCATACTACCTAGCTATCACCAGATATCACCACTATGGCCGTACGTTTTCTCTCTATTAATACCAAGGGGCTGAACCACCCCGTAAAAAGGAAGTCCCTATGGAATGAAGCACTAACCAACAAAACTGATATTGTTTGCGCACAAGAGACACACTTTTGCAAAACGTCAGCCCCTAAATGCGCCCACAAGAATTTCCCTCATGTTTTTTTTGCAAACGCGGATAAGAAAGCAAATGGGACAATGATAGCTATCAGAGACACGGTGGCGTTCACGCTCCACACCAAACTCATAGACCCCCTAGGTCGATACATCATTTTAATCTGTGATATCAATCAAACTACGTATACTGTCGTCAATATCTATGCCCCCAACAAGCATCAGTTACGCTTTTTCAACAAGATTATGAAAAAAATCAATACCGTCAAGAAGGGGATGCTTATTATCTGTGGGGACTTCAATATTGTCCCTGACCCCTACATAGACTCAACCACTAAAGCGAGGCGCCAAGTTCAATCCCTTCAGGACACCATTCATAGAGAGGACCTATATGACGTGTGGAGATGTCATCACCCAGGAGAAAGGGACTTTTCTTTTTTTTCTGCCCCTCACCACACGTACACAAGAATAGACCTGTTCCTCACTGACCAACGTACACTATCTAAGGCAATCTCCTCAACCATCAACTCTATCACCTGGTCGGACCACGCGTCCATCACTCTCCATATTAAGGACTCTTCCATGGTGGACACAATCCCACTCTGGAGAATGAACTCCTTTCTTTTACAGCAACCGGACACAAAAAAAGTCATTGAAGATCACCTCTCTGAATTTTTTACATTTAATGGTCCATCTATGCAAAACAAATTTACTCTATGGAATGCCCATAAAGCATTCATAAGGGGGATCTTTATTCAGTTGGGGGCAAGGGCGAAGAGGCGAAGGCAAAACAAATTGAAAGAGATCACTGAAAACATAAAAAAACTAGAAGCTGACAATAAAACACTAACCTCCAATACACTTTCAAAACAACTGAGCCAATTGCGACATGATCTCAAACTCCTACTGATGGAGGACTTTGAGAGAACCTCCAAAAAGCTCAAAATGACATACTACTCTCACGGGAACAGAGCTGGCAAGCTCCTAGCCCACCAAATAAAAGGACATAGAGGGAAAACCAAAATCCCCTATATCCTACATTCCACAAAACACACGAAAATGCATCATCCACAGGATATAGCGGATGCCTTTAGTAACTACTACGGCACCCTCTATAACCTTAAAGATGATAGAGAAACGCCCCAACCCACCCCCAAATTAATAGAGGACTTCCTACAGCAGATCTCGCTACCAAAACTCTCCCCTCATCAATTAGAATGCTTGAACGCCCCGTTCACAGCAGAGGAAATCCACGATGTTATAGGCTCTATTCCAATCAACAAATCCCCAGGCCCTGATGGCTTCATAGGGGAATACTACCAGACATTTAAAAACATTCTTACCCCCCACCTATCTGATATCTTCAATGCAGCTGCCGCCTCTTCCTCCTTCCCCCCTGAGATGTTGAAAGCTATTATTGTCACCATACCCAAGCCAGGGAAAGCTCCAGACAGCCCCGCTAATTTCCGTCCCATCTCGTTGTTAAACGCAGACTTAAAAATATATGCGAAACTACTGGCCAAACGAATGATTGACTTAATGCCCCAACTGATCCATCCTGACCAAACAGGTTTCACTAAAGGCCGCCAAACCTCTGACGCCACCAGGAGATTGACCAACATCATCCATTTGACTGAGTCCCGTCGGAGGCCTTCTCTGCTACTAGCTTTGGATGCGGAGAAGACCTTCGACAGGGTCCACTGGGGATACCTCCTTGGGGTGTTGGAGAAATTTGGGTTCTCAGGACCCATTCTGGCATCAATTATGGCTCTGTACTCAGAACCCTCAGCCCAAGTCTACACAGCAGGTGTACTATCAACCCCCTTTAAAATTACTAATGGCACCCGACAAGGTTGTCCATTATCCCCCCTGATTTTTAACTTAATTTTGGAACCATTAGCAACCCTCATTAGAACACACCAGCACATTACAGGGATCTCATCCCATGGCTCTGAACACGTCATCAGCTTATTTGCAGATGACATCATTATGATGCTCACTAACCCCGAGAAATCCCTGGCTTCGGTGTATGACGTATTACAAAGGTTTAATAGAGTCTCTTATTACAAGGTCAATGAAAGTAAATCTCATATACTCGGTATAGGTATAAACACCCAACTACAGAACTCTCTCAGTTCACGGTTTCCATTTGTATGGAGTAAAGAAGGTATTAAATACCTAGGTATCACACTAACGGCATCCACAAGTAAACTATACCAGGCTAATTACATATCTTTCCTAAATGCCCTCCCGATGAAATTACAAACCATTGCAAAAACAGAGCTCCTATGGTCAGGGCGCTTAGCAGCATTCAAAATGACAATCTTGCCCCAACTAATCTATATATTTAGGACCCTCCCCATTCCGGTTCCTAACATTTTCTTCTCCAAACTTCAATCGCAGATCAATAAGTTTTTGTGGTTGGGGAAAAAAGCAAGATGGGCCTTCCAAAATTCAATAGCAGCTAGAACGGCGGGTGGAGTAGGCAATATACTGGTTAAAGACTATTACACGGCTTCTATACTGTCTCAACTCCGCATATGGTTCCCCAATTCTCCTACCCCTAGATGGAAGGAACTAGAAGAAGGTCAAATTACCAACACCAACCTCTTTAATCAATTAATGGCATCCTCGTTCGGCCACAGAGTCACTACCCCTTTAGCACCCACAATTAGGGCATCCCTGCAAGCCTGGGAAACTTTGTTGAAGCAGCCACTCACAACATCCCCTGCTTCTTCACTCCCAATTCCTATCACAAGCCTATCAGGGATTATCCCTGACCTACACATAACACACTGGAACGACCAGGGAATACATAACATATCAGACCTTATGATCGGCCCAGCAGTGAAAACATTCAGATCCCTACAACTAGAGTTTGGTCTGAGCGACTCAGAACAGTACAAATACATCCAAATAAAACACTTCCTCCGATATAATACTAGAACCTCCATCCAGTTACCATGGAAGGTGGTATTGTTCTTCACCAAACCCGCACCTAACACTAAAGGGATCTCATTATTTTATAATACCCTCAACAACAAACTAATATTTGTTAAGAACCCCAACATTATAGCTTGGGAGCGGGACCTACACACATCCTACACTATCGAACAATGGCAGGCCGCCTTAAAAGCAACCTTCTCTGCTACCAAATCTATAAATTTATGGGAACTACACCAAAAGCTCTTACTACGCTGGTACCTAACTCCACATAAAACTTCTAAATTTAATAACCAAACCTCACCACTATGCTGGAGGAATTGCAAATGTTTAGGCACCCTTCTCCACACTTTCTGGGACTGCCCCAAGCTCCTCCATTTATGGGATGAGATTTTTAAACTACTCAGACTCATATTACAATGCCCTATCCCTAAAACCCCAGGCTTAGCTGTTCTATCCTTAGGCGTAGAAGCACTACCTAAAACTACTAGGAACATAGTCTCCCACGTCCTACTCAGCACCAGATTGGTGATAGCCAGACACTGGAGGACCCCTGACCCACCCCTACTGAAAGAAATAATAATGACCACAAACACGCACGCCACATACGAAACTATGTTTGCCTCTTCCCTGGGTAAACTCCAGGACGCACAAGCTCTTTGGAAACCGTGGACTGATTGGATATCCAAGAACGGATCTCAATATTACTAACTTAGTCTCTTATGTAATGAGATACTATGCACTAGTTAGTTTTCCTTACTTTCTTCCTATTTAAGCTCTCTGTTTCCTTTTTTTTTCCTTTTCTTTTCTCCCCTTCCCCTTCTCTGTCTGCCTTTTATTTGCCTTCTTGTTCATGCCTCAGTAAAAGAGAATATACCTGCATCACTCCTGCTGCTTGCGGTAGATGAGTGCTGGGTCTCCCCTCCTATAGTACAGTTTGATCCCACTTGGGGTACTTGAGGGGAGACACACCTTCTCTGCGGTAGGCCTCAAAGACAACTTGCTCAAACCACTTGCGATTACACCAAAGCACACTGCTTGTCATGACTTTTAGCATATATGTTTCCTCTAGCCTTGGAACGCCAGCAAACTAGCAGCTACATATAGGCATGTAACCCTCATGTTCAAATGTATTCTCATGTTCTGTTACGTATTGTACCCTGTTATGGTACCTCTGTATTTCATATGAAAAATTTAATAAAAACTATTGAAACAAAAGAATACTAGGAGCTAAATGGTCTCTAAGTGACGGAGCTTTCTTGTTGATGAACTGAGGACGAATTGGTAAGACAGGACCCAATAATTTGTCTTGTTTTAGAATCGACCAATTCTTTAGGATGATTTTTTCAAACTTTTCGTTGGAAAAAAATTGTCATAACCTTTTTGTTCGAATCTAGAGACTAGAATGTCAGATTGCGTGACAAAATCATTGCTGCAAGTGCAATTACGATTCAGCCTAATGAACTGTCCCCTGGTCCCCATGATCTATGGTGACAACTCCCCAGGGGTATATAGGCATTTCGATCGGTTGGTTTAAAATAATTGCATAATCTGAATCTTTCTATGTCTCTATTGATCTCAAGATCCAGGAAGACAATTTTATCCAATTCGATGTTCCAGGTCAGTGAAATATTTTGTGTTTGAAAATTTTTATTATGGTTTAACACATACATAACAAAGAGAGAACAAGTGTAACTTATACAACAATAAAAATGATGCAGGTGAGCCATTGAACAGACAAATAAAAAGCATCACAGCAGTTTGTCAAAGCAACCGTGAATGTCGTCTCAGTCAACAGGTGTCCGTCCCTGCAGACCAAGATGTAAAGGTCCATTGTAGCCCAGCTTTCCGTGACAATGAGCCAGGGCTAGAAGAACCCTGAGAACCCCGTGCTCCCAGGAGCCCCAATTGGGATCCTGCTGCAGGCCAGGAGTCGAGGACAAAGAGCTATCCCATGCAAAATGAACCCTGGGTCAGTGTCAGAGCGGAAGTGGCGGTGTAATAGTCACTATAAAGCTACAGATTCAGATAAAGTGCCAAGAGACCAACCAGTATGATAGCATGAAGGCGAATGTACTCGCCAAGAGAGGCGACAAAACAAATAAAAGGGGGAGAGAAAAACATGTGAGGGGGCAGGAAAGAAGGAAGGAAAGTAATGCCAAACTCATCTACTAGCGCCTCGGGAGTTCATAGCTCCCGGGGGTACGCCAGGAATGAGTGAGATATTACAAAGGGTCACCCAAGGTTCCCAAATGTCCCTGAATTGCTCAGTTTTGTCATTGAGTTTAGCAACAATTTGTTCCTGTACCATGACCAATGTAACCTTTCTTTTAAACATCCGAAAAGAGATGGTATGTGTCTTCCAGGCCTTGGCGATAGTCATTTTAGCACCTAAGCATAAGAACAATGACAACATCTGGGAGGTTTTGGATAGCTTCGGGATCTGAAAATTAAATAATGCCCACCGAGGGTGTGGTACAACAGTAGTGCCCGTCAGTGAGCTAATAGTGTGGAAAACTTTGTGCCAAAATGATCGTATGCGGGGACAAGTCCACCAAATATGGATCATTGAGCCCTCCAGTCCGCAACCTCGGGAACATACCGGTGATGTGCCTGGGAATAGAGTCGCTAGCCTGGAAGGAACATAGTACCATCGTGTTAGAACTTTTAGTCCGGCTTTGATAAGGGCGATATTAAGAATACCTTTAAATGCTCTCGTTGAGGCGCGATACCACGTCGTAATATCCCAAGACTCGTCCATGTCATGCTCCCAGGCTCGGGCATAAGAGGGTTTGGACTGTTTAGTCATAAGTGCCATATAAATCAGCAAAATGCCTCCCTTCTGATCCTCCGTAGTGATACACCAGCGCTCAAAAGGAGTAATATCGGGGGGTAGGGGGTTTGGTGTTCCAGATGGAGTGTATAAAGTGGGAGATTTGTGCATGTCTAAAAAGTTCTGAGTCAGGTAAATCCAATTTCTTCTTATAGTATGTCAGTGAGAGGGGTCCTGCAGGGGAAAAAAAGTGTCCAATACGATAGAGGCCTTTGTCGGTCCACCATTTAAATGCTTCAATGTTCATCCCAGGGGGAAAGTCAGGATTGTGAAATATGTGTGTTAGGGGTCTCAGTGGAGAAATTAGGGAGCTAAGGGAGAAAAGTTTGGAGCTAAGTGCTATAGAGTGAGAGAGAGTGGGTGCCATTATTGCCGGTATGTCCTTCGGCGCACAGCCTAAAAGGAAATCTATCGCGTTCAATGGGACAGATTGTCGTTCCATAGCAAGCCAATCTGGTTTGTTATGACTCGAGTAGGCTAAGGATATTTGTGCTAGTCTAGCCGCCTGATAATATCCCCACAGGTTGGGTAGTCCCAATCCCCCTTGCATCTTTAATCTATAGAGCGTATTAGAAGTTCACCTGTAACCTTTATTACCCCAAATAAAACGTAATATGTCCGACTGCATTTTAGTAAGAAAGCGTTTGGGTATCGGGATTGGTAGTGAGCGGAAAAGATACAGGAGCTTTGGTAGCAGTGTCATTTTGACCGCATGAATTCTGCCCAGCCAGGATAGAGCACATCTAGACCACCTCTCCACGTCCTGTTTACATTTCTGTACCATGGGGGGATAATTTGCTTGGAATAGACCGTCAATACTTGAGGTAAGCTTGATACCCAAATATGGAATCTGGTGAGGGGCCCAAGCAAAAGAGAAATTGTCCGTGAGCTGTTTGAGAAGATCCGGAGGGAGAGTTATGTTCAAGGCCAGTGATTTGTTCATGTTAACCCGTAGACCTGAAATCCCACTGAATTCACGAAGAGTCCGAAGGATCACTGGTATTGAAGTCAGGGGGGAAGTGACAAAAAGGAGAAGGTCGTCTGCATATAGTGCACATTTGTGCTCCAGGGGGCCACAAGTAACCCCTTTAACGTCGGGGTTTGTTCTCAGAGCAATGGCTAAAGTTTCGATGGCTATTGTGAACAAAAGCGGCGACAGTGGGCACCGTAGGAGCAGAATAAAGGGAATCAATAAGATTAAGAAAATATTTGCCACAACCCCAGCGCCTTAGGATTTCAGACAGGTATGCCCAATCTATTGAATCGAACGCCTTGTGCAAGTCAATTGAAAGTAAAAAACCCTTTTGTGCGGGACCCCCATCCCATTGACAATTTAGCAGCGATATAATGTCAATGTGAAGCCTACCTGATCCTTGTGAACATATGACGAAATAAAGCTGGAGAGTCTGTTAGCCAGTATCTTAGTCATTATTTTGATATCATTGTTAATAAGAGATATAGGGCGGTAATTGCCCACCTCACTAGTATCCTTATCTGGTTTCGGTATGACTGAAATGTAAGCCGAGTTCAAGTCCGGATTCAGAGTGGCTCCATCCCTGAGAGAGTTGAACAGTCTAGTTAAATGGGGTACTAGGCAGTGTCCAAATTTCTTATAATAACCCGTGGAGAGGCCATCCGGACCCGGTGAGGAGCCCAGCTTAAGGCGTTTAATAGTGTCTAGGACTTCCTCGTGGGTGAACGGGCTCTCCAGGAGTTCAGCATGTGCTTTTTCTAGGGAGGGCAATGGGAGGTTATTGAGGAAATTATCCCCCAGAGCAGTGGAGGTACTGGGACTACGTTTGTAAAGATCTGCGTAAAAATGTTTAAAGGTGTCCATTATCTTGCTAGGATTCTGTGAAAGTCCCCCGGAGGTCACTTTTAGTTTGGGGAAGGCCTGTGTGCGTAGTTTAGGGGAAAGTTTAGCCCCCAGTCTGGAACCTATCCTATCCTTCTGCGCGTAAAATTTGGCCCCAGTCCATTTAAGGTGTTGGGCAGCCGATGTAGTCAATGACATGTTTAGGTGGGCCCGTGCCATATCTAATTTTGCTAGCGAGTTAGCATTGGGGTTACGTTTATGCTCCTTAGATAATCTACCGAATTCCTCCGTAAGTTTCACTGTGTCAGCCCTATGTTCTGCCCTGAGTTTAGAGGATAATTGAATCAGTTCACCCCTTATAACAGTTTTGTGAGCTGCCCAGATGGTAGCAGGAGATATCCCTTCTGTTGAGTTTGAAGTAAAGTATTCTTGTATATCGTTTTCCAGTAACGTACATTGTATAGGGTCGTTCAATAGGGTTTCCCGTAAGCGCCAACGCGGACGGCTGTCAGTTCCCGCTGGTTTACATGTCAAAAGGGATACAATGGAGTGGTCTGAAAGAGGCGTGTCAATGATCTTGGAGTATTTAATGAGAGGGAGTGTAGTGGCACGGGTGAAGATGTGGTCTATCCTGGCAAAGGAGTTGTGGGGAACCGAGAAATGTGTGTAGCCCCTTACATGTGGGTTGGCCTCCCGCCAGATATCGATCAGGTCCGCCTCGTTGAGCATTTTGGCAATTTTAATACTCTACTTAGTAGGGCGTTTGGGTTTGGACTTTCCGTCAGCCAACTTGTCCAAAGAGAAGTCGAAGGCCATATTCGTGTCCCCACCCAGGAAAACCGCCCCCTTAAGATGCGCATGTAGTTTAGTAAGCAGGGATTCTAAGACGGATTTTTGACCCTTATTCGGCGCATAATAGGACACAAAGGTATAGAGTTCCCCATCTATAAGGCCGGAGACTAGAATATAGCGTCCCTGGGGATTGACAATAGTGTCCGTGAGGGAGAGGTTTACGTGTTTAGCAAAACAAATCGCAACCCCTTTTGTTTTGTTCTCAGCCGAAGCTAAAAAAAATTGTGAAAAGCGTTGATGCAAAAAAGTGGGACTAAATGTAGAGGGGAAGTGTGTCTCCTGAAGCAGGAGGACGTCAGCATGCAATGAGTGATAAAATTGGAAGATTTTCCTACGCTTGATCGGGGAGTTGAGTCCTTGCGTGTTGTGAGAGATAATTTTCAGGGTAGTTGACAAGGTAGGTGTATCAGGCATAGATCAGAAGGGAGTGGACTATACAAACATTTAGTGACTTACCCTGCCAGCGTAGGAGAGGAAACCGAGTATAGCCCCCGGAGCATATAGAGAAGTACCTGGAACCTGGAAGCGACGACTGGAGGAGACTGTGAGATCCACGAACTCCGCCTAAGGCACCCGGGAAAAGGGAGAGAAAAGAGATGAAAGGGAAAAGGAGAGAAGTAAGAAAAACAATAAAATTAGTAACAAGCTGATGTGGTAATACAACATTAGACTCAAAGCAAAATAAAACAGAGGGGTCCCCCGACCCTTTCCCAACCCCAGGTCGGTTTGGATTCTCCAAACCGACCCTAAACCCTGCGGTACCGGAGTTTCCTAGCAAGGAAAATCCGGAGGAGGATTCAGGTATGCCAAATGGGCTCCTGATCCAATTGAGGTGCACTGGGTCCACCACAGCCCTCCAACCTCAACTCAGTAGTGTCTGAGGGGTCCAAGAAGTCCCTTTATGAACAATTGCCAGAGCGCTCCCAGGGGGATTGAGCCCCATCACCACCTATAAAAAATACCTCATGTGTCAGAGTCACACCGTGCGACTCGCCGTGGTCTGGCCCGTCCCGCAGCCCTCCCACAAGTGGCGGAGCCTGTGAGCGAGCCAGACTCCAAAGAATAAAAAAATATATACTTAAAAAAAAGAATAACTAGCACATACAGTTAGCTCCTATATCCCGGCGAGTCCCCTAGAGCGACCCCGAGTGTACCCGAACCCAGGTAGATTGAAGTGTATACAAAGAAATGCAATAAACTTGGTAAAACAAAGTTACAACCTAGAACTAGAAAAATGCCCTACGACCAGGAAGGCTACTGCATGAATAATAAAATAAAAAAATAAAAAAACACCCGTGTGTCAATGGAAAGTCAAATAGCAGAAAATTCAAGTAACTGAGAATCACTTAGGCCCCAGAGACCGAGGCCATGTACTGCCAAAAAAGCATAACATGCCCTCAGTGGAGAGGGGACCAGGTCAAAGTGCATAAAGTTTGGGACCAGGCAGCGCTCTGAAAATATATATATAAAAAAAATAAAAAAAATAATAATAAAAAAGTCAGTATGCGTCGGAGCTGAATCACAAACATTTTTAAATAGCTCCAAAGGGCAGTTTTTACAGCAGGGGAAGGTGGACCCCCCAAACCCCCCCTCTACAAGGAAGAGGGGAAGAAGAGAGAGTACTAACCAGTCCTTCGCCCCAAGTAATGCCCCAAAACCGTGGGGAAAGTTCAGTTAAGAACACATAGAGGAGGAAGGAGATTGCTCAAGGCGGCACGTTTTCCTTGCGTTTGGGACCTTGCTTCATCCAGGATCTTTGCAAAGGGCTCGCTGGCGGGGGTCTCTTAGATGAGGAAGGGGGTCCTATGACGGGAGGAGCAGGTGAAGGTTCCAGCTAAATCAGGCCAAGATGAGTGAGAAGACGTTCGCCTTCTTGGAAAGAGGAGAAGCACAGAAACTTCTGTTTTTGTATGAAAAGTTCAGGCGAAGCGGGAAAGACCATCTGTATGCTATTTCTTTATCTAGTAACACCTGCAGCAACGGTTTGAAAGATCGCCTCTTTTGTACCATGTAAGGTTAAAAAGGTCAGCGAAGATCTGAATCTTGTGTCCGAGTAAAGTGAGATTATCTGAGTATCGTGCTTTCCTCATAACTTCTCTTTGAGTAATGATGTGGTTTCACAATAATATCTCGGGGCAGTCCGTCAGAGCAGGGGGCCTGCAGCGCTCTGTGTGCTCTGTCAAGCTCCAAACGGTGGTCAGGGATGTCAGGGATAAGGCCTTTAATCAAAGATTTAACCGCTTTATGCACGTCTTTTTCAGATTCCGGGAGCCCCCTTAACCTGAAGTTATATCTTCTCGACCTATTCTTGAGGTCGTTGATTTTGGCGAACGCCGTTTCTAATTGATCTTGTACTTCTTGCAGTCTGGCAGAGTTCTGGTTAATCTGAGCCACTGCTTGGTTAGACTTCTGTTCTATGGTATCTATCCTCAGGCCTATTTGCTGCAGGTCAGCATGTAAAGATGCATGTATAGATGTAGTGATTTGAGCAGCGTTAAGGGCCAGACTTTTAGATAACATTTGGGAGAAAGCTGCCATCATAGATGGGAAGTCAGTGGGGGTCCTCCTGTGCTTCACTGACTGTAAGCAACATGCCTGTGTGAGGATCCATCTGTGGGGTTGTGGGGTAGCCTGGGCATAATCCCCCTAGTAGGGATTCTGTAGAGGAGGGAGAACTGACTGCCTGCAGGGGGGGAAGTCAGTACCTGAATACAGATGCCTGTCCTGGTCCTGGTCAGCAATAGATTGCACAATCTCCTCAGAGGCCTGCGGGCCTCGTGTGGCCGACACCATTTTGGCATAGCTGAGGGGGCCGGGAACGGCCGTCATCTGGCCCACTGGAGCCCTCCTGGGCAGCGGAATATAAAGTGCTGGGTTCCTGTGGTGTCCCCCTGTATGGATGGCACAAAGAGCGGGGTGTATAAGCGCTCTGATAGCTCCAGTGGGCAGCGGCAGGCTGTGGTGGAGCGGGGCTTCAGATGATGGCGGCCATCTTGGAAAACCTGAGGGGGCCGGGAACGGCCGGTATCTGTCCCGAAGGAGCCCTCCTGGGCAGCGGTAAGTGTAGCGCTGGGTTCCTGGGGTGTTCCCCTGTATGGATGGCTCAAAAAGCAAAGTTTCTGAGCCCTCTGTTAGCTCCGGTGGGCAGCGGCGGGCTGTGGTGGAGCGGAGCTTCAGATGACGGCGGCCATCTTGGAAGCCCCGCGCATGCGCTCTCAATTAAATATTTTTTATCATTAATGTTTAGTGAGCCAAGGAAGGCTTCCAAACTAGATCTCTCCCCTTCCCAAATTATAATCAAATCGTCAAAAAATCTGCGGTAGCAGATCAATTCGGGTGGGCGATGATTGAAAATGGCCTCCTCCTCCCAGTGGGCCATAAAAAGATTGGCCACACTGGGAGCGAAACGGGGCTCCCATTGCCACACCTTTTGTTTGCAAATTGAACTCCTTGTTGTATCAGAAATAGTTTTTATTGAGACAAAACTCAAGGCTGGTCAATAGGAATTCTTGATGCCTTCCTGATAGGGTGGAATGCGAAAGTGCCCATTCTACTGCCTGCATGGCATCCCTGTGTCCTATGTTGGTATATAGTGAGCTGACGTCACCTGTTACCAAGATACTAGAAGAGGAACATGATAATTTCTCTATAATTTGTATAATATGCTTTGTATCTTTTAAAAAAGCAGGAGTTTTCAGCACCAAAGGTTGCAAAAATTAATCAATATACTGACCCAATCTTGCAGAAATGGAGTCAATCCCATTTACAATGGGTCTTCCTGGGGGATTAACACTGTCCTTATGGATTTTTGGAAGAAAATAAATAATAGGTGTTCTACAAAATAAAGGATTCAAATAAGCTGCCTCTTTCTTAGTTAAAATCCTCTGGTCTCTTCCATCCTCAATATTAGAATGTAATTTGTCTTTGAATGATAACATAGGGTCTTTATTTAAGACCCTATAGGTCTCCTCATCATTCAATAGACGATTCATTTTGGTCTGATAATACTCTTTACTGAGAACCACTAGGCCACCCCCCTTGTCTGCTGGGCGTATAACAATCTCTTTTCGCTCTGCAAGAGATTCCATACCCCGTTTAACATATAGGGGGTAATTTATTTTCTTTATTTTCAATTCCTCCAAGTCTTTTGTAACCATATTCTTAAACACTTCCGTGAATTTGTTTTCCACTGTCAGAGGGTTAAAAATAGATTTTTTTCGCAGAGAAGAATGATTTCCTACTGCATATACAGTACTTCTGCCGGGATTGGATAAAAAAAATGTTTTCATGTTCAAAGTTCTCATGTATTTTTGTAGACTCACATATGTTTGGAATTTATTAAGGTTCTTGACAGGGGCAAATTTAAGGCCCCTATCAAGAACCCCAATTTCATCCTTATTGAGTGGAACCCCACTTAAATTATAAATTCCAGTGCCTATTGGGGTTTGGGTCTTTTGTAACCGCCTACCCCCTCTGCATCCTCTCTTTCTTTTCTTTTCCTTATTGATCCACCGCTTGGTGGTGTAAACAGTGGTGGTTGTCTCCACCATTCCCCTTGGGTGGGTTGGTAAACTGGGGTTGAAATAAGGACAACCAGTATCACGCTACCATAGAGTTCGTTTATACTATACATACCTGATATTAATTAGGTGTGTCAATTAATTAGCGCCCCTACTATACCATTTAAACTACTTGGTAAACTGGGGTGCCTGACCCATGTCTCTTGTGTGGCCCTAAAAAAAAACCTCCATCATAAGGTACATGTTCGGTCAGAGGCTCAAACCTGTTGTAAGTAGCAATAGGTTTGTTCTGAGGGAAGACGGAACCTCCTCTGTTGGCTTGGCCCCCTCTCCCATCATATTGTCTATTGTCCCTCCAATTATTAGAGGGATTCTGATGGTAAGGGGAGGCAGGGTAGCCTCCTCCACCTGGTACAGGTGGAAGATAGCTCCCACCTCTTCCTCTCCCTCTCTTATTTTTTCCTCTTTTATTGTTATTTCCTCTAGACAGGTAATTATTCTGTTGAGGAAGATGTTCGTTTGGTTGGGAATACATATATTCATGTACAGATTCTGTTCTCGGTGTGTCCTCCACAGCTCCATTTCCCATGGTGTTAATAGGGACTGGTCCTGGGGCTGTGGTAGAATGCAGAGCTATCTGCCATTTGAATATACTCCCCCCCATAAAAATCATTAAGGTCTCGGACAAACTTCTTCTTTTTCTTAGCGTGGATCTCTAGATCCCACTTGATTAATTTATTTTTTAATTCACCAGATAATTTCAAAAACTCTGTACTCTCTTTAAAGGGTTCCAAAACATTAGTAATTTCCCTAATTTGAGAGTTCAAAGTTTTCATTTTACGTTGTTTCCATGTCAAAAGCAAGTTCAACAATTCAAAACCTTTTTTAATAAAAAAGTATCTCCACTCAACCAGGGATTCTTCATCCAACAGGCCATCATTTGGGGGTACATCCCACCGTAGACGTCTGGGGATAAGTTTAGCTGAGAGGTATTGCTCAAATGATGTGATATCCCACCAAGTTTTTATATTTTTTTCAAAGATATGACCCAATTTTTTAAAAGACTGGGACATATCATTAATAGGCTCTATAGATGTTTCTTTTAAAAAAAAAACTCATTTATTTTAACCTCACGTTTTTTCCAGATACTGGAATACGTCCATAATTGCTGCTAATTTCAGAGAAAATTTAAAACTCAAAAAATTGTATAGAAAACAAATCAGCGCAATAATACAAATATTAAACCATTAAGCTGCTGAACACCAAGGGTCAAATTTCCAAAATCCCTTAGCTGAATAAACATAAAAAATGTTGCAGCGCTAGAATACACAATTAAACAAAAATATCCATATACATGTCCATAAAAATTAATACAACAATCCAATGGTGTCTTCAATGGTGATTGAACAATGGATACATGCAGGTGACTTTGTGATAAAACCTCCACCACTAATAAGATGGCCGCTCACCTCAGTTAATGGACCCATTAATTACAGAGGGTCTTAAATGCTTTCCCCACCTGGGGTGTATGGTGATGGTCTACAGGAAACAAATATCAATCCTTGCCAATATGATAGATGCATCACAAACAACTTTCTTAAGTATGGCTCCTTGCTAATATAATAGATAAATCACAAGCAACTCTTTCCAGTGACACCACGAGTCATGTAAATATAAAAACAAAAAAACATAGTGCTCTCTGCATGTATAACATTTATTAGGTAAACAAGGATAATATAAAAAACTCACAAGAAAAGCACCTGTAATGCCCTATACACACGGTCGGATTTTCCGATGACTATTTCCGTTGGATCATTTCCGTCTGAATTTGTCCGACACTGGTGTTGCATACACAGGGTCGGACAAAGTTGTCGGAAAATCCGATCATTCTTAACATGGTAAAGTTTGTTGCGTACGACGGGACGACGTAGAGGCTAGTAGCCAATAGCTTTGGTCTTGTAATGTGATCTGAGCATGCGTGGCACTTTGTCCGTCGGAATTCGCTACACACGATCGGAAAAAGTCCAGTAGGACTTTGTTGTCGGAAAATTTGAGAGCAGGATCTCAAAGTCCGATGGAGCCCCCACACGGTTGGAATTTCCGACAACATTGTCCGATAGGACATTTTCCGTCGGAAAATCCAACCGTGTGTACGGGGCATTAGAACATAAAGTGAGCTCATACCATGAGACATGTGGTTGCCATCATCCCTGATAAAATTTCAATGAGAAAACCTCTATATATGTGATTTTAAAGGCAACAAACAATATTTGAAAATAGATATACATTTATTAATACATCAGAAAATTTTCATGAAAAAATTCCAAACATTAAGTATACAAAAATATTTTTTTTTTAAAACATTGTACGTGAGGTGAGAAGACACAGTGATACTTAAATCCAACGTGTTTCAATAAACCATATTATTTGGAATCTTCATCAGGGAATTGTATCACTGTCTACAAAATAGATCAAAAACAGCATTTTTAAGAAGTTTAATCAAAATATGGGATTATTTAACATAATCTCCCACATATTGTCCCAATAATCAAGCAACATGTAGGAGTCCAAACCAACCCCCATGTGTCAAAAAAATAGTTACAAATACTTACATCAACATAATTATAAATGTGGTACTTGCATTCCCCACAGGTATCAGCCCATAACTTGAATCCATGGATCTAGCAGAAATTGGATCCCGGTCATTTATACAGGACGGTCGGATATATACGTATCCAAATATATATTGGTGTTTTAAAGAACACTGCAAATGCTAAAGACAAATGCATAGTGCTAGAAAAGAGAGCAGGGAGAACAGCGTAAGGGAAGAGGGTTACCATACATCGTACTTACTATTCTGATATATCCTCCGTGAAATCCTCCGAAGGCTGAGGTGTAAATACACCTATTACCCCGCTCAATATTTTAAACCTCCTTCAGCTACATCCTGAGGAGGGGAATGACACCAAAACCGCGTCCTTGGTGTCCTATTTATGCAAGTGTTCCAGGTATCGTAATGCCCCGTCATGTGACTATGATGACACGGCCTGCAAAGGCGTGCCGCGTCATCAATGACGAGCCACGCATTAGACACACTGTGTCCAAGCACGCCTCGTTGCCACAATGACCTGCACGCTAATGCGCTACACACATCACAAACGCGATGACGTAGCGATGGCGTAGCCCGCACCATATGCCAAGCAGGACGCGGAGTATACTGCAGTGTGAATTACAGACCTAGTCCAGCGGTATCTTACCCGCTGAACAATAGACCTGCACTCTTTCAAAATCTCCTGCTCTCTGGGTACCAAACCTACACAGTGGGAGTGATGGCATGTTGGAAGGCCAAGGAAAAAGAACCACAAATTGCAATAACATAACAGAAGGATACCTAAAGATGTAAACGTCACAAATAAAGTGACGATATTGATGGTCCAATTAGTCATGGCCGCCTCTGATTAATATCTGTGGCACCAGATTAAAGGCCATAATAAGGGCTAAAACCACTGGCACATTTCTCTCCAATAAAAGTGGAAATTCCACTCAATGGGGAGTACAGGAACCCCCCACATGACTCATAGAGTCCTGAGGGGTCCTTTTGTGCCAGGTAGAAATAGTGGGACCTATTTATATCCGCAAGACCCTTCAAATAATATGGTAATACAGGGCTGGCACATTGTGGCGAATGCAGTTCCACTTAACATCAAAATATATATAAATATATCCTATCAATCTGTAAAGAAAAAAACATTTATGTATAAACATCTCTTTAACAAATCACCATAACCCTCCCCCAGATTCCATCTGCCTATGGAGGTATGCAGAGGAAAATAAGAAGAAGAGATGCATAGATACAAACAGACAAGATTTAAGGTAGATTCTATTCACAGACCTATCTCAGAGTTATTGTCAGAACTGTCATTGGTCGGGAAGTGCTCAAATGATCAATCTGTTTTCCCAGAGCTATAACCCTCCAAAAAAGGTCTAAAGCCTCTCTATTTCATTAAGGCCTGGTGGAGTTGTGGCTTTCAGGTGTCTGATCCAGCGCATTTCGCGCTGGAGCATCCCCTTGTTCCAATCTCCTCTCCTAATCGATATATGGAGTCTATCTAAAACAGTAAAATGCACTTTAGGCATTTGATAATTGTGTTTCTTAGCAATATGTCTATCCAGCGGTAAGTATAAATTACAAATTTGCATATCATGCATGTGATGCTTCACTCTCTTCCCCAATTTGTGTCGGGTCTTTCCCACGTAGAAGGCACCACATTGACACTGCATGAGGTAGACCACACCTTGTGTTGTACATGAGGCATAATGCCTCAAGGTGAAGATCTCCCCATTAGGCAGTGTCAGTGAGGTCCTCCTACCAATTACCAAACATTAAGAACATGTACCACAGGGATAGGTCCCAAAGGTTTTACATGGATCCTTCCTTGCATTCCCTTTATACTCACTTTGTGTTAGCATATTTCCTATTGATCCAGCTTTTTTGTATGTGATCAATGGTTTAGATGTAACAAAATCACCTATCACTGGGTCTTCGGTAGGGATGGGCCCATTGTTCGATTTGAACGAATGTTCGAATCGAGCACCGGGCGTTCGCCCGCTCGGCGAGCCCAGAACTATTTGGGCCATTCGCATCACATTCGTGTGCTGCGAGCGGCCCGCAATGCATTGCGCCAGTCGCAGTGCATTGCTGGCTGATGATTGGCCAATCATGCACTGTGACCTCGCATGCTTGGCCAATCACAGCGCCGGCAGCGAGGAGAGCAATAATTGGCTAAAGGCAGGACGGCTGTAGCCAATTATAGCTCAGGGGCTTTAGTACACGCCCCACTGTATAAAAGGCCGCCGCGCCGGCGGCCTAGTGCACTGTGTTCCGGCTGTGATTGTTGTGACTGCTGATGCTGATGCTGATTCATTATCATTACAGATACAGAATACTGATCATTTGAATATATATTCATTCTGCTGATTGCACTGCTGCTGACAGTATCTGCAGTGCTGTGCTGTCTTATACATTCTGTTGTGCTGACACTGCTGAGTGGTGACATTATCTGCTGCTGAGTCTAACTTTATCTGCTGTTATTCTGGGGATTAGTCTGGTGTGTGTGTGCTGTTAGTACAGCATTGCAGTATCACCTTTATACTTCTGGCCTATTGTGATTTAAGGCAGGCAGGCAGGCATTTATAGGAGCTAGCGGGTGTGTCTGCTGTGTTAGTACAGCACACATAAAACCACCTCAGCCTCTCTATCTGTCATAAGGCCCTGTTGTTGTCATCTAAGGCAGCCAGGCATTTATAGGAGCTAGCGTGTGTGTCTGCTGTGTTAGTACAGCACACATAAAACCACCTCAGCCTCTCTATCTGTCATAAGGCCCAGTTGTTGTCATCTAAGGCAGCCTCTATCTGCCGTAAGGCCCAGTTGTTGTCATCTAAGGCAGCCTCTATCTGCCGTAAGGCCCAGTTGTTGTCATCTAAGGCAGCCTCTATCTGCCGTAAGGCCCAGTTGTTGTCATCTAAGGCAGCCTCTATCTGCCGTAAGGCCCAGTTGTTGTCATCTAAGGCAGCCTCTATCTGCCGTAAGGCCCAGTTGTTGTCATCTAAGGCAGCCTCTATCTGCCGTAAGGCCCAGTTGTTGTCATCTAAGGCAGCCTCTATCTGCCGTAAGGCCCAGTTGTTGTCATCTAAGGCAGCCTCTATCTGCCGTAAGGCCCAGTTGTTGTCATCTAAGGAAGCCTCTATCTGCTGTAAGGCCCAGTCGTTGTCATCTAAGGCAGCTTCTATCTGCCGTAAGGCCCTGTTGCTGTCATCTAAGGCAGCCATCTGCAGGAGTTAGTGTGTGTGCTGTCTGACTTCAGCACAATATACACTACCCACTACAATGCCTGGAAGACCGCCAAGGAGAGGCAGACAGTCCAGAGGAAAGAACACAGGGCAAGCAGGCTCAACAGTGCTGGTCGTGGACGTGGTCATGCATCGTCATCAGCACGTGGCCATGGAACACGCTTGTCCTTGTTTTCGGCAGCTGGACATGTTGAGCCGCATCATGCCGAAGGCTTGGTAGAATGGATGACCAAGCCCTCCTCATCCTCTCTCACCCAGGCTCAGGGTACTGGCAAAGCAGCTGCCAACGCGTACTCAATGGCATCATCAGGCACCCCTTCCCTAGACCCACCATGTCCTCCTGAGGAGTCCCCCGAACTGTTTGAGCACAGCGTTGGGTACATGCTCCAGGAGGATGCCCAACGTTTTGAAGGCTCGGATGATGATACCCAGCTAGAGGAAGGCAGTAGCGTGAGAGCAGACAGAGGGGATGCTCAAGGACAACAATCTGGCAGTCATGTTCCACCAGCTGCAGCTTACTGCCAGGTTTGATCCAGTGGTGAAGAGGGAGGGGATGATGAGGTCACTGACTCCATGTGGGTGCCTGAAGGGAGAGAGGAGGAGGAGGAGGAGAAGGAGGAGGCGGCACATGTCCAACGAGGCAGGATGCCCTCCGGAGGCCAGCTAGAGGCCAGCACACCAACTGAATCACACCGCAGAGCTCCGCCTGTGCAGGGCGCTGCCTCTGCACGTTATCACAAAAGTTCTTTGATGTGGGCCTTTTTTGAGACGAGTGCATCAGATCGCACCACTGCTATTTGCAACATATGTCTCAAGCGTATCTCACGTGGCCAAAACATCAGCCGCTTGGGCACCACAAGCATGACCAGACATATGTCGACCTGCCATGCAGCTCATTGGCAAGCGCACATTAAAGACCCACACCAAAGAACAAAGCGGACCTCTCCCTGCTCCTTATCAGCTGGGATCTCCAACCCCACTATATCTTCAGTCCTCTCTGAAAGCTGAACTGAGAGGAATGAAGGTGTAGAATTAGGTGTGTCACAGCCAAGTACTTGCGGGCACTCTGTTAGCAGTACACCAACATCCGATTCTACCAGGCAAATTTCCCTGCCCCAGCTGCTGGACCGTCGAAAGTAGTTTACTCCCAGCCATCCACATGCCCAGCGGTTGCACTTCAACTGCTGCCTTTTCAGTTGGTAGACTCGGCCCCCTTCCGTGAGTTTGTTCAATGTGCGGTTCCTCAGTGGCAGGTTCCCAAACGCCACTTTTTCTCACGGAAGGCGATTCCGGCTCTCTACCGGCATGTGGAAGGCAATGTCCATGCCTCACTGGACAGGGCGGTCAGCGGTAAGGTGCATATTACCGCTGACTCATGGTCCAGCAGGCATGGACAGGGACGTTACCTGTCTTTCACGGCCCATTGGGTCACTCTTTTGGCAGCTGGGAGGGATGCAGGACAAGGTGCAGTAGCGTTGGAGGTTGTTCCGCCACCACACCTCCAAAATGCTACTACTGGTTGTGACACACCTCTCTCCTCCACCCCCTCCTCTTCTTCTTTCTCCATGGCCTCTTTGAGTGCCTTACCTCTCAACCAGCGGTGCTCCGTAGGCTTACAAGGGGCTACGCAAGTACGCAGGCAAAAAGATGCCATGCCGTGCTTGCGCTGGTGTGTTTGGGGGACAGGAGCCACACTGGGGCAGAGGTTCTGGCAGCTCTTCCGGGGCAGGCCGAGAGGTGGTTGACGCCACGCCAGCTTAAGCCAGGAATGGTGGTTTGTGACAATGGCACCAACCTCCTCTCCGCCCTGCGACAGGGACAGCTGACCCATGTGCCCTGTATGGCTCACGTCCTCAACCTGGTGGTGCAGTGGTTCTTGGGCAGGTACCCAGGCTTACAGGATGTCCTAAGGCAGGCCAGGAAAGTCTGTGTGCATTTCCGCCGATCGTATAATGCCAGTGCTCGGCTGGCTGAGCTGCAAAAGGAGTTAAACCTACCCAAGAACCGCCTTATATGTGACATGCCCACCAGGTGGAACTCAACGTTGGCCATGCTGCAGCGACTGCACACAGAGCAGAGGGCCATCAATGAGTACCTGTGCGACTACGGCACCAGGACAGGGTCAGGGGAGCTTGGATTTTTTTCCCCACGCCAGTGGAGCATGATCAGTGATGCATACACTGTCATGTCACCATTTGAGGAGGTCACGAGAATGGTGAGCAGTGACAGTGCATGCATCAGTGACACTGTACCTCTTGTCCACCTGTTGGAGCATACGCTGCGTGGGATAATGGACAGGGCACTTGAGGCAGAACAGAGGCAGGAAGAGGAGGACTTCCTTGCCTCTCAAGGCCCTCCAGACAGTGTTCCTTCTCTCCCACCCATCACACAGGAAGAGGATGAGGAGGAAGAGGAGGAGGAGGAGGATTGTGTCAGCATGGAGCTGGAGCCTGGCACTCAGCATCAGCAGCAGCAGCAGTCTTTTAGGGATGATTTACAGTCCCAACAAACCAGTGGACTTGCACGTGGCTGGGAGGAGGTGGCTGCCGATCATGTTGTCCTCAGTGACCCAGAAGACTCCGGACCGAATGCCTCAGCTAACCTACGTTGCATGGCCTCCCTGATCCTGCAAAGCCTGCGGAAGGATCCTTGTATTCTTCGGATCAAGGAGAGGGACCATTACTGGCTAGCCACTCTCCTTGATCCACGGTACAAGGGTAAGGTTGCGGACCTTATCTTGCCGTTGCAGAGGGAGCAGAGGATGAGACATCTCAGGGAGGCCTTGCAGAAAGGTCTGTGCAACGCGTTCCCAGAGACTGGGAGGTTACAAACTCCTGTTACTGGACGACGAGTTGCTGAGGCTTCGGTCAGTAGCAAAAGGAGCTGTGGGGAAGGTGGACGTCTGACCGATGCGTTCAGACAATTTTTTAGTCCGCAGCCCCAAGGTATGATCGGTTCCAGCAACCATCCCCAGCGTCTGATATACATGGTGCAGGAATACCTAGGGGCAAGGTCAGACTTGGACACCTTTCCCACCGAAAATCCTCTGGCTTACTGGGTCTTGAGGATGGATCACTGGCCAGAGCTTGCACAGTATGCCATTGAGCTACTGGCCTGTCCTGCATCCAGCGTTCTTTCCGAACGCACATTCAGTGCTGCTGGAGGCTTTGTCACCAATCACAGGGTGCACCTGTCCACCGACTCGGTTGATCGACTGACCTTCATAAAGATGAATCAGTCTTGGATCACGACCAGCTATCAGGCACCTGAAGCTGATATTACTGAATAATTTATAATGTCACATCCCTTCAAGACTGCCTATGCTGATGCTGAGTGACTGTCCTGTTATGTTGACTGACTATCCTCTTCCTCCTCAATGATCCTGATGATATCTTGGAAGAACATTTTTGTTTCTGGGTGCCACCACCAGTGGCTAAGGCCCAATTTTTCAGCCCCTGTTTAACAGGGGCATGTAATTACAATTTTTAGGCAATGCTTTGCAACAGGTCTGACTGCTGTGCTCAGAGTACAGTATCTGTGAGGGGTTGCAGTGTTGTCGCACCAGCACCAGTGCCTAAGGCACACTTTTTCAGCCCCTGTTTAACATTGGCGTGTAATTACAAGTTTTTAAGCAATGCTTTGCAACAGGTCTGACTGCTGTGCTCCAAGTACAGTATCTGTGAGGGGTTGCAGTGTTGTTGCACCAGTGCCTAAGGCTCAATTTTTCAGCCCCTGTTTAACAGGGGCGTGTAATTACAATTTTTTTTTACTTTCAACATTTTTTATTCTTTTTACAAGAGAGTACATAAACAATAAACAACAGAAACATTGTAAATAAAGTACTTTTGGCCAGAGCAAATTTCACATTGATGGTTGTGTTAAACAGATCACAGTCATATAGTTACAAATAGTCATTTTATGATACTGCGGGCCTTTTAAGGATTATAGGCAACAGAAGGCAAAATCAGTTAAATCGAGGGGGAGTCGGAGTTCCGGGAGGGGTACACCAGCACCCCTAACGGGAACTAACTGTGCTGGGATAACCCCCCCAAGGACCCCAGACCACCCAGCCTCCATGGTAATTACAATTTTTTAAGCAATGCTTCGCAACATGTCTGACTGCTGTGCTCCAAGTACAGTATCTGTGAGGGGTTGCAGTGTTGTGGCACCAGCACCATTGCCTAAGGCACCATTTTTCAGCCCCTGTTTAACAGGGGCGTGTAATTACAATTTTTTAAGCAATGCTTCGCAACAGGTCTGACTGCTGTGCTCCAAGTACAGTATTTGTGAGGGGTTGCAGTGTTGTCGCACCAGCACCAGTGCCTATGGCCCAATTTTTCTGCCCCTGTTTAACAGGATCGTGTAATTACAAATCTTGATCTAATAGTTCACAGCAGGGCCCATTCCTGCGCCCACCAAGAGTAACTGTGAGGGCTTACAGTCTTGTGGCAACACTGTCCACCACCACCACCAAAGGCCCAATTTTTCTGCCCTGTTCAACAGGCGCATGCAATTACAAATCTTGATCTAATAATTCACAGCAGGGCCAATTCCTGTGCCCACCAAGAGTAACTGTGAGGGCTTACAGTGTTGTGACAACACCAACATCTAATGGGGCAAATTTCTGCAGAGTATATACGGCAGGCCTCTACTTTCAAACATCCAACTTACAAACGACTCCTACTTGCAAACGGAAGGAGAAAACAGGAAGTGAGAGGAAATCTACCCTTAGGAAGGGAAATTCTATCCTGTTAGATTTAATTTGGGAAAAAGGTATCTCCTCTCTACTGATGCTTTATCACCAATCCTTGTTTCAATAAAAACCCCACTTTTCCAAAAACATTTGTCATTGGGACGGAAAGTGAGGTGAAATGTTCTGAACAGGTGCACAGACAGCAAAACAAATGTTACAGGGGTGATAACCCTTCCCTATGTTCTCCAAAAAGCTTAAAAATTGTTTTTTTTGGGATGGAGCTACACTTAAAAATGTTCCTGTTCAGATTCTACTTAAGAACAAACCTACAGTCCCTGTCTGGTTTGCACCGCCTGTATACTGCTGTTCAGAGTATATAGGGTTGTATTTATAGGGTTTTATTAAGGTTCCCCTTACTATCCATACAAGACCCAAAGGGGCTGGGGTGGGGGGGGTGATGGGGTAGCCATGCCATTTTTTCTCAAAGATTTTCAGCCATATTGCCAGGACAAGACATGACATTAAAGCCGCAAGCGGTTTTAAATGGCTTCTTTTTTTCCTTTACAAATGTCATTTTGTGCAGGGACAGTTCTAAACACGGGAAACACATGCCACTTCACAGGCATATTTTATACACCCCCAGGTACCATATTTATAGGATTATTTCACTTTTTTTTTTCACTTTATGCATCATTAAAATGACTGCTCCCAAAAAAAACGTCAGTTTTTAAAACTTCTTTTTGCATTGATATATGTCCCCTGGGGCAGGACCCGGGTCCCCAAACCTGTTTTATGACATTAACATGCATATTGGCCGTTATAATTAGCACTTTTGATTTCGAACGTTCGCGTCCATTGTAACTAATAGGGTTCTAACATTCGCACAAACTTTCGGTTCGTTCGAAGGTTCTAGTGCGAACCAAACCCGGGGGTGTCCGGCTCATCCCTAGTCCTCGTGAGGATTAACCAATGTTTGGTGATAATTTTCCTTATAACCTGGTGTTCATTGGAGAATTTCATGATGATCCTGATCTTGCTATCATCCCTTTTTCTCTTTTTAGGTTTAAAGATAAGGTCTCTTCTTGTAGTATTTTTTACACGGTTAAATGCTTTTTTCAATGTGGTTTTGGTAACCCTCTCGTTGAAAGTCCTCGTCTTTAGTGCAGTTTCTCCTAATACGTAAGAACTGACTGAATGGAATTGATTTTTTAAACAACTTCAGCCCCGGACCAATTGGCAGCCTAAGGACCAGGCCCCTTTTTGCGATTTGGCACTGCGTTGTTTTAACTAACAATTGCCCGTTCGTGTGACGTGGCTACCAAACAAAATTGGCGTCCTTTTTTTCCCACAAATAGAGCTTTCTTTTGGTGGTATTTGATCGCCCCTGCGGTTTTCTTTTTTTGCGCTATAAACAAAAATATAGCGACAATTTTGAAAAAAATGCAATATTTTTTGCTTTTTGCTATAATAAATATCCCCAAAAAATATATAATTTTTTTTTCCTCAGTTTAGGCCGATACGTATTCTTCTACATATTTTTGGTAAAAAATTGCAATTAGCGATTATTGATTGGTTTGCGCAAAAGTTATAGCGTTTACAAAATAGGGGATAGTTTTATAGCATTTTTATTAATATATATATTTTTTTACTAGTAATGGCGTAGATCAGCGATTTTTTTTGTGACTGCGACATTATGGCGGACACATTGGACATTTTTGACACATTTTTGGGACCATTGTCTTTTATACAGCAATCAATGCTATTTAAATGCATTGATTCCTGTATAAATGACACTGGCAGTGAAAGAGTTAACCACTAGGGGGAGGGGAGGGGTTATGGGCTGTGACGTGTGTGTGTTTTATTTACATTAGGGGGCGGGGCTGACGTCTGACGTCATTGATCGGCTTTCCCGATGACAGGGAACAGCCGATCAATGACAGGCAGAGTAGAAAGTGCGGGGAGAGGTTTGTTTACACAGACCTCTCCCCGTTCTTCAGTTCTGTGACCTGATCGCGGGACACCAGCGGCGATCGGGTCCGCTGGTCCTGCAGCCGGGGTCACGGAGCTCCCGACCGGGTCGCGAGCGCGACCCACAGCCAGGCAATTAAAGTGCCACATACCTGTATGTCGTTTTGCCTGGCTGTGCCATTCTGCTGACAGATATGTGCAGGACGCGGTCGGGAAGCGGTTAAGGGAGTCTGGGTGAAAGCTATCTGCGTGTAGCAGAGTATTTCCTGCCATTTCCTTACGGAAAATTTTACTGCTTAGGCCTCCGTTTGATGCTTTCTGAACACATATGTCAAGAAAGTTAATATCTCTAGAGTCATAGCTCATGGTGAAAAAAAGGTTGAAGCTGTATTGGTTCATTAATTTTAGGCACTCAACAAGTTTTGCTTCTGGACCATCCCACATAATTAGCACATCGTCTATGTACCTTTACCACATGAGAAGGTGGCAAGTGTACATAGATGCCTGCTCTCCCAACAGAAAGTCTTTTTCCCACTCCCCCAGATACAGGTTGGCGTAAAAGGGTGCGCAGCATGTCCCCATAGCCACCCCCTGTACCTGGAGGTAGTGGGAATTTTTTAAAATAAAGACATTGTGCCATAATATAAGCTCCAACATTTGTAGAATGAAGGAGTTAAACTTCCTGTCAGTGGTTGCCCTCTGTCTCAAAACTCTACTGATAGCAGCAATACCCAAATCATGGGGGATGCTATTATATAACGATTCTACATCAATCGTGACCAAAATGGCAGTTTCTGGAATGACTAAATCTTCTATGGTTTGTAGCAGATGGATTGTGTCCTTCGTATACGAAGGTAAATCCATAACATGTGGCCTGAGATGATGATCAATGATCTGGCTTATTTCTTCCGAGATACATCCATTCCCTGAGACAATCGGTCTTCCGGGAGGATTTTTTTTTTCCAAATAGTTTTTATTGAAAAAAGCAAACAATAATACAAAGAAAGGTGTAATACTTTGCAAAATTTACATATACAAGGATACGAACAAAACATGAGTCCTGAGATAGGTGAGTCCAAATTGTAATAAACGATATATGCTTAGTCATAACAAACTGGCAGTGTAAACCCTAATGGGACCTCCCTAGGGAGATTCTGATACTGTTGAGCTGTGTTGTTGGAGGTATATAACCTAATTGTACTCTCTCATCCAGAGAAATATGACTTTAATAGTTTCAGTCAGTTCTGAGTTTACAGGCATAGGGAGTGTAGACTTATGTCTCATTAGGGCATAGTGCTCCTATGGGATACTTAAGTGTATACACGTAGAGGGATGATAGAAGAGATAAGCAGAAAAGAGAGGGGGGAAAGGGAGAGGGGGGAGGGGGGAGAGAGTGGAGGTAAGGTGATGGTGACCCGGTCCGCATATAGGAAGTGTATCATAATTGTGCTTTATACTTGTGTATTATACCAGGTAGTCCATATGTGCCATTTATTATCAAAAGTTTTTTGGTAAGATTCCTAGCAGCAAGTAGGGATTTGTAAACGTAATGGGTTTGTGTTGTGGCAAATACTTCTGCTACATTGGGTGCCATGTCCTGTTTCCAATGTCTTGTTATTAGGGATCTGGCAACCAGTAACATGTGAGTGACTACTACTCTAAATTCTGGGGGGAATAGGTCAATGCCTATATTAAGAATTGCTAGGCTGGGGTTGGGTCGCGTTATCATCCCTGTGATGCTGGAGATTGAACAGAAAATGGAGTTCCAGTAACTAGAGATATGTTTGCACGACCAAAACATATGGAGGAGATTGCCAGTTTGACCGCAGTTTCTCCAGCACAATGGGGAGGAGTCAGGTGCGAATTTTGATATCCTATAGGGAGTGAGATACCATCTAAGGGCGATCTTTTGGGACAATTCCCAGTGGTTAATGCATTTTGAGGTTCTATATATCCATTTAAAGGCATCAGTCCACTGTGAATCCGTGAAGGAGGTGTTGAGGTCTACTTCCCATTTTTGGTAGGGCCTAGATTTAGCGAAAACCAATTTCTGTTGCAGTAAGTTATAAAATATTGGGATAGCTTTCCCAGAGGCTGGGTTTGTAGTAAAGTATTGCCAGGCTACCATGGGAGTGTGAATGTTGAGGCGACTTGAGAGATTTCAGGAAGTGGGAGACTTGATGATATTTATATTTATGCATAGAGGTTAGATTGAACTTGGATTGAAGGGTATCAAAGGGGATTAAAGTGTCCTTGATGTAGAGATCATGGAAGAATTGAATTCCTTTATCCGGCCACTCTGTAATAGAGAGGTTGGGTATTGCTTGTTGGAGAATCAGTATGGGGATTGGGACATTAACCATCTTGGAAGGATGGAGCGGTACCTTCTGGAGGTCCCTCCAAGCTGATAATGAAGCTTGAATAGTAAGAGGCAGTTTATAAGTGGGGAATGGATGCAAGGCATCTAGGAGTAGGAGATCTTTGAGGGTTTTGGTTGGAGCTAGGGTTTGTTTGTTGAACCAGTGTTTGAGTTGGGTGAGTAAGGAAGCTTTGCAGTAATCATTTATGTCTACTAGGCCCATACCTCCCACTGATCTGTGCTTAACTAGAAGGGATTTCGAGCATCTAGCTCTGGAAGTCTGCCAGATAAAAATTTTAAGCAGCGAGTTTAGGGATTTCATATATGTCTGGTTTATAGGGATTGTGAGAGTTCTAAAGATGTACAATATTTGTGGTAAAAGTAGCATTTTGAATGCAGCCAACCTGCCCGACCATGTAAGTTCAGTTTTGGAAAGCCTGAGGGCTTCTGTGGAGAGTTTGGCTAGAAGAGGAACGTAGTTGGCTTCGGCTAGGTGTTTAAAGCTAGGGGTGAGTTTCAGACCGAGATATGTTATGTCAGATTTCGCCCATGTGTAGGGAAATTTCTTTTTCAGGTCTTTGGAAAGTGACGTGGGGATACCTAATGGGAGAATCAAAGATTTAGTGCAATTTACTTTGTAATAGGACACCCTACTAAACTCTTTGAGAGTATTATGTGCATGTATGAAGGAGGTTTGCGGGGAGGTTAGAAACAAAATGATATTGTCGGCAAAGAGATTTATTTTGTGGGAGTTATTTGGAAGGGAAAATCCTGTTATGAGCGGATGGGAACGAATCCTTTCTGCTAGTGGTTCAATTAGAAGGTTAAAGATCGTGGGAGACAGGGGGCAGCCCTGCCTAGTGCCATTGGTTATGTGAAATGTGTCCGAAAGCATGTTAGAAGTGTATACCTGTGCGCATGGAGAGGAGTAGAGAGCCAGTATAGATGATAGTATAGGGCCTGAGAACCCAAATTTTTCCAAAGTGGCTTGCATGTATCCCCAGTGGACCCTGTTGAATGCCTTCTCCGCATCCAAAGAGAGGAGCAGAGAAGGCACCCGACAGGACTCCGCATATTGCATAATACCAATCACCCTTCTGGTCGCATCAGAGGCCTGTCTGCCTGGGGTGAATCCAGACTGGTCCGGTTTGATGAGAAGAGGTACTATTGGGAGAAGTCTGTGTGCAAGTATTTTTGAGTACAATTTGACGTCGGTGTTGAGCAAGGAAATAGGCCTAAAGTTGGCTGCTGTAGTGGGGTCTTTGCCCGGCTTTGGGATAGTAACCACCTATGCTTTAAGCATTTCAGAGGGGAAGGAGTCAGAGGACATTGCTGATGAGAAGACCGAGACCGATTGAAGTGTTGTGGTGAGATTTTCATGGAAGACCTTGTAATAGTCATTGGGTATGCCATCTGGGCCTGGGGAGCTCATGTGGGCCGGATCACCAGGGATAAGGAGGAAAGTGGGAGGGTAGAGACGGAGAGAAGAAAAAAATGAAACAATAAAATAATATAGTCCAGTAAAAAAGTAGGTTCATCATTGAACCTGAGGGCATAGGTTCTGCCCATAACTGTGGAGGGGGAGAAAAAAGCACTGAGAGCCCTCAGTGCAACAGGAACAAGGTTATTCTAGCAATTGCGTCTTACCGCATACTTGTGAAGTAAAGTCAGGTATTTCTCTTTTTGTTTTTTCTTCTTGTTAGTGACAGTGTGCCATTCTTGCTGAAGGTGCGCCTTCTGTGGAGGATTGGCAGGTGTGATCTCAGAGGATGCTGCAGGAAGAATGTCAAGTAGATGTAGCAGTTTGAGGCCCTCATCAATCGATGTGATTACTGTTGTTGTGCCTTCATGTGTTACAGTAAGTTTCACTGGAAATCCCCATCTGTATGGGATGTTGTGGTTTCTAAGTGCTTTGGTTACTGGCAGGAGGTTTTTTATTTTCTGCATAATAAACTGGGATAAATCAGCAAACAGTTGCAGGTGTGCATACTCCTCTGAAGGCTGCCGGTTCTTGCGGAACGCAGCCATGAGGTGCTCTTTAGTTTGGTAGAAGTGTACCTTCATCAGAACTTCCCTAGGGATGTTGTCAGGGAGAAATGTGGGTTTAGGTAATCTGTGGATGCGATCGATTTGCATTTCAGTTGGTGCCACCTCTGGTAGGTATACTTTCATTAGGGTTTAGGCATACTGCTGGAGCTGTGCAGGAAGGATTGCTTCTGGTACCCCTCTAATTTTAACATTGTTCCTCCTAGATCTATCCTCGAGGTCTGCGACTTTAGCTTTTAGCCATGCGACTTCATCTGCTTGGTAGCTGTGAGCGTCAATTAAGTCTTTATGTGAGGTTGCAAATTCTCCCATTTTGCCTTCCATGTGCTCTACTCTTGTGCCTAGCTCTCCCACCTCAGTTTTAAAGTTGTTGATGCATTGCAGCATACCATTATGCATAGAGGTACGGAGTGAAAGGAGCATATCTTTTAATGTGGTGTCAGATATAGGTTTATCTGTGGTGGGGAAGGCAGTGAAGGGGTCAATTAACTCTCTGGTTTTCTCCATGGAGTCTTGGCCTGTGCTCACCTGTGAAGCCTCCACTGCCATCTGGGGTTTGGACTTGGCTGGGCTGCGTGAGAGTGGTGTGGAGGCTCCTGGTGAACCCTGGGGATCCGTATCCAAGATCCCTGGGCTGGATGTGGCCGAGCGGGAGGTGCCTGAGGAGGGAGAGGTTGCGTTGTTTCCAGGCCCGACCCCGGCGCCATTTTGGCGCGGATCGCGGCCTGCAGGGGTGAAGAAATCATCCAGTTTTTTAAGGGCAGTAGTGTCTTTCCTTTTGCGGGTCATCTCCGCAGCTTACCCGGGTCCTAGGGGCTCGGTGGTGGATCGTTTAGGACGGCAGTGCCGCTTGTATGTTGATGTAGTCCTGATGCTGGAGCGGAGCTGATCTCTCAAGCGTCCATCCAGCAGCGCGGTAGCCACGCCCCCCGGGGAGGATTTTTTAAACTCTTATGCACCTTTGGGAGGGCACCCTCCCAAAGATGCATAAGAGTTTAAAAAATCCTCCCGGAAGACCGATTGTCTCAGGGAACGGATGTATCTCAATCCATCTGCTACAAACCATAGAGGATTTAGTCTTTTCAGAAACTGCCATTTTGGTCACGATTGACGTAGAATTGTTGTATAATAGCATCCCCCATGATTTGGGTATTGCTGCTGTAAAGCTGCTCAGTAGAGTTTTGAGACAGAGGGCAACCACTGACTGGAAGTTTAACTCCTTCATTCTACAAATGTTGGAGCTTATATTACGGCACAATGTCTTTATTTAAAAAAATTCCCACTACCTCCAGGTACAGGGGGTGGCTATGGGGACATGCTGCGCACCCTTTTACGCCAACCTGTATCTGGGGGAGTGGGAAAAAGACTTTCTGTTGGGAGAGCAGGCATCTATGTACACTTGCCACCTTCTCATGTGGTAAAGGTACATAGACGATGTGCTAATTATATGGGATGGTCCAGAAGCAAAACTTGTTGAGTGCCTAAAATTAATGCACCAGAACAGCTTCAACCTTTTTTTCACCATGAGCTATGACTCCAGAGAAATTAGCTTTCTTGACATATGTGTTCAGAAAGCATCAAGCGGAGGCCTAAGTAGTAAACTTTTCCATAAGGAAACGGCAGGAAATACTCTGCTACACGCATATAGCTTTCACTCAGACTCTCTTAAAAAATCAATTCCATTCAGTCAGTTCTTACGTATTAGGAGAAACTGCACTAAAGACAAGGACTTTCAACGAGAATGTGATGAACTTACAATACGACTTTTGGCCAGGGGGTATACCAAAACCAAATTGAAAAAAGCATTTAACCATGTAAAAAATACTACAAGAAGAGACCTTATCGTTAAACCTAAAAAGAGAAAAAGGGATGATAACAATATTAGGATCATCATGAAATTCTCCAATGAACACCAGGTTATAAGGAAAATTATAACCAAACATTGGTCGATCCTCACGAGGACCCAGTGATAGGTGATTTTGTTACATCTAAACCGTTGATCACATACAAAAAAGCTGGATCAATAGGAAATATGGTAACACAAAGTGAGTATAAAGGGAATGCAAGGAAGGATCCATGTAAAACGTTTGGAACCTATCCCTGTGGTACATGTTCTCTATGTTTGGTAATTGGTAGGAGGACCTCAGTGACACTGCCTAATGGGGAGATCTTCACCTTGAGGTATTATGCCTCATGTAAAACACAATGTGTGGTCTACCTCATGCAGTGTCAGTGTGGTGCCTTCTACGTGGAAAGACCCGACAAAAATTGGGGAAGAGAGTGGAGCGTCACATGCATGATATGCAAATTTTCAATTTATACTTACCGCTGGGTAGACATATTGCTAAGAAACACAATTATCGATTGCCTAAAGTGAATTTTACTGTTTTGGATAGACTCCATATACCGATTAGGGGAGGAGATTGGAACAAGGTGCTGCTCCAGCGCAAAATGCGCTGGATCAGACACCTGAAAGCCACAACTCCACCAGGCCTTAATGAAATAGAGAGGCTTTAAACCTTTTTTGGAGGGTTATAGCTCTGGGAAAACAGATTGATAATTTGAGCACTTCTGGATCCCCGACCAATGACAGTTCTGACAATAACTCTGAGATAGGTCTGTGAATAGAATCTACCTTAATTCTTGTCTGTTTGTATCTATGCATCTTTTCTTCTTATTTTCCTTTGCATACCTCCATAGGCAGATGGAATCTGGGGGAGGGTTATGGTGATTTATTAAAGAGATGTTTATACAAAAAGGGTTTTTTCCTTATAGATTGCTATGATATATTAATATATATTTTGATGTTAAGTGGAACTGCATTCACCACAACGTGCCAGCCCTGTATTGCCATATTATTTGAAGGGTCTTGCGGATATAAGTAGGTCCCACTATTTCTACCTGGCACAAAAAGGACCCCTCAGGACTCTATGAGTCATATAGGGGGTTCCTGTACTCCCCATTGAGTGGAATTTCCACTTTAATTGTAGAGAAATGTGCCAGTGGTTTTAGCCCTTATTATGGCCTTTAATCTGGTGCCACAGATATTAATCAGAGGCGGCCATGACTAATTGGACCATCAGTAACGTCACTTTATATGTCAGAATAGTAAGTATGATGTATGGTAACCCTCTTCCCTTACGCTGTTCTCCCTGCTCTCTTTTCTAACACTATGCATTTGTCTTTAGCATTTGCAGTGTTCTTTAAAACACCAATATATATTTGGTTACGTATATATCCGACCGTCCTGTAGAAATGACCGGCATCCAATTTCTGCTAGATCCATGGATTCAAGTTATGGGCTGATACCTGTGGGGAATGCAATTACCACATTTAAAATTATATAGTATAGGAACTGGGAGTCTAGTCCCCAACTAGGCTACCAGAAAAAGGGGGGGCAAATTGGACACCGGGAAAATGAAAAGTGTGTGTGATGGTGAGGTGATGGGACAAAAAGGGAAAAAAAGAAACAGCTAAGAGACCAGGTGAAGGGAAAAAAGTGATAAGTAGAGAAAATGAGCAATATGAGTAGGTTATAGGACTACTGTGGGTGAGTGTGGTGAGGAGAAATGGCAAATACCTGGGCATAATGTTGTTGAATGATGGGGGATTTCCGGGCGGATATCCCCACTAGGGGTAATAATGGAAATATCCGGTTCCAGTATACAGGGGGGGGGTGAATTCTCACACTGCACCTCCCTTTCCCCCACTCGGTCTCCCACACTTCCCTCCCATGTGGTTTATTATTTATCCCCACCCACACTACACACACATACCCCTTTTTCCCATTTCACTTGCACCCTATTTCCTATCAACTTTTCATACCTTCACAACATTTATGCATATAGGCATAATATCTCCCCGTCTTCCTTTTTCTCTCCCTCCCCTTTCCTTTTCCTTTCCCCCACCCTACCCCTTTCCCACTCCCCTCCCTCACTTTGTTTCACCACCTTAACTCACCTGCACACCAACCCCAGTCCCTGCACTTCACCAATAGGCCAAATGACCTGGTCTTACCATAATCATTATTATCATTATATTGATATACCTAGATTCCGCCTAGCATACCTAGTAGCACCCCCGAGTTGCCGCGGGAGACCATTAAATAGGTGGTAGTACTCTGCGCCTGATGTCCGTTAAAGCATGGGTAAGCAGCTGTGCCCCCCTTTCTCCCCATTTTAATTCCTGAAGATTTGCAAAGTTTGATGCTGTATGATATGTTTTCTTATTCTTATCTACCGACTATTTTACATTACTGTCTTTTTGATCTAATCACAGATAACCTCCAGATGAAGCGGCTTGGCCGCGAAACTAGTTGAGGACAATCATATCTGTGATCAACTGTACCATTATGAATATACAGTGCCTTGCGAAAGTATTCGGCCCCCTTGAACTTTTCAACCTTTTGCCACATTTCAGGCTTCAAACATAAAGATATAAAATTTTAATTTTTTGTGAAGAATCACCAACAAGTGGGACACAATTGTGAAGTGGAACGAAATCTATTGGATATTTTAAACTTTTTTAGCAAATAAAAAACTGAAAAGTGGTGCGTGCAAAATTATTCGGCCCCTTTACTTTCAGTGCAGCAAGCTCACTCCAGAAGTTCAGCGAGGATCTCTGAATGATCCAATGTTGTCCTAAATGACTGATGGTGATAAATAGAATCCACCTGTGTGTAATCAAGCCTCTGTATAAATGCACCTGCTCTGTGATAGTCTCAGGGTTCTGTTGAAAGCGCAGAGAGCATCATGAAGACCAAGGAACACACCAGGCAGGTCCGTAATACTGTTGTGGAGAAGTTTAAAGCCGTATTTGGATACAGAAAGATTTCCCAAGCTTTAAACATCCAAGGAGCACTGTGCAAGCGATCATTTTGAAATGGAAGGAGTATCAGACCACTGCAAATCTACCAAGACCCGGCTGTCCCTCTAAACTTTCAGCTCAGACAAGGAGAAGACTGATCAGAGATGCAGCCAAGAGGCCCATGATCACTCTGGATGAACTGCAGAGAACTACAGCTGAGGTGGGAGAGTCTGTCCATAGGACAAAAATCAGTCGTACACTGCACAAATCTGGCCTTTATGGAAGAGTGGCAAGAAGAAAGCCATTTCTCAAAGATATCCATAAAATGTCTCGTCTAAAGTTTGCCACAAGCCACCTGGGAGACACACCAAACATGTGGAAGAAGGTGCTCTGGTCCGATGAAACCAAAATCTAACTTTTTGGCCACAATGCAAAACGATATGTTTGGCGTAAAAGCAACACAGCTCATCACCCTCAACACACCATCCCCACTGTCAAACATGGTGGTGGCAGCATCATATTTTGGGCCTGCTTTTCTTCAGCAGGGACAGGGAAGATGGTTAAAATTGAGGGGGAGATGGATGCAGCCAAATACAGGACCATTCTGGATGAAAACCTGTTGGAGTCTGCAATAGACCTGAGACTGGGACGGAGATTTATCTTCCAACAAGACAATGATCCCAAACATACAGCAAAATCTACAAAGGAATGGTTCACAAATAAACGTATCCAGGTGTTAGATTGGCCAAGTCAAAGTCCAGACCTGAATCCAATCGAGAATCTGTGGAAAGAGCTGAAAACTGCTGTTCACAAATGCTCTCCATCCAACCTCACTGAGCTCGAGCTGTTTTGCAAGGAAGAATGGGCAAGAATTTCAGTCTCTCGATGTGCAAAACTGATAGAGACATACCCCAAGCGACTTGCAGCTGTAATCGCAGCAAAAGGTGGCTCTACAAAGTATTAACGCAAGGGGGCCGAATAATTTTGCACGCCCCACTTTTCATTTTTTTATTAGTTAAAAAAGTTTCAAAAATCCAATAGATTTCGTTCCACTTCACAATTGTGTCCCACTTGTTGGTGATTCTTCACAAAAAATTAAAAGTTTATATCTTTATGTTTGAAGCCTGAAATGTGGCAAAAGGTTGAAAAGTTCAAGGGGGCCGAATACTTTTGCAAGGCACTGTACATGTGGTGACATACCGTGTAGAGTGTTTATGCTTTATTTTTTAATTGTTTTACGGCATCAATAAAATCTTCTGTAATTTGTATATATTTCTCTGTTATATCATTGTTACTGTACCGTGATAGTCCAATTTGCCCCCCCCTTTTTCTGGTAGCCTAGTTGGGGACTAGACTCCCAGTTCCTATACTACTTGATCCCTGGATGATGGTACAACCCCTATTCATGCCCAATTTTTCAATTCTCTATAAGAGGCCAAATATTTCTTCATATTCAATGGGTGGATAACACACCCGGCCCCCAGCTGAGCGGGATTTATTTTGTTGAACGACCCGATGGTTAGGGCTCCCCCTTTGCCCTCCACTCGGCACGTCTCCAATTCTGATCCCTCGTCAGCATTTTTAACCTCCCCTCTTGACCATGTGTCTTATGGGGGAGAGCCTCTCGCTACATATAATTATCTTGAGCTTATTAATTATAATGTGTTGCAATTGTGAACCATTATGCAATCATTTACCCCAGACATCTATTGGTCGGGCCAGACACAAATTATTATTCGTACCACAGGCTATCAGCCTACCTTCTATCATGATGTACCCCATCATGGTTTTTAACTCTGTGCCCCTTTGTACCGTAGATGCCTGCTGTGTCTGTAGTTTGCATGGGTTCCATAGGATGTTTATCCCAACCACCAGTTACTAATTTTGCTCTATTGATATTAAATTATCTTTATCTCTTGTAAACAATGTTTAACCTGACATTATCCCTTTATACAAAAGCCCCTATTTACTTGTTATGGAGCCCACTGTCTTCCCCTTTGCTCCCCCCTTTATCGTTGGCATGGGTGCAGATTGTTCCGCCTGTGTCTCTTCGCGGCGGCCCGGTGGGCTCCCGGGTGGGAGAGATGGTCCCATACGGGACGCTCCTCCCCCTGCACTGGCCCCGACAGGGACTTGTTCCCTTAGCTGTGGGACTAGAGCGCATGCGCATTTGAACAGCTCTGCATGTGCGCGATGCGGGAGCCCTGACCCTGTGTCGTCACTTGCCGGCGTCGGCCGGAGTCATCTGGGCGGCGCACGGTTGGGTGCTATATAATAACAGGTATTTACCTGTTCAGATGAGCTGCGGAATAGGGACCACGGGTTTGCATGTTCCAGCCAGCCCACAGTAAGTAGATAACCAAAAGTAGATTAACCCTCGTTGTACCCCGACCCAGTACACCCTACCATGGGGTATTGGTCTCTCAATTCTAATCTTATTACCATTTTGTTCTTTTATAGGAGCCACCAGCACAGGGTTGAACCTTATTAGGCTTTCACCCCTGACTTGTTGTCTCTATGGCTGTATACTGGAACCAGATATTTCCATTATTACCCCTAGTGGGGATATCCGCCCGGAAATCCCCCATCATTCAACAACATTATGACAAGGTATTTGCCATTTCTCCTCACCACACTCACCCACAGTAGTCCTATAACCTACTCATATTGCTCATTTTCTCTACTTATCACTTTTTTCCCTTCACCTGGTCTCTTAGCTGTTTCTTTTTTTCCCTTTTTGTCCCATCACCTCACCATCACACACACTTTTCATTTTCCCGGTGTCACTACATTGTAGTTGTTTTAACACTGTTTATTTCACTCTTCTTTTCATATGGTTTTTTTCTGTATCCTAACATATATGGTGCACTCTGGCACAAAAATCCCCCCCCCCCTTGTTGGGGGGTTATTCTCACACTGCACCTCCCTTCCCCCCACTCGGTCTCCCACACTTCCCTCCCATGTGGTTTATTATTTATCCCCACCCACACTACACACACATACCCCTTTTTCCCATTTCACTTGCACCCTATTTCCTATCAACTTTTCATACCTTCACAACATTTATGCATATAGGCATAATATCTCCCCGTCTTCCTTTTTCTCTCCCTCCCCTTTCCTTTTCCTTTCCCCCACCCTACCCCTTTCCCACTCCCCTCCATCACTTTGTTTCACCACCGTCACTCACCTGCATACCAACCCCAGTCCCTGCACTTCACCAATTGGCCAAATGACCTGGTCTTACCATAATCATTATTATCTTTATATTGATATACCTAGATTCCGCCTAGCATACCTAGTAGCACCCCCGAGTTGCCGCGGGAGACCATTAAATAGGTGGTAGTACTCTGCGCCTGATGTCCGTTAAAGCATGGGTAAGCAGCTGTGCCCCCCTTTCTCCTCATTTTAATTCCTGAAGATTTGCAAAGTTTGATGCTGTATGATATGTTTTCTAAAGCCCCATACACACGGTCGGACAATCCGCGGACCAGGTCCGTCGGACCATGTCCGTCATACTTTGTCTGATGTTGGTTTTGCGTACACACGGTCAGACAAAGTTGTCAGAAAATCCGATCATTCTGAACGCAGTGACAATTGTTGCCTACGACGGGACTACGTAGAGGCTAGTAGCCAATAGCTTTGGTCTTGTAATGTGATCTGAGCATGCGTAGCACTTTGTCCGGTCGGACAACCGTACACACGATCGGATTTGGTGTGATCGGACCGTGTTGTCGGCAAATCTTTCCAGCAGGAGATAAGACTTTGTCCGTCGGACAATCCGACGTACACTGTCCGATGGTGCATACACACGGTCTGATTTTTCAACAACATTGTCCGATCGGACAGAATCCATGAAAAAGTCCGACCGTGTGTATGGGGCTTTATTCTTATCTACCGACTATTTTACATTACTATCTTTTTGATCTAATCACAGATAACCTCCAGATGAAGCGGCTTGGCCGCGAAACTAGTTGAGGACAATCATATCTGTGATCAACTGTACCATTATGAATATACATGTGGTGACATACCGTGTAGAGTGTTTATGCTTTATTTTTTAATTGTTTTACGGCATCAATAAAATCTTCTGTAATTTGTATATATTTCTCTGTTATATCATTGTTACTGTACCGTGATAGTCCAATTTGCCCCCCCCCTTTTTCTGGTAGCCTAGTTGGGGACTAGACTCCCAGTTCCTATACTACTTCATCCCTGGATGATGGTACAACCCCTATTCATGCCCAATTTTTCAATTCTCTATAAGAGGCCAAATATTTCTTCACATTTAAAATTATGTTGAAGTAAGTATTTCTAACAAATTTTTTGACACATGGGGATTGTTTTGGACTCCTACATGTTGCTCGATTATTGGGACAATATGTGGGAGATTATGTTAAATAATCCCATCTTTTGATTAAACTTCTTAAAAATGCTGTTTTTGATCTATTTTGTAGACAGTGATACAATTCGCTGATGAAGATTACAAATAGTATGGTTTATTGAAACGCTTTGGATTTAAGTATCACTGTGCCTTCTCACATCATGTACAATGATTTTAAAAAATATTTTTGTATACTTAATGTTTGGAATTTTTTCATGAAAATTTTCTGATGTATTAATAAATTTATATCTATTTTCAAATATTGTTTGTTGCCTTTAAAATCCCATATATAGAGGTTTTCTCTATTTGAAAATAGTAAATAAAATTCTCAATCTCAACGTTCATAAAAATCTTATCACCATTTAGCGGCGCTCGTCTGGAAAATTGTATGACCAGATAAATATATATATTCTATTAATCCACAATAGATATATTAAAACAACAATATTGTGCAGTGGGGATCTTTAAAACTTATCACTGGCAATCTGGTATGTTAATACATTGTTAATATCATGGTGTTATGGGAGTAAGAAAAAGAGTCCACACATTATAAGTGAAGAAAAAGGAATGTTGACTGCTTGATAGCATATGCTTCCACCAAATTGCTTCACCCGTGTTCCACACTCCCCTCTGGGGTTTAAAATCACCGCAATCCTTAATGTTATCAGCATTGAATCAGAATCTCCCAAGATATAAAATCGCTTTCTTTATACACCATCTCCTCCAGACATCAATAATCAGCCAGTGTGTTTGATATAGAAAGGATAAAAAGATCCAGATAGTCCAGTACGTTTTGAACAGTCTTTATTGAAAAAAAAATTTCCACTTTGCACAATAAAACAAAACTTATCCTCCTTTTGAAGCTCCCTGCAATGAGGACAGACCTTGGTTGTCTCACATTCGTTGTTAAATGTTTGCCAAGAGAATATACCGGTTAGTAGGGTGATGGAGTGAACGCTCTCACTGTCCACCGTATCTCCTATTCACCTTCCGGTTTGCAAGAACCTCCTCGTGGAACGCAAGGAGCGTCAACGTCACTTCCGGTCGTCGTATAGGTCACGCCCTGACGCGTTTCGTCATCACGACTTTCTCAAAGGGCGTGGCCTAACGACGCAACCTGCCGGCTTATATTGTGATCTATTTTAACACTGTGTGTACCGCTGACCTAGTCAGACTCGCGCACATCACTAGATATTGCATGAAAACCACCATGCCTCTCTAATTATCTATTGCTAGACAACCAGTTCATGGCCTTTCACTGCGTAATTATTATTTCAGTAATCATTTCAAACGGACTTTATTATATTACAATTTATAATGGTTATATTTAAAATTGACTGGGTTTGCACTTCCACTTCATAACGGCCTATATTAAAACAGTTCATTTTAATAAAAATAAATATAAACCTATAAATATGCTAATATGGACACATCTATATCTTAATAAAATTAATTTCATAATTGTGGACATCTCATAGAAAGGTAATTATTATATTATACTTTCTAACATTAAAAAGAGAATCTGATAGAATCATATTTGAAATTAAAAATTTTATAAAAAATATATTTTATATATAAAAATAAAAATAAAAATAACAATAACAAGGTAGAAAAGTAGAAAAGTAAAAAAGTACAGAATGGGGAATTAATAATCACTGATGAAACAGTTAATATCAAGCTCGATATTTAACCCCTTGGGGGCCAAAGTACCCAAAAAAAAATCCATTTAGTCTCACGCATTGACAATTCACGTACCATATTTGAACCCCTCCATGAGGGTTTAATATGGTCAATGCCCCAAAATGATAGTCCTGATGGGTCTTGGTCATGATGTAATTTAAAATGTAAGGAAACGTTATGGTCCTTATAACCAATCGCAATATTGTGTATGTGCTCGGCTACTCTGATGCGCAGCAGCCGTTTGGTTCTTCCCACATACATCAAACCACAGGGACATTTTAAAATATATACTACGTAAGTAGTATTGCAGGTAATAAACTCGTTAATAGTAAACTCCCTGTTATTTGACGTGGAGATAAATTCCTGCATGCCCCTAATTGGGCGCAATACTTCGCGACAGGGTTTGCATTTCCGACATGAAAAGAATCCATCCCTGTCCCAAAATGTGGGGGGCCGGGATGGTGGGTCTAAAACTTTTTTGACAACAACGTCTCCAAAACTAGGTGCCCTTCTATAAATAAATTGTGGATTCATTGGTAATTCCTTTTGTAGTGTCTTATCCAGACAAAGGACATGCCAATGGGTCTTGAACAGTGATTCAACATCTCTATATTGTGAATGGAAATATGAAATAAATCCCCATTCCTGTTTGGTACCCTGTACTGTGCCTACCACTTTTTCCTTCAGGATTTCCTGTCGTGGAATGGCACCTAAACCTGAGGTCTTAGACACCATAGTGGAAGAGATAGGTGCCATTCCACGACAGGAAATCCTGAAGGATAAAGTGGTAGGCACAGTACAGGGTACCAAACAGGAATGGGGATTTATTTCAGATTTCCATTCACAATATAGAGATGTTGAATCACTGTTCAAGACCCATTGGCATGTCCTTTGTCTGGATAAGACACTACTTTTCTACCTTGTTATTGTTATTTTTATTTTTATATATAAAATATATTTTTAATAAAATTTTAAATTTTAAATTTCAAATATGATTCTATCAGATTCTATTTTTAATGTTAGAAAGTATAATATAATAATTACCTTTCTATGAGATGTCCACAATTATGAAATGAATTTTATTAAGATATAGATGTGTCCATATTAGCATATTTATAGGTTTATATTTATTTTTATTAAAATGAACTGTTTTAATATAGGCCGTTATGAAGTGGAAGTGCAAACCCAGTCAATTTTAAATATAACCATTATAAATTGTAATATAATAAAGTCCGTTTGAAATGATTACTGAAATAATAATTACGCAGTGAAAGGCCATGAACTGGTTGTCTAGCAATAGATAATTAGAGAGGCATGGTGGTTTTCATGCAATATCTAGTGATGTGCGGGAGTCTGACTAGGTCAGCGGTACACACAGTGTTAAAATAGATCACAATATAAGCCGGCAGGTTGCGTCGTTAGGCCACGCCCTTTGAGAAAGTCGTGATGACGAAACGCGTCAGGGCGTGACCTATACGACGACCGGAAGTGACGTTGACGCTCCTTGCGTTCCACGATGAGGTTCTTGCAAACCGGAAGGTGAATAGGAGATACGGTGGACAGTGAGAGCGTTCACTCCATCACCCTACTAACCGGTATATTCTCTTGGCAAACATTTAACAACGAATGTGAGACAACCAAGGTCTGGCCTCATTGCAGGGAGCTTCAAAAGGAGGATAAGTTTTGTTTTATTGTGCAAAGTGGAAATATTTTTAAAATAAAGACTGTTCAAAACGTACTGGACTATCTGGATCTTTTTATCCTTTCTATATCAAACACACTGGCTGATTATTGATGTCTGGAGGAGATGGTGTATAAAGAAAGCGATTTTATATCTTGGGAGATTCTGATTCAATGCTGATAACATTAAGGATTGCGGTGAGTTTAAACCCCAGAGGGGAGTGTGGAACACGGGTGAAGCAATTTGGTGGAAGCATATGCTATCAAGCAGTCAACATTCCTTTTTCTTCACTTATAATGTGTGGACTCTTTTTCTTACTCCCATAACACCATGATATTAACAATGTATTAACATACCAGATTGCCAGTGATAAGTTTTAAAGATCCCCACTGCACAATATTGTTGTTTTAATATATCTATTGTGGATTAATAGAATATATATATTTATCTGGTCATACAATTTTCCAGACGAGCGCCGCTAAATGGTGATAAGATTTTTATGAACGTTGAGATTGAGAATTTTATTTACTATTTTCATATAGTGTATATGCCTTTTGCGGAAGTGGCTGCCATAGGGCAACCTATATTATTATTTTAATTATTGTCTGTATATTTATAAAATTTCATTTACCACCCATTGCGCTGAGATAAAGGGGAGAGGTGCATCCAGGCACTTGGCATCTTTTTTCCTTTTTTGTTTTGAATAGAGGCGGGACTTCATCAGCGGTATGGAAGTAAACATAACACCCGACTTATATTAGGAAAAGGAGGTACATGGCATCCATCCCATTGGTGAGTTCCCCACCTACCACGCCTCCCTCTTTCGCAATTACCGCTAAGCATTGAGCGTCCAGTCTCCTGATACAGCGCTTCTCAGCTGAGCACAGCGGGGTCACATGATACTGCATAGAGTCAGATCACATGATCCGACGTCATGACATTTCTCACTCCGGTGCAGAGCAACGGATCGCTCGTAACCAGGAAGTGTCCCCCTGCACTACTTAGTTGAAAAGAAGGAAAAAGAAAAACAGTACTATATATCCCATAACTGCCTGAAATTAATCAGATGTTATTATATGTTTAACACCAACATTATACAGTACCAATATATGATTTTAATATAAAAAAATTGTATTTAAAAAAATGTTTTTTTTTTTTAATTAAAGGAAAAAATATATATATATATTTTTTATTATAGACTTGCTCAAATGGTGCAAATAAGTACCAGAGCTATACTGGATAGACGCCACTCGCAGCCACATGTACTGACAAAATATACCACACATAAAATATGCAAATATATCAAAATACATAGGAAACAAACGACTGCGCTGCAAACAATTATATAAGTGATGGGAATAGTGACAAAACCGCATCAGTATACCAAGTGTATATTAAAGTTAAAAAATATATAATATAAAATAATATAAATTAAAAAATAATTAATGTGCTCAAATTGATAAACAAACATACACCTATATGGCATGTAAGAGAAAGAATTAATTAAATTAGCAATAATCCATAATGAGAAATAAGTAGCCAGTGAGTCCTTAAATGTTGGTCATTTTCAAATCACCTGTGTAGATCGGCATTAGCGTACAAACAGAAACTCCAAAATTCCGCAGTGACACCAATCAAATAGCACCAAATGGAAGTAGTGGTCTGGCAAGAGAAAGGAAAGGCACCTCCACCATCAAAATCACTGGCTCTTACCAGAATGTGAGACCTCCTGTTACAGAGATCCCACAAGCTTGCGGCTTAATCCCAGCCACGGGCTCCGATAGACAATTACTGGTTACTCAGGATACAAGACACACAGGCTCAGGAGCGATCAGACGGATGACATGAAAAGATAAAAGAACTCCATAGTGTATCTCTTTAAAAATGTATTATAAAAGAAATGGATTGCACTTACAAAATGCAGAAATGTAAAAGCGTGTAGATAAATATCCGGCCGGCTCGCATTCGCTGCCCGTTACTTCCGGGATCCGCGTGGTAGTGTGGTGACATCAGCACGCCGCTCCTCCCTGTATTGTATGTATTTAATTGCAGGGATGTAGAAGAAACAATTGCAAGCAATACACAGCGTGTCCAGGACACCTTGCGTTCCACGGGACAAGAAGCCAGAAACCATGAGGCGATGACGAATACTGATTTGCAGACGAAAACTGAAGTGGCAGGACAATCTCCACTGTGCAGCTCCTAGGAATTTTGGAGTTTCTGTTTGTACGCTAATGCCGATCTACACAGCTGATTTGAAAATGACCAACATTTAAGGACTCACTGGCTACTTATTTCTCATTATGGATTATTGCTAATTGAATTAATTCTTTCTCTTACATGCCATATAGGTGTATGTTTGTTTATCAATTTGAGCACATTTATTATTTTTTAATTTATATTATTTTATATTATATATTTTTTAACTTTAATATACACTTGGTATACTGATGCGGTTCTGTCACTATTCCCATCACTTATATAATTGTTTGCAGCGCAGTTGTTTGTTTCCTATTTTTCGTTGTTAGTGTGGGTATCTCACATTTATGAGTGCAGCAGCTATTTTATTTGTCTTCTATTATTTTTCTTTATATGTTGTGCACTATTTAACACTAAGTCACAATATTTCTTGGACAGCGCAGTAATTCACACCTTTTTACTTTATATCAAAATACATACAAAAATATTCACAAAAATAAAATACAAATATAAAACAAATTATATATAAAAATATATGGGAGTCTACAAAAATACATGAGAACTTTGAACATGAAAAAATATTTTTTATCAAATCCCGGCAGAAGTACTGTATCTGCCAGTGGCGGCCCGTCCATAGGGGGCGCATGGGCGCCGCCCCCCCAAAACCAGTCACAAAAAAAAAAAAAAAAAAAAAAAAATGTCCCTTTAAAAAAAAAAAAAAAAAAAATTTTTTTTTTAAAAAGGTTCCTTTAAGTGCACTGTGTTCGGGGCGGGCGCCGGCCACAGTGCACTATGGGAGCGTCATGCCAATGCAATCCCGTGATTGCCGGCAAAACGCTTCATTTGCAGGTTTTTTTTATGCTTTGTGGCGCTATGCAGAGTGCCACAAGACGCTCATTGGGGCATTCTTCTGCATTGTGTCCTGATGGTGGATAGTGATTGGCTGGTCCATAGGATGTAGGGCGGTGCTTTTATCGGACCAGCCAATCACTTCCGGTTTTACGAATCACTCATCCTGGCTGCAGGTCTCTGAACAGGAGCAGAGGAGTCGACCAGTGATCGGGACAGGTAAGATTAGGAAACGTTTTAGGTGCTCTTAGACGTGCAGCAGGGGGGGAGGAGGGGAGTGCACTGAAGAGTTGAGACTTGAGAGGCACATTCCGGAGACAGTTCATCTGGGCTGCTACTGTTTAATGTGTGTCAGGTAGGGGGAGGGGCAGCCTGGCACGAGTGGATAATGCTACATGTTATGTTGTTCAGGCTGTCCTCTCCTCTCCTCATCTCCTCTCATCCAGCTGTATTTACATCCAGTCTGATAGCAGAGATCAGAGCTTCTCCCTGGCAGGGGGAGGTCTGATCATACTGGATGGTGACATGGTGCTGGGAGGACAGGAGATGACAGCTGGAGGGGAAGACAAGTCCTTCACTCTACACTGATCTGTGCTGGATCAGAACACTGACAGGCAGATCCACCATCCCCTGATCATTAAATATCTCCACCCACCCATCCACTCACTCCATCCATCCACCCACTCCATCCACCACATCCACCCACCCCATCCATCCATCCACTCCATCCACCCCATCCACTCACTCCATCCATCCATCCACCCACTCCATCCATCCATCCACCCACTCACCCCATCCATCCACCCACCCACCCCATCCATCCATCCATCCATCCACCCACCCCATCCATCCATCCACCCCATCCATCCACTTACCCCATCCACTCAATCCATCCACCGCATCCACCGCATCCATCCACCGCATCCACCCACCCCATCCATCCATCCACCCCCCATCCATCCATCCACTTACCCCATCCACTCAATCCATCCACTCACCCCATCCATCCACCGCATCCATCCACCGCATCCATCCACCCCATCCATCCACCCACTCACCCCATCCACCCACCCCATCCATCCATCCACCGCATCCACCCATCCATCCATCCACTTACCCCATCCACTCACTCCATCCACCCACCCCATCCATCCATCCACTCACCCCATCCATCCATCCACTCACCCCATCCACCGCATCCACCCACCCCATCCATCCACTCACTCCATCCACCCACCCCATCCATCCATCCATCCACTCACCCCATCCACTCACTCCATCCACCTCATCCATCCATCCATCCACTCACTCCATCCACTCACTCCATCCACTCACTCCATCCACCGCATCCATCCACCCACCCCATCCATCCATCCACCCCATCCACTCACTCCATCCACCCCATCCACTCACTCCATCCACCGCATCCACCCACCCCATCCATCCATCCACTTACCCCATCCACCGCATCCACCCACCCCATCCATCCATCCATCCACTCACCCCATCCACCGCATCCACCGCATCCACCCACCGCATCCATCCACCCCATCCACTCACTCCATCCACTGCATCCACCCACCCCATCCACCGCATCCAGCCACCCCATCCATCCATCCATCCACTGCATCCATCCACCTCATCCATCCATCCACCCCATCTAACTCACTCCATCCACCGCATCCACCTACTTGTCAATCCATCCCTGCACACCCCTTCCTGCTGGTTGTGTATATCTTGGCTATCCCTCCTCTTTCCTATATGAAAGCAGCTTATTTTTTGGTATTGTCCTAAAGCTGACCATACTCTGTCCAATCCCCTTTTTCACCAGACCATACACAATACAGTCTGTGCAATCTCCTGTAGATCTGCCATCTACTAGGTAGTGCAAGAGCCTGCCCTGGGGCGGGGCGGGGGGGGCGGGGGTGTATGTGCGAGTGAGGGGGCCAGGTCTGTTTTGCGCCCCCCCTAAAATTTTGACCACCAGCCGCCACTGGTATCTGCAGTAGGAGATCATTCTTCTCTGCGGAATAAATTTATTTTTAACCCTCTGACAGTGAAAAACAAATTCACGGAAATGTTTAAGAATATGGTTACAAATGACTTGCAGGAATTGAAAATAAAGAAAATAAATGACCCCCTATATGTTAAACGGGGTATGGAATCTCTTGCAGAGCAAAAAGAGATTGTTATATGCCCAGCGGACAAGGGGGGTGGCCTAGTGGTTCTCAGTAAAGAGTATTATCAGACCAAAATTAATCGTCTATTGAATGATGAGGAGACCTATAGGGTCTTGAATAAAGACCCTATGTTATCATTCAAAGACGATTACATTCTATTATTGAGGATGGATAAGACCAGGGGATTTTAACTAAGAAAGAGGCAGCTTATTTGAATCCTTTATTTTGTAGAACACCTATTATTTATTTTCTTCCAAAAATCCATAAGGACAGTGTTAATCCCCCAGGAAAACCCATTGTAAATGGGATTGACTCCATTTCTGCAAGATTGGGTCAGTATATTGATTTATTTTTGCAACCTTTGGTGCCTTAAACTCCTGCTTTTTTAAAAGATACGAAGCATATTATATAAATTATAGAGAAATTATCATGTTCCTCTTCTAGTATCTTGGTAACAGGGGACGTCAGCTCACTATAAACCAGCATAGGACACAGGGATGCCATGCAGGCAGTAGAATGGGCACTTTCGCATTCCACTCTATCAGGAAGGCATCAAGAATTCCTATTGACCAGCTTTGAGTTTTGTCTCAATAAAAACTATTTCTGGTACAACAAGGAGTTCTATTTGCAAACAAAAGGTGTGGCAATGGGAGCCGTTTCGCTCCCAGTGTGGCCAATCTTTTTATGGCCCACTGGGAGGAGGAGGCCATTTTCAATCATCGCCCACACGAATTGATCTGCTACCGCAGATTTATTGACGATTTGATTATGATTTGGGAAGGGGAAAGATCTAGTTTTGAAGCCTTCCTTGGCTCACTAAACATTAATGATAACAATATTTCACTGACCTGGAACATCGAATTGGATAAAATTGTCTTCCTGGATCTTGAGATCAATAGAGACATAGAAAGATTCAGATTATGCAATTACTTTAAACCAACCAATCAAAATGCCTATATACCCCTGGGGAGTTGTCACCATAGATCATGGTTGTGCAATATCCTCAGGGGGCAGTTCATTAGGCTGCGTCGTAATTGCACTTGCAGCGATGATTTTGTCACGCAATCTGACATTCTAGTCTCTAGATTCCAAAAAAAAAGGTTATGACAAATCATGTTTAAAAGAAGAAGTAAATAGGGTAAAAACGATGGAAAGATCTATTTTGACATCTGATCATACCCATGAGAGTGGAAAAGAAGATCATAACTTTAGGATGATTTTGGATTATAACGCTCAACACAAAAAGTTTGAAAAAATCATCCTAAAGAATTGGTCGATTCTGAAACAAGACAAAGTATTGGGTCCTGTCTTACCAATTCGTCCTCAGTTCATCTACAAGAAAGCTCCATCACTTTTAGCTCCTAGTATTCTTGATCCCCCAATACCTACAGAGAACAAATGGTTCTCCTTCTTGGGGGGTTTTTACGCATGTGGGCGATGCGTTCCCTGTAAACATTCAAAAGGGAATATTAAGAAACGTAAATCTTTCTTAGCATCAGCCACTAATAAGGAGTATAACATTAAACATTTAATTACATGTGACACCATCAGAGTGGTATATATGATGGAGTGTGGATGTGGTCTGCAATATATTGGGAGAACATCTAGACCATTACATGTACGCTTAGCCGAACATGTTAATAACATTAAAAGGGGCCTCACCACTCACAATGTATCCTGACATTTTAAGTTAGTTCATCATCAGAACCCCAAGAGTCTGAAATTTTGGGGTATAGAGAGAGTGACCAAACATTGGAGGGGGGTAATTTTTTATGTCAACTAAGTCGCCGGTAATCATATTGAATATATGAGACAAAAGTTTTGACACCTGGAGGACTTAACGTTGACTTTGATTTAAATTGTTTTATAACAGACCAGTGATTATTTTATTTTATTTTATATATATTTTTATATATAATTTGTTTTATATTTGTATTTTATTTTTGAGTATATTTTTGTATGTATTTTGATATATTTGTATATTTTTTGTGTGGTGTATTTTGTCAGTACATGTGGCTGCGAGTGGCGTCTATCCAGTATAGCTCTGGTACTTATTTGCACCATTTGAGCAAGTAGCAAGTCTATAATGAAATATATATATATTTTTTTTTTCTTTATTTAAATAAAAAAATTAAATACAATTTTTATTAATATTAAAATCATATATTGGTAGTGCATATATGCAAATATATCCCTGTATAATTTTGATGTTAAACATATAATAACATCTGATTAATTTCAGGCAGTTATGGGATATCTAGTACTGTTTTTCTTTTTTCTTTTTCCTTCTTTTCAACTAAGTAGTGCAGGGGGACACTTCCTGGTTACGAGCGAGTGAGAAACGCCATGACGTCGGATCATGTGATCTGATTCTATGCAGTATCATGTGACCCCGCTGTGCTCAGCTGAGAAGCGCTGTATCTGGAGACTGGACGCGCGATGCTCAGTGGTAAGTGCGAATGAGGGAGACGTGGTCGGTGGGGAACTCACCAATGGAATGGATGCCCTTTCCTAATACAAGTCGGTGTTATATTTACTTCCATACCGCTGATGAAGTCCCACCCAGGGACGTAATGCATACGGACGAAAGGAAGTGACGTCACCCGCAGCCCCTTCTGTGTACTGATTACATGCTGTTTGTACCGAGCACCGGGTTACAGGTGCTTTTCTTGTGAGTTTTTTATATTATCCTTTTTTACCTAATAAATGTTATACATGCAGAGAGCACTATGGTTTTTTGCTTTTATATTTACATGGTGTCACTGGAAAGAGTTGCTTGTGATTCATCCATTACCTTAGCAAGGAGCCATACTTAACCGCTTCCCGACCGCCCACTGCATATATACGTGAGCAGAATGGCACGGGCAGGCAAAATCACGTACGGGTACGTGGCCCTTTAAATGCCTGCCCATGGGTCGCACCCGGTCGGGAGCTCCGTGACTCCGGCCGCGGGACCAGCGGACCCGATCGCCGATGGTGTCCCACGATCGGGTCACGGAGCTGAAGAACGGGGAGAGGTTTGTGTAAACAAACCTCTCCCCGCGCTTCCTACTCTGCCTGTCATTGATTGGCTGTTCCCGATCATCGGGAAAGCCGATCAATGACGTCAGACGTCAGCCCCACCCCCTAATGTAAAAAAACACACACACGTCACAGCCCATAACCCCTCCCCTCCCCCTAGTGGTTAACTCTTTCACTACAACTGTCATTTATACAGGAATCAATGCATTTAAATAGCATTGATTGCTGTATAAATGACAATGGTCCCAAAAATGTGTCAAAAATGTCCGATGTGCTCCGCCATAATGTCGCAGTCACAATAAAAATCGCTGATCGCCGCCATTACTAGTAAAATTTTTTTTATAAAAATGCTATAAAACTATCCCCTATTTTGTAAATGCTATAACTTTTGCGCAAACCAATCAATAATCGCTAATTGAGATTTTTTTTACCAAAAATATGTAGAAGAATATGTATCGGCCTAAACTGAGGAAAAAAAAAAGTTTTTTATATATTTTTTGGGGATATTATTTATAGCAAGAAGTAAAAAATATTGCATTTTTTTCAAAATTGTCGCTCTATTTCTGTTTATAGCGCAAAAAATAAAAACCGCAGGAGCGATCAAATACCACCAAAAGAAAGCTCTATTTGTGGGAAAAAAAAGGACGCCACTTTTGTTTGGGAGCCACGTCGCACGACCGCGCAATTGTCAGTTAAAGCGACGCAGTGCCGAATCGCAAAAAGGGGCCTGGTCCTTTGGCTGCCAATTGGTCCATGGCTGAAGTGGTTAAGAAAGTTGTTTGTGATCCATCTATCATATTGGCAAGGATTGATATTTGTTTCCTGTGGACCATCACCATACACCCCAGGTGGGGAAATCGTTTAAGACCCTCTGTAATTAAAGGGTCCATTAAGTGAGTGAACGGCCATCTTATTACTGGTGGAGGTTTTATCACAAAGTCACCTGCATGTATCCATTGTTCAATCACCATTGAAGACACCATTGGATTGTTGTATTCATTCTTATGGACATGTATATGGTTATTTTTGTTTAATTGTGTATTCTAGCGCTGCACCATTTTTTATGTTTGTCCAAAGGGGGTGCAGGGGTGCCCCCCCCCGTAAGCTGTTCTAAAAAATAAAGTCACTTTAAAAGTGACCAGGTGCCCCACACACATTGATTTATGTGAAGCTGATTTGCCCGTGTTCAGGGTGTGTTCAGGGCGCAAGCTCTGCATCACAAACACTCACACTCCCCACTCATTTGTCTCTGGCTCCTGTCTTTTATTTTAATTGCCCGGGACCGGAGGACAACTAGGTGGTGCTCTTTCGGCACCATGGTGTCACTTACAGTTTCCACTTCCATTGTTGTAGAGTCGGAGTGGCATGTGGAGACACCAGGACCATGTGTCAGATGGGGAGCAGACAGATCACTGATGCATGGCGTGGATGGGCGTGGAGCTGACTTTGCTGAGCCTGAGCGCAGTGAACAAGAGCCTGAAGGTGAGTGTGGGGATCGGAGGTTCTCTCTCTCTCTCTCCAGCTGAGAGGAAGTTCATTCCGCCCGTCATTCTCTCACAGCGTGGCTCTGCTGTGCTCAGTCTGACACCAATTGTTCTGTTTCTCTATCTCCATTTCTCACCACACTCCCCCCCCTCCAGATGCTTCTCCAGTCGCTCTCCCTTTAATACATCTCCTCTCTGTCTCTGCAATCTTCTGCTCTTCTCAGTCCCACTGATTGTACTGGGTTAGTCTCCCTGCAGTCCTTCACTCCTCTACTCCCCCTCTTATCAAACCATCCTATCCCTCTGCTGATCCCAGTGCTTCAACTGCCCAGCCTATATATTATCTGCTCTCTCCCCCAACACAGGCACAGCTGATCAGCTACATTCCAATGGGATGCACAATTTACTTCTACACTGTTCAGCAGCTGCCTTTTATAATGTGATCTGCACCCCTCCCCATGTGATGCTCTGCTGACCTCCTGCACACTGCCCTGTTGAGACTCCCTCTCAATTTCGGTAAGGAATGAGCTTAATATTTTTTTCTTTTAGAGCTTTTCCAGACCTACCATACTCCTTCTGAAAAGTGACCCACCAAGGTGGTATAACAGTGGCTCAGAAGGTGGTACTGCACTCCTCTCCTACATGTACCAGCCACCTCCAAACAGTCTGCACTCCTCTCCTACATGTACCACCCACCACCATTAGGGATGAGCTTCGAGTTCTAGTAGAACTCATGTTCGACTCGAACATTGCCTGTTCGCCCGTTCGCCGAACAGCAAAAAATTTGGGGTGTTCGCAGCAAGTTCGAAAAGCCGCGGAACACCCTGTAAAAGCTTAAACCTAAAGAGAAACCTAAAGTGCTAATTTTAAAGGCTTATATGCAAGTTATTGTCATAAAAAGTGTTTGGGGACCTGGGTCCTGCCCCAGGGGACATGTATCAATGCAAAAAAAAAAGTTTTAAAAGCGTCCGTTTTTTCGGGAGCAGTGATTTTAATAATGCGTGAAACAAAAAGTGAAACAATAAAAGTGTAATATTCCTTTAAATGTTATACCTAGGGGTGTGTATAGTATGCCTGTAAAGGGGCACATGTTTACCATGCTTAGAACTGTCCAGCACAGCAAAGCAAAGTGTCATTTAAAAGCACTCGCGGCTAAAATGAATTGTCGGCTCCCGGTAATACAGAGAACAGTCATTGATAAAAAAAAATGCGTGGAGTTCCCCCCAAAAATCCATACCAGACCCTTTATCCGAGCATGCAACCTGGCAGGCCGCAGGAAAAGAGGGGGGATGAGAGTGTGCCCCCCCTCCTGAACCATACCAGGCCACATGCCCTCAACATTGGGAGGGTGCTTTGGGGGTAGCCCCCCAAAGCACCTTGTCCCCATGTTGATGGGGACAAGGGCCTCATCCCCACAACCCTTGCCTGGTGGTTGTGGGGGTCTGCGGGCATTGGGCTTAGTGGAATCTGGAAGCCCCCTTAACAAGGGGACCCCCAGATCCCGGCCCCCCTGTTTGAAATTGTAACGGGTACATTGTACCCCTACTATTTTGCAAAGAAATAAATAAAATAAAGGACTTATGCCAACCGTGTCTGTGTGTTTTTTTACAATTTTTTACACTTTCTTTGTGAAATGGTAGGGGTACAATGTACCCATTACTATTTCAAACAGAGGGGACCGGGATCTGGGGGTCCCCTTGTTAAAGGGGTTTTCCAGGTTCCGATAAGCCCCCTGCCCCGCAGACCCCCCAACCGCCGGGCAAGGTGCTTTGGGGGGCTACCCCAACTGATATATCCGGAGGAGTTCCCATTTATTTGGAGAGAGAAAGAGTTCAAATATCTACAGGCTAAGATTACAACACATAGGGATACATTGTACCAATCAAACTTCCTCCCATTGCTGAACGAAATTAAGAAGGATTCAAGCAAGATAGCATCAAGACATGTGTCTTGGTTGGGGAGAATGAATATATTTAAAATGAGTCTATTGCCAAAGATCATGTATCAATTTCAGATGCTGCCGATCCCTCTCCCACAAGCCTAATTTAAAACTTGGAAAACAATACTCCTTAGGTACATCTGGAAGAAATAAAGAATACGTCTACAAATACTAACTAGAGATAGAAAGCTAGGGGGTCTGGGAGTTCCAGATTGAAAGAACTACTATAGAGCGGTTCTCCTTGCACGGGTCATCGACTGGGCAAAAAGTAATAAAAAAAAAAAAAGATGGGTGGAAAATACAATTAGCAAGACAGAGTTGGGGAAAATGATTTGGGTGCCAATACACTTGAGGAACATAGGAGAGAAATCACATAAAATTACATTGAAAGCACTAGAGATGTGGGATATGATACACAAGAAATAAAAATGGAGATATAACTCGTCATGTATTGCACTGAAGGACACAGAGTATTTCCCATTGGGGAAGAGTAATCTGTTTGTAAACTGGATTAAAAAAACTGAATGCTCAATTAAGGGGCATAATGGTGAAGGGTAGGTTATTAATGATGGACGAACTTGCAACGGGACGTTTTGCGAACGCGATCCACGAACATGCCCAAATGTTTGGTTTGCGGTGGGCCCCATTGACTTTAATGGCAGGCGAACCTTAAAAAACCTCCAGGTCATATTTTCAGCCACAAAATACTTACTAGCTGTTCACACATAGTCCCACAACATGGACACTGACATACCAGAAGTATTAAGTGAATCTGGGATCGACAACGACAAGCATTCTTTTTTTATCTGTGAAATTTTGTCAATTGAAGGCCATGGAGGAGAGGCAAGGTCAGGCCAGGCTATGAAGGGGGTGCAGGAGATGATAGGTGCCACAGTCAGGGCAGCACAGTCCTGTGCCAGTGTCCCAGTGTGCCAACCTGTGCTTGAGCCCCTGACCCCCCCCTCTGCCCGGCCCTTACCCCCACCTATGCAGGGCTCCACTGCGGTGGTCCGGAGGTGCTCCTCAGCCATGGTGCTGGCACTGCCTGCTGATTGGCTTCTCCGCTGCTATCTCCCTCACTGACACCAGCACTGAGATAGAACACTGACACCAGCACCGCGATAGAGACTGAGCACTGACACCAGCACCGAGATAGAGAGCACTGACACCAGCACTGAGATAGAGAGCACTGACACCAGCATCGAGATAGAGAGCACTGACACCAGCACTGACACCAGCAACTCGCTGCGGGACCCAAAAATATGACACCGCTCAACCTCTTCAAACAGGAGGGTACGGGCATATAGTACGGTGTGCTTCTTTTGTACAAGTGAGCCAAAGGTAGAAAAAAGGTCTGTGTGCTAGATTATATAAATCATTTATAGAGTTATGCATATACATGGTCTACTGGTCACATGTGTTGAATTCCTCTGAGATCCATGCCTCATTCATTTTATAAATGTGAGGTAGTCAACACTGTCGTGAGCTAGGCGAGTGCGCTTATCGGTCATGATCCCCCCTGCTGCGCTGAACATCCTTTCGGACAGGACACTGGACGAGGGGCAAGCCAACAGTTCCATTGCAAATTGTGCAAGCTCTGGCCAGAGGTCAAGCCTGCCCACCCAGTAGTCCAGGGGTTCATCACTTCTCAGAGATCCCAGAAAGGTTTAAAGCATGCTCTTCTTACTCCTCCTCATCCGCCCCGGCACCATCCTCCTCTGACTCCTCTTCAGACTCCTGTTGTTGACTTATCTCAGATAGAGTAGCCCCCCCCTGGGAATTCATCCAGCATTGCGACTTCCTCATCTTCCTGCTCCTCCATGGCTTGATCAATGACATGACGCAATGCACGCTCCATAAAGAAGGCATAATGTACGATGTCACTGATGGCGCCATGGCTGCGACTGACCAGTTTTGGGATCTCATCAAATGGCCGCAGAAGTCTGCATGCGTCGCGCATGAGCAGCCACTGGTGCGGTGAAAAAAAAACAAGCTCCCCAGAACCTGTTCTGCCGCAGAGTTCGTACAGGTAGTCGTTAACTGCACGTTTCTGCTGGAGCAGTCTATCAAGCATATAGAAGGTTGAGTTCCATTGCGTCGGGCAATCACAAATAAGACGTCTGACAGGCAGATTGTGTCGCCGCTGAATATTAGCAAGGCGAGCCATGGCCGTGTAAGATCTTCTGAAATGGGCCGAGATTTTCCTTGCCTGCTGCAAGATGTCCTGGACCCCAGGGTATTTGACAACAAATCGCTGCACGACCAAGTTTAAGATGTGTGCCATGCATGGCACATGTGTAATTTTGCCCTGTTTCAACACACTAAGCAGAGTGGCACTGTTGTCACACACCACTTTACCAACTGTCAAATTGAGCGGTGTTAGCCACTGATCTGCCTGTGAATGCAAAGCTGAAAGAAGTGCAGGGCCAGTGTGGCTCTTGGCTTCCAGGCACAACAGAAGAGGAAGAGACGCTAGCAGCGGAAAAGGAGGAGTCAGCCGAGGAGGAGAGGGAGGATGGAGTAGGAGGAGAAGAAGAAGAGGCAGGCCTGCATGCAATCCGTGGCGGTAAAACCAAATCTACACGGGTGCCACGGGTTACATGCTTGACGGCCGTCAGAAGGTTCACCCAGTGGGCAGTAAAAGTTATATACCTTCCCTGCCCGTGTTTGCTAGACCACATGTCTGTGGTCAGATGTATCTTGGCACCGACACTGTGTGCCAGAGATACATTCACTTGCCGCTGAACATGGCCATATAGCTCTGGGATGCCCTTCTGTGAGAAATACTTCCTTCCTGGGACCTTCCATTGTGGTGTTCCAATGGCCACAAATTTTCGAAAAGCCTCGGAGTCCACCAGTTTATATGGAAGTAGTTGGCGGGCTATCAGTTCTGACAAGCCAGCGGTCAACCGCTGGGGAAGAGGTTTATCGGCATCATCATTTTTTTACGCTTGAACATTTGGCCCATGGAAGCCTGCCTTTTTCAAGAAAAACGTCGGCATGATGGAAGGTGGAGTGGAGGACAATTCTGAGGAGAGAGGAGAAGGAGAAGTAGAAGAGGCTGGACGGTGAGAGCCTGGAGTGTGGTTTTGTGGGTTCTGACAGCGTTGATCCCACTGGGCTCGGTGATGGTAGCTCATGTGCCTTCTTAAGGCGGTCGTCCCTAGGTGAGTGTTGGGCTTACCGTGACTTATGCGTTGACTGCAAAGGCTGCAGATGGCAACACTATTGTCAGCAGCAGACACATTAAAAAAAGCCCACACTGCGGAGCCATGTGCTGGCATCCTGGGAGCACCAGATGTGACCGTACATGGTTGATGGCTCGCTCCTGATACATTAGCAGTCTGGTTTGTCCCTCCTGTGCAATGTAAGTTCCGCCTGCTTCTCCTCCCTATCTGCTGGTCCATCTCTCTCTCTGAACTCCCCTCCTCTTCCTCTCTTGTGGGTACCCACGTGACGTCCCTAGACACGTCATCATCAACGTCACCTTCCCCACCACTATAATTAGAGATCTCGGAGTAGGCAGCAACAGTGGGGACCAACCTCCTTGGGTTGATATGGGTACTGTCGTCAGACTGCTGAGCGGCGGTTGTTGCTACCTCCTCTTCCTGATCCAATGCCAAGAATGGCTGCGCATCGGAAATGTCTTGTGATGGATCGGAAAATAATTACTGTGACTCAAGCGGAGGGTATGTGGTGGTGTTGGTGGTAGTGTCTTTAGGGGTGCACACAGCAGAGAGTGAAGAGGGTGCAGATCGAGAGGATGAGGAGGGTGCAGAAGAGTAAGGCTGAGTGAGCCACTCAACCAAGTCTGGTGCGTCCTTTGATGTAATCAAACACACCTTCTGCAACTTCCCACTTTGTTGCTCCTGCCCTACCTCTACCACCCCTGCGGAAGGGCCTGCCTCTTCCTCTGCCTGTCATTTTTTAAATGACCCTGTGACAAAAGTCTCTAGAGAAGTGCAGTATATGTGGAAGAAGGTATATAACACCCCGCTTCAATCTGTCGTTTTGGGGGGCCACTGGTCTATCACACCAGTTATAATACTTTTTTCTAATTGCGTTTGTCACTCTTTGTAGTATCGCTGCAGAACAGCTCAGCAGTCACAATGCTGCACAGTAGAAATGCACTATACTATGCTTTCTATATTTGCAAGTATTTTATACGTGTATTACACCCCTATATACTGCACAACAAATAGTACCCCTATACCAGTCCTTAAAAAGACTTTTGTGGACCTAATAGTAGCTAGATAGTGAATTACAGACTGTCCCTGCTCCAAACACCAAACTGTCCCTACACTGAGAAAAGACAGCTGCAGAATCGGTCAGCCCTGCAGTGCACTATAATATGCTTTCTATATTTGAAAGAAAATATATTATAAGTGTATTACAACCCTATATACTGTACACCTATACCAGTCCTTAAAAGGACTTTTGTGGACCTAATAGTAGCTAGCTAGTGAATTACAGACTGTCCCTGCTCCAAACACCAAACTGTCCCTACACTGAAAAAAGACAGCTGCAGAATTGGTCAGCACTGCAGTGCACTTTAATATGCTTTCTATATTTGAAAGAAAGTAAATTATAAGTGTATTACAACCCTATATACTGTACACCTATACCAGTCCTTAAAAGGACTTTTGTGGACCTAATAGTAATAGCTAATGATTACAGACTGACTGTCCCTGCTCCACACAGTGTCCTTCCCTACACTGACAAAAGACAGAATGTAAAATGGCCGCCAGATACGGTCTATTTATAAGGTATGGGGTATGTCCATGTGCTGAAATGTCTCAATTGGCTTTCCTGTACCCCATGATGGATGTGTCATGGGTCAAAGTTCTTCACAATGTAAACGAATAAGGCCACCGCGAACAGCGTCATAAGTCCGCCGGTTTGGCGAATCGCGAACGAGCAAAGTTCGCCGCGAACTAACCGCCGGGCGAACCGCAAGGCCATCTCTATAGGTTATGCACATTTCTAGAGTTAAAACAAAAAAATTATTTAATAGTGATAGATGTGTGGCGATATTCCAACCTAAAACACTTCTTTGAATCACTCCCCCAACCAGTGAGGTCTGTAGATAATTTTTTACCAATGGAGAAACTATGCACGGAGGGTGTAAGGAGAAGTGGGATATCGGTAATATATAAAATCTTGATGGAAGTGCATGGGGTGGGGAAGCCGCCATACATCAGAAAATGGGAAATGGAATTAGGGACACATGTCAATGAGTTGGAAGTGTGAAAAATTATAAGTATGGTGTTTGCAACATCACAGGATAGTAATATGATAGAAAGTATGTTTAGCACGGTGGGAAATAACCCACGATAAGGCCCACAAATACCAAAAGGAGACCTCACAAGGCTGCTGGAGAATGGGGAACTATGTCACATATTTGGTGGACATGTCCAAAAATTAAAAAATTTCGGAGTGAAATAATACAGAAAATAAAAGAGCTAACAAAAAAGGAAGTCCAATAAGACCTGTGGGAATGTTTATTCCATCGGACTAAAACACCTGCCAAACAATATATGAAAAGTCTAATTCCAAAATACTGGCAAGACACAGAAAGCTCTCCGATGAGGAGTTGGAGTAATAGGATAGAGGGTGTTTATAATTTGGAGTATCTGAGATTTAGTGGGGAGGAGGGTTTGGAAGGTTTTGAGGAAAAATGGAAGGATTGGCATATATTTAACCGGTTCCCGACCGGCGCAGGACGATGTACGATGGCAGAATGGCACGGACAGGCATAAGGGAGTACAGGTACATCACTTTAAGAATGCCGCCGTGCCGGTCGGGACCCCCGTGAGTCCGCGACCGGTGCGCACGCGGATAACCGCGATCGTCTCACGGGAAGGCTGAACGGGGAGATGCGGAAGTAAACAGCATCTTCCCATTCTGCCTAGCAACAAGTGACACTGATCTCTGCTCCCTGTGATTGGATCAGTGTTCACTAACACACAGTTAGTAACACCCCTCTAGTAACACTTAATCCCTACACTGCCACCCCCTGGTTAACCCCTTCACTGCCAGTGTAATTTACACAGGAATCAGTGCATTTAAATAGCACTGATTGCTGTATAAATGACAATGGTCCCAAAAATGTGTCAAAAATGTCCGATGTGTCCGCAATAATGTCGCAGTCACAATAAAAATTCAGAGAAAAAGTGTATGTTTCTATAGAGTAACAGGATTGGGTAGGATGGAAATTATGTTATTAAATCTGACTGAATCTTGTAAATGTTTTAAAGAACAATGATAACAATAAAAGAAATTGAAAACAAAAAAGAAAGTACAACATGCTTGATGTTTTTACCCATTGTAATGGTGTTAGGGAGGCAGATAGTTGCTGGGTAGACCACAACAGAGCCCCCTTAAGAGCACTTCCATTCCTTTTAAAAAACAGGTATACTTAAAGAAACTGCAGAGTTAAAAAAAAAAATGAAATGAAAAGAACAATTACATTAGCCTAGTAAAGCCTATATGAGATTGTAATGTACATAATCTGCCTTTTTTAACAATCTCTTTTTTTAGTTCAATAAAGCTTGAAGAGTATATACTGGCCAACTGTTGGGAAGGGATGACAAACATCTCCCTTCTCCCCCTGTATCTGCTGCTGGGAAGTGATTGCCACCTCCTCACCCTGAGCCTCCGGAACTGGCACAGGTGTGGGGCTTTAGCTGGGGAAGTTCCTTGTAATTCCATAGATACTGCTGTTGGTGATGGGCAGAGCACAGTGAAGTATTGCCCTGATACCAGCTCTTCTGCTGGAGGCTCATCAGGTTCTTCTTCCTCAGCAGAAAAGTCTATCAAATCCCCTGTCTCTGCAACTGGTGTCTGGGAATAGAGGTTCACCATCTCCTGTCCGTGGAACCCAGAAGATGCTATCGGTGCTGAGCAGAGGTTAGCAGAGCTCTGCCCTGTTGTCAGGACTTCAGCTTTGGGGATGGCAATCTCCAGATTTTCCACTGCCGATTCTCTGGCATGCTGTTGGAAAAGGACATTCCTCTATCCCAGATCATCCCATGCAGAAACACGATCATCAAGGTCAGTCAGCACTTGCTACATCCACCATAACCACCTCTGCGTCCATAGCTGCAGGGGCAGGTTGGCAAAGCACACTGTTACTCTGCCACATTGCAGACTCATCAGCCCGGATTTCCCATTCCTAAATGGCCAGAAACTCTATCTTTCAGTGCCCAGTGCACTTCCGAGATGTTCAGTAGCCCTTCTCTGAAATGCATGATTTCGTCCAACCGCCACTCCAAATTACAACCAAAGTTAAGGTCCCCTGTCAGCTTCACATACAACAGTCTCAGGCCACCGTAGCCAAAGCCTTTCCGTTGGGTTGTCTTCCGCTAGGGTATGCTTGGGATACATACCACCGGAGGGCTCTGTAGCTCTCATCCAGCCGCATCTCTGGCAAGACCAGCCTGCTTAATTCAGCTGTCTGCTCCTTGTGCATTTTTTCTGCCAAAAACAGCACCCGCAATCCATACTGTGACCAGTACCTTTCCTGGATGGAGGGGAGAACTTTTCCCTGGTGTCACTGCTCACGGACTAGCGCTTCCTTCCAGAGTTCGAAGTGGATAGAATCAAACCATCCCAGCAGGACCTGCTCTGATACTGGTCCTCTGTGCTGTATCTGCATCTCTCGCAACCTCGTTCTGAATTCCTCTTCCATGGCAGCTAGTATCTGTACCTCTCCTATCCTCTCCTGCTATCCGGACCTTGGATCCAGGTAGAAGTTTGGATGTCCCAGACTGCAGGAAGCGTACCACTGCTTGCCACCAATGTGACGAAACGTCCCTACACTCCGCTTGAGTGTTTTCGTCATATACCACTTCCTCCCAGTCTGAATATAGATATTAGATATTCCAACCGCTCCCAAGCACAAAACAAGATGAGACTTGTTTTACTGCTGACATTCGCTGACAAGTATTTATAATACAGTGGAAGAGGAGGTCCCCCCTCCTGCTCATATTATTCTAACAATACAACTGTAGCCAGAAACAGAATTAACATGAACTAATTATCTAAAACACTGGACTCTTTCATTCAATTGCACGGTTAATTAGCACAAACAACAATAGGTGAAATACTCTTTAGAATCTGTGTCAAGCCAGACTAGACTCATTTACATTAAACAAGACAACAGACGGGTGGCTGGAGTTGATGATATTAGCATCTAGCAGGATGTGTCCCAACATTATGATTCAGTCACTATTGATAATATGGCATATACATATCCAGAGTCTGTGTCTTGGTCCGACTCCAAAGTAACACCACCTCAGGGGTCCCCAGGCATACAGCTCACAAAGAGAACTGTTCCCCCAAATGCCAGGGACCATAATCGCAAGGCAAGAGGCTGGCATTCAGTGCTCTCCTAAATCCTCTGTCCCGGGTGAGTCTCTCACATTTCTCCCACCTCAAAAGTTGACTAACAAGGTCCCAGACCTCCACCTGGTCTGGACATGCGTTAGTCGGGCAGAGTGAACTCACATAGTCTGTCCGCATGATCTCCATTCTTGTCACAGAATATTTTCTGAAGTGATTCCCAGTGCAAGAGAAATTTAGAATACTTCAGAGTTTTTTTCAGCAACCAATGCCATTGATTGAGGGGGGGTCGAAATGTAGAGAAGCTTCTCCCAGTAGGCCATTCAGGAAGATTTGGTTTGAGCAAATTGTTTTAAGGAGTAGGCTTTTTCAATTTCAATAAGGTGCCCTGGAGGAAAACCATACATGTTTTGGTAGGATGCTGTAACTTTGGGAAAATGTAGGGAAAGGTTCCCTGAACCGTTTTAAAACTGCAGCTGCACAGATTTCTTGCATCCAAAAACATGTGAGAAAGCCATTAGGAATGAATGGCACCCCTGCATGTCTACAAAAGGGCAGTGCATTTTGGAAGTGAGTGCTTGTGGGAATTACATGCATGTGATTTACATGCTGTCCTACACCTGCAACAATGTGTAGCTAGTCTTAAAGTTGTTCTAAAGGCTTACTTTTTTTATCTTCATGCATGAGTGTAGAAAAACCTTCAGCGGCCAGCTGCTCTGAGCCCCCCCCCCCCCCATACTGAGCCTGATCGTGATCCAGCAATGTGCACAAGAGTGTCTGCTCTCCCACATACCTGCATCCTCATTAGTTGAGAGACAGCAGCAGAGTCATTGGCTCCCACTACTATCAATCACAGGCAGTGAGGAGGGAGTGGGGAATGGGGCCCCATTCTGTGAGTGTCATGGGCAAACAAAGCAGGGCTTGGGAGCGAGCATGGATGCAGATTGCTATGGGAGCACTCAGAGAAGAGGAGGAGCCAGGAGCACCAGTGAGAGACCCAACTGGAGGAGGATCAGTACTGCTCTGTGCAAAACCACTGCACAGACCAAGTAAGTATAACATGCTTATTATTTTTTTAAATTTACCTTTAATATCACTTTAAAGAGGAAGTAAAGCCTCTTAAAAAAAAAAAAAAGACACCCTGCAAGGCAAAGGCATAATGAGCTAGTATGCATAGCATACTAGCTCATTATGAAAGACTTACCTGAAAACGAAGCCCCCAAATCGCTCCAGTGCTATCATTCGCTGGAGCGGCGATGACGTCTTGCGCATGCGCACGAGATCGGCATATCGCCGTGATCTCGGCATCCTCAGTGCGCCCTTAGTGCGCCTGCGCGCCGCTGTCTACGGCGCATGCGCCGTAGACAGCGATGCCTTTTCATTTCTAAATATCTCCTAAACCGTGTAGGTTTAGGAGATATTTATTGAACCTACAGGTAAGCCTTAATCTAGGCTTACCTGTAGGCCAAAGTCATTTGGAAGGGTTTACTTCCAATTTAAGATTGGTGCAATGGCATTGATTTACTAAAATGTTAGGGTATGTTACCTTTGCATGAGCTGTTCACTTAGTGAATTAGGTGGAGCTCATAAATGTACTTTACAAAAAATACTCAATCATGGTTAATGAAAAATAAAAAAGGGGAACCCAAATGCCTTGTTACTATTACTAATGTCACCTGAGCTGTCAAAATGGTAGGTATCCGACATCAGTCTTAGTTTATGGGAAATAGTAATTTTTCTTTTAAACATGTAAAATACTGCAGGTTTGTTTAAATGAGCACATTGTCAATATTAGGAAAGGCTATAAACAGGGGAGGCCCATTAGGGGCGCCCGGGCACCGCCCCCTCTCTCCAGGCCATCCAGGGCACCGGGAGCATGAATTACAGCGGCAAATGAATAAGGAATTCTGGTATATAAGATTTCAAAAGTGTGCCGGATCCCATAGAGTACAAAGAAAAAGGGAACCACCTGGGGTGGGATTTTATAGGCACTACCAAAAGACAATGAAAGTAAAAATTATAGTTTTAATTTATTACAGAAAAATACATGAAATGTCATGAATACTGAGGAATCAAGATATGCAAAATGAAGATACAGAATTCTATACCCAATGAGTTTCGGAGATGAGTGTTGTCTCCTTTATCAGGGGATAATCAGGGGTTAACAGGAAATATATAATCTATAAAATTCAAATACAAATAATCAACAGTTAGTACATCCATCCCATAATGAATAGCCATAAAAGACCAAAGGTGCTGGTAACATACATCTTGTTTAATTGCACATCCATGAGATCATCCACATTCATTTTAAAAGAAGGACACTGTCACATGGAGTCTTCCGACCATCCTGCTCACATTATAGCTGCTTGAAGTGAACCTCTATCAAAGAGATATCTCTAGAGCAAAGTATGTAATGGAGAAATATAAGGACTATACCCCAGATCAATAGAAAATGGTTTTGTTCCTGATTGTAGAAAAGCCACATGTATTGGGGCCTATAAAATTGGGATCCTGGGAAAAAAGCACATAATGTGATGAAAATCTATAGATAAAATAAAAAATAAAGAAGTATGAACATGCAACCGTGATCCTAAAAAGGCTAAATTATGGTCAAACGTATCTAAAATTTGAGGTCACATCAAACACCAGCAGCCAGGCTCAAGAGGACAAAAAGATCAGGAGATGTTGTAGAGTGATCAACTGAGAAAAATCACCATTGTAATTTGGACAGTATAAAGTCCCAAATTATAAAAAAGAAAATAATGAGCGCCAATAGCCACCTCTAAAAATGGGGTATTTCACCTACAATGGCAATAGAAATTAGATCAGCAAGATCCCCATATTACTCACTGTGAATGTATTTAATCTCTTGTCAGCAATTACAGTGGCAACGTTTATTCTTGAAGCACCTGATTAGAGCCAGAGGCTCTAATAGGCTTCAAAATAGGGTGGGCTCAGGATTCAGGGAGTTCGACCGGAGCCCACCTAGGTGTGTTTCAACAGTGAATGAATATTCGCGGTTGCAAAACTAATCCTCCTCCCGACCAATCTGATAGTGGGTCTGATACCCGCCACCCTATTGGCTGAAAGGACAGGCGATTCTATTGGACACATAGGAGGAGGGAAGGAGACGCACGGCGGAAGTGAGGAGGAGAAGAGCCGCTGCCTGGATGCCCGGTCCCCGCCAATGCCTGGATGACAGCCGCCTAGATGGGGTAAGTGCCGGTGGACTGACCGGCAGACAGCGGGGGGTGTTGAGTTGCCCCAGGGGGGATTCTGTTATTTTCCACCCCTCCAAAAAAAAAGAAACACTGGCTATAAAAGCCACAGTGTTTCAAAGCATTACGCTTTGCAGCATAACAAAAATCCAGTAGGCACCATGCTTGTTGCCATTGAGAAATATATCCCCAATTGGAGGGAAAGTATTGCTAGGAGGAATATTTCTAGAGCTGAAACCAAGTGGATATACCAACTAAAAACCCGTGGAGCCGGTTCGCACATCTCCGGAGCGGCTCCAGTGCAAACTGCACAGAAGTCCTGTTCGTCTTTTGGTCCATTTCAAGTACCAATTCAGCCAAAAACTTGGTCTGAAATCGGACCTGAAATGGTGAATGGAGACGCACTGGATTCCTGCTGTGAGCTGGAGTGTGCGGCAGTGTGAACCCAACCTTAAATATTGAGTGGGACATTATTTTTTTTTTTCATAAACAATAGTTAGTTTTGATCATTTTCACTTTTTTCCTTTTCTTCTTCTGGATTTTTGCAAATGTCATCATTAGTCTGACTGTTTATGACATCTTAAAACTTTTTCTATTTGATTTTTTTTCAATTCTATTTGATTTTTTTTCTTATTGGTCCTAATGACTTATTTGTATTGATATCTGTATATTGGAGTAACATTGGAGTATTGGAGTAACAGCGCTGTCTGATAAATGTGAAATAAAAAATGTAAATAATAAAAATTATACATAAAAAATGACAAATTATGTATAAGTGCAAAAAAAATTAATGATAGATAAGTGATATTTCCTGCTGCAACTTAATGTGAGATACACACAAAAAATACAATATAAAAAGAATACCTGCGCTGAAAATTATTACACGTGAAAAACAGATCAAACATATAACAGATAATGCTGATCGTGATCAAAAATAAAATCAACATCAACTGAATTCAATCAGTAACTTGGGTTGTTCAACATTTAACTTTGATTGGTCAGTAGGTTACTGATTGAATTCAGTTGATGTTGATTTTATTTTTGATCACGATCAGCATTATCTGTTATTTGTATTGATATCATGTTGCAATTTTTGCTCTGACCAAGGAGGATTAATTCCAATTTTTTTAAATATGTTTAACCACTTGACCTTCAGAAGATGGAGCCCCCCAAGGCCAGGGCCATTTTTTTGCGAAAATATATAATATGTATTCTGCTACATGTTTTTGGTAAAGAAAAATGCCACTAAGCGTATATTGATTGGTTTATGCAAACATTATAGCGTCCACAAACTATGGGATATATTTATGGATTTTTTTTTTTATACTAGGAATGGCGGCGATCAGTGACTCATAGTAGGGCTGTGATATTGCGGCAGACAATCAGACACTAGCTGACACTTTGCGGGAACCAGTGACACTAATAGAGTGATCAGTGCTAAAAATATGCACTGCCACTGTACTAATGACACTGGCTGGGAAGGGGTTAAACATCTAGGGCGATCAAAGGGTTAATTGTGTGCCTATCCAGTGTTTTTTTTGTACACAGTGTGCTACTTTCACCATGGGAAAAAATTAATTCTAGTCCCTGCTTTGCAGGAACACAGGATAGATTCCTTCCCCACTGTCAGAACTGAGATATGTCTTGTTTTCATAGGAATATGCACATGCCCCTTGCAGGCGGAAGTGTAGGATCACATATTTATGGGTGATCCTGCACACAGCTGCCATCCTGTAGCAGTAAACGTGCTATAGGGCAGTCAGCTAGTGGTAAATAAAGCAAGGTTTTACAGTATATGTATTATGATATTTTTAAAGTGTATCATGGTATCTGAGCACTAGATGGTGATAATAAGCACACTCTATTTTTCTGGAGTGTATTTTACCAGTGCATATTATGGTATCTGAGCACAATAGAGATGGGGATATTGAGCACTCTCTCACAATTAATAGAGCTGAATCAATTGCTTGTGTTGGTCCATAGATAGCATTGGTTTAACTATTTGATTTTTATTTCACGTAGCCAATGGGATGTGATCCTCCTTGGCTGTGTATGTGTATTTAAACAGCTCATTATGGGCCTGTATCTGTGCTCCTGATAATGTAATTTGTGACTAAACCAGTAGGGCACTAAGCATGTGCAAAGGAATGGTGGCCATCGTTGATGCTGGCATTCCTGCTGCTTCCATTTTCTGCTGAATAGGCCTCTATATTTATTACTGGATTTAAGCACTTTGTCGATGTATGTGTTTGTTTATTACCACAATATCACAGTTTATGTAAAGCATTTTGATTACACATATTGCTGTTAACAATAGATAATGGGGGAAAGGCCTATGGTCACACCACCCTGAATGTGCTTGAACTTGTCTGATCTTGGAAGCTCAGCAGGGTTGGGCCTGGTTAGTATTTGGATTTTGGATGAGAGAGGGTGTAAGATCTTGGTGATTCATAGGATTATTTTTTATTCCTTTTTTTTTTGTTATCACTTTGATTTTGAGTTTGAGAGCACTGCACTTGTTATATACCTATGTAAAATACTGTTCCAGAGTCGGATGATAACTGATGCTTAGGAATTATGTGTTACTATTCTTTAAAAAAAAGGCTTGAACATTGGAATCCTTCTATTTCTTTTCATGCGTGCTGTAATATATTCAAATGCTAATAAAGTTAATGTTTTGCTTGCTCATTGCTTTGAATAAAATGCAAATACCAGCCTAGTTAGTTTGGTCAATATAAGCAAACAAATGTTTTCATTTGTCAAATGCAAATACATTTCAGAACAATTACAAGAGGAAAAATAGTGATGAGCTGCACTCCATATGGAAACAAGATATTTAATGTTTTAAGGAGAACACAAAATGGACATTAATGACCTTTGTCAATAGCAGTGCCAGTGCATGAGAAAAATTGTACATATGCCAGACGGTGCCTCTATGTTTCTTTCCATTAATTAAGATTTTCAATGTGACAGCATGATCCCAGAGTTAAGCTTCAATAGTGCCATTGTCATTCATCAGTGCCAATTAACTGTAATTAAGAGTTTGTTTTTGTCCTGCTCTACCCTTACTAATATCTCATTAGTTTTTAGGGCAATCAGACTAGAGACATAAATTGATTACAGAGAACTTAATAAAGTAATAACTGCTTTTTAAAAGTGGCCATGGACCATAGAGAATGATCGTTGCACACACAAAAATTATGAACATTGGATGAAAAAAGATTCAGACCAAATAATAAACATGTCAGGTTAATGTATTACATCACTTGGGAATGTTCATTCTTAGTATTAATGGAAACTAACTTAAATTGTGTCAAAATTGGTAGCAATAATAAAACAATTATATTATAAAGTACTGTAAATATAAAGCCAACACATTTTTTTATTTTACATTTTAGATAGGGGCAAGGGTAGAACCTCTCAGGATTAATAAAGAATAAATGATTTTGTGCTAAAACGTGGCACTGATATAAATAATTATATATAAATAGTAAAAACGTAATAATGATGGTGATGGATAAATTAATATATGTACAATATTCGTGCACAATGGCTAATAAACAAAAAATACATACATGTTGAAAAATCAATCTAATAGTGATAAAATAGTGTGTAGATAAAAGTAAAAATAAAACCAATACGTGTGTATCACAAAGTGTAAAAAGTATATCTAATAAATAGTGTCCTGCGGATATATTAATGCTGTTTTAGGGATTGATCTGATTGGAGGACACCAGAGGATACCGGAAGTGATGGGAGACTGGCGCTAGTCGCCTTTTTATGCTGAATCTCTTTGTTATACATGTAAGGATGCATTTTGTTCTTTAATAAAGATATTTTTACCCAAACGTACTTCACCATTGGGCTTCCCCCCCCCCTCTTTTCTTGTCCTTTATCCCCATTTTTTGAGAGGCTTACTCCGCCGGACAGCGGCGTTCTGGATGGTTTCTTTATGAACATAAGAGGATAGTTGGGAGGAGAAACAATACACTAGTGGAGATAGTGAAGGAGAGGAGCCGAGACCGAGCCTAATCACTTAACCACATCCTTGGGACACAATGGAGGAGAGGAGTCCGGACAGAGCCTTATTCTTTGTATTGCCCTGTGACAACTGCCCTAAGGTGAGAGGCTAGGGAATATCAGTTTGGGATTATATCTGCCTGCACCCACCTTTCGTTTACACCAAGAAGTTTAGAGTGGCCATAGCTATCCACTTTGATCTGGTTGGGACACAAAAGATGGATTTTTGGGATTAATGGACATTGAGTTATTGTTCCCTTTAGTAATTTCACTGCATGGACATCATTATTAATTTCACTGTATGGTTATCACCAGCATTAATATATCCGCAGGACACTATTTATTAGATATACTTTTTACACTTTGTGATACACACGTATTGGTTTTATTTTTACTTTTATCTACACACTATTTTATCACTATTAGATTGATTTTTCAACATGTATGTATTTTTTGTTTATTAGCCATTGTGCACGAATATTGTACATATATTAATGTATCCATCACCATCATTATTACGTTTTTACTATTTATATATAATTATTTATATCAGTGCCACGTTTTAGCGCAAAATCATTTATTCTTTATTCATCTTGTGGTTTAGTTTTCACCATTAGATTTTGCTGCTATACACAGGAATTTTTATTCTGTCATTAGGCACCTTTAGCACATTCTTTTAGAGATTTTACACTGTATAACACGTGCCACCTTTTTTCTAGTTTTAAGAGCGCGAAGGTCACTTTTCTACTTTTCTACTCAACCTCTCAGGATTGTATTGCTGTCTGTGTCCCCACTAGGAGGAATCACTCTCCAAATTTTTCCTAGTGGTCACTGTCACCTGAACTGGAGCACGGATTGCACCGATTATCTTCTTAGCACTTGTCACTTTATATTGCACATTCACTACTACTGTATATTCAAAGATTTAAAACAAATTTGGCTTAAGATATATATATATATATATATATATATATAAGATATATATATATATATATATATATATATATATATATATATATATATATAGTGCCTTGCAAAAGTATTCACCCAATTGGCATTGTTTGTGTTTTGTTGTCTCACAACCTGGAATTAACATGGATTGTTTAAGGATTTGCATCATTTACAGAACATGCCCACAAGTAAATTAGCTGTTCCCACAAAATAACTCAACACACAGCCATTAATGTCTAAACCAGTGGCAAAAAAGTGAGTAGAAGATGGGAAGTTTCCCCATGGGAGTTTTGATGCAGCAAAACAGGTTAATCAGTGTATGAAAATTATATAAAAAGGTCTTTATTGAATAAATTACAAATGCATGTTGAGTGTTAAAATATAAACTCTGGTTGGAAGAATACAATAATCATTTCATAGTACAGCCAAGCAACCATATATTCATACAGCATAACATGAGTGGTTGAACTGCATGAAAGTCCTGACGTTTCAACCTATTTTGTCGTGGTCTTCTTCTGGGGAATGATTGACTCTGCTGAAGAGTGAAATGAAAGACCTCACAACCAGAAATTTTAAAATCCGTTGAAGGATCCAGTGGACTCCATGGCTGTCCAGGCCTCTCAAGGAAAAAAAATATGGCCCAAGAGGCTTACAAGAAACCACACTGTGAGACACCCCCCCCCCCCCCAGGGGAAGTAAGGAGAAAAGCAGCAAATTGAGCCAAATCTGTTGTGGGAAACATCCGTCCAGGTTGTGCAAGGGATCAAGTGAGTACACCCCTAAGTAAAAATGTCCAAATTGGGTCCAAAGTGTCAATATTTTGTGTGGCCACCATTATTTTCCAGCACTGACTAAACGCTCTTGGGCATGGAGTTCACCAGAGCGTCACAGGCTGCCACTAGAGTGCTCTTCCATTACTCCATGATGACATCACAAAGCTGGTGGATGTTAGAGACCTTGCGCTCCTTCACCTTCCATTTGAGGATGCCCCACAGATGCTCAATAGGGTTTAGATCTGCAGACATGCTTGGCCATCACCTTTACCCTCAGATTCTTTAACAAGGCAGCGACCGTCTTGGAGGTGTGTTTGGGGTCATTATCATGTTGGAATACTCCCCTGCGGCCCAGTCTCCGAAGGAAGGGGATCATGCTCTGCTTCAGTATGTCACAGTTCATATTGGCATTCATAGTTCCCTCGATGAATTGTAGCTCCCCAGTGCCGGCAGCACTCATGCAGTCCCAGACCATGACACTCCCACCACCATGCTTGACTGTAGGCAAGACACACTTGTCTTTGTACTCCTCACCTGGTTGCCGCCACACACGCTTGACACTATCTGAACCAAATAAGTTTATCTTGGTCTCATCAGACCACAGGACATGGTTCCAGTAATCCATGTTCTTAGTCTGCTTGTCTTCACCAAACTGTTTGTGGGCTTTTTTGTGCATCATCTTTAGAAGAGGCTTCCTTCTGGGATGACAGCCAAACAGACCGATTTGATGCAGTGTGAGGCGTATGGTCTGAGCACTGACAGGTTGACCCCCCACCCCTTCAACCTCTGCAGCAATGCTGGCAGCACTCATACATCTATTTTCCAAAGACAACCTCTGGATATGATGCTGAGCACGTGAACTCCACTTCTTTGGTTGACCATGGCAAGGCCTGTTCTGAGTAGAACCTGTCCTGTTAAACTGCTGTATGGTCTTGGTCACATTGCTGCAGCTCAGTTTCAGGGTCTTAGCAATCTTCTTATAGCTTAGGCCATCTTTATGTAGCGCAACAATTCTTTTTTTCAGATCCTCAGAGAGTTCTTTGCCATAAGGTGCCATGTTGAACTTCCAGTGACCAGTATGAGAGAGTGAAAGCGATAACACCAAATTGAACACACCTGCTCCCCATTCACACCTGAGACCTTGTAAAACTAACAAGCCACATGACACCGGGAGGGAAAATGGCTAATTTAGCCCAATTTGGACATTTTCACTTAGAGGTGTACTCACTTTTGTTGCCAGCAGTTTAGACATTAATGGTTGTGTGTTGAGTTATTTTGAGGGGACAGCAAATTTACATTGTTATACAAGCTGTACACTCATTACTTTACATTGTAGCAAAGTGTCTTTTCTTCAGTGTTTTTACATGAAAAGATATAATAAAATATTTACAAAAATGTGAGGGGTGTACTCACTTTTGTGAGATACTGTATATACACATATAAAGTTGTGCTCATAAGTTTACATACCCTGGCAGAATTTATGATTTCTTGGCCATTTTTCAGAGAATATGAATGATAACATAAAAACATTCCTTTCAATCATGCTTAGTGTTTGGCTGAAGCCATTTATTATCAAGCAACTGTGTTTGCTCTTTTTAAATCATAATGACAACAGAAACTAGCCAAATTACCATGATCAAAAGTTTACATACATATATGATTTTGGCCTGATAACATGCACACAAGTTGACACACAGGGGTTTGAATGGCTATTAAAAGGTAACCATCCTCACTTGTGATCTGTTTGCTTGTGATTAGTGTGTGTGTATAAAAGGTCAATGAGTTTCTGGAGTCCTGACAGACCCTTGCATCTTTCATCTAGTGCTGCACTGACATTTCTGGATTCTGAGTCATGGGGAAAGCAAAAGAATTGTCAAGGGATCTGCAGGAAAAGTTAGTTGAACTGTATAAAACAGGAAAGGGATATAAAAAGATAGCCAAGGAATTGAGAATGCCAATCAGCAGTGTTCAAACTCTAATCAAGAAGTGGAAAATGAGGGGTTCTGTTGAAACCAAGCCACGGTCAGGTAGACCAATTAAAATTCCAGCCACAACTGCCAGGAAAATTGTTTGGGATGCAAAGAAAAACCCACAAATAACTTCAGGTGAAATACAGGACTCTCTGAAAACATGTAGTATGGCTGTTTCAAGATGCACAATAAGGAGGCACTTGAAGAAAGATGGGCTACATGGTTGAGTCACCAGAAGAAAGCCATTACTATGCAAATGCCACAAAGTGTCCTGCTTACAATACGCCAAACAGCACAGAGACAATCCTCAAACCTTCTGGTACAAAGTCATTTGGAGTAATGAGACCAAAATGTTGCTTTTTGGCCACACCCATAAACACTACATTTGGAGAGGAGTCAACAAGTCCTATGATGAAAGGTATACTATTCCAACTGTGAACCATGGGAAATGTTGTCAAAATTGATGGCAAGATGAATGCAGCATGTTATCAAAAAATACTGGAGGAACATTTGCATTCATCAGCCAGGAAGCTGTGCATGGGACGTACTTGGACATTCCAACATGACAATGATCCAAAACACAAGGTGAAGTCGACTGGTCATTGGCTACAGCAGAATAAAGTGAAGGTTATGGAGTGGCCATCTCAGTCTCCTGACCTCAATATCATTGAGCCAGTCTGGGGAGATCTCAAACGTGCAGTTCATGCAAGACAGTCCACAAATTTCCAGGAACTGGAGGCATTTTGCCAAGAGGAATGGGCAACTTTACCATTTGTGAAGATAAAGAGTATCATCCACAAATACCACAAAAGACTTCAAGCTGTCATTGATGTTAAAGGGGGCAATACATGGTATAAAGAACTGGGGTATGTAAACTTTTTATCAGGGTCATTTGGGTAGTTTCTGTTGTGATTATGATTTAAAAAGAGTAAACACAGTTGATTGATAATAAATGGCTTTAGCCAAACACTAACCATGAGTTAGTCTGCCTATGTAAACAATGCAGACCACCATTCTGTGAGGGAGAAACATGGATCTCTGTGTTTTTTCCAGTCACAGAATTCCCCCCATAGTTAGAAAGCAGTCCCTAGGAGCACACTTAACTCTTTGATCGCCCCTGATGTTTACCCTTTCGCTGCGAATGTCAGTAGTACAGTTACAGTGCATATTATTTAGCACTGATCACTGTATTAGTGTCACTGATCCCCAAAAAGTGTGCAAAGTGTCAGTTAGGTGTCCAATTTGTCCGCTGCAATGTCACAGTCCTGTTAAAAAATGCTGATCGCCGTTATTACTAGTAAAAATCAATAAATAAAAATTCCATAAAATTATCCCCTAGTTTGTAGACACTATAACTTTTGCGCAAACCAATCAATATACTCTTAAGCCCCATACACACGGTCGGATTTTTGCATGGATTCTGTCCGATCGGACAATGTTGTTGAAAAATCAGACCGTGTGTATGCACCATCGGACAGTGTACGTCGGATTGTCCGACGGACAAAGTCCTATCTCCTGCTGGATAGATTTGCCGACAACACGGTCCGATCACACCAAATCCGATCGTGTGTACGGTTGTCCGACCGGACAAAGTGCTACGCATGCTCAGATCACATTACAAGACCAAAGCTATTGGCTACTAGCCTCTACGTAGTCCCGTCGTAGGCAACAAACGTCACCACGTTCAGAATGATCGGATTTTCCGACAACTTTGTCTGACCGTGTGTACGCAAAACCAACATCAGACAAAGTATGACGGACATGGTCCGACGGACCTGGTCCTCGGATAATCCGCGTGTGTGTATGGGGCTTTATTGAGATTTTGTTTACCAAAAATATGCAACAGAATACACATTAGCCTAAACTGATGAAGATGTTATTTTTTTACATTTTTTATTGGATATGTTTTTTTTTTTTTTTTCCAAAGAAGTTTATTGAAAATTTAAACAGTTTGACATAACATCAAGCATATTGTACATATTACAACGTCAGAAGTGACAAATATAAAACGATCACCAGAACTGGTAAACAAACCCGACTAAACAAATAGAAAGAGATTCAGTATCAAGAATCTAACATAGGCCCGCATACATATGCACGTAGCTTTGGATGAAGAATAGTGCTGTGTCGGTTTTGGTGTTGGTTATTGAGACTATGAAGCAGATTAAGTATACCCGTTTAAAATAGGAAGCAGAGTGCCCCATGGTCCAGCTGGGAGATTGTAGTGGAACAATAAGGGAGTCATGTGATCAAGTGTGTGTATTGCAGTAAAGGTTTCTACCCTTAGGGTTGGGCACAGGGGTAAGGACATGTATGGGTCACGTTAGCTTTTACCTAGGTAGGGATTTCAGGTATCATAAGGTACGGTCTATTGGATATGTTTTATAGCATAAAGTAAAAAATATAGTTTTTTTTTTCAAAATTGTCAGACTTTTTTTGTTTATAGCACAAAAAATAAAAACCACAGAGGTGATCAAATACCACCAAAAGAATGCTCTATTTGTGTGAAAAAAAGGACAAAAATTGTATACAGCGTCACATGACTGCGCAATTATCAGTTAGAGTAACGCAGTGCTGTATCGCAAAAAAAGGCCTGGTCATGAAGGGGGGTAAACCTTCTAGGGCTGAAGATGTTAAAAGGAGGATGACGTCATCAGTGAACAGGTTGATGACATGTGACATGGATTGAAACATAAAGCCACTGATGAGGGTGTTAGAGACAATGGCTTCTGCAAGCCGTTCAATTACTAGATTAAAGATGGTCCCATTGGAAATGGTGCAGTGTTTGGAAAGGAGACCTGAAGTGTAGACATGCGCTGTTGGGCACTAAAATAGTGCTTGAATTGCGGCCAGGATACGGCCCTCAAATCCAAACTTAGACAAAACCATTGACCTATATAAATCAATGAACCCTATCGAATGCCTTATCTATACTGTAGATAGCAACAGAGAAGGCGTTTAGGTTTTATCAGCGTAATGTATGATATTGAGAATCTGTCTGGTAGTATCAGAGGTTTGCCACCCCCTAACAAATCCCACCTGGTCCCATTGCACTAAAAAGGAATAATGTCTGCTAGACGTTTAGCTAGTAGTTTAGCATACACCTTAACATCGGTCTTTAGAAGCGAAATTGGTCTGAAATTGGCTGGGGTATTGGGGTCTTTACCTGGGTTGGGAATTGTGACTATATACACCTTCTGCATCTCAAAAGGAAATAAGGCGGCGAGGGCAGCTTTAGTCAAGACTTTTCGCAGATAGGGTGTAAGAATTGTGTTGAAAATTTTAAAGAATTCTTTGGAGAACCCATCTGAACCAGGAGATTTCCCATTAGAAATGGATGGAACAACTTTCTTATTCTCTACCTCTCATTTAATGTTCGGAGTTGGGCCTTAGTGAGGTGGGGGGAACTAAGATTGTGCAGTATGTCCTCCTCTTTGGGTTGTGGCATCAGCAGGTCGTCTTTTAGATTCTAAAGTGCACTATAATAGTCAGCAAATTCCTTAGATACAGTTGCTCTTGCAGGTTTACAACTTTATGGTGAAGAGCATGGTGGATCAGGTGGGCTATTCTTGTTTTGGGTCTCACTGACTTGATTCAATTGGCCACATATTTACCTGCTCTATTAGAATTGGCATAAGTTTGCAATTTTAATAGACGGAGATGTATGTCATATTGTTGAGTAAGCAAGACTCTTAATTCCCCCCTAATTTTTGTGAGCATGTTGGATGTGGTGATTTGCTTGTTACAAGACTTGTTTATGAATTTCGGAGAGGAGTGTATTGAGTTTAAGAGTGTATCACCTCTTTGCCCTAGCCCCTTGCTGTATGAGGATGCCTCTCATATAAGCCTTATGGGCATTCTAAAAAGTGTAAGGGTCAGTGACTGAGGCTGCATTATTGCTGAAAAAATCTTGGAGAGGCTGAGAGATTATGGGCGAGCTGTGGGGATCGTGGAGGAGTTTAATGTTGCAACACCAGATAGTAGTAGGGGGGCTTGTTCTAGTAATGTCATAGATATTACAGCATGATCAGTCCATGTTATGTCATAGATATGTGTCAAAGACACTTGCTGTAGTAGCCACTCATCAGTGAGAAACATGTCAATGCGTGAGTAGGTACTGTGCCTCGGAGAGAAAACAGGCATCTCTCTCATTAGTATGTTGGCACCTCCAGGCATCATATATGTCTTTCTTGTGGAGCAAGCGATGTAGAGAGACTACGTTTTCCAGTTGTGGCTGTGGAATCTACTAGTGGTCCTCTGTCAGTTTAAAGTCTCCGCACATAAGAAGGTTGCCATACCTGATAGTATTGATATGTTTGAAAAGTTTGCATAGGAAGCAGATTTGGTTGGAATTGGGATGATATAATCTATAGGGAAGTGTGTTAATGTTGCAGGTAAGGAGGAGAACCAATTCCTTAAATTGGAAGGCCAGAGTATTCTAAACAGCTAGGTGGACGCGCCTCTTTTTCTCCTGGGCGCAGGGTAGGAACACATGTGGATAGTCCATGTGGGAGCACTGGGGGGGGTCTGAGATCCTGAGAAATTTGTTTCCTGAACGCACTTGATCTGGAGCCCCTCCTTAGGCAGGTAGATAATCCAGATACTGAGATAACTATGACAGACATTAAATCTTCACTAAAGAATGGAATAGCCACTTCCTAAAACTGACTTGTCAAGAAATTAGAGCTTTAAAATCTACATCCAACAAACCAGGGAATTTATCTGACAGTGAGAGAACAGCTCTCAAAAATGTGTCTACCAACTTCGATATTACCAATAAGCCTTCCAATAAGGGGGGGGGGGGGGGCAACATTGTCTTTATGGACAATGAGACAAACAGATGTGTATGAAAATCTTGAATCATACAGATTGATATCACCCTGTAAGCCCTGATACTGTTGACATCATCAACAGGAAATTGTATTTGTTTTGGGACAATGCTTTCCACAGTTATTTCCAAACAATCATGGAACTTTATCCGCACTCCCTTCGCTAGAACGGGTACATTTTACTGACTCTCAAAAGTACACAAAAATGCAATAGATCCTCCGGGCAGGCCCATCATATCTGGAAATGGTGCTATTACTGAAAACCTTTCCAGATTGGTGGATGAACATATTAGACCATTTGTTCTTGCCCTGCCCCCATATGTTTGTGACACCATTCATCTCCTTCAAATTCTTAAGGGAGTGCAGGTATCTGAAAACTCAATTTTAGCCACAATTGATGTGCAAGCTCTCTATAGCTCCATTCCACATTCCAAGGGCTTGGCGTGTATCCGTAAGGTTCTATCCCAGATAAGTCACCATGAAGCATCATTTAATGAATTTATACTTCTGTCTTTGGAATTCATATTGAATCATAAGGTTTTTCCTCCAGGTACAGGGCGTAGCCATGGGCACTTGTTGTGCCCCTGGTTACTCCAATATGTACCTGGGGGAATTGGAACATTCCATATTTGAAGATGCGGGTCTCTCTATTTACCTGTGCCAAGTTGTTATGTGGCACAGGTACATAGATGACATCTTCATCATATGGGATGGACCCGAACAGATGTTGGTGGACTGTTTGTCAGACCTCAATCAAAATGAATTTCATCTTAAGTTCACTATGTCCTTTAATTTTTCCAAAATAACATTCTTGGATGTTGAAATATACAAAGATGCTAATAATATGCTATCTAATAAACTATTTAGAAAGCCTACTGCTGGCAACACTATTTTGCATTCATCTAGTTCACACTCCAACTCCCTTGTCAATTCCATACAATTTAGTGAATACATGCAAATTAAACAAAATTGTTCCAACTATTTAGACTATAAAATGGAGGCCAACAGTCTGGAAAGATGACTGTTGGATCAAGGGTGTAGGCATTTAATCGTGTAGAAATAAGAACGAGACCTTCTTTTTTCTAAGGCCAGGCCTCTTGAAACCCAAGTTTCTAGAATCATAATTACATACACTCCTGATCATCTTAGAGTGAAGGACATCATTGACAAACATTGGCACCTCCTTATGTCTTACCCCACTGTGGGACCTCTGGTGCCACCCACGCCTCAAATTGCATACCGACGAGACACTTCTGTAGGAGATCTCTTAGTTCAGAGTGACTTTTGTGGGTCCATTCGTGGTGACCCCTGTAAGCTCACCGGAAAATATCCCTATAGGCCGGAAGCAGTGGAAGAACTCTGGACAGCCGCACACCGGAAAAAGATAAAATCTTGTATAGTTTATTGAAAAATGGGAATCACGACATATCCAATGGTCCACAGCAAAACTAAAGAGGGGGTACGAAATCTGATGCGTTTCGCACTAAATAAAGTGCTTACTTATAGCGGAAAATATCCCTGCGGCTCATGCAACGTAATGTATTGTTAGTACATGGACCACAGGAAGAACATATGTTTACACAATTGCAATAGTTTTACCCCTCGACATTTCTCTAATTGTCAAACTATGGGAGTGGTTTATCTCCTGCAATGTAGATGTAGTTGCTATTATATAGGAAAACAGTTCAAAAACTGTGGCAAAGGATTTACCGCCATATCAGGGCCATGAAATTTAGTGACCCTGATTCTCCTTTAGGGAGACATGTAGCACACGCTCATAACAATGTGTTTCCAAAAATATCCACCCTTGTCTTGGATCGTGTCCATTCCAGCTCCAGGGGAGGGGATCTTAACAAGGTTTTTCTCCAGCGGGAGCTGAGATGAATATTAACTTTGAAAGCCACTTTTCCACCAGGTCTTAATGAGGCCCTTAATCTAAAACCTTTTCTACCAGGTTTTTCATCTGGAGGATTTGATAGGGATTTATAAGATCTTCCTGCGTCTCCCATGATCTATCTGTAAACTGTGGCTCTCTCTACTCCTTTGACAGTTGTAAATAACAAATATTCTTTGCATTCATTTTGTGTGCTATGATACATTTCCCAAAATGTTTGTCCCAGAAATTAAATTTTTTATTATTACAATTGTATTTTTCAGCTGTATAAGTGATGGCCGACATCTGTGTTTCCTATATTTCACCACCTCACTATTCATATTTTATCCAAATTGATATGGCAGTACTGCATTTTTCTGTCCCCTGTTACATTGAGGCTCCCCTGGACAGGGGGCCCCTGGTGTTTTTTTTGCATTGGAGGCCTTCCCTTAGTTCTTTTAGGCTGCGGCTTGTTTTTTCGCAATCGCGGGCTCCTTCACTATGGGCCCGCACTTGCCATTCATCCACCTGGCCCGCCGGTCGCCGCCCATTGTGTGTCGGCGGCTCTGTCAAAGTCTGACGTCACCGCGCCTTATGACGCGGGGGCGCCGGATGCCGCACGAGCCGGGGGATTTTTAGTGAGACGTCATATCTCACTCCCCGGACAACACAGGTGTATCACCAAGATCTATCAAACTGATGACCCTGTCGATCACCTGTTCCAATACCATCCCTATCATGGGATGGTTTTTAACTGCCCAAGCCCGACCACTCCCTCTGACTTCCTTTATTAGGCAGACATGCTTGTAGTCCTTTTTGCTGCATAGACTGAACAGCATACACACTTCATATACCCGCAACACAAGATATGGAAAAACTGGAAAGGTGAGCAGTATTGGTTTACTATCCTTTGATACTTTTAAGTACTATTATCTCTGATGGACTCCCACTTAACAATGTGGAGGTTGGTCCTCAAGGGGTACAAACAGGGCTCAAGTCCTGCGGGAACGCATGGGAACGGAGTTCCTGTACTTTTTCCACAACAGGAACTCAGTTCCCGTTAGCAGCCATGTCCTACAAGACTTTGAAGTATGCAAGCTATGTGGCAGGTGCTACACCAGCAGCTCCTGACACAGCTCGCATTAGTAAGTGCCACACACCTGACCATTCAGGTATTGCCAGTAGGGGGCCCCATGACAGCTTCCGCTTCGATCTACCTGTCAATCACAGCTAGCTGACAGGTAGATCAGGTCCCTGCTGCTAAGAGATTGTATTTAGTTAGACCTCTCGTGATGCGCTCCTCCCCGCTGGCCCCTCCTGATTTTCTGTCTCCTCATCTCCCCCCCCCCAGTATCCTGCATACTTGCTCTGTGTGTCCCGCTGAATCCCCCCTCCTCTATCTTCAGTGCCATATGATGAGAGAACCCAGAGGAGGAGCACAGCTATTCTGCTCACAGGACATGAAGGGAGAGAGGTGAGCTGAGGGAGGAACATCAGTTTGGAGTGGTAAGCTGAGCACAAAACCTGGCAAAGTGTAATGCCAGGAGGGAAGTTTATGTGAAAATATGTCAAGGGGTGGAATAGCAGCAAGTTCCATTTAACCCTGTGCTATCCAAATTCTGTTCAATGAAAAGTGTAAACTCACCACATACACACTCTATATACAAAATAAAATTCCCCAATAAACATCAGAACATAATGTTCACATTTGCATGGAAGCACAATTGAATGAATGCTGATTATTCAAAGAATTACCGTATTTATGTTTATCGAGGATTGTTTTTTTTTTATGTACTAACAGTTAAGCTTCATATACACAATATGAAAATTGGATGAAAAATACCACTTTTGAAGCGTTCGTGCATATGAGCATATCATTTTTTTTTGGTGGGTGAGTGGATCTTGGGTGGGAGTTCCCAAACTTTTTTCCCCAGGACCCCTGGGTACAAACAGCTCTCTAGCGTACAATGAAAGACATTTAATTGTCATGTTAATTTGTGCAGTGGGTATGAGCGAAGGGTTACTCAAGTTTGTGATGGGGCAGAAAGCAGCAGAGGAGCCATCAGAACCATCAACCTCAAGGATAAAAGGTAACATAGGATCAGGATGTGCCAACACAGGAGCAGAAACAAAGTCAGCCTTGAGACCCTTAAAGGCCTTAAAGTGGGGTTGCGGTCAAAAAAAAAAAAGGGGCTTAAAAATCATAAAAAAAAATTAAAAAAAATTATTTTTTTTACTCATCTCCAAATGCCTGTTGCTATGGGGTCCCTCGTAGTCTGCCACCTTCATTGCCCGGGCAAAACGTCACTTCCCCCTCGGCGCCGCACAGTCATCTGGGACCTGTCACGTGTCCCAGATGACTGAGCGTCAAATCACGGCGCACGGTGCCGCTCGCGCATGCGCAGTGGGTGCCCGGCTGTGAAGCCACAGCCGGGTTCCCACATTAGGAATGCCGGCGCCGCGAGCGGCTCGTGGAACGAGGGGGGCTCGTTCCCCCGCATCGCTGGACCCCGGGACAGGTAAGTGTCCGATTTTTAAAAGTCAGCAGCTGCAGTATTTGTAGCTACTGACTTTTAAAAAAAAAAAAAAAATTTCCCCAGGACGGAGCTCCGCTTTAATGGACTCCGGAGACCAACTCTGTGGGTTACCGTCCTTTCTGGTCATATCAGTCAGGGGCTATACCAGAGATGAGAAGTTACGAATAAACTTCCGAAAGCTAGAAAATGCTGCAGAGGACGTAAACACACGGGTTGGGGCCACTGTAGGACTGCTGAAAGTTTCTCTGGGTCCATCAAAAAAACAGCAGTGGAAATTACATAACCCAGGAATTTAACCTGTTCACAATGGAATTCGCACTTCTCCAATTTACAATAGAGATTGTTCTCTTAGCTTCTGAAGCACACAACAGACATCTGTGTGGTGGCTCTCCAGGGTCTTGGAAAATAGGAGGATCTCATTGAGATAAACCACCACACATAACTACAACAAATCTCAAAGGACATCATTAATAAATTCCTGAAAAACTGCCGGGGTGTTACAAAGGCCAAAAGGCATTACAAGGTACTCATAATGGCCTGTTCTGGTATTAAACGCACTCGTCACCCTCCTTAATCCTCACTAGAGTGTATTCCCCTCTCAAATCAAGCTTCGTTGCTCCCTTGAAGCGGTCAAATAACTCTGTAATCAATGAAATTGGATAGGCATTCTTAATCGTGAAATGATTGAGACCCCTATAGTCAATACAAGGTCTCAGTTCACCACTCTTCTTCTTCACAAAGAAGAAACCAGCACCAGCAGGAGATGAGGATTTGCGGATGAAACCTTGAGAAAGTGCGTCAGCAACATACTCTTCCATGGCCTTATCCTCCTAGACCGACAAAGGGTAAACCCCGGCCACGAGGGGGTATGGCACCATGTTGAAGGACAATTGCGCAATCATACAACCATTGTGGAGGGAAACTACCAGCTTGACTGTTTTCAAAGACACCGCTAAAATCGCGGTACTCCTCCGGCAGGGAGGAGAGTGAAGAGGTGCACAGGACCTTGGCTACCTTCTGGAAGCATGTTTTACTGCATTGTGGCGACCAGGAGAGAACCTCAGCATTGGGCCAATCAATAGAGGGGTTGTGCCTCTGTAACCAAGGATAACCAATAACCAGCGGAAACTTAGGTGAGGAAATAATTTGGAATTGGATTATCTCATTGTGAAGAGCCCCTACGGCCATGACAATGGAACAGTCTCATGAGTCACATGGTCAGGCTGTAGAGGTCTCCCATCAAGAGCCTCAATTGCAAGTGGAGTGTCACGCAGCTGCAGCGGAATCAAGTGCTTCGATACAAAGGCAGCATCAATGAACAGGCCTGCATCGCCAGATTCATTTGGAGCCTGTATCTCGACGGACGACTCAGCCCAAGAAAGGGTGACCAAAACCAGGGGCTCATCCTTCTGGATAACTGGGGACAAAACAACGCCACCTAAGGTCTGTCCGTGACAGAACCTCAAGATTCGGGCGTTCCCTGGACGGGTAGGACAAGACTTCAAAAAGTGACATGCCTGGCCACAATAAAGGCACAATCTCTCCCTCCTAAAGGTTCTCTCATCCACAGAGAAAAAAGTAATTAATATTCCCCGTGGGGTTTTTTTGCAGCAAAGAAAAATGCTATCTTGAAAAAATCAACAAGTTTTATTAAATGTAGTATCCAAAAAACCATACATGTGAATTTATGTTATTACAATGCGAGCTCTGGTTTACATTTTACAATCTATCTGGGCAAAGAGAGGTACATGCGAAAATCTATACAACAATATATTAGATTCATAAAACAGTTGTGGTAAAGTAGATTTCTGGCGGAGGTGCACCCCAATGCCCCAATGCATTTCGACCGTGTTTATGGTCTTCTTCAGGGGGGGAGAGAAGAGGGGGGGTCACTTTATTGCATTTCTGCGAAACATCAGAAAAAAGATTTTAAATTTATTATCAATCGTTAGTACATAGTCTATTACAGTTGCATGCATGTCATAGTTACCCCTTTGTCAAGATGTGTTGTATGGACCAGAGACTTGTTTAAAAAACAGAAGTTTTTTCTTTCTATCTCATGGAGATCTGCACCGACTCTGCCAGCATGAAGTGCCCCCTAAATTCCCAGAATATGGGAAGAGAAAAAGGAAAAACTCCCCCGTGAAAAAGAGGGGGAGGTTGTATATCACGGGCTATCAGGGGACGGCGCTGGAGTAGCACTGTCCACCTGTGAGGGAGGAAGCGCAGCTGAGACACCCACCTGGAAGCAATAGTAATTGTTTTTTAGTGAGTGAACGATTTATAACAAAGTATTTGTTTGGTAACATATTATTAGCATTAGACTGACTGAATCTCATGTGAGGAAGGGACCATAGCTGGCACATACAATTGTTTGTTATATAAGTTCTACCGTTATATTAAAGTTATGATAATATCAAATAATATGTGTAGTGAAAGTAATATGAATTTCATCAATAGAAAGGGTGACGGTGTGTGTGTGGGAGGTAATTACAGGGATTAATAATGTAAAAAATAAATCTAAAAAATAGGTGTGGGTGTATAATTAATGTTGGTGTAGTGTGGGTGAGCTTTGATGTGCAAAAAGTTGGCTGATTTGGGCACAGTGAGCTGCAGTGAAAAAAACAAAGAGAAACTACCAAAAAGTAAGTGAATTAGTATAAATAAAAAAAAAATGACAAAGTATGTGAATAATGTGGTATCAGTGACAAAATAGTGTACTGAAATTAAGTAATTCAAGTGCAATAGTCTACAGTCATTAAAAATTGATTTACCTGTCGGTATCCACAGAGAACCTTGAAACCCCGGTGCATGGGTTCACCTTCACTGACCGACTCGGTATCAGGAGGCATGGGAGGTGAGGGAGGCATGGGTGGGACTGCAAAGCTCGGAGACAAACTTCCAGGAGGCTTCTGCAAGCGCTCCGTAAAAGAGAGTCTTTCTGTGAGGATGGCAAACGTGATTCTCCAGCTCAGTGGGTATACCTCGGGCTCCTATCTCATCCTTGATGGTAACCGAGAGACCATGAGAAAAAGCAGCTACAAGGTCCTCATTGTTCCAAGCAACCTCTGCTGCCAGAGTACGTAATTTAATAGAGTAATCTGCAACAGTTCTTGTACTCTGTTTGATGGGCATGAGACACTTGGCAGCAGAAGCGGAGCATGCGGGAATAAAATATCAAATACCCTTTTAAAAAGGAGGCCACAAACTCAGGGTAACTCAAGACAACAGGTTTTTGCGTCACACATAGAGGGGTTGCCCAGGCCAAGGTTCTCTCAGAAAGCAAAGATATCACAAAACCTACTTTGCTTCTGTCTGTTGGAAACGCCAGGGGCTGCATCTCAAAGTATATCTCAACCTTGTTGAGAAACCCTCTGCATTTGACTAAATCACCCCCCAAATCGCTGGGGAAGTGGAGCAGAACCAGACATACCTGTTATGGAGGTAATATTTGAGGCGGGTGTCTGCACAGAGACTGGAGGAGCAGCAGGGACGGCCTGCAACACAGGTTGTACCATAACAGCCACAGTGGAAGATTCCAAGTGAGCCGTGTGACTCACGAGCATGTCATACTGATCCACGTGGTGACTCATCCAATCTGGAAAAAATATTACCAACAAGTGGATTGACTGTATCTTCCGAATTCATGGCCTTCGCCTGTCAGAAACCATGAAACAGAAGTACAGTTAAATCACACTTGTTTCATAAAAAAATGTAATAGAACAAACGTAGTCAAAACATAGCCAAAGTTTGGTAACCGAAACAGATAGTCAGACAGGCCAGAAAGTCAGGGATCAGTGTAGTGGAACAGCAAGCAGGATCTTGAGCCAGAAGGGATGTCAGCCAAGCAAGTCTTAAACAGGAACGCAGAAGATAGTCTCTGTGATGTTGACCAAGGCAAAGGCAGAGATCCTCTGGGCTGGACAGCTTAAAGTGGAGTTCCACCCCAAAAAACAAAAATGAATTAATGTGCTTAAAAAAAATACATTTGGAGAAAATGTTCTTTTTTACTCACCTCTAAATGCCTGTTGCTAGGGGGTCCCTCGTAGTCTGCCTCCTTCGTTGCCTGGGCTCGGCGCTTACACTAACCAGCTATCTGTTGTTTGTATGTTCCGCTTTTTTAGAGGGGATTATACATTAATAGTTAAATATCTATTTATTCATTTTTCAATATAGTCTTGCATTCTTCACTCCTGATGATTGGCTACATGCCATGAAACGCGTAGAGTCTCCGATAAAGGATGTCAAGACAAGCCGGTTCTTATGATGAATTTTGAATTTTAAATTTATAAAATGTTATATTATTCTAATATCATGTATTGATTTATACTGGATGTACTGTATGTAACCTCTCTGCATTTAATCTATTAATCATGATTATTGTAATTTAGATTCTTATCAATTATGTTTACTGATTACCTGTACCAAATATTTTATGATTATTAATTGATATGTTAATTATGTATTGAAAAAAAATTATATGGTTATTATATATTATTATGATTAATACTATTATTACTTTTATTATTATCATTAGATGAATTAGTAAATTATGATTATCATTATGACTTGATTTATAATGTATCCATCAATCACGCATTTCACGTCATTGCGACATTTAATTAAATTAAAGCAGATCATATGCATTTCATTATTGCTTATATATATATTATTAATTTCACAGACATGCCTCATGCAAAGTCCCAACATTTCCTTTTCTTTTTTTTTTTTTTTCCACAAAAAGTTTTTATTGAGTATTGTACAGAACATGTTATGCAACAAGCATGAAATACAGAGCAAATTAACATACATGTGAACTTCCACAGTAGTAGGGCATAGTTACAAAAACGACAAAGTCTCCATGTTTATCGGAAGTTTCATCAAACAGGTTAGAACAGGTTAATGTTTAATTCTGATTCTGACCAAAGAGAGGTCTCTATGAGCAAAGTAAAGATATAGAGGGTTGCCCCGGAGCAGGTCCCCCGGGGACCCGCACCTGGGCCGAAAAGAAACGGGAGAGGGGGGGTAGGGGGAGGGGGAGGGATGAAAAAAGGGGGGGGAGGTTCCAGAATGGGGCAGGTGGGGCTATTTGGTATGCATTTGGGATCAGGATCCACAGGGTCATGAATCATTGGGGCCCAGCCACCTCGGTACGTTTATTCTGCTTAATTTAAAGGACAAAGCGCCATTCGAGCATAAATCAGGGTGAGTGCGCTAAGAAGCGCTGTGTGGTCTTAAAGTAAGTCCAGCACGCCCATGTTGTCGTAAACTTCTGGATACGTTCCTGTGAAATGTGTACCAGTTCTTCCATTTCTTCAATTTTAGAGATCCTCGAGAACCATTCCCTAATTGTTGGAGTGTGTGTAGACCGCCAATGAACCGGAATGCACAGCCTGGCGGCATTTACCATGTGCATGGCAAGAGATTTAAAATATTCTGACCTGGTCAGATGAGTATGGTGCAGGAGGTATTGGGCTGGGGAGTAGGTTAGAGTGTACGTGGTGACTTGTGCAATGATATCATGTACCTCCTTCCAAAACGGCTGAAGTTTCTCGCACTCCCACCAAATGTGGAGCATCGTCCCTCTGTCTGAATTACATCTCCAGCATATGTCAGGGGTTGATGGGGAGAATTTGTGCAGTAGGTGTGGGGTTCTGTACCACCTAGTTTTGATTTTGTAGCAATTCTCTTGGATCGCCACATTAAGGGATCCCTTATGGGCGTATTCATTAATAAGCGCCCAGTCCTCTTCTGTAAGAGAGAGTTGAAGCTCAGTTTCCCATGCGGTGCGGGAGGAGTCTGGTAGGTTGGGTGCTTCTTCTAGGAGCATATTGTATATAGTGGAAATTACGTGTCTTTGTGGGGGATGGCTTGTGCATAGTTTCTCATATGGAGTCAGGGGTCTGGACCATGTGTCGTTTGTGGCTTTCGTGGATAAGAAGTGTCTAATCTGCCTGAATGACCAGAACGAGAAAGAATTGGAGAGTGATGTCTCCACTAGATCCTCAAAGGTTCGAGGGACACCCTGTGAAAAGAAATGGTGTGCCAAGACTCTTCTATGTGGCCAGTCATGTATGAGGTAGTTGGCCGACAGACCTGGCGTGAAGTCGGGGTTTCCCCTTAAGGGAGTCAAGGGCCCCGGGGTTGAGGAAAGTGCTGTTGATCTGATCGTTTTCCTAAAAGTTTCAAGGGAGGGAAGAACAGTGGGGTGTGTCTTGATCTCTAAGGGCCAAGAGCCAGACGGTACCCAAGGGAGGGAGTCTAGCGGTGGGCCTGTGTCTGCTTTCTCTAATGTGACCCAGATCTTTCCGGGTTCATGAATGTTCCAATCAATCAGGCGGGTCAAGTGACAGGCTGAATAGTATTTGTGAAGGTCCGGCATCCCAATGCCACCCTTCAGTTTAGAACACGTTAGACGTGAGTACTTAATACGGGGTGGGGAATTCTTCCAGATAAAAAGCGAGGACGCCCTCTTGTATGTGGCAAAGAATGATGGCGGGAGGCTAATGGGGATACACTGAAAAAGATACAAAGTCTCGGCATTACTATCATTTTTAAAAGGGCTGCCCGACCAAACCAGGATACATTAAGATTGCTCCAGTCTCTCATGTCTTGCTGGGCTTTCTTTAAGGCCCTTAAGAAATTTTCGTTGTACATCTGAGTTAGGTTTGTAGTGATTTGTATGCCAAGGTAAGTGATGGCTTTCTGACTCCAAAGGAAAGGGAGGGATTTTTGACAAAGGTCTACCTCGTTTTTGGGGAGAGAGATGTTTAGGGCGTGGGATTTTGTGTAGTTAATCTTTAAATTTGATAAGGACCCAAAGTGTTCCAGGTCTTTTAGGAGGTTGGGTATGGAGGTGAGGGGGGAGCGAAGGGATAGGAGTATGTCGTCTGCGAAGGCAGCGACTTTGTATTCCTTGTCTTGTATTAGGATACCTTTTATATCGGGGTTATCCCTTAGTCTGTTGAGAAAAGGCTCCAGTGTAATGACAAAAATTAAGGGAGACAAGGGACATCCCTGGCGAGTTCCATTGCCTATAGGGAAGGCGTCCGATAGGTGGCCGTTGACCCTGACCCTTGCCTTGGGAGAGGAGTACAGGGCCGAGATATGTGAGAGCATACGGGTGTTGAGACCCAATACTTTCAGGGTCTCGTACATGTAATCCCAGGCCACTCTATCGAACGCCTTCTCAGCGTCTAGAGAAAGAAAAAAACCTCTGGCTGCGGAATTCGTAAGCCTGTGGTGGAGATTCAGCACTCTGATGGTGTTGTCCCTTGCCTCCCTTCCGGGTATGAAACCCACCTGATCCAATGAAATAAGGCCGGGTAAGATTGGGGATAGTCTGTTGGCTAAGATTTTTGAGTACAGTTTGATATCAACATTTAAAAGGGATATGGGTCTGTAGTTCTGTACTAGGGTTGCATCTTTCCCCTCTTTAGGGATGACAGCAATGTGGGCTTCCAACATGTGGCCTAATGAGGTTTGGGGGGTTGCCATGGCATTGAAGACAGTTATTAGTTTAGGGGACAGGATATTGGAGAAGAGCTTAAAGTACTGTAAGGTAAACCCGTCGGGGCCAGGGCTTTTGCCCGGTTTCATTTGCTTTATTGCAGATTGTAGTTCTTCTAATGAGAGGGGCTTCTCCATTTCTTGGATTTGGTCTTTCGTGAGGGATTTCGGGCAGTATTGTGCTAGAAAGTCCTTAATAGCTTCTGTCCTTTGTTCTGCCTGTTCTTTGTTTTGTGTGGTAGGTTTCAGGTTGTATAGTTGCTTATAATACTTCTCAAACCTGTCTGCTATTTCTGCATTTTTAAAAAGGGGCCTACCATGTGTGCCTTGTATCTGATGTATCGTATTGGAGGGTTTAGATGATTTCACTGCTCTCGCCAATAGCCTCCCGCATTTATTGCCTTGCTCGTAGAAAATTCTCTGATGCAAGACATAACGGCGTCTTGTCTGTTTACCTAACTCCTCCAATAGCAAGGAGCGGGAAAGAGACAATTCCTGTAGGGAGTTTTGCGATTGTGAGAGTTTGTGTGAGGACTCTAGACGTTTAATCTTTTCTATCAATTTAGTTATAGTGTCCTGACGTGCTCTTTTCATTATACCCACTTGCTTAATCAGTTCACCCCGTATCACACATTTGTGTGCCTCCCATACTGAGATGGGTGAGACGTCATCAGTGGAGTTAGTTATAAAGTATTCTCGCATTATAGTAGCTAGGCGTGTGGTAAATTCTACGTCTTTTAGTAAGGCAGAGTTAAGTCTCCAGGTTTTAGATTTCTGTATTGAGTCTGGGAAGGTTAGGGATATTGAGATGGGATGGTGATCTGATAAGTACATGGGTTCTATTGTGGCCCGTGTAAGGTATGGCAGGTCGGGTTGGGAGAGGAAGAAATAGTCTATACGTGAGTATTTTTGTAATGGTGCGGAGTAAAATGTATAGTCTTTTACCGTAGGGAACAAGGTGCGCCATGTATCGTGTAGGTTGAGGTCCTGGAGCTGCAGTTTAATCTGTCGGAGTGCCCGGAATGCTAGGGTAGAGGAGCCTGTGGACGTGTCTATGGCTGGGTGCAGTGGGGTGTTGAAGTCTCCTCCAAGAAGGACAATACCCTCTTTGAAGGAAAGGAGAAGTTCTTTGATTTTTCTGAAAAATGTAACTTGGTGCTCGTTTGGGGCGTAGATGTTCGCTAATGTCAAGGGTTTGGATGCATAGTGACCTTTGAGGAATACGAACCTGCCTTCAGGGTCTATCAAGGAGTCTGATATTTGAAAAGGGGCATGTTTGGATATTAGGATTGAGGTTCCCTTGGTTTTTGCCAGGGGGTTTGTGGAGTGGAGAGCAGTGTGGTAAATATGATTGGTAATCTTAGGGATGGCGTTTGAGCGGAAATGGGTCTCCTGGAGAAACAAAAACTGGGCTTTCTGTTTAGTAAGGGCTGCTAGTACCTGTGAGCGTTTTTCGGGGAGGTTCAGGCCTTTAACATTAAGTGACACACATTTCAGCTGTAGGAGGTCATGGTTTCGCGGATCATTGGCCATTGTATTAAGAAGCGTGGGGTCTTACGTGAGAAAGGTCAGACGCGGCTTACAGCTGCGGATATGTCCTTGACGCGCTCCGAGGTGGCTGGGCTAGGGGGGCGGTTTGGGGTGGTCAGAGGGGTATAAGGGTATGGGCGAAGGAGGGGAAATTAAGGACAGTGCCGCAAGGTAGGGGGCAGAGGAAGTTAAGGGAGGGCGAAAGTGAAGAGGGCAGGAGGTGAGTGGGTCTGGGGAGGTAGGGAGGGGGAGGGGAGGAGGAGGATAGGGGTAGGGAGGGGAGGCAAACAGAGGTGTGTAGGTAGTGCCGACGGGGGGTAGGGGTAGCAGATAGATGGATGAAACTGTGAGGATCAAAGGTCTCACAGGGGGGGTGGAATACCAGAGGTGGGAGGGAGGTTCCCTACCACCTGGAGGGTGAGAGGCTGGATGTTCAGCAGGCTTACCAGGTAGGACTGCTGTGGGGGAATAGTGAGAATGTCCGGGATCAACGAGAGCTGCATTTTGGAGGATCTGGTTAGTTTTAGTTGAGAGGGGAGGTGGGTGCCAATGATGGGTAAGAGTAGGCTCAACTTGTGGTTGAGGTGCTGCAATATAATCAGATAACTTTAACGTAAAAGTACAAGAACAACAGTACTAGAATGTTTGAAGATTACAATAACCATTAATTGTGTATCGGCCTGCAAGTCTGGCATAGCAGTTTTACTTTCATCCAAGAGAGAAAAAATAAGACGGATAAGCATTTAAAAGTAATAAATAAAAGGGGGGAGAAAAGAAAAAAAAAAAAAGGGGAAAAAAACATAAGCATGGACATTAAGCATATGACCACATGAACCTTCTGGTTTAACATTATTAGGTGATGTAGTATTCTAAAGGCCCTGCCGGTTCATGGGGGTAGAGAGGGGGGGGGGAGAGGGAATCACCTTATTGTCCGTCTCCCCCCTCCCTCCCCCCGGAAGCATCCGACGTCACCCTTCTTGTGGGTTTCGTTCCATGAGTTAAGGGCTAAGGGACACCCCTCATTATTGGCTAGGTAACGGATGGGGACACCCCCAGTCCCGTGGCATTCGTCCTGGCTATTGGGAGGTGTTAGATTCTGATTGATAGTTTCCTTGGTGAAACAGTGCATTTTAGTTAGGTAGCTAGATAGGGCGGGCGTCGCCACAGGGACCGATGGGACCAATGCGTTTCAGGTATGCGTTTAAGGTGTGGGTTCTTATGGCTGCGATTCGAGGTTAAGTATCCTCGGGCGCTTAAGCAGGTGGCTTGTCTCTGGTATATCCAATGAGTTTGGATTTCTCAGGAGGGGGGCGACCCCGGGTGTGGGGTCGGGGAGAGTATAAAGCATTGGTTGGGCCTCAGTCCCAGGGACAAAACCCGCCAGAGCTGTAGCACATCGTGGAGTTGTTCCCCTGGGTGAGTAAGAGAAGCTCAAGTAGTGTTTCATGGTCTCCAGGGATAAAGTAGACTCTATCGGGGGGGTAGGGGGGAAAAGTTAACGTTTGCAGTATAGGTAATCTGGCAAGATGCGTTAGCAATATAGTGAGCGTAGGGAGTTCATGGTGAGCGATCTGAGACCTTAATAATGCTCAGCGTTGAGGGATAGATATAGTTCTCCTGGCAGTCTGTTATGGGTCTCACCTGGTTTCACTTCGTAGCAGAACTTGCATGTGGGTGTCTCCTTCAGAGAGCTTTAGAGAAGGTGATGTGGCTGGGTAGATGTGTCTGTATACCATCGATGTGGGGGGTCCGCATCCTTCTGGGGTGCTCCTTTAGTCGCGCCTTCTGGGTGTCCAGGGTTGCGGTCGGGTAGGGAGTACCTTCCAGGGCCTGGAAGAGCTGGAAGTGGATCAGGAGTGTCAGCGTTGGAGGTAGTAGGTGTAGGAAGGCCTTAATAGGCATGCGGGGTATAAGCAGGACAAAAAGAGAATAAGGAAAAAGAAAACCGAAACAAAAAGAGGAGACGTAGTCCTTGGATGTTACTCACAGAGCGGTATATCGTACTTCAAGGGGTGTTTTAGGCCTCCGGACGGTCTCTGCGTGGAGTGGCAGGAGGACCCGGTGTCCGCTGTTGGGAGTCGCGGCGGGGAGGACGAGCTTCGGGTGACTGACGGCTCGAGCCTCTTCTCCTTGAGCGGTGGCGTTGAGTTTTCGGCGAGAGATTGTGCGATGTCGGTCGCCAGGGTTCCGACGGGAAGTGGAAAGGGCACCAGTCCGGAAGCTCTATCAAGGGGATATCAAGTTGCTCGCAGAAGGATGGTAAGTCGTCAGGCGAACGCAGGAGTGCAGTGCGACCTCTAGCGGAGGCGGACAGACAGAACGGGAACTTCCACCGATACTGGATGTTGTGGGTCCTCAATTGATCCAGCAGGGGGCAAAGGGCTCTTCTGCTCTGCAGTGTGGTTGGGGAAAGGTCCTGAAAGAGCTTTATTTCGGCTCCATTGTATAACACACGGCCCCTGTCCCTTGCCTTTCTCAGGATAGCTTCCTTTAACGGGAAGTTGACTATACAACAAATGACATCCCTTGGAGGCTCGTTGTCTCGGGGTGGCGGTCTCAATGCCCTATGCGCCCTTTCCATTTCAATTGGCGAGTCAGCTGGTCTCTCTAGTAAATCATTAAAAATGGCGCAGATGGTCTGGGGCAGGGCGCCGGCGTCCAGGCCCTCGGGCACTCCGCGGACTCTAACGTTGTGCCTGCGGCCTCTATTGTCAAGGTCTTCCACTTGACGGTGGAGGTCAAATAAGTAGGCCAATTGTGAATCATGGGCTCGTTGTACTTGCCTTATGGCAGCCGTATGCAGCTGTGTTGTCTGTTCCACGTCCGCGAGGCGTGTGGCCACCGATTGTATGTCCGTTTTCAGGTCGAGGATAGCAGCCGACAGAGTGCTAGTTATGTTGCTAGTGATGTCGGTAGCTACTCTATGAAGGTCAGCTAGGCTCACAGCCTGGGTTGGTAGATCGTCTGTGTGAGCGCTTCCGTCCGAGTGTGAGTCGGATCTGTTCTCTGGGGAATAAGGCCCTGCGGCCTGCATCGCCTCGTGGTTGTCAGACCGGAGGGAGCGAAACAGCTCGGGGATATTGCGGCCGTGCTGCGACCCGTTGTCCCTCGGTGTTCGGGAGGCTGAGACGCTTCTGTTGGATTTACCCATTGTGGAAAAGTAGGGCAGTTTCCCCAGAAACAAGGGTATTTCGTCCTCGGTATGCAGGAGCTCTAAGCTTAAGCAGCCATCTTCGGTCCCGGCCAAGCCACCAACATTTCCTTTTCTACCTATAGGTAGGACAACAAGTCAAAGTGAGTCTGCTTGTCACTGGCAAGGTGCAGTACATCAGGTCCCAGGAAGGAATGGAGTGGTACACAGTCAAAGCGTGTAGATTTTCAGCGCCGCAGCTCCAAAGATCCTGGCTGGTGACCGCGATGATGGAGAATGGCCGCGCTGTGTGGATTGCGGTGTGGACCCCCTCCTCCCACCCCGTCTTCCCTTTCTTTCTCTCCACTCTCTTAGCTTTCCTCCACTAATTATTTATTTCTACACCACGGCTCCCCCATATGGGTAGCCAAATTATCTATAATTTTTTTTTTATTAAAATAATAAACATGTCATACTTACCTGCTCTTGCCCAGAGGAGCCCCGATCCTCTTCTTCTGGGATTCCCCGCCGGCACTCAAGGCCCCCTCCTTTTCGGTGAGTGCCCCCACGGAAACCCGCTTTTTGTGGGGGTACCCAAGCATTCTCTCTCCCGAACCACCCTGTCTGCATTAATTGACACTGAGCCGGCAGCTCAGCCCCACCTCAGGCTCCCTCATCACAGCATTCAATTGACAGAAGTGGGTGAAAATGGTTCTTGCTGCTATTAATCTTCCCAAAAAGGAGGGAGGCAGTGGCAAGAGTTGCTGGATTGGACCAGGCTCAGGTAAAAAAAAAAAGGGGGGACCCTGCAACACTAAAGGTTTTTTACCGTAATGCATAGGATGCATTATGGTAAAAAAAGCTTTAAGGCTTTAGAACCACTTCAAGGGAGTGAACTAATCAGGTTTGTAAGGGAGATGATAAAGTTGTTGGGGTATAAGCCCATTTTATCTATAATTTTTTTACCATAGGATGCATTATGGTAAAAAAAGCTTTAAGGCTTTAGAACCACTTCAAGGGAGTGAACTAATCAGGTTTGTAAGGGAGATGATAAAGTTGTTGGGGTATAAGCCCATTTTATGTGTGGTATTACACACATTTTAGTGTCTGTATTGAGCAATGAAATTGGTCTGTAGCTGGCTGGATCGTCAGTGGGATTGCTTGGTTTTGGTATGGTATCGATGAGGGCCTCTAGCGATTCTTTAGGTATATTGCCAGTTGAAGCAATATGATTAAAGATCTGATAAAAATGCTGTGTATAATAAATACAGAATGTGTATAAATAAATTAAACCCACGCTATGGATATATTAATATGAATGAGTGTTTTAAAAATAGGGTCAACAAGAGTTATGCCGCGTACACATGGTCGGAATTCCGACGGAATTTCGCTCAAACTGTCTTGCCTACACACAGTCACACCAAATTCCAATGGTCAATAACACCACGCCTTAAAAAACGTTGGAATTGCATACACACGATCGGAAAATCCAATAGAAAGGTTTTCCGTTGGAAAAATTAAGAACAGGTTCTCAATCCAAAGTCCGTCGAAAATTCCGACAGAAAAAGACCGATGGGCATACACACGGTCGGAAAATCCGATTAAAAGCTCCCATCGGACTGTTTCCATCGGAAATTCCTACCGTGTGTATGCGGCATTAGGTTGCTGCTGTTATACTGTGTAAAAACAACTGACATATCTCAAAACCAATTCCCACTTGCCCTAAGGGTAACAGCCCTGTCTATACTCAAAACCTCATATAAACTTTAAAGTCTTGTGTAATCATAAATCATATCAATATCATGTGCAATTGTAAAATAAAAAGTTCAAACGACATTCACTTTGAACCAATGTAGTCAATGAGGCTGATTTATGAACGGTTTGCGCCATGAGCACGGCGATGCGCAACGGCCGATTTCATATTTACAAAACATTTGCACCTGTAACACATCGCTATTTCCCATTTACTATTATCTTGCCGGCGCGTGGGAGGCGCTATAGACATGGCGCACGGCATCTTTACCTCAGGATTAAAAGTTTAGTTATAACTGTCCAAGTAACAAATATGCCCAAAATAGACTGATAAAGTAACTTTCTCTGAACAAGACTGCTGTGCAGGCAAGTACACTTAGAACTGCGTGAAGTCAATTATTGCACTGCGCATGCGTAAGCGACATTTGCACATGTTCAGGTGCTCTGGTTCACGGAGCTGGCAAAATGTTAGTAAATGTCAAGCCACGTAAATTAATTTGCATAAGTTGAATGGGCGCACCTCTCCACCTTACCTTTTTTTTTTTACGCTGGTTCACTTCTATGGGTTTTTTAAAGGCTATTTGCACACAGGTCATGTTAGCATTAAGAAAAAAAAAATTAAGAAGAAAAAATGGATATTAAGAGGAACCCTGCGCCAAAAAAAATAAATGTTGCGGGGACCCCCCTCAAAATCCATACCAGACCCTAATCAGAGCACGTAACCTGGCAGGCCGCAGGAAAAGAGGGGGAGAGAGAGCGCACGCCCTCCTGAACTGTACCAGGACACATGCTCTCAACATTGGGAGGGTGCTTTGGGGTCCTCCCCAAAGCACATTGTCCCCATGTTGATGAGGACAAGGGCCTCATCCCCACAACCCTGGCCGGTGGTTGTGGGGGTCTGCGGGCGGGGGGCTTAACGGAATCTGGAAGCCCCCGTTAACAAGGGGACCCACAGATCCCAGCCCCCCCCCCTGTGTGAAATGGTAAAGGGGTACAAAAGTACCCCTACCATTTCACCAAAAAATTGACAAAAATTTTAAAAATGACAAGAGACAGTTTTTGACAATTCCTTTATTAAAGTCTTCTTCTTTCCATCTTCTTCCTTCTTCCTTCTTCTTTTCTTCATCCTTCGGTTTCTTCCTCCATCTTCTTCTTCCTCCATCTTCTTCTTCCTCCAATCCTCCGCTTCTTGCTCTGGTGTTCTCGTCCGGCATCTTCCTCCACGGTGTCTCTCCTTCCCTGCTTCGTTCTCGGGCCGCTCCACACAATGGGAGGCTCCCGCTGTTTGACGCTTCTCTTTTTCTGACACTAATATAACGAAACCAGGCGTCAGAGGGGGGCAGGGTCACCGGGTGGCCCCGTGCTCCGTTATATAAGAAGTGTCAGAAGAAAAGAAGCGTCACACAGTGGGAGCCTCCCATTGCACGCATCCGCCCAAGAACAAAGCGGGGAAGAAGAAACGCTGTGGAGGAAGATGCCGGATGAGAACACCGGAGCAAGAAGCGGAGGATCGGAGAAAGAAGAAGATGGAGAAAGAAACCGAAAGATGAAGGAAAGAAGAAGGAAGAAGATGGAAAGAAGAAGACTTTAATAAAGGAATTGTCAAAAACTGACTCTTGTCATTTTTAACACTTTTGTCACTTTTTTGTGAAATGGTAGGGGTACTTTTGTACCCCCTTACCATTTCACACAGGGGGGGCCCGTGATCTGGGGGTCCCCTTGTTAAAGGGGGCTTCCAGATTCCGATAAGCCCCCTGCCCGCAGACCCCCACAACCACTGGCCAGGGTTGTGGGGATGAGGCCCTTTTCCTCATCAACATGGGGACAATGCTTTGGGGGGGACCCCAAAGCACACTCCCAATGTTGAGGGCATGTGGCTTGGTATGGTTCTGGAGGGGGGCGTTCTCTCGTCCCCCCTCTTTTCCTGTGGCCTGCCAAGTTGTGTGCTCAGATAAGGGTCTGGTATGGATTTTGAGGGGGACCCCCACGCCATTTTTTTTGGTGCAGGGTTCCCCTTAATATCCATACCACACCTGAAGGGCCATGCCGAGGGGAACCCATGCCGTTTTTTTTTTTTTTAAAGTCGCCTGGCCTGGGGGCGACTTAAAGTTGCGTTGTAAGTCGCCCCAAGTCGTGTTGTAATTCGCCCCAAGTCGTGTTGTAAAGTCGCCCCAAGTCATGTTGTAAGTCGCCCCAAGTCGTATTGTAAGTCGTCCTAAGTCACGCTGGAAGTCTTGTTGCCCCTGTGTGAATGGACTGTTAATGATAACGACGTGCGCTATTATTAATGGCATATTACTATCGCGGTGTGCAGGCATATTATGTGTTGCACTTATACGTGTTCCGGTTTATACGCTCAATTAACAATTTATCTGGCGCACCAATTAAGCGCATTCATCTTAGTAAATGACCCCCAATGTGTTGTCCAGGTGACAGTGCCACATCTCAAAACACAGAGCTCAAAACACTATGACAAGGACAAAATGTGCTCTATAGTGTGTTCTCTCCAGAAGACCGAGTTCACAGACTTCACACCGCACTCAGAGGATTTTGACTCCTTGCTTCAACAAGGGAGTCAAAACCAGCATGTGTAGTTATATCCTGGATGTTATGGCTTCCATTTACTCAAAAAATCTTTCCTCTTTGTTTCAATATACAAGGTTGCCCCAGCCTAAATCAGGAAAAGATCTTTTTCTATATGCAGTATTATGGAAGGGAAAATGGGAGCCTACATAGTAAAAAATATTGCTAATTTATTTAATAAAAAATAGGTCCCCTATCTACCTTATACTCATTATAAGCACACAAGAGCCACCCAGTACACCCGTATCAGTCATATTGGAACTCCCCTATCTACCTAAAGTTCATAACACACCGTAAAAGGCCTTTAAAAACCTAATACATGTTGCTATCCTAGTCAGCAGACGCAGCCAAATCTGCAGCAACTGTGTGATGCTATCATGTCAATATGGATCAAAATCTCTGAGGAATGTTTCCAACACCTTGTTTAATCTATGCCACGAAGAATTAAGGCAGTTCTGAAGGCAAAAGGGGGTCCAACCGGGTACTAGCAAGGTGTACCTAATAAAGTATATTGATTTATATGTATATAACACATACATGCAATGGTTATCTGCATATCAGGGAATGCTTGAATGTAATGCTATTAAAACAGTCTTTCAATTTCAATTTATATTTAAATTTTGTGGTAAATTTTGCAGTTATTTGTTGCAAATCACCTGCTAGAAATGAAACGAAAAGGCAAAATATCCAGTTTACATTTATATGTTTCACTCCTTTAAAGAATATGGCACCACTGTCTGTCCTTGCTAACCAGATTGGTCTGGTGTTTGCTTACTTTATATTGATGGTACCTATTATTTCATTATAACATAGTGAATGGATGGCCTTAAGAAGTAACTGCCTTTATTTGAATTATAATATCTCTTATATAACTTAGTATAATTCAAATAGCAGCAGTAGTAACATGGTGACTGCAAAACACGTATGGTTGTCATGGAAAGTATATAATGGGAGGTATGTGGCTTCACTCACCACGGTTCCCTAAATATTGATTTTCAGGGTAAAACCATCTGATAAAGAGAACTAGATCTTGAGACAATATTTTCAAAACCTGTACTTCGTCTAGTTTCACTCGGATCCTCAAAAGCATGCTAGGGTGGTCTCACAAGCCTTTGTTCCTGTTTCTTCAAGACTGGCCTACTGATTAGGCTGTGCTAGACCAAGCTGATAGTCAGTGTAGGTGTGCATACATAAAGAGTTTAACTAAGTTGTGTAGCAGGAGAATGCTGAACTAAGGTTGCCAGTAGTATACTATAGGTACCTGTAGCTGAACTGCTGCTGGTTAACTAGGAGGGACTAAATGCAACAAAGGACTTATCCAGGACATCAAATATGTAAGAGCTCAGTGGAGCTGAAGTTTTTTTTTTTACATTTGTGACCTTACGTTGTGTCTGTATGCTTTGGTTACAATTAATGTTGCCTCAGTTTTGCTTCTGCTGGAGTAAACAAGTAGTTTTGTTTAACCACTTGCCCACTGGGCACTTCCTAACCTGGCCAATTTTCAGCGTTCAGTGTTCTCATACTTTGAATAATAATTACTCAGTCATACAACACTGTACCCAAATGAAATTTTGGTCCGTTGTTTCGCACAAATAGAACTTTCTTTTGGTGGTATTTATTCATCACTGGGTTTCTCATTTTTTGCACTATAAAATAAAAAATACAGAAAATGTTGTAAAAAAATGCATTTTGTTTCTGTTATAAAATTTTGCAAATTTCTTCATAAATTTTGGGCAAAAGTTATACTACTACATATCTTTGGTAAAAAATAACCAAAATCAGTGTATATTATTTGGTCTTTATGAATGTTATAGAGTCTACAAGCTATTGTGCTAAACATTGAAAATGTATCTCGCACTGATCTCATTTCCTGAGACACTAATAATCCAGGAAAGTACAAATACCACCCAAATTACCTCTTTTTGGAAAGTAGACATTCCAAGGTATTTAGTAGGAGGCATGGTGAGTTATTTCAAGTTGTAATTTTTTCCCACAATTCTTTGCAATATTAAGATTTTATTTTTATTTTTTTACAAAATTGTCATATTAACAGGTTATTTCTCTCACATGGCATATTCACACAGCCTGGTCACATACAGAGGCCCAACTTGCAAGGAGCACCATCAGGTGTTCTAGGAGCATAAATTACACATCTAATTTCTTGACTACCTATTACACTTTTCAAGGCCCTAGGGCACAAGAACAATGTATCTGGGTCTGGTATGAATATTAAGGGGAATATTAAAGGGAACTAAAATTAAAAAAAAAATTCCATACCAGGCCCTTTAGGTCTAGTATGGCTATTAAGGGGAACCCTGCACCATTTTTTCTTTAAATCCATACAAGACCCTTCAGACCCTGCGCCAAAATGAAAAAAAAGCACCTTGGGCCTCATCCCCATAACCCTTGCCAGGTGGTTGTGGGGGTCTTATCGGAATCTGGAAGCCCCCTTTAACAAGGGGACCCCCAGATCCCGTATCCCCCTTGTTTGAAATGGTAATGGGTACATTGTACCCGTACCATTTCACAAAAAAAGTGTAAAAATGTTTAAAAAAACAAGACACACCCTGGGACAAGTCCTTTATTAAAAAATAAAAAAATGTAATGTCCAATGAAGTCTGTTCATCTTCTTCTATGGCTCTGCCGACAGAGCGAAAAATAAAATAAACAAGATCTGCCAACATGGGAGGCACCTGCCATATGACGCTTCAGCGTCAATGACATTTCTTTTTATAAGTGAAGGCCGGGCAACATGGTGACATACCTTGGTGACCCCGCCCCCTCTGACGCACAGGGACTTCTCAATGGCTTCCCCGTGGTGTCAGAGGGGGGCGGGCCATCCGTTTACGTACCCGGGTGGCCCCACCCCCTCTGACGCCACAGGAAGCCATTGGGAAGTCCCCATGCATCAGAGGGGGTGGGGTCTCCCAGATACTTCACTGTGTCGCCCCGCCCTCAATTATAAAATAACTTTTTTTGGCCTTGAAGCGTCAAAAGGCGGGTGCCTCCCATGGAGGCGGATTTTTTTTTTTTTCGGTCCATCGGCGGAGCCATAGAAGAAGATGAATGGACTTTGTGGGACATTATTATTTTTTAATAAAGAAGGTGTGTCTTGTTTTTTTTTAAATTTTTGACACTTTTTTTGTGAAATGGTACAGGTGCAATGTACCGTTACCATTTCAAACGGGAGGGCGGGATCTGGAGGTTCCGTTGTTAAAGGGGGCTTCCAGATTCTGATAAGCCCCCCACCCGCAGACCCCCACAACCACCAGGCAAGGGTTGTGGGGATGACCCCACACCATTTTTTTTAATTTTGGCACAGGGCTCTCCTTAAAATCCATACCAGACCTGAAGGGTCTGGTATGGATTTTGAAGGGTACCCCTATGCCATTTTTTTAAAAAAAACAATTGGCGCAGGGTTCCCCTTAATATCCATACCAGACCTGAAGGGCCTGGTATGGAATTTTGGGGACCCCACACAATTTTGTTTTTATTTTGGTTGGGGGTTCCACTTAATATTCATACCAGACCCAAAGGGACTGGTAATCGACTGGGGTGGATACCATGCTTTTTTTTTCAATGACTTTTATCTGTATTGCCGGGACCCGACAATTCATTATAGCCGCGAGTAGTTTTACATTACTTTTTTTCCTTTAAAAATGTCATTTTGTGCAGGGACTGTTCTAAACACGGGAAAAATGCACCACTTTACATACTATAGTCACCCCCCAGGTACGAAATTTAAAGGAATGTTTCACTTTTATTGTTTCACTTTAAGCATTATTAAAATCACTGCTCCCGAAAAAAAAATTATGTTTTTAAAACTTTTTTGCATTGATACATGTCCCCATGAGCAGGACACTTTTTATGACAATAACTTGCATATTAACCCTTAAAACTATCACTTTTGATTTTTAACGTTTGTCTCCCATAGACTTTAACGGTGTTGGAACAAATTTTTTGCCTGTTTGCATGTTCTGCTGCAAACCAAACCGGGGGGTGTTCGGCTCATCCCTATAGCACATTATGAGAGACTTATCTTAGAACAAAGCATTCCAGCACCGCAATGCGCTGAGATGGCTGACATCTTCACCTAGTCTTCCTTCCAGGTTTGTGATCTCCGGCTTCATGACTATCTGGGGTGCAATGCCGTCACTCTCGCACGTGTTTCTGGCACGGGCTCTGAAGGTCCAGCACTGTAAGCCAGATCTCTTAAACTGTGCAAGTTTAGGAGATATTCACAGTACCTACAAGTAAGCCTTATTATAGGCTTGCCTGTAGGTAACCATGGTGTAAAAAAGTTTAAAATCACTTTAATACCCCACCCAGGAAAGTGATCATCTCCAGAGGCTGCCCGCAGTCACCAGTTGGGGACCAATCCACTCATTCTAAGCCCGATTGCGGTGGGAGAACTCTTTCATCCACCCCAATAAAGTTCGCCCTGGGTGGAATGAGGTCCAGGTGTGCCCATTATCTGTGCTAATGGGGATAAAACATACCCTTGTGCAAGGGGCAGGTATGTATACCAACCCGGGAATGGACAGGGGAATGGCCACGCCATCTTGTGTAATACCGGAAGTGACAAATGAAAAAAGTCACTCCCAGTAAATGTGTTTCAACATGGAATGTGTTTCACCGGAATGTGTTTCACCATAGAACGCAACTCGAAAGTGACAGCAGAGTTCTCCATCAAGGACATCGGCTATGAAAGTGCCCACATCACTGTGCCACTAACCTTGTTAAGCAGTATTCATAGAAGTGGAGAAAGTGGGTGGAGCAACAAAACACCGGCATTGACAATAAAGTCATGAAAGCTAAAATAGAATCTCTCCTCAAAACTCAAATATGGATGAATGAGTGGTATAAGATAAAAAATACCAGCCCTGCTAGGGTGAAGGAACATGGGCTGTCTCAAAAAAGACCCACCACATGAAGATAAACTGAAATGCAGCTTACTGAAAAAATATATCTAAGAAATAAATGATAACTGTGGATAAAAAAAAAATATATATATATATATATATATATATATATATACATATACTTACACAGTGCCTTGAAAAAACGGAAAATTGTATCATACTTACCGTAATTTTCCTTTCCTGGTGCCTATCCATGGCAGCATACCTGTGATAGAGCTCCGCCTCGACTCCTCCCTCAGGACTAGTGAATAGCATAAATTAAAGGCACCGTCCCTCCCCCAACATTCTCTGTAATATAGCATACCGAGGGTGGGAGCGTATGCTGCCATGGATAGGCACCAGGAAAGGAAAATTACGGTAAGTATGATACAATTTTCCGTTTTCCTGGTGCCTCCATGGCAGCATACCTGTGATAAATAACTAGCTGACAAGGGTGGGATAATGCTTGTTAAATGTTTAATCAGAAAAGGACATTGCAGCCTGGACTGCCCTCCTTCCGAACTCAACAGTAGTGAGAGCTCCTGGATCGATATGGTAGTGCCTGAGAAAGGTATGGCGAGAAGACCAGGTGGCGGCCCTGCAAACCGTCTCCAATGAAACATTAGCCCTTGCTGCCCAGGAAGCTGAGACTGCCCTTGTGGAATGAGCATTCACTCGGGAAGGAGGATCCATATTCTTCACCCTGTAGGCCTTCTGAATCAGCTTTACGACCCAAGATGCCAGAGTTCTGATGGAAGCTTCTTTCCCCCTGTATTTACCGAAAGGTACCACAAAAAGTCTCTCGGAGTCCCTGAAGGGACTGGTGGCTTCGAGGTAAGCCCTGAGCACTCTGGAGATGTCTAGCTCGTGACAAGACTCTGAATACGTATTTGTGAATACTGGTAGTGCCCAAGGTTCTGCCATATGGCTTGTGGTAGTGACTTTAGGCGTGAAGCCCCTAAGGGGACGGAGTTCCACTCTGTCTGGGAAAAAGGAGATATGGTCGTCCCCTATCCCTAACGAATGTAGTTCTGAAACTCTTCGGCCAGATGTGATGGCTAGCAGGAAGGCAGTTTTCAGTGATAGGTTCCAGATTGCCACTTGTTCTACTGGAGCAAATGGATGGCTAGATAGGACCTCCAGGACTAGGGACAGATCCCACTTAGGGAACGGCCGCCCGGCAGGAGGGCGGATCTTTAGCACCCCCCTGAGGAAGGTGACCACCAGAGGATCCTCTGCCCATCTTTTATTTGTGGCTGCGGAAATAGCTGCTACCTGCACTTTGAGAGAACTCAGACCGAGCCCCAGGTCGAGACCTGACTGAAGGAAACCCAAAATATTGGGTGTGGAGGGAAGGATTGGGTCAAAGCCTTTATCCGTGGCGAAAGACAAGAATTTGTTCCAGATTCTTGAGTAGATAGCGTTGGTCGCCGGCTTTCTGGCCCTCAGTAGTGTTGAAATAACCCCTGGGGAACACCCTAAGGCTTCAAACCTTCGCCTCTCAACTTCCAGATTCGAAGATCTAGTTTCTGTGGGTTCGGATGAACCAGGTTGCCTTGCGACAGAAGATGAGGGAAAGGGGGGATCCTGATTGGAGGACTCACGCTGAGGCGCATGGCCAGAGGAAACCAGGGTCTCTTCGGCCAATACGGGAGTACCGCCAACACTTGCACTGATTCCCTGAGGACCCTCAGGAGGAACCTGAATATTAGTGGCCGGGGAGGGAAGGCATATGCTGTCGTGAACCTCCAGGGGCACGTCAGGGCATCCACTGCCTCGGCTTGCGTGTGTGGCAGGCGGGAGAAAAATCTGTCCAGCTTTGCATTCTCCGGGGTGGCAAATAGATCCACCTAAGGGGGATCCCACAGGTTGGAGATCTGAAGGAAGACCTGGGGATGGAGCGCCCACTCGTTGATGTCTTGGAAGTTTCTTGATAACGAGTCTGCTTCCGTGTTTAGTCTGCCCGGGAGATACATCGCTTTGAGATCCAGGAGGTTCTTCTCCGCCCAGAGCATGATCGGCTCTACCTCCCTGAGGAGCGATCTGCTGCGCGTGCCTCCCTGCCTCTGCAGATATGAGACAGCCGCCCTGTTGTCCAGGCGTAGGAGTATCCTCCGCCCTCTGACTTGAGATGTCAGAGTAGTCAGTGCCAAGAAGGCTGCCCTCATCTCCAAGATGTTGGATACCACTCCCCGGGTAGAACATGACCATCTCCCTTGAATCCTGGTTTCCCCGCAATGGGCCCCCCAGCCTTGCCCGCTCGCGTCGGATGTGACCGTGGTCCAAGAGAGGGAGCCCAGATGGTGAGGCTTGGAGAGGTTCTCCGGGATTGTCCACCAGCGCAGACTCCTGCGCATTACTCCCGTCAGCAGGATTGTCTGTGAGAGACGCTGTCTCTTCCACTGAGCCAAAAAACCTGTTTGAAAGTATCTCAGGTGCCAATGGGTCCAAGGCGTCAGGGGAATGCAAGAGGACATTGTGCCAATAAGACTCAGACATTGTGATGCCGTCAGATACTGGCTCTGGATGGTCTTGCGCATCCTGCGGATGATGATCCTTGCCTTCGAAGGAGGTAGCGACACTGTCCCTTCCTGAGTGTTGAACATCGCACCTAGGTAGACCATCTGTCGAGTTGGTGTTAATTGACTCTTGTCCATATTTATAAGCCATCCCAGTCTTCTTAGGGACTGTAGAAGGATCTCCCGGTGATGTACCAATTGCTCCGGACTGCTGGCTAGTAGGAGGATATCGTCCAGGTAGTGGTATATCCTCAGGCCCTTCTCCCGAAGGGGGGCCAGGGCGGATATCAATATTTTGGTGAACACTCTGGGGGAGGTGCACAGCCCAAAGGGTAGGGCTTGAAACTGTAGGTGGGTTTGGCCCACTGCAAACCTCAGATACTTCTGGAATGCAGGAAGAATTGGGACATGGAGGTAGGCATCCTGCAGGTCGACCGAGATCATCCAATCCATCGGTTGGACTACTTGGATAATTGTTTGCAGGGACTCCATCTTGAAGCTCTCGGTGCTGATGTACAGATTGAGCTTCTTCAGGTCTATCACTGGCCTCCAACCACCTGTCTTTTTGGGTACTAGGAACAGGGTAGAGTAGAAGCCTGTGAAGCGCTCTGACAAGGGAACCGGTACAGCCGCCTCCTGAAGCTGGAGGGATGTTATAAACTGTACTAGGGCCTGCGCTTTTGACGGTGAGGCCGGAATCTCGGTTCTCTTGAAGGATATGGGAGGTGGAGTGTGAGAGAACTTCCAAAAGTGTCCCCACTGGATTGTTGATAAAACCCAGGGGTCTTGGCAATGGGTAGTCCAGACTGGGACAAAGGACTTTAGTCTGGCTCCTACCGATGGTCTCTGGAGTAGCCCGGCGTCAAAAGGACTGCTTCTGCTCCTGAGGGGTCCTAGGGGCTTTGTTTTTTCTGCTCAAAAAGGAAGCTTGGGTGCCTCTCCAGGGCCTTCTGTTGTCTCTGAAGTACCTTGACTGTCTAAAGTCCCTGGCGTTTGACTGGCGGAACCTGGACGGACCTCCTCTGGGTCCTCGCACCCTTTTGTCCTGGGGGAGCATACCAGATTTCCCCCCTGTCACCCTGGAGATAGCCTTCTCCAATTTGTCTCCAAATAGCGCTTTGCCATCGAATGGGATCTTACACCAATTTTGCTTGGAGGCGAGATCAGCCGTCCAGGGCTTCAGCCATAAGGCTCTCTTTGCCATCACAGAATGGAGCATAGACCGGGCCGAGCATCTGATGGTGTCAATGGCTGCTTCCCCGACAAAGTCTGCCGACAGTCTAAGTTCCTCCAAGGCTTTTATTATGTCTTCCCTAGGGACCTCCTGTCGTAGGGCCGTCTCGATGTTGTCTGTCCAGGCTCTGATGGCATTTGACACAGAAGTGAGGGCAATGGCCGGTTTACAGGCGGCTCCTGCGGCCAAGTAGCTCCTCTTAAGCTCCAGATCGATCCGCCTATCTAGAGGATCTTTAAAGGAAGCGGAATCCTCCATTGGGAGGGTGACATTCTTCGCTAAACGCACCACGGCCGCGTCTACTACCGGCATGGAGTTCAGCGACTGCGTTTCAGCCTCTGGTAGAGGATAAAGTTTATTGAGCCGGCCCACGGAGAGCTTCTTGTCGGTCCTTAACCATTCATTTTGGATGACTTCCGTGATCTCCCCCATCAGAGGGAAGAGAATCTGTCTCCTTTTGAGGAATGGGAAGTAACTCCTGGACTTTTGAGGTGGTTCCTCCGCCTCCTCCCAGGTGATCGCGGTCTTGACCGCTTGGATGAATGGTGGGACCAGGGCATAGCTGAATCCAGACGGCTCTGATTCCTCTGAAGAGTCCCCTGAGGGGTCTTCAGGTGGTAATTTCTCGGCCAGCCGTGACGGCGGCGGGGGGGTACTGACTGCCGAAGGACCTGGGACTTCGTGATCTGTCTCCCCTGCCTGTGTCCGTGGGACTGGCTGAACGGGGACCAGGGCTGCTAGCTCGGAGAATGAGTCCCTCATTGTCCGCTTAAGCAGATCCACGACCTGCTGACTCTCGAGCTCGCGGTTGGCCGCGTAGTCCCTGAAGCAGTCCTTACAGACCAGTTTGCCCGGTAGCGGCGTAGCCCCACATGTCCAGCACTTCTTCTTTGCGCCACCTCTAGGGGAAGGCGACCGGTCTCGTCTTCTGGATCTTGACCTCTCTGATTCGTGGCGTGAGGACCGGGACCCATGATGAGAGGAACGGGACCTGCGGTCTGGGCTGTCATCATTGTCGCTGCGTCTTGACGACTTCTTGGTGCTTTTGGAGTGGGCAGGGCTACGATGCAAAGAATCTATGTTAGATTCATGCAGTGCACTTTTTTTTTTTTTATACTCACGTACAGTTGGTCTCATACCTATTGGACGTAGGAGGATCTTTGTTACGAGATGAATAACTCATAGCGCGGTTGGGCAGAGGGATCAGCTGCGGAAATATAGTAAGATAGGGGAAGAGAGAGAGAGAAAAGGACTATGTAGATTTAAGCGTATACATAAGTACCTATATGTAACATATACTTGCATACATAAGCTTATGCGCATACACGTGTGCCCCTCCCGCCCCCCTTCCCCCCCATCTTTCTCTTTTTTTTTTTTTTTTAACAAAGACTTCCCGTGTATACACCGCACACAAAAGTATATTCTTTTATATTATTTCAAAAATCTGCCTAATCATCACGACTTTTTTTTTTTTTTTTTTTTTAAAGGTTTGCTTGGGGAACACCTACCGGGAGACGGTCAGCAAAGAGGCTCGCAGGGCACAGCTGAAACAGTACTGACAGCCATGACCCTGCTGCTAGCCTTTTAATACAAAAGGAGGTGGATGGGCTAATCCCAAACCACCTCCTACCTGAAAAAAAAAGTAGTAAGGGCAAAACTGGAATTTTTTCCAGAAACCAAGATGGCCGCCGGGCGGTCAGGCCGCTGCGCACGCGCACGCGCATGCGCAGTAGCTAACGGCGCCGTGGGCTCTGTGCGGAGCCCTCGCCAGTCGGCGTCCCCACACTACCCTGGAACGCGCATGCGCCCATCAGGCGGCGAGGACGCCGACCACGGGGGGACCCGACAGCCGAATGTAAGGACCACTAACGAGCGCTCCTGCGGCCCCCCCATGACAGAGTCTTTGAGGACATTCCTGCAAGAAAAGGGGGACAAGAAAGTAAATTACAGTACAAGGCAAATCTATATGGAGGGAAGAGAGAGGGGGAAGGGGAGAAGAGAGAGAGAGAGAGAAAGAGAAGGGAAAAAGAGAAGAGAGGGGAAAGAGAGAGAAAAAAAAAAAGTAACCAGCCTGAGACTGTGCATCAACAAGGGAGGGAGCTGATCCATCTGCGACTCGCTGCGATTCATCCTAGAAAGTGGCAGACTGCGTTCCTGTGAGGAAACTCTGCAAAAAGACCCCACAGATCCACAGAGGGGTTCCCAGTCTTATCAGTGCATTGAGCGGACCCAAGAACAGGGACTTCGCACGGGAAAGGCTAAACCCGGCGGACGCTGCCGAAGGCAGAGGTATGGACATCTGCTACTCTTCACCAGCGCAAGAGGTATGAGGAAAAAAAGGAGAATGTTGGGGGAGGGACGGTGCCTTTAATTTATGCTATTCACTAGTCCTGAGGGAGGAGTTGAGGCGGAGCTCTATCACAGGTATGCTGCCATGGATAGGCACCAGGAAAGTATTTATACCACATGACATTTTCTGCATTTTGTCATGTTACAACCAAAAATGTAAATGTATTTTATTGGGATTTTATGTGATAGGCCAACACAAACTGACACATAATTGTGAAGTGGAAGGAAAATGATAAATGGTTTTCAATTTTTTTTACAAACAAATATCTGACAAGTGTGGCGTGCATTTGTATTCAGGGCAACTGAATACTGGGCCATTTTAACACACGAATATGCTTTGATCTAAACCATTCCATTGTAGCTCTGGCTGAATGTTTAGGGTCGTTGTCCTGCTGGAAAGTGAACCTCCGCCCCAGTCTCACGTCTTTTGCAGACTCTAAAAGGTTTTCTTCTAAGATTGCCCTGCATTTTTCTCCATCCATTTTCCCATAAAATCTGACCAGCTTCCCTGTCCCCGCTGAAGAAAAGCATCCCCACAACATGATGCTGCCACCACCATGTTTCATGGTGGGGATGGTGTATTCAGGGTGACATGCAGTGTTAGTTTTCCGCCACACATAGAGTTTTGCTTTTAGAGCAAAAAGTTCAATTTTGGTCTCATCTGACCAGAGCACCTTCTTCCACATGTTTGCTGTGTCCCCCACATGGCTTCTCGCAAACTGCAATCAGGACTTCTTATGGCTTTCTTTCAACAATGGTTTTCTTCTTGCCACTCTTCTATGAAGGCCCTGGTTTGACCATCATTGATAAAGAGAGAAAGAATCTCAAAGACAAATTAACACCATTCAAAACCACGTCGACACGAGTACACTTTCCTCTCTACCAAGTTGAGAAATCACTTGGAGAAAGAGGAATAAGATCAGAGAATCAAAAAATAAAATAAATATAATAGAGATGTAAATGATTATAAAACAAATCTAGTGTTCAGTTGGCAAAAAAGGACCTTTTGCCTACTGGAATGAGAGGAGAGCCTCCTTCAATGGAGGTCTCTGATCCTGTAGTACCGTATACAAACAGGGGACTAGTCTATGAATCTGCCCAGCCTGTAAGACCTAGACTGTCTGGATGCTATGATACCCCACATGGTCCTACGATCAGATCTCTTAATGCTCATATCCCAGCTGATTCTAACAGAGGGAGACAGTTCTTCAACAATAGAGGCAGAGGGCCTAGAAATAGGGGTAGAGGCCAACACTGTGGAAATTCTAGGAATCCTCATTATCATAATCATAGGTATAAGGGATCACCACGAGGGGGCATAACAACCAAGATAAATATCATCGCAATAATAATTATTCTCAGAGAACACCTACTCGTACTCACAATCGTTTTTTACCTCTTCGGGATGAGGGTCCACATGATGCTTACCATAATCCTTATTCTTCCATGAACAGAGAGGAAGATTAATTTGTGAGATCCCCAAACAATTATAATCAAAACCACCCAAGTCCATCCCATCGTGCGGGTTTTCCCAGGCCCACACAAGGCCACAAAAGAGGCCCAGAAACAAATGAAGCACCTGAGGGGGGCAGCGCATTCAAGGGAAAAAGAAAAAGAACTTAAAAGGCATAGGTATTTTCAATCTTTGTAAAGTATCCCTTACAGACACGGGTAAATCATTTTGGATAAAGGACTTAAGTATGTTCCCCCCAAAAAACTCAATAAATTTTCCACCTTTATTGACGTGCAAAATTTTATACGCAAACTCAGTATTCAGAGACACTTCCTTACACAACCTCCCAGATCATCCATATTGACAGTAGGGGATGGAAATGTCCATTCGGGTCTCTCCAATCCATCCCTCTTCAATCCTCCTGGCACCATGGCACCTTCCATTAATGTTTTTCGTAGTCTAGTCTTACAGGATCTGGATAAATTGCTGAATAAAAGAGTTCAAATTAATCCAAACATCAAGGTTGGATTAAAAAACAATATGAATGTAAAAATTCGGCCATCCGCCCCGCAGATAATGGTGGGGGGGTCATCATATTAGATAAAGACTATTATGTTAAAGAGATGAATAGGATTCTTAATGATTAAAGCACTTATATTTTAATTCCCAGGGATCCAACTTTCATTTTAAAAAGGCCCTCGTTGAGCTTGTTAATAAAAGCTTAGCCTTGGGCATTTGGACAACAAAAAGAAAAACTTTCTGGTCCCTTTGACCCCCTTTTCCCGGTAATGTATTACATTTCAAAAGTACATAAAGACCCTGTCAATCCCCCTGGACGTCCCATAGTCAGTGGAATTGACTCAGTCACATCCCGAATAGGGTGTTTTATGGATTTCCATTTCCAGCCACTGGTCAAATTGGTTCCTTCTTACCTTAAGGACACCCAAGACACAATCATACTTTTGGAAAAAGTGAAGTACCAGGATGACTTAATATTGGTAACGGCATATCTTGCTGCCCTTTACACCTGTATCCCCCACGATCTAGGTTTTTTAGCAGTTGAGTACTATTTCTCAAAAAATACAGCCCTCCCTTTGATCCAACAGGATTTTATTACGGACCTCCTGAAATTTGCAACCAAGCACAATTATTTCTGGTTTAAAGATCAATTTTATTTACAACAGAAAGGGGTAGCTATGGGGGCCAAGTTTTGCTTTGAAGCTGGTTCTATGGGCCAGGTACATAGACGACATCCTCCTCCTCTAGAAGGGCAATCTTGAATCCTTGGGCGTCTTCATGACTACCCTTAATGACAACAGCAGGGGTATTTCTCTGAGTTTTGAGGCCAGTCGTTCCACTATACATTTTTTGGATCTTGAAATCTCAGTTATCAACCAACATTTGGAATTTAAAACATATTTCAAACACACTGACCAGAATGTGTACATTCCGGTTGACAGCTGCCACCACAGTCAGTGGTTGAAGTCAGTTCCATGCAGCCTATTCTTGCGACTGCGGTGCAACTGTACTAATATAGCATATTTTTATTATCAGTCCCAAATCATGAAGAAGAGATTTATCGAGAAGGGTTATAGATCTATAGACTTGGACGAGGACATAAATAAGGCTTCTGCCGTAGATAGGAATATATTACTGACAAATCGCCCCAAACCTATGCAAGACAATAAGTATAAGTGGTCATTTTTTACCACTTTCTCCATTCAACATAGGCAAATAAAGGAGATTTTTAATAAACATTGAAAGATCATTCAGAGTGACAGATACCTGGGTCTAGTTCTCCCTAAACATATGGGTGTCATTTACATAGGTGCATAGTCCATACAAGGACAGATTGCACCTAATATTATTGACCCCCCCAGAATAATCTCTTTCTTTCAAGAATGTAAAGGCTACTACCCTTGCCGTAAGTGCAATGTGTGTCTATACAACATCTGTGGGAGACATAAAACTGATACATTTATATCTACTATCACTCAACGCACCTATTACATGAAACATTTCACCACCTGTGCTACTCAGTTCATAGTATATTTTCTGACTTGCCCCTGTAAAAAGCAATAAGTGGAATGCACCATCAGAACCTTCACGGTGAGGGTCAATGAACATTTGGCCATCATCAAGGGCCATACTAATCATAGCGTCCCCTGTCATTATTCAAAACATCATAATAAAGACCCCACTGGAACCCAGATTATTGACAAATTCATCCCTCATTCTTGATTCTTGTCTACGAGGGGTCTCTCGACTTCAAGCATTCTGGATACATGAACTTTGAGTGGGATATAAATGGTTTCATTAATCAAGCTTAGTTTACATATGTCATTTTAACCACTTCAGCCCCGGACCAATTTGCAGCCAAAGGACCAGGCCCCTTTTTGCGATTCGGCACTGCGTCGCTTTAACTGACAATTGCGCGGTCGTGCGACGTGGCTCCCAAACAAAATTGGCGTCCTTTTTTTCCCACAAATAGAGCTTTCTTTTGGTGGTATTTGATCGCCCCTGCGGTTTTTATTTTTTGCGCTATAAACAAAAATAGAGCGACAATTTTGAAAAAAATGCAATATTTTTTACTTTTTGCTATAATAACTATCCCCAAAAAATATATAAAAAAACATTGTTTTTCCTCAGTTTAGGCCGATACGTATTCTTCTACATAATTTTGGTAAAAAAAATCGCAATTAGCGATTATTGATTAGTTTGCGCAAAAGTTATAGCGTTTACAAAATAGGGGATAGTTTTATAGCATTTTTATTAATATTTTTTTTTTACTAGTAATGGCGGCGATCAGCGATTTTTATTGTGACTGCGACATTATGGCGGACACATCGGAAATTTTTCACACATTTTTGGGACATTTGTCATTTATACAGAAATCAGTGCTATTTAAATAGCACTGATTCCTATGTAAATGACAGTTGTAGTGAAGAGGTTAACCACTAGGGGGCGGGGAGGAGTCAGTGTGACGTGTTGTGTTTTTTTTTACAGTAGGGGGCGTGGCTGTACGTCTGACGTCATTGATCGGCGTTCCCGATGACAGGGAACAGCCGATCACTGACAGTCAGTGTAGGAAGCGCGGGGAGAGGTTTGTTTACATAGACCTCTCCCCGTTCTTCAGCTCCGTAACCCGATCGCGGGATACCAGCGGCGATCGGGTCCGCTGGTCCCGTGGTCACGGAGCTCCCGACCGGGTCGCGCGCGCGCCGCTGGCGGTGCGCGCGCGACCCACGGGCAGGCAAATTCAAGGGGACGTACCCGTACGTGCTTTTGCCTGCCCGTGCCATTCTGTAGACGTATATCTACATATGGCGGTCGGGAAGTGGTTAATTTGACTGTATGTTACTAGGGATGAGCTGAACATTCCCCGGTTCGGTTCGTAGCAGAACATGCGAACAGGCAAAAAATTTGTTTGAACACGCGAACACCGTTAAAGTCTATGGGACACGAACATGAATAATTAAAAGTGCTAACTTTAAAGGCTAATATGCAAGTTATTGTCATAAAAAGTGTTTGGATAGCTAGGTCCTGCCCAAGGGGTTATGTATCAATGCAAAAAAAAGTTTTAAAAACTGAAGTTTTTTCAGGAGCAGTGATTTTAATAATGCTTAAAGTGAAACAATAAAAGTGAAATATTCCTTTTAATTTCATACCAGGGGGGTATAGTATGCCTGTAAAGTGGCACATGTTTCCCGTGTTTACAACAGTCCCTGCACAAAATAAAATTGATAAAGGAAAAAAGGTAATTTAAAAGTACTCAAGGCTATAATGAATTCCCGGCAATACACATAAAAGTAATTGATAAAAATGGCAGGGGATTCCCCCACAGTCCATTACCAGGCCCTTTGGTATGAATATTAAGGGGAACCCCAAACCAAAATGTAAAAAAAATTGCATGGGGGTCCCCCCAAATTCCATACCAGGCCCTTCAGGTCAGCCATAATGAGGCTTGGACATCACGCATAGGGTCATGTGATCAACAACATTCCACTTATTGGCTCTCTGAACGAGGCATGCAGCTCACGCCCGTGGCAATGTTTCCCAGATTTCCCAGATTTCGATGCCGTGAGCGGAGTTACGTCACTCCTATAGGCTTATCTATTCTTATAAACGAAGGGGGGGTAATGGACTAGGGATTATAGCGGTGCAAAAATAGTATGGAATAGTCGGGGTTGACTCACAGTTCAATGCTCAAAACATCCCTCTTACCATCCACACCGACCTGGGTAAGTTCTGACTGACTTAAGGGGATACCTTTGTTTCCATCACTGGGGAATTGGGGGCGGGGGTGATTCCTTCCGGATTCCAACTAGTGGGCTCCCTCCCTGGTTACCTTTCCCAAACCTCCTTCTGTAACCGGTATGGGCTACTCTTGATTTAAAAGTAAAATATATTAATTCTGACAATCTTCTCCATATTAGATACACTTACCTTGTACAGTAGATCCACCCTGAGGAAGCATGGGAATGTCGGAATTGTCTACTAAGGCTTGTCCAGCCCACTTCAGGTCTTCCTATTTACAGTAATTTTGAATTTGTTTCTAAACCTATACATATCTGTGAACTGATCGGTAATTTTTGATTGATCTCTGTATAAATGGCCATGTGCCACTCAGGACAGAATTTAACTATTTAACCTCTGTCAGGATTTATATGATAAAGCATTGTCTAAATGTCTATCAACAACTATTTCCTCTTTTGTTTATGTAATTGTCTAAATGATTGTATTTATATGTAATAAAACTATTTTGTATTAAACAAAGAAGGTGTTTTGAGCATTGAACTGTGAGTCAACCCAGACTATTCCATACTATTTTTGCACCGCTATAATCCCTAGTCCATTACCCCCCCTTCGTTTATACCTCAACACCAAGGGATGAGGTGCTGTATATCTTAGTGGATCCTCTCTGTCCTCCTTATACATTACTTATCTATTCTTATCTTTTCTATTAATTCAGGCAATGCCTCAGTTGAAGTCCAGTGGGACGAAACGTGTCAGTTTGCTTGCTCAGCTCCTCACATTGCTTTTAAATAGTGATCACAAATCCATGTACACATCGTACCTTGATGTTTGTACTTATTTGAATAAATGCATCCGTTTGATCGTGGGACAACTTCCTTGAAAAACTGGAAAGGTGTATCCATGTTTATCCCAGAAGCTTCAGCCTCCTCACCTCATATAGTAACAGATGCAGCCGCTTCCACAGGCTTCACTACCATTTTTGGCACCCATTGGTTTGCAGGTTCATGGCCGCAGGAAATCCTCCTGGATCACTGGGTTCAGCCAGACATCCTCATTGTTTGAGCTTTACCCTATTGTCGTGGCAGCTCAGGTCTAGGGACACACCTGGGTGGGGCAGACCGGTCTTCTCCACTTACAACTTAGCCATGGCTGAGATTATCAACAAGGGTAGGTCCAAGTCCTTCCTACGCAGGCTGGTGCAGATATCCCTTCACTACAATTTCAATGTGCACTATACTTACATACCTGGAAAGTGCAATTTTGCATCAGACGCACTGTCCCGCCTCAATTTTCCTTTGTATTTCTTACAGAGACCTGGAGCCGAACCAACCTCATTTCCTATCCGACCTTTTTTGCAGCTAATGATGGGCTAAGAGACCACCTTCACAATGCTACGCTGATCATAAACCTGTCACAGTCACCTAACACGCTGAAGCCTTACCGTACCGCCTGGAATGGCAAATTCCTAGCCACATGCCCCACAGGTCACATCAAGCACATCTTGGCCTTTGTGTCTTACTGCCACACTCATCTGAGCCTGTCCTACAACACTGTCAGACTGTACCTAGCTGGCATCCAGCATCCCTACAATCCCCTGGGAAACCCTCGTTGTTCACGACCCATGTGGTGAAAGCCTTCCTGCGGGGCATCCAGAAACATAGCTAGTAGCAAACGCTTGCCCATATCAAGTTCCATGTTCTGGGACATGTCAGCCATCCTGTCACGGTCCTCTTTTGAGTTGCTGCTCAGCCTGGTCATCCAAGCAGCTATCTACCTGGCCTTCTATGTCTTTCTATGGCCCAGTGAGTTCAGTTGCCGTTTGTAAGGTACTATGCAGGTGCCATTTGGCCTGCCTTCAAGACAATTTTGTCCTACATCTGGCAGTATCCAACACTCAACAGTCCGGAGCATAGGATTGGACATCAAATTCTTCCAGACCTACAATGAATGGTGTCCAGTAGCGGACCAGTAGCGGAGCCGGTCTAGTTTCAGCCCATTGTTGTCTTTTCCTTCCAGCCCACTAACAGTGTCAGAAACCATGAAATCAGACTGAAAGAGAAGTACAGTTAAATCACACGTGTTTAATAATAAAAGTAAATAGAACAACATAGTCAAAACACAGCCAAAGTTCAGGAACCGGAACGGATAGTCAGACAAACCAAACGTCAGGGAGCCGGAGATGAGCGTAGTAAAACAGCAAGCAGGATCTGGATCCAGAAGGGATGTCAGCCAAGCAAGTCTTTTAACAGAAACACAGGCGATAGTTTCTGTGATGTTGACTAAGGCGAAGGCAGAGATCCTCTGGGCTGGATAGTTTAACCGCTTCCCGACCGGCCACTGCATATATACGTCAGCAGAATGGCACGGGCAGGCAGAATCACGTACCTGTACGTGATCGTGCATGTGCCTGCCCGTGGGTCGCACGCGCGCCGCTAGCGGCGCGCTCGCGACCCGGTCGGGAGCTCCGTGACCCCGGCCGCGGGACCAGCGGACCCGATCGCCGCTGGTATCCCGCGATCGGGTTACGGAGCGGAAGAACGGGGAGAGGTCTATGTAAACAAACCTCTCCCCGCGCTTCCTACACTGACTGTCAGTGATCGGCGGTTCCCTGTCATCGGGAACGCCGATCAATAACGTCAGACGTACAGCCACGCCCCCCTACAGTAAACACAACACAACACGTCACACTGACTCCTCCCCGCCCCCTTGTGGTTAACCCCCTAACTACAACTGTCATTTACATAGGAATCAGTGCTATTTAAATAGCACTGATTTCTGTATAAATGACAAATGTCCCAAAAATGTGTCAAAAATGTCCGATGTGTCCGCCAAAATGTCGCAGTCACAATAAAAATCGCTGATCGCCGCCATTACTAATAAAAAAAAAATATTAATAAAAATGCTATAAAACTATCCCTATTTTGTAAACGCTATAACTTTTGCGCAAACTAATCAATAATCGCTAATTGCGATTTTTTTTACCAAAAATATGTAGAAGAATACGTATCGGCCTAAACTGAGGAAAAAAAATGTTTTTTTATATATTTTTTGGGGATATTTATTATAGCAAAAAAGTAAAAAATATTGCATTTTTTTCAAAATTGTCGCTCTATTTTTGTTTATAGCGCAAAAAATAAAAACCGCAGGGGCGATCAAATACCACCAAAAGAAAGCTCTATTTGTGGGAAAAAAAGGACGCCAATTTTGTTTTGGAGCCACGTCGCATGACCGCGCAATTGTTAGTTAAAGCGACGCAGTGCCGAATTGCAAAAAGGGGCCTGGTCCTTTGGCTGCCAATTGGTCCGGGGCTGAAGTGGTTAAGTAGGCAGGACTGACAAGCAGGATATCAGCAACAGGTGAGTAACTGTGGAGAGATAGGAGCTGGCAATTAGCCGACAGCTGAGCGGTCAGCTCAGAGAAGGAAGTGCTGAGCCCAACTCTGATAGTACCCCCTCCTCAACGACCCCTCCCCCTTGGAGGACCACCAGGCTTGAGGGGAAAATGTCTATGAAAATCACAGAGGAAGACAGGGGCATGTACGTCCGAGGATGAGAACCAATAGCGTTCCAAGAGCGTTCCTCCAGACCGTACCCTTTCCAATGCTGTATGCACCCGCGGAACCTATGAGAGTCAACAATGGACTGTACTTCATATTCCTCATGGTTCTCAACCTGTACTGGGTGAGGACATGACACCGAGGTGGTAAAGCAGTTGCAGACCAAAGGTTTTAATAAGGAGACATGAAATACATTTGAATCCCGTTAGGGGTGCCCAGAGCAGGCTCGAACCCCTAGACTTAATGCCACTTATTTGACCTCGTCCTATGTATTACAATACATCCTAAGGGGAAAAGAGCTAGACCGTTCCGATATGATGGTCCATAACACCTGGGCCCAAGTTGAGTTTCAGAATTGTTTCATTGTAACACGGTTTTCATCTTTGATTACTACAGTTTATTGATCTACCTTATGCTATACATATGCAAAGCCTACATTCTGTATGACTTGTTAAATTTAATAAAAATGTATTGAAAGAAATACATTTGAAATACGCATATTAGAAGGAAGGCAAGCAAGCCACTGGGTTAATTTTGCAAATAATACAGAAAGGCCCAATAAACCGAGGTGCGAACTTCAGTGAGGGAACACAAAGTCGGAGGTTGCAAGATGACAGCCAGACCCTGTCCCCAAACTGGTAGGAAGGCACAGGCAGGCGTCTGCAGTCAGCATGCAGTATTTACCTATCATTAGCATGTCGCAAAGCCTCTTGGACTTGTGCCCAAGTGGAACGAAGACCATGGAGATGCTCCTCTAACGCAGGAATACTCTGCGGAAAAAACAAGTCAGGCAACATGGAAGGTTGGAAACCATAATTCGCCATCTAAAATCCACGATTACCCACGGGAGTTCTTCAGGATCCTAGATGGTGCTTTTTCTAAAAACCTTATTTCAAAAAATACGCAAGACTTTTTAAAAGTCCAACACCCTGTCACTTTTTATGCTCCAGGTAGGCCTATTATCTCGGGGGTAGGATGTCTTACCCAACAAGCCAGTTTTTTAATAGATGATTACCTACGCCCCCATGTAGAAAGCTTACCCACGTATCTGAAGGACACCATCCATGTCCTGATGGCCCTGGAAGTCTTTTTTGTACCTACTCACACCATCCTTGCATCTATCGACGTAGAGGCTCTATATTCAAGTATCCCTCATGACGAGGGGATTGCAATCCCCTCCACCTTTTTAAATGATCTTGACACCATTCCCCACAATGCATTTATCATAAAAATGCTGTACTTTATTTTGACTCACAATGTCTTTACCTTTGACGGCTCCCACTACCTCCAGGTGCAGGGTGTGGCAATGGGGACCAAATGTGCCCCATCCTACACAAACCTGTATCTGGGGGGGTGGGAGCGTGAGGTTTTTTCATTGGATGATTCCTCGATATACCTGCGCCACACCTTAGTATCGATGACATCCTGATTTTTTTGGACAGGGACCCCGGAACTCTTATCAGAGTTCGTAGAGGAACTCAATCATAATGACTACAATCTATCTTTCACCTATAACTGGCATAGAGAGACTTCCATTTATTGATTTGAATATACATAAAGACACAGAAGGAGTTATTACCACCAATCTACATTGGAAAGAAACTGCAGGCAATTCCCTGCTACATTCTAGTTGGTTCCATCCCCAAGGGCCAATATTTACGGCCCAACGGAATTGCACCAATGATGATGATTTAAAAATTCAAGCCTCTCAATTGTAAAAACGTTTCTTGGACCGTGGATACAGCAAGAGATCTTTAAAAAAAGCATTCCAAAATGCATGTAACAGCCCTCACGACCTTCTGCTGTTCCAGGGTGAGAAGGGAACTGCATTACAGCCCCAAGGCATTCATCCACTCACAAAATTTAACAATCAATCCCAAACTATCAAACACATTTTAAACACTCACTGGCACTTTCTAAGCGATGACCCCACTTTAAAATTATTTGTAGAACCTGAGCCACATGTTATTTACAAACGGAATCAATCATTACGTGACATTCTAGTCTCCAGTCACTTTATGCCGCATGGATCTAAGGACCCTTGTGGCAATTTACCGCGTGGTACCTTCCAATGCGGGAATTGTGACTAAATACATTATAACTGGGAAGAGTGTTGTTCTACCCACAGGGGAACATCTACAGATGCAACATTTTGTAGATTGTGACACTATCGGCATTGTGTATTTGCTAACATGCGGTTGTGGTAATTAATATGTAGGAAAGACCAAAAGACATTTCTGGAAAAGAATCAAAGAGCATGCCCAGGGGCATTGCTAGGTGGCAAAATGATCAGGTGCTGATGCTGGCACGGGGGTGGGGTGGGGGTCCAGGGTGGTCGTGGCACAGGGTTTTTTGGCTGGCTGGTAGGGTTGTGTGGCGGGGCTAAGCTCACTTGCTGGTTACTGCCTGGGGCTTACCAGTGCCCATCAATTTTGACCACTAATCTCAGCTACCTGGCACTGACCATTACACTGACCTCACCTGCATACCTCCCTGACCTCACCTACCTGTCATACATACACCTTCCTAACATACACTGACCTACCTAACATACATACACTAACCTACCTGACAAACATACACCTACCTAACATACACTGACCTACCTGACATACATACACCTACCTGACATACACTGATCTACCTAACATACATACACCTACCTAACATACACTGACCTACCTAACATACATACACTGACCTACCTGACATACACTGACCTACCTAACATACATACATCTACCTAACATACACTGACCTACATACACCTACCTAACATACACTGACCTACCTAACATACATACACCTACCGACATACATACATCTACCTAACATACATACACCTACCTAACATACATACATCTACCTAACATACATACACCTACCTAACATACACTGACCTACCTAACATACTTACATCTACCTAACATACTCTGACCTATCTAACATAGATAAATACATACATCTACCCAACATACACTGACCTACCTGACATGCATACATACACCTACCTAACATACATACACCTACCTGACATACATACATACATCTACCTAGCATACACTGACCTACCTAACATACACTGACCTACATACACCTACCTAACATACACTGACCTACCTAACATACATAAACCTACCTGACATACATACATACGCCTACCTGATATACATACATACATCTACCTAACATACATACACCTACCTAACATACATACATCTACCTAACATACACAGACCTACCTAACATGCATACACCTACCTGACATACATACATCTTCCTAACATACATTCACCTACATAACATACATACACTGACCTACCTAACTTACATACACCGACCTAACATGCATACACTGACCTACCTGACATACATGCACCTACCTGACATACACTGACCTACCTGACATACATACACCTACCTAACATACATACATCTACCTAACATACACTGACCTACCTGACATACATACATGCATCTACCTAACATACATACACCTATCTGACATACATACATGCATACATCTACCTAACATACACTGACCTACCTAACATACATACACCTACCTGACATACATACATACACCTACCTAACATACATACACCTACCTGACATACATACATACATACATACATCTACCTGACATACATACACCTACCTAACATACACTGACCTACCTGACATACATACATCTACCTAACATACATACATAGATACATCTACCTAACATACATACACCTACATAACATACATACACTGACCTACCTGACATAAACTGACCTACCTGACATACATACACCTACCTAACATACTGTCAGAACATTTGGGGTTAAAATAATTTATATTCATATATATAAAGTTGCATATTGTATAATTTTTCATATGTTGCATATTTTATGTATATTTTCATGGAGGCTTTGAGCAAACCCAAAGCCATCTTGTATCTCTTTTTAAAAAGGTGGATCAGGAGTTCATGATCCGTGAATAGGTATTGTTACAAAAGTTATTTTATGTCTTACAAAGAGTCTTAAGTCTGGTTGTGCCATCTCCCAGGTTATAGTTCAAAGGTTTGAACACTTGTTTATTTAACTAAGAAGTTGGTACAGACTTACACAGACTACAGACCTAATTGGTATTTCCAGATTTGAGCCACAGAAACCAAAGGGCTTATTCACAATTCCTATTATTTTAAATAATGTTTTCTTTTATAATATGGTTATAAATATATCTGTATCAGTTACCTGTCTACATATATACATACTATTATGGTAAAAGTCACAAGTGTGAGGTACTAAGATTGTATTGGCATGAAAGTTTTACAAACTGTACTGGTGAGCTGGTGAGGTTGTAACTCAAAGTCTAATGTCATTTTAATGGCATTTACCAACACGACTAATGGTGTGGGGTGGATTTTCCCAGGTCATATATTTCCAGGGGAGCCCCAGTGTCTGGGGAAAGTGACACTTGATTGTCAACCATTACACAATTAATGGTGTTTTGCTAAGCCAAGGTCAGAAGGTCATGTCAATCACATTTAGAATAATTTCTGATACAACACTGCCCCCTAGAGGGTAAAATAGTAAGAATCCAAAATGGCCGCACATATATGGTTGCCATAGTAATGTATAAACAGCATCGTCATTTGACACAAGTTGACACGCCCATTTTTAGGGTTAGATAAAAGTAGCTACAGATCACAGATCTGGAGGCTGATGGGAGAGAAATTGGAAGATGGCGGACGGTTCCATCACTATAGAGCCTGAAAGACGGAGAGATGTAGGGAGATTTGAAGGTGTTCCCTTGGGACTTGCCTATTGAAACTTCTCAAGGTGACAGACTTCTTAGAGTTTTGGTAAAGTATTGATCTTTCCAAATTATACCTTTTTAGGTAATTGAATTGTTTGGCTGAGCATATGTTTGACTAATCCAATCTTTTGTTAGTTCTGTTTTGGAGTGGAGGGATTTCTAACTGCAGTACAAATTTGTTTTGCTTCTAAAACAAGGGAGATACATAAATTGTGATATCTCACATCTCATTATACTGACTTAAAAGATTTAGAATTTGATTGGTTAGAGTATGTGTTAAACCATTGATTCAATCTAAATTTAACAAAAGCCTTGATCAAATTATCAAGCTGTGTACAATATAACATTTTGTTTGTGCACATTTAAGAGTCTAATGTCGCGTACACGCGGTCGGAATTTTGGATGGAAACAGTCCGATGGGAGCTCTTCAATGTTTTTTCCGACCGTGTGTATGCCCATCGGTCTTTTTCTGTCGGAATTTCCAACAGACTTTGGATTGAGAACCTGTTCTCAATTTTTCCGACGGAAAACCTTTCTATCGGATTTTACGATCGTGTGTATGCAATTCCGACACACAAAATTCCAACGCATGCTCAGAAACAATTTGACGCATGCTCGGAAGCATTAAACTTCCCTTTTATAGTGATGTCGAACGTGTTTTATGCCGCTGTGTTACTGACCTTCGGAATTTGGTGTGACCGTGTGTAGGCAAGACAGTTTGAGCGAAATTCCGTCGGAATTCCGACGGGAAAACCATCAGAGCTTTTTCCGACGAGATTTCTGACCGTGTGTACGCGGCATAAGTTTTAAGATCTGTTTGTTTGGGAAGGATCATATAGTTTAAGATGAACAAAATTGTTTACATAAGTCCGTAGTCACAGAAGATATTTCACAGAGTTCCAAGTCTCAGATATACAAGTATCATTTAAGTATTGAATTGTGATATTTTGTAATAAGAACTTGAATAACAGAAATGTGAATATTATCTGTATCATCATTTACCTCTAATATGTAAAAGTATACGTTTATATATCCATTTATTTGTTTTATTCACAAAATATACCTGATATTATTTGCACTGTATTTTTTAGTTAATGAATATATATTTTTAAGCAATATTATTTGTATCACTTGTCTTCAAAATAGCATGGATAAACAAACTTAAATTTCTTGTTTTTCATTGTTAGGAAATTGTAAATCTCCCAAATCAAAGATTTGCATATTTTCATAATTACTATACTATTTTTAATATTTCAGTATAAACATTCGGACAATACATACATCTACCTAACATACATACATACATCTACCTAGCATACAGTGACCTACCTAACATACACTGACCTACCTAACATACATACATCTACCTAACATACACTGACCTACCTAACATACATACACCTATCTAACATACACTGACCTACCTAACATATATACATACACCTACCTAACATACACTGACCTCACTTACCTGACCAGGAGACAGACTTTATATGTCCAGGTGATGGTGTCCTGCAGTGCAGTTCAGGTCAGTTCAGTTCAGTTCAGTTCAGTTCAGCCTCAGCCTCAGCCAAAGTATGCGGTGTGCAGCACGCCCATCGCGTGTCACAGCAGTCACGCCGAGCAGGGATCTCAGTGATGTGGCGTGGCGGTAATTGTAATTTCCGCCTTCTGGAGCCTGCAGCACCTATGATGGACATCCCATGGTCCTGGCATTGGACCAGTGGGACGTCCATCATAGCTCCAGAAGGCGGAACCATGTCACTCGGTGGATCAGATCAGTCCCCGCTCGGCGACGGCCGGCGGGGCTCGGGGGCTAACAATTGGAGGGTGCCTTCCTGAGACTCTGGGCTTTTCTAGGTCACATTCGGGGGCTTCAGCCCCCCCTAGCCACCCCCTCCCGATGCCCCTGAGCATGCTGTAGATATACAGATAGGTGTCACAGAGAAACCAATACCCAGGCATTTTGCCATGATTATAGTACTGAATCTTTGAAATTTCACTTACTGGCCCGGGTGCACCCCCAATTCCATGGAGAAAACTTTGATCAAAAAATCCTCCAAATAGAGGCCAAGTGGATTTTCAAACTAGGGGCAACACATTCACCAGGAATGAACGATGTGATCAGTTATGCTCCTTTTTTATAATAATGCTATTTGACCTATCCACTTACCTCTATTTACCTCTATCTACTTTTTTTTAATTTAATATTTGTATTCTAGCAACTAATAGAATGTTTCTTTAATCTAAAATCTCTGTGGCACAAATCAAAAAACTCTCTGTATTCGCTTTATCCATTTTGGCTTATTAGTATGTGTAGAAATTTGGATGTACATGTATGGACTAATCTGGAAGTTGAGTTGGAGGGTTTTGGATGACCCTACATTTATGTATTTATATGCCATTAATTGTGTGTGTTTAATTATTTAATTGCTCTCTGACATGTCCTCTTGCCTCCCCCTTTTTTAGCTCCTGACTCGTAGGACTGTTGGCCATGCCCATGTCTATAAACTGCCTGGGGTCTGTCTATGTGCTGTCTTCACAAAGGGCTACATTCTTGAAAGTTTTTTGGTTCATATGCCAAGTTCCCCCAGAGGCGTTCCCATCAGATTTTCCATCGGGGGAAACACCGACATCTGACAGCCTTCGGGCTGACATGTGTATGGTTCCTCCCTGTGGAACGCAGTGTCGCCGACGCCAATCCACCTGCGCTGGCGTGACGACATTCCGTTCGGGTCCTGCCCCCTTCTCCGCACAGATTGGCTTTCTCCCCATCCGTGGTTATTTTCCATGGCTGGCCGGGTTTAATGATCCCCTCCCCTCATTCCATCTGGACTGCGGAGTATTTGGGTTGTGGATCAGGGGGTTTCTTTGTACAATATTTTCTCAGCATGCATTACCCATGGCATTCAGTGCATAGATGGACTTGCTCCGGTCCCTCTTGATTTTTTATCCAGGTGACCTGAGCAACTCTAGGAATCCTCTCTCATACACCTCCTGGGACCAATTATGTTAGTTAGGCTTCCCTATGTAACACACATTCCCTCAGTCTCTCCTCAGCGGCTCATCCCTCCACTTGTGAGGAACACTGTGCAGAGACTGTGGGTATAAAATTGCAGGTAATTGACTTTGATTTATTTATTTTTTACACATGTTTTTTCACTCATTAACTGTCTTTCCTCTCAGACTAATATTCTTTTTGTCTGTTTGGATTAGACTATTCTTGGCTCCAAATCACACCCCTCTTTCCACCTTGGGACATGTTTTAAAAGTTTATACTCACACTACCTTTTATCCTAATTGAAACCAATGATTCATATTTCTTTGTAAATAATTACTTCTATGCCCCCAATGGTGCTTCAACTTCACAATTAGGTTTGTCCTAATTTCCATGCTCTCACTTGGTAAGTAAACTTTAATTTTTTTACCCACGGCATCCAGTGCATAGATGGACTTGCTCCCCGAGCAACTCCAGGAATCCTCTCTTATACGCCTCCTGGGATGAATTGTGTTAGTTAGGCTTCCCTATTTAACACACATTCCCTCAGTTTCTCCTCAGTGGCTCATCCCTCCACTTGTGAGGAATGCTGTGCAGAGACTGTGGGTATAAAATTGCAGGTATTTGACTTTGAATTATATATATATATATATATATATATATCAACTCTCTGCACATGTAGGAGCCCCTCCATTCTTGTCTGCCCAGGTGGGGAGAAGTATTCCCATGGGCTCCCAGGCCTCACCTGTCCCACTGAGCTGGCATTCTCCATTTGCTGTCTTTTTTGGTGAGTTGAGGGGCATGCCATGGGAATTTTGCACTCTATTTTTCACACTATTTGCTACATAGTTTTCTGGTTTTATCTATTTTGACCTTTTGCATTTAAGTCATTTTATGTAAAAAATGTCGGTACACTTTTGGGTGTATATATATATATATATATATATATATATATATATATATATATATATATATATATATATATATATATATATATATATATATATATATATATATATACATATATATAATTATAGAAAATATGACTATGTTTATATATTTAATATCTTTTAATGTGGTATAGGAATTTTATCAACATCTGTTGTAATGTTTATATTTTCTGATATAAGTGTATGTAAAGACATATAGATTAGCATATCTATGTTGATTGCATCATTATGTATTTACATTAATTATATGATATATGGTACATTCATCAACACTCTATTTGTAGAATTGACACAATGTTTACATCTGTGCGATCCTCAAGGCCCTGACGAAGCGGAATCCCCTGCGAAGCGGGTAGGCAATTTTCTGCATAACCTGCTGGGAACTAGCACATCCCTGAACTCAAATTGAATCATTAAGACTGTAATGTATAATAAATTTAGTTTTTTTAGAAAATTAAATTTTGTTTATTTTTGAATAATCATATTGTCTTTCAATTTTTTGTACTCCTCTGAGGCACAATTAGAGTCCAACTTTCTTCTATTATTTTTTTGGAAATATATTTACACATAATTCACCATAAACGGGGACAATCGGGAAGCAGAATTCAAGGCACTGTTGTGAGCTAACTCTGCCCATGGTAATAGGTCTGACCAGTTGTTATGATGGTCAGAAATATAGCAATGTAGGAATTGCTCCAAGGACTGATTGGCTTGTTCTGTGGCCCCATTAGACTGCGGGTGATACGCAGAGGAGAAAGAAAGCTGTACTCCCAACTGTGCACAAAAGGCTCGCCAGAACCGGGGCACAAACTGACTACCCCTGTCCGAGACAATCACCTTGGGTAGCCCATGTAAGCGAAAGATCTCCCAAGCAAAAATGGAAGCCAGATCCTGAGAAGTGGGCAACTTCTTTAGTGGAATACAATGACACATCTTTGAGAACTGGCCAACCACCATAAGGATAACTGTGTTGCCCTGGGAGTTGGGTAACTCCACAATGAAATCCATAGACAGGTGGCTCTCTCCATTGAGTATGGGTTTTAGGAGGCCCACTGGAAGGTGTCATGGAGTCTTACTCTGAGCAGTTACATCAGCACGCAGACTAGGCCACCATAATTGTTGGGAAATGGCCCAAAAGAGTTGATTTTTCCCAGGGTGGCAAGCAGCCTTGGGAGAATGATAAGTCTGGAGCACGGCAGTATGGAGACTCTATGGGACAAAGCAGCAGTCACAAGGTTTCTCAGGAGGAGCATGGAATTAAGCAGCAAGAATTTTGTCACCCAACGGAGAAGTGAGACTGGTGCGAACCATAGCCAGAATACAATCAGGAGGAATCACAGGAACCGGAACCGCTTCCAACTTGGAAGTGGAGGAAAATTGTTGTGACAAGGCGTCAGCCCATACATTCTTAGTATCGGGTAAGAATGAGACAATGTAATTGAAACTTGACAAGAAAAGAGCCCATTGCGCCCTTCTGGGAGAGAGGCGTTTAGCCTCAGACAAGAATGTGAGATTCTTATGGTCAGTAAGAATGAGAATCGGCACAGTGGTACCTTTGAGGAGATATCAAACGAAAAGTGTAGCGCTGTGAGTAGGTGACAGAATAATAAAAAAACACCTAATCAGTGTAGAATTGACCTATAACAGTAAATAATCAGTGATAAATAAACCAGTGAATGGTAAACTAAAACAGTCCAAAGAGGTATTATCATGAAATTTCAAATCAAGGAGGGATAGATCTATTCACTCACTGAGGTATGGGCTCAAGTGAGGGATGGACTTTCAAAATTAACCAAGATGGATCAGCAAACACTAGAGATATTCAGATGGAAAGAATAGGTACTCTTACCGATCCTGCTGGACACATATACCATACGGCAGTGCGTCTACAAGGCTTGAACGGACAACTTCCGAGAGTAGCAGCCTGGATGGTCATGCAGCGACTTGCAGTCCCAACTTGTCTCAGAGGTGGATGGGAGTACCTGAGATGGCACCAAGATGGCGGTTCCCAAACTCTTCGGCAGGTGAACGCAGGTTCAAAGCGGACACAGATTCAGACCCGAGGGCTGGTCTATTGGTAATTAGCAAAACACAACCATGGAAGGAAAAAGAAAAATGGATGCTCCTCATGGTGCAGATTAACCAAGATTGGTTTATTGAAAAAATATCATACAATCATGTAGGATATATAAAAGTGATCACAAAAAAGTTTTAAAAGCATAAAAAAGCAATGTGGGAAGCTGGGAACGCTGGCCCTATGCGTTACAACTAAAAAGTCTTCCACTGGGGCATATGCGTCTTTTTAGTCGTAACGCGTAGGGCCAGCGTTCCCAGCTTCCCACATTGCTTTTTTATGCCTTTATAACTTTTTTGTGATCACTTTTGTATCCGGATATGCCCCAGTGGAAGACTTTTTAGTCGGAACGCATAGGGCCAGCGTTCCCAGCTTCCCACATTGCTTTTTTATGCTTTTATAACTTTTTTGTGATCACTTTTATATATCCTACATGATTGTATGATATTTTTTCAATAAACCAATCTTGGTTAATCTGCACCATGAGGAGCATCCATTTCTCTTTTTCCTTCCATGGTTGAGTTTTGCTAATTACCAATAGTCCACCCTCGGGTCTGAATCTGTGTCCGCTTTGAACCTGCGTTCACCTGCCGAAGAGTTTGGGAACCGCTATCTTGGCGCCATCTCAGGTACTCCCATCCACGTCCAAGACGAGTTGGGACTGCAAGTCGCTGCATGACCATCTAAGCTGCTACTCTCAGAAGTTGTCCGTTCAAGCCTTGTAGACGCACTGCCGTATGGTATATGCATCCAGCAGGATCGGTAAGAGTACCCATTCTTTCCATCTGAATATCTTTAGTGTTTGCTGATCCATCTTGGTTAATTTTGAACGTCCATCCCTCACTTGAGCTCATACCTCAGTGAGTGATAAGATCCATCCCTCCTTGATTGGACATTTCATGAAAATACCTCTTTGGACTGTTTTAGTTTACCATTCACTGGTTTATTTATCACTGATTATTTACCGTTATAGGTCAATTCTACACTGATTAGGTTTTTTTTTACTATTCTGTCACCTACTCACAGCGCTACACTTTTCGTTTGATATTTGCCTTTGACTTAGTTTGTTTGTGTGTTAGCTGCTTTAAGTTACTTTTTTATTTGTTCTCACATATATAGGTTTAGCACAGTATTTTATCCCCTTTCCACACCTTTGAGGAGAAGTCTCCATTCTTTCAGGGATAAAATGATCGCCAACAGCTCTCTTTCACCAATCTCGTAATTGCACACCGCAGGTGACAATTTCATGGAAAAGTAGCCACGAGGATGCATAGCACTCTCAGAGGTAGGACATTGAGACACAAGGGCACTAACTCCAGTCTCAGAAGCACCAACCTCAAGGATAAAAGGTAACGTAGGATCAAGATGTGCCAACACAGGAGCAGAAACAAAGGCAGCCTTGATACTCTTAAAGGCCTTAAAGGACTTAAAGGTTACCGTCTTTTCTGGTCATATCAGTCAGGGGCGTGACCAGAGATGAGAAGTTACGAATAAACTTCTGATAATAGTTAACAAAGCCCAGGAAACGCTGCAGGGGGCGTAAACCCACGGGTCGGGGCCACTGTAGGACTGCTGAAAGTTTCTCTGGGTCCATCTAAAAACCAGCAGTGGAAATTACATAACTCAGGAATTTAACCTGTTCACGATGGAACTTACACTTCTCCAATTTACAATTGAGATTGTTCTCTCTTAGTTTCTGAAGCACATGACAAACATCTGTGTGGTGGCTCTCCAGGGACTTGGAAAATATGAGGATATCATCGAGATAAACCACCACACAAAACTGCAACAAATCTTGGAGGACATCATTAATAAATTCCTGGAAAACTGCCGGGGGGGTTACAAAGGCCAAAAGGCATTACGAGGTACTCATAATGGCCTGTTCTGGTATTAAATGCAGTTTTCCACTTGTCTCCCTCCTTAATCCTCACTAGATTGTATGCCCCTCTTAAATCAAGCTTTGTGAAAAACGTTGCTCCCTTGAGGCAGTCAAATAACTCAGTAATCAACGGAATCAGATAGGCATTCTTAATCGTGAAATAATTGAGACCCCTATAATCAATACAAGGTCTCAGTTTACCACTCTTCTTCTTCATGAAGAAGAAACCAGCTCCAGCAGGGGATGAGGATTTGCGGATGAAACCTTGAGAAAGTGCAACAGCAACATTCTCCTCCATGGCCTTATCCTCCAAGACCGACAAAGGGTAAACCCGGCCACGAGGGGGTATGGCACCAGTTTGAGGGTCAATTGCGCAATCATATGGCTGGTGTGGAGGCAAACTACCAGCTTGACCTTTGTCAAAGACATCGCTAAAATCGCAGCACTCCTCCGGCAGGGGGGAGAGTGAAGAGGTGCATAGGACCTTGGCTACCTTCTGGAAGCATGTCTTACTGCATTGTGGCGACCAGGAGAGAACCTTAGCAGAGAGCCCATCAAAACAGGGGTTGTGCCTTTGTGACCAAGGATAACCAATAACCAGCGGAAACTCAGGTGAGGAAATAACTTGGAATTGGATTATCTCATGGTGTAGAGCCCCTACGGCCATGGACAATCGAACAGTCTCATGAGTCACATGAGCAGGCTGTAGGGGTCTCCTGTCAAGAGCCTCAATGGCAAGTGGAGTGTCACGCAGCTGCAGCGGAATTGAGTGCTTCGAAATAAAGGCAGCATCAATGAACAGGCCTGCAGCCCTAGAGTCGTTTAGAGCCTGTATCTTGACGGATGACTCAGCCCAAGAAAGAGTGACCGAAACCAGGGACTTATCCTTTTGGATAACCAGGGATGAAACAATGCCACCTAAGGTCTGTCTGTGACAAGACCTCAAGGTTCGGGCGTTCCCTGGACGGGTAGGACAAGACTTCAAAAAGTTACCCTCCTGGCCATGATAAAGGCACAATCTCTCCCTCCTCCTAAAGGTTCTCTCATCTGCAGAGAGGCGCGTGAATCCCAAGTGCATGGGTTTATCTTCACAGACCGACTCGGTACCAGGAGGCATGGGAGGTGAGGGAGGCGCGGGTGGGATGGCAAAGCTCGGAGGCAAACGTACAGGAGGCTTCCGCAAGCGCTCCTTAAAAGAGTCTTTCTCTGAGTATGGAGTGAATAAGGATGGCAAACGTGATCAACTTCTCCGGCTCAGTGGGTATATCTTGGGCTGCTATCTCATCCTTGATGGTATCTGAGAGACCATGAGAAAAAGCAGCCACGTGGGCCCTTATTGTTCCAAGCAACCTCTGCTGCCAGAGTACGGAATTCAATGGTGTAATTAGCAACAGTTCTCGTACTCTGATGGACATGAGGGACTTGACAGCAGAAGCAGAGCTTGCAGGAATGTCAAATACCCTTTTAAACAAAGCCACAAACTTAGGGTAGCTCAAGACAACAGGTTTTTGCATCTCCCATAGAGGGTTTGCCCAGGCCAAGGCTCTCTCAGAAAGCAAAGATATCACAAAACCTACTTTGCTTCTGTCCGTGGGAAACGCCTGGGGCAGCATCTCAAAGTATATCTCAACCTGGTTGAGAAACCCTCTGCATTGTACTGGATCGCCCCCCAATCGATGGGGAAGCGGAGCGGAACCAGACATACCTCTTATAGAGGTAATACTCAAGGTGGGTGCCTGCACATAGACTGGTGCAGCAGCAGGGCCGGCCTGCAACACAGGTTGTACCGGAGCAACCACAGTGGAAGATTCCAGGTGAGCCGTATGACTCAGGAGCGTTTGTAACGCCATGGCAAACTGATCCATGCGGTGATCTAGTTCATCCAATCAATGTTCTGAATTTATGGCCTTCGCCTACTGTCAGAAACCATGAAATCAGACCGAGACAGAAGTAAAGTTATATCACACTTGTTTAATAATAAAAGTAAATAGAACAAACGTTAGACATGTGCAATTCGTTTCATTTTTTTTGTTTTTCGTTTTTTTTCGTTATTTTCGTTCATTCGTTATCGTATGAATGAACGAACGATTCGCTAAAAATTGTAACTAATAACGAATCGTTCGAATCGAACGAATCCGAAAAAAAAAACAAATTAGAAACAACGAATGTACGAATGAAGAATAAACGAAAACAGGAACAACGAACATGAAAATGAACATGAAAATTAACGAAAAAATTCGTACATTCGTAATTTTTTATTTTTTTTGTTGAATTGGTAATTTTCAGTGTCCCTTACAATGGTGCTGCTTAACAAGCCTTGAATTATTTTGATTCGTCATTTTCCGTGTCTCTTACAATGGCGCTGTTTAACGTGCTTCGAATGGATTGAACGAAAAAATTCGTACATTCGTAACTTTTTTTTTTTTAGAATCGGAATTTTCCGTGTCTCTTACAATGGCTTTGCTTAACGTGCTTCGAATGGATTGAACGAAAAAATTTGTACATTCGTAACTTTTTTTTTCGATTCGTAATTTTCTGTGTCTCTTAAAATGTAATAATAGCATACACACTACATAAAATGATGAATTATGCTCCGATTACGAATCTACGAATGTTACAAATGTTACAAATGTTACAAATGTTACGAATGTACGAATAAATACGAATGTGTCCGAATTTTGAATAAACGAATAAACGAAATTAAACGAATCAACGAAAAAATAAACTCTTACGAAAATACGAATTGTTACGAATACTGATATTGGAAAACATTGCAAAAAATTTGGGGGTCCCCTCCGAATTTTTATCCGCAGTGTTTTTTTTTTGCCAATAGCATTTTCTGCGTTTTCATAAACGCTTTACATACTGTCCGTGTATTCTGATATTGGAAAAAACATTGCAAAAAAATTTAATTTTTGCAGTGTTTTTTTTTTCCCCAATAGCATTTTCTGCGTTTTCATAAACGCTTTACATACTGTCCGTGTATTCTGATATTGGAAAAACATTGCAAAAAAATTTAATTTTGCAGTGTTTTTTTTCCCCAATAGCATTTCTGCGTTTTCATAAACGCTTTAGACACTGTCCGTGTATTCTGATATTGGAAAAACATTGCAAAAAAATTTAATTTTGCAGTGTTTTTTTTTTCCCCAATAGCATTTTCTGCGTTTTCATAAACGCTTTACATACTATCCGTGTATTCTGATATTGGAAAAAACATTGCAAAAAAATTTAATTTTGCAGTGTTTTTTTTTTCCCAATAGCATTTTCTGCTTTTTCATAAACGCTGTAGACACTGTCCGTGTATTCTGATATTGGAAAAACATTGCAAAAAAATTTAATTTTGCAGTGTTTTTTTTCCCCAATAGCATTTTCTGCGTTTTCATAAACGCTTTAGACACTATCCGTGTATTCTGATATTGGAAAAACATTGCAAAAAAATTTAATTTTGCTGTGTTTTTTTTTTCCCAATAGCATTTTCTGCGTGTTCATACATAAACGCTGTAGACACTATCCGTGTATTCTGATATTGGAAAAACATTGCAAAAAAATTTAATTTTGCAGTGTTTTTTTTTTCCCAATAGCATTTTCTGCGTTTTCATAAACGCTTTAGACACTGTCCGTGTATTCTGATATTGGAAAAACATTGCAAAAAAAATTAATTTTGCTGTGTTTTTTTTTTCCCCAATAGCATTTTCTGCGTTTTCATAAACGCTTTAGACACTATCCGTGTATTCTGATATTGGAAAAACATTGCAAAAAAATTTAATTTTGCAGTGTTTTTTTTTTTCCAATAGCATTTTCTGCGTTTTCATAAACGCTTTAGACACTATCCGTGTATTCTGATATTGGAAAAACATTGCAAAAAATTTTATTTTGCTGTGTTTTTTTTTCCCAATAGCATTTTCTGCGTTTTCATAAACGCTTTAGATACTGTCCGTGTATTCTGATATTGGAAAAACATTGCAAAAAAAATTTAATTTTGCTGTGTTTTTTTTTTCCAATAGCATTTTCTGCGTTTTCATACACGCTTTAGACACTATCCGTGTATTCTGATATTGGAAAAACATTGCAAAAAAATTTAATTTTGCAGTGTTTTTTTTTTCCCAATAGCATTTTCTGCGTTTTCATAAACGCTTTAGACACTATCCGTGTATTCTGATATTGGAAAAACATTGCAAAAAAATTTAATTTTGCAGTGTTTTTTTTTTTCCCCAATAGCATTTTCTGCGTTTTCATAAACGCTTTAGACACTATCCGTGTATTCTGATAGTGGAAAAACATTGCAAAAAAATTTAATTTTGCTGTGTTTTTTTTTCCCAAAAGCATTTTCTGCGTGTTCATACATACTCGCTGTAGACACTATCAGTGTATTCTGATATTGGAAAAACATTGCAAAAAATTTTAATTTTGCTGGTGTTTTTTTTTTTCCCAATAGCAATTTCTGCGTGTTCATACAAACACGCTGTAGACACTATCCGTGTATTCTGATATTGGAAAAACATGGCAAAAAAATTTAATTTTGCTGTGTTTTTTTTTCCCAATAGCATTTTCTGCGTGTTCATACATAAACGCTGTAGACACTATCCGTGTATTCTGATATTGGAAAAACATTGCAAAAAAATTAATAATTTTGCTGTGTTTTTTTGTCCCAATAGCATTTTCTGCGTGTTCATACATAAACGCAGTAGACACTATCCGTGTATTCTGATATTGGAAAAACATTGCAAAAAAGATTAATTTTGCAGTGTTTTTTTTTTCCCAATAGCATTTTCTGTGTTTTCATAAACGCTTTAGACACTATCCGTGTATTCTGATATTGGAAAAACATTGCAAAAAAATTTAATTTTGCTGTGTTTTTTTGTTTCCCAATAGCATTTTCTGCGTTTTCATACATACACGCTGTAGACACTATCCGTGTATTCTGATATTGGAAAAACATTGCAAAAAAATTTGATTTTGCAGTGTTTTTTTTTTCCCAATAGCATTTTCTGCGTTTTCAGAAACGCTTTAGACACTATCCGTGTATTCTGATATTGGAAAAACATTGCAAAAAAATTTAATTTTGCTGTGTTTTTTTTGTTCCCAATAGCATTTTCTGCGTTTTCATAAACGCTGTAGACACTATCCGTGTATTCAGATATTGGAAAAACATTGCAAAAAAATTTTAATTTTGCTGTGTTTTTTTTTTCCCAATAGCATTTTCTGCGTTTTCATAAACGCTGTAGACACTATCCGTGTATTCTGATATTGGAAAAACATTGCAAAAAAAATTTAATTTTGCGGTGTTTTTTTTTCCCAATAGCATTTTCTGCGTGTTCATAAACGCTTTAGACACTATCCGTGTATTCTGATATTGAAAAACATTGCAAAAAAAATTAATTTTGCTGTGTTTTTTTTTCCCCATAGCATTTTCTGCGTTTTCATAAACGCTTTAAGACACTATCCGTGTATTCTGATAGGGGAAAAACATTGCAAAAAAATTTAATTTTGCTGTGTTTTTTTTGTTCCCAATAGCATTTTCTGCGTTTTCATAAACGCTTTAGACACTATCCGTGTATTCTGATATTGGAAAAACATTGCAAAAAAAATTAAATTTTGCAGTGTTTTTTTTTTTCCCAATAGCATTTTCTGCATTTTCATAAACGCTTTAGACACTATCCGTGTATTCTGATATTGGAAAAACATTGCCAAAAAATTTAATTTTGCGGTGTGTTTTTTTTTTCCCAATAGCATTTTCTGCGTTTTCATAAACGCTTTAGACACTATCCGTGTATTCTGATATTGGAAAAACATTGCAAAAAAAATTTAATTTTGCTGTGTTTTTTTTCTCCCAATAGCATTTTCTGCGTGTTCATAAATACACGCTGTAGACACTATCCGTGTATTCTGATATTGGAAAAACATTGCAAAAAAATTTAATTTTGCTGTGTTTTTTTTTCCCAATAGCAATTTCTGCGTGTTCATAAACGCTTTAGACTCTATCCGTGTATTCTGATATTGGAAAACATTGCAAAAAATTTAATTTTGCTGTGTTTTTTTTTCCCAATAGCATTTTCTGCGTGTTCATAAACGCTTTAGACACTATCCGTGTATTCTGATATTGGAAAAACATTGCAAAAAAAACAAAAAATTTAATTTTGCAGTGTTTTTTTTCCCCAATAGCATTTTCTGCGTGTTCATAAAACGCTTTAGACACTATCCGTGTATTCTGATATTGGAAAAACATTGCAAAAAAATTAAAATTTTGCTGTGTTTTTTTTTTCCCAATAGCATTTTCTGCGTTTTCATAACGCTTTAGACACTATCCGTGTTTTCTGATATTGGAAAAACATTGCAAAAAAATTTAATTTTGCAGTGTTTTTTTTCTTTCCCAATAGCATTTTCTGCGGTTTCATAAACGCTTTAGACACTATCCGTGTATTCTGATATTGGAAAAACATTGCAAAAAAATTTAATTTTTGCTGTTGTTTTTTTTTTCCCAATAGCATTTTCTGCGTTTTCATAAACGCTGTAGACACTATCCGTGTATTCTGATATGGAAAAACATTGCAAAAAAATTTTAATTTTGCAGTGTTTTTTTTTTTTTCCCAATAGCATTTTCTGCGTTTCATAAACGCTTTAGACACTATCCGTGTAATTCTGATATTGGAAAAACATTGCAAAAAAATTTAATTTTGCCGTGTTTTTTTTTTTTCCCAATAGCATTTTCATGCGTTTTCATAAACGCTTTAGACACTATCCGTTTATTCTGATATTGGAAAAACATTGCAAAAAAATTTAATTTTGCTGTGTTTTTTTTCTTCCCAATAGCATTTTCTGCGTTTCATACATACACGCTGTAGACACTATCCGTATCCGTGTATTCTGATATTGGAAAAACTTTGCAAAAAAAATTTAATTTTGCTGTGTTTTTTTTTTCCCAATAGCATTTTTCTGCGTGTTCATACATAAACGCTGTAGACACTATCCGTGTATTCTGATATTGGAAAAACATTGCAAAAAAAATTTAAATTTTGCAGTGTTTTTTTTTTCCCAATAGCATTTTCTTGCGTTTTCATAAACGCTTTAGACACTATCCATTTATTCTGATATTGGAAAAACATTGCAAAAAAATTTAATTTTGCAGTGTTTTTTTTCCCAATAGCATTTTCCTGCGTTTTCATAAACGCTTTAGACACTATCCGTTTATTCTGATATTGGAAAAACATTGCAAAAAAATAAATTTTGCTGTGTTTGTTTTTTCCCAATAGCATTTTCTGCGTTTTCATACACGCTGTAGACACTATCCGTGTATTCTGATATTGGAAAAACATTGCAAAAAAAAATTTAATTTTGCTGTGTTTTTTTTTCTCCAATAGCATTTTCTGCATTTTCATAAACGCTTTAGACACTATCCGTGTATTCTGATATTGGAAAAACATTGCAAAAAAATAAAATTTTGCTGTGTTTTTTTTCCCAATAGCATTTTCTGCGTTTTCATAAACGCTGTAGACACTATCCGTGTATTCTGATATTGGAAAAACATTGCAAAAAAATTTAATTTTGCTGTGTTTTTTTTTCCCAATAGCATTTTCTGCGTTTTCATAAACGCTGTAGACACTATCCGTGTATTCTGATATTGGAAAAACATTGCAAAAAAATTTAATTTTGCAGTGTTTTTTTTATTCCCAATAGCATTTTCTGCATTTTCATAAACGCTTTAGACACTATCCGTGTATTCTGATATTGGAAAAACATTGCAAAAAAATTTTATTTTGCTGTGTTTTTTTTTTCCAATAGCATTTTCTGCGTGTTCATACATAAACGCTGTAGACACTATCCGTGTATTCTGATATTGGAAAAACATTGCAAAAATTTTAATTTTGCTGTGTTTTTTTTTTCCCAATAGCATTTTCTGCGTTTTCATAAACGCTTTAGACACTATCCGTGTATTCTGATATTGGAAAAACATTGCAAAAAAAATTTAATTTTGCTGTGTTTTTTTTTTTCCCAATAGCATTTCTGCGTGTTCATACATAAACGCTGTAGACACTGTCCGTGTATTCTGATATTGGAAAACATTGCAAAAAAAATTTAATTTTGCAGTGTTTTTTTTTTTCCCAATAGCATTTTCTGCGTTTTTCATAAACGCTGTAGACACTATCCGTGTATTCTGATATTGGAAAAACATTGCAAAAAAAATTAATTTTTGCTGTGTTTTTTTTCCCAATAGCATTTTCTGCGTTTTCATAAACGCTGTAGACACTATCCGTGTATTCTGATATTGGAAAAACATTGCAAAAAAATTTCATTTTGCTGTGTTTTTTTTTTCCCAATAGCATTTTCTGCGTTTTCATACACGCTGTAGACACTATCCGTGTATTTCTGATATTGGAAAAACATTGCAAAAAAAATTAATTTTGCTGTGTGTTTTTTTTTCCCAATAGCATTTTCTGCGTTTTCATAAACGCTGTAGACACTATCCGTGTATTCTGATATTGGAAAAACATTGCAAAAAAAATTTAATTTTGCTGTGTTTTTTTTTCCCAATAGCATTTTCTGCGTGTTCATACATACACGCTGTAGACACTATCCGTGTATTCTGATATTGGAAAAACATTGCAAAAAAAATTTAATTTTGCTGTGTTTTTTTTTTCCCCAATAGCATTTTCTGCGTTTTCATAAACGCTGTAGACACTATCCGTGTATTCTGATATTGGAAAAACATTGCAAAAAAAATTTAATTTTGCAGTGTTTTTTTTTCCCAATAGCATTTTCTGCGTGTTCATAAATACACGCTTTAGACACTATCCGTGTATTCTGATATTGGAAAAACATTGCAAAAAAATTTAATTTTTGCTGTGTTTTTTTTTCCCAATAGCATTTTCTGCGTTTTCATAAACGCTTTAGACACTATCCGTGTATTCTGATATTGGAAAAACATTGCAAAAAAATTTAATTTTGCTGTGTTTTTTTTTCCCAATAGCATTTTCTGCGTGTTCATACATACACGCTTTAGACACTATCCGTGTATTCTGATATTGGAAAAACATTGCAAAAAAATTTAATTTTGCTGTGTTTTTTTTTTCCCAATAGCATTTTCTGCGTTTTCATAAACGCTTTAGATACTGTCCGTGTATTCTGATATTGGAAAAACATTGCAAAAAATTTAATTTTGCTGTTTTTTTTTTCCCAATAGCATTTTCTGCGTTTTACATAAACGCTTTAGACACTATCCGTGTATTCTGATATTGGAAAAACATTGCAAAAAAAAATTTAATTTTGCTGTGTTTTTTTTCCCAATAGCATTTTCTGCGTTTTACATAAACGCTTTAGACACTATCCGTGTATTCTGATATTGGAAAAACATTGCAAAAAAATTGTAATTTTGCAGTGGTTTTTTTTTTCCCAATAGCATTTTCTGCGTTTTCATAAACGCTTTAGACACTGTCCGTGTATTCTGATATTGGAAAAACATTGCAAAAAAAAATTAATTTTGCAGTGTTTTTTTTTTTCCCAATAGCATTTTCTGCGTTTTCATAAACGCTTTAGACACTATCCGTGTATTCTGATATTGGAAAAACATTGCAAAAAAATTTAATTTTGCTGTGTTTTTTTTTCCCAATAGCATTTTCTGCGTTTTACATAAACGCTTTAGACACTATCCGTGTATTCTGATATTGGAAAAACATTGCAAAAAAATTTAATTTTGCAGTGTTTTTTTTTTTCCCCCAATAGCATTTTCTGCGTTTTCATAAACGCTTTAGACACTATCCGTGTATTCTGATATTGGAAAAACATTGCAAAAAATTTAATTTTGCAGTGTTTTTTTTTTCCCAATAGCATTTTCTGCGTTTCATAAACGCTTTAGACACTATCCGTGTATTCTGATATTGGAAAACATTGCAAAAAAATTAAAAAATTTTGCTGTTTTTTTTTTCCCAATAGCATTTTCTGCGTTTTCATAAACGCTTTAGACACTGTCCATGTATTCTGATATTGGAAAAACATTGCAAAAAAAATTTAATTTTGCTGTGTTTTTTTTTCCCCAATAGCATTTTCTGCGTTTTCATAAACGCTTTAGACACTATCCGTGTATTCTGATATTGGAAAAAAACATTGCAAAAAAATTTAATTTTGCAGTGTTTTTTTTTTTTCCCAATAGCATTTTCTGCGTTTTCATAAACGCTTTAGATACTGTCCGTGTATTCTGATATTGGAAAAACATTGCAAAAAAATTTAATTTTGCTGTGTTTTTTTTTTTCCCAATAGCATTTTCTGCGTTTTCATAAACGCTTTAGACACTATCCGTGTATTCTGATATTGGAAAAACATTGCAAAAAAATTTAATTTTGCAGTGTTTTTTTTTTTCCCAATAGCATTTTCTGCGTTTTCATAAACGCTTTAGACACTATCCGTGTATTCTGATATTGGAAAAACATTGCAAAAAAATTTAATTTTGCTGTGTTTTTTTTTTCCCAATAGCATTTTCTGCGTTTTACATAAACGCTTTAGACACTATCCGTGTATTCTGATATTGGAAAAACATTGCAAAAAATTTTAATTTTGCAGTGTTTTTTTTTCCCAATAGCATTTTCTGCGTTTTCATAAACGCTTTAGATACTGTCCGTGTATTCTGATATTGGAAAAACATTGCAAAAAAATTTAATTTTGCTGTGTTTTTTTTTCCCAATAGCATTTTCTGCGTTTTCATAAACGCTTTAGACACTATCCGTGTATTCTGATATTGGAAAAACATTGCAAAAAAATTTAATTTTGCTGTGTTTTTTTTTCCCAATAGCATTTTCTGCGTTTTCATAAACGCTTTAGACACTGTCCGTGTATTCTGATATTGGAAAAACATTGCAAAAAAAATTTAATTTTGCAGTGTTTTTTTTTTCCCCAATAGCATTTTCTGCGTTTTCATAAACGCTTTAGACACTATCCGTGTATTCTGATATTGGAAAAACATTGCAAAAAAAATTTAATTTTGCTGTTTGTTTTTTTTTCCCAATAGCATTTTCTGCGTTTTCATAAACGCTTTAGACACTGTCCGTGTATTCTGATATTGGAAAAAACATTGCAAAAAAAAATAATTTTGCTGTGTTTTTTTTTCCCCAATAGCATTTTCTGCGTGTTCATAAACGCTGTAGACACTATCCGTGTATTCTGATATTGGAAAAACATTGCAAAAAAATTTAATTTTGCAGTGTTTTTTTTTTTCCCAATAGCATTTTCTGCGTTTTCATAAACGCTTTAGATACTGTCCGTGTATTCTGATATTGGAAAAACATTGCAAAAAAATTTAATTTTGCTGTGTTTTTTTTTTTCCCAATAGCATTTTTCTGCGTTTTCATAAACGCTTTAGACACTATCCGTGTATTCTGATATTGGAAAAACATTGCAAAAAATTTAATTTTGCTGTGTTTTTTTTTCCCAATAGCATTTTCTGCGTTTTCATAAACGCTTTAGACACTATCCGTGTATTCTGATATTGGAAAAACATTGCAAAAAAATTTAATTTTGCAGTGTTTTTTTTTCCCCAATAGCATTTTCTGCGTTTTCATAAACGCTTTAGATACTGTCCGTGTATTCTGATATTGGAAAAACATTGCAAAAAAATTAATTTTGCTGTGTTTTTTTTTCCCAATAGCATTTTCTGCGTGTTCATACATACACGCTTTAGACACTATCCGTGTATTCTGATATTGGAAAAACATTGCAAAAAAATTTAATTTTGCTGTGTTTTTTTTCCCCAATAGCATTTTCTGCGTTTTCATACATACACGCTGTAGACACTATCCGTGTATTCTGATATTGGAAAAACATTGCAAAAAAATTTAATTTTGCAGTGTTTTTTTTACCCAATAGCATTTTCTGCGTTTTCATAACGCTTTAGATACTGTCCGTGTATTCTGATATTGGAAAAACATTGCAAAAAAATTTAATTTTGCTGTGTTTTTTTTTCCCAATAGCATTTTTCTGCGTTTTCATAAACGCTTTAGATACTGTCCGTGTATTCTGATATTGGAAAAACATTGCAAAAAAATTTAATTTTGCTGTGTTTTTTTTTTCCCAATAGCATTTTCTGCGTTTTCATACATACACGCTGTAGACACTATCCGTGTATTCTGATATTGGAAAAACATTGCAAAAAAATTTAATTTTGCTGTGTTTTTTTTTCCCAATAGCATTTTCTGCGTTTTCATAAACGCTGTAGACACTATCCGTGTATTCTGATATTGGAAAAACATTGCAAAAAAATTTAATTTTGCAGTGTTTTTTTTTTCCCAATAGCATTTTCTGCGTTTTCATAAACGCTTTAGATACTGTCCGTGTATTCTGATATTGGAAAAACATTGCAAAAAAAATTAATTTTGCTGTGTTTTTTTTTCCCAATAGCATTTTCTGCGTTTTCATAAACGCTTTAGACACTGTCCGTGTATTCTGATATTGGAAAAAACATTGCAAAAAAATTTAATTTTGCAGTGTTTTTTTTTCCCAATAGCATTTTCTGCGTTTTCATAAACGCTTTAGACACTATCCGTGTATTCTGATATTGGAAAAACATTGCAAAAAAATTTAATTTTGCAGTGTTTTTTTTTCCCCAATAGCATTTTCTGCGTTTTCATAAACGCTTTAGACACTGTCCGTGTATTCTGATATTGGAAAAACATTGCAAAAAAATTTAATTTTGCAGTGTTTTTTTTTTCCCAATAGCATTTTCTGCGTTTTCATAAACGCTTTAGATACTGTCCGTGTATTCTGATATTGGAAAAACATTGCAAAAAAATTTAATTTTGCTGTGTTTTTTTTCCCCAATAGCATTTTCTGCGTTTTCATAAACGCTTTAGACACTATCCGTGTATTCTGATATTGGAAAAACATTGCAAAAAAAATTAATTTTGCTGTGTTTTTTTGTTTCCCAATAGCATTTTCTGCGTTTTCATAAACGCTTTAGATACTATCCGTGTATTCTGATATTGGAAAAACATTGCAAAAAAATTTAATTTTGCAGTGTTTTTTTTTCCCCAATAGCATTTTCTGCGTTTTCATAAACGCTTTAGACACTGTCCGTGTATTCTGATATTGGAAAAACATTGCAAAAAAATTTAATTTTGCTGTGTTTTTTTTTCCCCAATAGCATTTTCTGCGTTTTCATAAACGCTTTACACACTATCCGTGTATTCTGATATTGGAAAAACATTGCAAAAAAATTTAATTTTGCTGTGTTTTTTTTTCCCAATAGCATTTTCTGCGTTTTCATAAACGCTTTAGAACTATCCGTGTATTCTGATATTGGAAAAACATTGCAAAAAAATTTTAATTTTGCAGTGTTTTTTTTTTCCCAATAGCATTTTCTGCGTTTCATAAACGCTTTAGACACTGTCCGTGTATTCTGATATTGGAAAAACATTGCAAAAAAATTTAATTTTGCAGTGTTTTTTTTTTTCCCAATAGCATTTTCTGCGTTTTCATAAACGCTTTAGATACTGTCCGTGTATTCTGATATTGGAAAAACATTGCAAAAAAATTTAATTTTGCTGTGTTTTTTTTTTTCCCAATAGCATTTTCTGCGTTTTCATAAACGCTTTAGACACTATCCGTGTATTCTGATATTGGAAAAACATTGCAAAAAAATTTAATTTTGCAGTGTTTTTTTTTTCCCCAATAGCATTTTCTGCGTTTTTCATACATACACGCTGTAGACACTATCCGTGTATTCTGATATTGGAAAAACATTGCAAAAAAATTAATTTTGCTGTGTTTTTTTCTTCCCAATAGCATTTTCTGCGTTTTCATAAACGCTTTAGATACTGTCCGTGTATTCTGATATTGGAAAAACATTGCAAAAAAATTTAATTTTGCATGTTTTTTTTTTTCCCAATAGCATTTTCTGCGTTTTCATAAACGCTTTAGACACTATCCGTGTATTCTGATATTGGAAAAACATTGCAAAAAAATTTAATTTTGCTGTGTTTTTTTTGTCCCAATAGCATTTTCTGCGTTTTCATAAACGCTTTAGACACTATCCGTGTATTCTGATATTGGAAAAACATTGCAAAAAAATTTAATTTTGCAGTGTTTTTTTTTTCCCAATAGCATTTTCTGCGTTTTCATAAACGCTTTACATACTATCCGTGTATTCTGATATTGGAAAAACATTGCAAAAAAATTTAATTTTGCAGTGTTTTTTTTCCCAATAGCATTTTCTGCGTTTTCATAAACGCTTTAGATACTGTCCGTGTATTCTGATATTGGAAAAACATTGCAAAAAAAATTAATTTTGCAGTGTTTTTTTTTCCCAATAGCATTTTCTGCGTTTTCATAAACGCTTTACACACTATCCGTGTATTCTGATATTGGAAAAACATTGCAAAAAAATTTTTATTTTGCTGTGTTTTTTTTCCCCAATAGCATTTTCTGCGTTTTCATAAACGCTTTAGATACTGTCCGTGTATTCTGATATTGGAAAAACATTGCAAAAAATTTAATTTTGCTGTGTTTTTTTTTTCCCAATAGCATTTTCTGCGTTTTCATAAACGCTTTAGATACTGTCCGTGTATTCTGATATTGGAAAAACATTGCAAAAAAATTTATTTTTTTGTGTTTTTTTTTCCCAATAGCATTTTCTGCGTTTTCATAAACACTTTAGACACTATCCGTGTATTCTGATATTGGAAAAACATTGCAAAAAAAATTAATTTTGCTGTGTTTTTTTTTCCCAATAGCATTTTCTGCGTTTTCATAAACGCTTTAGACACTATCCGTGTATTCTGATATTGGAAAAAACATTGCAAAAAAATTTTAATTTTGCAGTGTTTTTTTTTTTCCCAATAGCATTTTCTGCGTTTTCATAAACGCTTTAGACACTATCCGTGTATTCTGATATTGGAAAAAACATTGCAAAAAAATTTAATTTTGCAGTGTTTTTTTTTTTCCCAATAGCATTTTCTGCGTTTTTCATAAACGCTTTAGACACTATCCGTGTATTCTGATATTGGAAAAACATTGCAAAAAAATTAATTTTGCAGTGTTTTTTTTTCCCAATAGCATTTTCTGCGTTTTCATAAACGCTTTAGATACTGTCCGTGTATTCTGATATTGGAAAAACATTGCAAAAAAATTAATTTTGCAGTGTTTTTTTTTTTTCCCAATAGCATTTTCTGCGTTTCATAAACGCTTTAGACACTGTCCGTGTATTCTGATATTGGAAAAACATTGCAAAAAAAATTTAATTTTGCAGTGTTTTTTTTTTTTTTTCCCCAATAGCATTTTCTGCGTTTTCATAAACGCTTTACATACTGTCCGTGTATTCTGATATTGGAAAAACATTGCAAAAAAATTTAATTTTGCAGTGTTTTTTTTTCCCCCAATAGCATTTTCTGCGTTTTCATAAACGCTTTAGACACTATCCGTTATTCTGATATTGGAAAAAACATTGCAAAAAAATTTAATTTTGCTGTGTTTTTTTTTTTTCCCCAATAGCATTTTCTGCGTTTTCATAAACGCTTTAGACACTATCCGTGTATTCTGATATTGAAAAAACATTGCAAAAAAATTAATTTTGCAGTGTTTTTTTTTCCCCAATAGCATTTTCTGCGTTTTCATAAACGCTTTAGACACTGTCCGTGTATTCTGATATTGGAAAAACATTGCAAAAAATTTAATTTTGCAGTGTTTTTTTTTTCCCCAATAGCATTTTCTGCGTTTTCATAAACGCTTTAGACACTATCCGTGTATTCTGATATTGGAAAAACATTGCAAAAAAATTTAATTTTGCTGTGTTTTTTTTTCCCAATAGCATTTTCTGCGTTTTCATAAACGCTTTAGACACTATCCGTGTATTCTGATATTGGAAAAACATTGCAAAAAAATTTAATTTTGCAGTGTTTTTTTTTTCCAATAGCATTTTCTGCGTTTTCATAAACGCTTTACATACTGTCCGTGTATTCTGATATTGGAAAAACATTGCAAAAAAAATTTAATTTTGCAGTGTTTTTTTTTTCCCAATAGCATTTTCTGCGTTTTCATAAACGCTGTAGACACTGTCCGTGTATTCTGATATTGGAAAAACATTGCAAAAAAATTTTTAATTTTGCAGTGTTTTTTTTTCCCAATAGCATTTTCTGCGTTTTCATAAACGCTTTAGACACTGTCCGTGTATTCTGATATTGGAAAAACATTGCAAAAAAATTTAATTTTGCAGTGTTTTTTTTTTCCCAATAGCATTTTCTGCGTTTTCATAAACGCTTTAGACACTGTCCGTGTATTCTGATATTGGAAAAACATTGCAAAAAAATTTAATTTTGCAGTGTTTTTTTTTTCCCAATAGCATTTTCTGCGTTTTCATAAACGCTTTAGATACTGTCCGTGTATTCTGATATTGGAAAAACATTGCAAAAAAATTTAATTTTGCAGTGTTTTTTTTTTCCCAATAGCATTTTCTGCGTTTTCATAAACGCTTTAGACACTGTCCGTGTATTCTGATATTGGAAAAACATTGCAAAAAAAATTTAAATTTTGCAGTGTTTTTTTTTTCCCAATAGCATTTTCTGCGTTTTCATAAACGCTTTAGACACTACCGTGTATTCTGATATTGGAAAAACATTGCAAAAAAATTTAATTTTGCAGTGTTTTTTTTTCCCAATAGCATTTTCTGCGTTTTCATAAACACTTTAGACACTATCCGTGTATTCTGATATTGGAAAAACATTGCAAAAAAATTTAATTTTGCTTGTGTTTTTTTTTTCCCAATAGCATTTTCTGCGTTTTCATAAACGCTTAAGACACTGTCCGTGTATTCTGATATTGGAAAAACATTGCAAAAAAATTTAATTTTGCTGTGTTTTTTTTTCCCAATAGAATTTTCTGCGTGTTCATAAACGCTTTAGATACTGTCCGTGTATTCTGATATTGGAAAAACATTGCAAAAAAATTTAATTTTGCAGTGTTTTTTTTTTCCCCAATAGCATTTTCTGCGTGTTCATACATAAACGCTTTACACACTGTCCGTGTATTCTGATATTGGAAAAACATTGCAAAAAAATTTAATTTTGCTGTGTTTTTTTTTCCCAATAGCATTTTCTGCGTTTTCATAAACGCTTTAGACACTGTCCGTGTATTCTGATATTGGAAAAACATTGCAAAAAATTTTAATTTTGCAGTGTGTTTTTTTTTCCCAATAGCATTTTCTGCGTTTTCATAAACGCTTTAGACACTATCCGTGTATTCTGATATTGGAAAAACATTGCAAAAAAATTTAATTTTGCAGTGTTTTTTTTTTCCCAATAGCATTTTCTGCGTTTTCATAAACGCTTTAGACACTGTCCGTGTATTCTGATATTGGAAAAAACATTGCAAAAAAATTTAATTTTGCAGTGTTTTTTTTTTTTCCAATAGCATTTTCTGCGTTTTCATAAACGCTTTAGACACTGTCCGTGTATTCTGATATTGAAAAACATTGCAAAAAAATTAATTTTGCAGTGTTTTTTTTTTTCCCAATAGCATTTTCTGCGTTTTCATAAACGCTTTAGACACTGTCCGTGTATTCTGATATTGGAAAAACATTGCAAAAAAATTTAATTTTGCAGTGTTTTTTTTTCCCAATAGCATTTTCTGCGTTTCATAAACGCTTTAGATACTGTCCGTGTATTCTGATATTGGAAAAACATTGCAAAAAAAAATTAATTTTGCTGTGTTTTTTTTTTCCCAATAGCATTTTCTGCGTTTTCATAAACGCTTTAGATACTGTCCGTGTATTCTGATATTGAAAAACATTGCAAAAAAATTTAATTTTGCAGTGTTTTTTTTTCCCCAATAGCATTTTCTGCGTTTTCATAAACGCTTTAGACACTATCCGTGTATTCTGATATTGGAAAAACATTGCAAAAAAATTTAATTTTGCAGTGTTTTTTTTTTTCCCAATAGCATTTTCTGCGTTTTCATAAACGCTTTACATACTGTCCGTGTATTCTGATATTGGAAAAACATTGCAAAAAAATTTAATTTTGCTGTGTTTTTTTTTCCCAATAGCATTTTCTGCGTTTTCATAAACGCTTTAGATACTATCCGTGTATTCTGATATTGGAAAAACATTGCAAAAAAATTTAATTTTGCAGTGTTTTTTTTTCCCAATAGCATTTTCTGCGTTTTCATAAACGCTTTAGACACTATCCGTGTATTCTGATATTGGAAAAACATTGCAAAAAAAATTTAATTTTGCAGTGTTTTTTTTTTCCCAATAGCATTTTCTGCGTTTTCATAAACGCTTTAGATACTGTCCGTGTATTCTGATATTGGAAAAACATTGCAAAAAAATTTAATTTTGCTGTGTTTTTTTTTCCCAATAGCATTTTCTGCGTTTTTCATAAACGCTTTAGACACTGTCCGTGTATTCTGATATTGGAAAAACATTGCAAAAAAAAAAAAATTAATTTTGCAGTGTTTTTTTTTCCCCAATAGCATTTTCTGCGTTTTCATAAACGCTTTAGAATACTGTCCGTGTATTCTGATATTGGAAAAACATTGCAAAAAAATTTAATTTTGCAGTGTTTTTTTTTTTCCCCAATAGCATTTTCTGCGTTTTCATAAACGCTTTACATACTGTCCGTGTATTCTGATATTGGAAAAAACATTGCAAAAAAAATTAATTTTGCAGTGTTTTTTTTTCCCAATAGCATTTTCTGCGTTTTCATAAACGCTTTACATACTATCCGTGTATTCTGATATTGGAAAAACATTGCAAAAAAATTTAATTTTGCAGTGTTTTTTTTTTCCCAATAGCATTTTCTGCGTTTTCATAAACGCTTTAGACACTATCCGTGTATTCTGATATTGGAAAAACATTGCAAAAAAATTTAATTTTGCAGTGTTTTTTTTTTTCCCAATAGCATTTTCTGCGTTTTCATAAACGCTTTTACATACTGTCCGTGTATTCTGATATTGGAAAAACATTGCAAAAAAAATTTTAATTTTGCAGTGTTTTTTTTTTCCCAATAGCATTTTCTGCGTTTTCATAAACGCTTTAGACACTATCCGTGTATTCTGATATTGGAAAAACATTGCAAAAAAATTTAATTTTGCAGTGTTTTTTTTTTCCCAATAGCATTTTCTGCGTTTTCATAAACGCTTTAGATACTGTCCGTGTATTCTGATATTGGAAAAACATTGCAAAAAAATTTAATTTTGCAGTGTTTTTTTTCCCCAATAGCATTTTCTGCGTTTTCATAAACGCTTTCCATACTGTCCGTGTATTCTGATATTGGAAAAAACATTGCAAAAAAATTTAATTTTGCAGTGTTTTTTTTTTCCCAATAGCATTTTCTGCGTTTCATAAACGCTTTAGATACTGTCCGTGTATTCTGATATTGGAAAAACATTGCAAAAAAATTTAATTTTGCAGTGTTTTTTTTTCCCCAATAGCATTTTCTGCGTTTTCATAAACGCTTTAGACACTGTCCGTGTATTCTGATATTGGAAAAACATTGCAAAAAAATTTAATTTTGCAGTGTTTTTTTTTCCCAATAGCATTTTCTGCGTATTCATAAACGCTTTAGACACTGTCCGTGTATTCTGATATTGGAAAAACATTGCAAAAAAATTTAATTTTGCAGTGTTTTTTTTTTTCCCAATAGCATTTTCTGCGTTTTCATAAACGCTTTAGATACTGTCCGTGTATTCTGATATTGGAAAAACATTGCAAAAAAATTTAATTTTGCAGTGTTTTTTTTTTTTCCCAATAGCATTTTCTGCGTTTTCATAAACACTTTAGACACTATCCGTGTATTCTGATATTGGAAAAACATTGCAAAAAATTTTAATTTTGCAGTGTTTTTTTTTCCCAATAGCATTTTCTGCGTTTTCATAAACGCTTTAGATACTGTCCGTGTATTCTGATATTGGAAAAACATTGCAAAAAAATTTAATTTTGCAGTGTTTTTTTTTCCCCAATAGCATTTTTTCTGCGTTTTCATAAACGCTTTAGACACTGTCCGTGTATTCTGATATTGGAAAAAACATTGCAAAAAAATTTAATTTTGCAGTGTTTTTTTTTCCCAATAGCATTTTCTGCGTTTTCATAAACGCTTTAGACACTATCCGTGTATTCTGATATTGGAAAAACATTGCAAAAAAATTTAATTTTGCAGTGTTTTTTTTTTTCCCAATAGCATTTTCTGCGTGTTCATAAACGCTTTACATACTGTCCGTGTATTCTGATATTGGAAAAACATTGCAAAAAAAATTAATTTTGCAGTGTTTTTTTTTCCCCAATAGCATTTTCTGCGTTTTCATAAACGCTTTACACACTGTCCGTGTATTCTGATATTGGAAAAACATTGCAAAAAAAATTTAATTTTGCAGTGTTTTTTTTTCCCCAATAGCATTTTCTGCGTTTTCATAAACGCTTTACATACTGTCCGTGTATTCTGATATTGGAAAAACATTGCAAAAAAATTTAATTTGCAGTTTTTTTTTTCCCAATAGCATTTTCTGCGTTTTCATAAACGCTTTACATACTGTCCGTGTATTCTGATATTGGAAAAACATTGCAAAAAAATTTAATTTTTGCAGTGTTTTTTTTTCCCCAATAGCATTTTCTGTCTTTTCATAAACGCTTTACATACTGTCCGTGTATTCTGATATTGGAAAAACATTGCAAAAAAAATTTAATTTTGCTGTGTTTTTTTTTTTTTCCCCAATAGCATTTTCTGCGTTTTCATAAACGCTTTAACTACTGTCCGTGTATTCTGATATTGGAAAAACATTGCAAAAAAAATTTAATTTTGCAGTGTTTTTTTTTCCCCAATAGCATTTTCTGCGTTTTCATAAACGCTTTACATACTGTCCGTGTATTCTGATATTGGAAAAACATTGCAAAAAAATTTAATTTTGCTGTGTTTTTTTTTCCCCAATAGCATTTTCTGCGTTTTCATAAACGCTTTAGATACTGTCCGTGTATTCTGATATTGGAAAAACATTGCAAAAAAAATTGTAATTTTGCAGTGTTTTTTTTTCCCCAATAGCATTTTCTGCGTTTTCATAAACGCTTTACATACTGTCCGTGTATTCTGATATTGGAAAAACATTGCAAAAAAATTTAATTTTGCAGTGTTTTTTTTTCCCCAATAGCATTTTCTGCGTTTTCATAAACGCTTTACATACTGTCCGTGTATTCTGATATTGGAAAAACATTGCAAAAAAATTTAATTTTGCAGTGTTTTTTTTCCCCAATAGCATTTTCTGCGTTTTCATAAACGCTTTACATACTGTCCGTGTATTCTGATATTGGAAAAACATTGCAAAAAAAATTAATTTTGCAGTGTTTTTTTTTCCCAATAGCATTTTCTGCGTTTTCATAAACGCTTTAGATACTGTCCGTGTATTCTGATATTGGAAAAACATTGCAAAAAAATTTAATTTTGCTGTGTTTTTTTTTCCCAATAGCATTTTCTGCGTTTTCATAAACGCTTTAGACACTGTCCATGTATTCTGATATTGGAAAAACATTGCAAAAAAATTTAATTTTGCAGTGTTTTTTTTTTCCCCAATAGCATTTTCTGCGTTTTCATAAACGCTTTACATACTGTCCGTGTATTCTGATATTGGAAAAACATTGCAAAAAAATTTAATTTTGCAGTGTTTTTTTTTCCCCAATAGCATTTTCTGCGTTTTCATAAACGCTTTACATACTGTCCGTGTATTCTGATATTGGAAAAACATTGCAAAAAAAATTAATTTTGCTGTGTTTTTTTTTCCCCAATAGCATTTTCTGCGTTTTCATAAACGCTTTACATACTGTCCGTGTATTCTGATATTGGAAAACATTGCAAAAAAATTTAATTTTGCAGTGTTTTTTTTCCCAATAGCATTTTCTGCGTTTTCATAAACGCTTTAACATACTGTCCGTGTATTCTGATATTGGAAAAACATTGCAAAAAAATTTTTTTGCTGTGTTTTTTTTTCCCCAATAGCATTTTCTGCGTTTTCATAAACGCTTTACATACTGTCCGTGTATTCTGATATTGGAAAAACATTGCAAAAAAATTTAATTTTGCAGTGTTTTTTTTTTTCCCCAATAGCATTTTCTGCGTTTTTCATAAACGCTTTACATACTGTCCGTGTATTCTGATATTGGAAAAACATTGCAAAAAAATTTAATTTTGCAGTGTTTTTTTTCCCCAATAGCATTTTCTGCGTTTTCATAAAACGCTTTACATACTGTCCGTGTATTCTGATATTGGAAAAACATTGCAAAAAAAAATTAATTTTTTGCAGTGTTTTTTTTTTTCCCAATAGCATTTTCTGCGTTTTCATAAACGCTTTAGAACACTACTGTCCGTGTATTCTGATATTGGAAAAACATTGCAAAAAAATTTAATTTTGCAGTGTTTTTTTTTTCCCAATAGCATTTTCTGCGTTTTCATAAACGCTTTACATACTGTCCGTGTATTCTGATATTGGAAAAACATTGCAAAAAAATTTAATTTTGCAGTGTTTTTTTTCCCCAATAGCATTTTCTGCGTTTTCATAAACGCTTTACATACTGTCCGTGTATTCTGATATTGGAAAAACATTGCAAAAAAATTTTTTATTTTGCAGTGTTTTTTTTTTTTTCCCCAATAGCATTTTCTGCGTTTTCATAAACGCTTTACATACTGTCCGTGTATTCTGATATTGGAAAAACATTGCAAAAAATTTAATTTTGCTGTTTTTTTTTTCCCCAATAGCATTTTCTGCGTTTTCATAAACGCTTTAGATACTGTCCGTGTATTCTGATATTGGAAAAAACATTGCAAAAAAATTTAATTTTGCTGTGTTTTTTTTTCCCAATAGCATTTTCTGCGTTTTCATAAACGCTTTACATACTGTCCGTGTATTCTGATATTGAAAAAACATTGCAAAAAAATTTTAATTTTGCAGTGTTTTTTTTTCCCCCAATAGCATTTTCTGCGTTTTCATAAACGCTTTACATACTGTCCGTGTATTCTGATATTGGAAAAACATTGCAAAAAAAATTAATTTTGCAGTGTTTTTTTTTCCCCAATAGCATTTTCTGCGTTTTCATAAACGCTTTACATACTGTCCGTGTATTCTGATATTGGAAAAACATTGCAAAAAAATTTAAATTTTGCTGTTTTTTTTTCCCCAATAGCATTTTCTGCGTTTTCATAAACGCTTTAGATACTATCCGTGTATTCTGATATTGGAAAAACATTGCAAAAAAAATTTAATTTTGCAGTGTTTTTTTTTTCCCCAATAGCATTTTCTGCGTTTTCATAAACGCTTTACATACTGTCCGTGTATTCTGATATTGGAAAAACATTGCAAAAAAATATTAATTTTGCAGTGTTTTTTTTTCCCCAATAGCATTTTCTGCGTATTCATAAACGCTTTACATACTGTCCGTGTATTCTGATATTGGAAAAACATTGCAAAAAAATTTAATTTTGCAGTGTTTTTTTTTTTTCCCAATAGCATTTTCTGCGTTTTCATAAACGCTTTACATACTGTCCGTGTATTCTGATATTGGAAAAACATTGCAAAAAATTTAATTTTGCAGTGTTTTTTTTTTTTCCCAATAGCATTTTCTGCGTTTTCATAAACGCTTTACATACTGTCCGTGTATTCTGATATTGGAAAAACATTGCAAAAAAAAATTTAATTTTGCAGTGTTTTTTTTCTTCCCCAATAGCATTTTCTGCGTTTTCATAAACGCTTTACATACTGTCCGTGTATTCTGATATTGGAAAAACATTGCAAAAAAATTTAATTTTGCAGTGTATTTTTTTCCCCAATAGCATTTTCTGCGTTTTCATAAACGCTTTACATACTGTCCGTGTATTCTGATATTGGAAAAACATTGCAAAAAAAATTTAATTTTGCAGTGTTTTTTTTTTTCCCAATTGCATTTTCTGCGTTTTCATAAACGCTTTACATACTGTCCGTGTATTCTGATATTGGAAAAAACATTGCAAAAAAAATTTAAATTTTGCAGTGTTTTTTTTTTCCCAATAGCATTTTCTGCGTTTTCATAAACGCTTTACATACTGTCCGTGTATTCTGATATTGGAAAAACATTGCAAAAAAATTTAATTTTGCAGTGTTTTTTTTCACCAATAGCATTTTCTGCGTTTTCATACATTAACGCTTTAGATACTGTCCGTGTATTCTGATATTGGAAAAACATTGCAAAAAAATTTAATTTTGCAGTGTTTTTTTTTTCCCCAATAGCATTTTCTGCGTTTTCATAAACGCTTTACATACTGTCCGTGTATTCTGATATTGGAAAAACATTGCAAAAAAAAAAAATTTAATTTTGCTGTGTTTTTTTCTTCCCCAATAGCATTTTCTGCGTTTTCATAAACGCTTTACATACTGTCCGTGTATTCTGATATTGGAAAAAACATTGCAAAAAAATTTAATTTTGCAGTGTTTTTTTTCCCCAATAGCATTTTCTGCGTTTTCATAAACGCTTTACATACTGTCCGTGTATTCTGATATTGGAAAAACATTGCAAAAAAATTTAATTTTGCAGTGTTTTTTTTTTCCCCAATAGCATTTTCTGCGTTTTCATAAACGCTTTAATACTGTCCATGTATTCTGATATTGGAAAAACATTGCAAAAAAAATTAATTTTGCAGTGTTTTTTTTTCCCCAATAGCATTTTCTGCGTTTTCATAAACGCTTTACATACTGTCCATGTATTCTGATATTGGAAAAACATTGCAAAAAAATTTAATTTTGCTGTGTTTTTTTTTCCCAATAGCATTTTCTGCGTTTTTCATAAACGCTTTAATACTGTCCGTGTATTCTGATATTGGAAAAACATTGCAAAAAAAAATTAATTTTGCGTGTTTTTTTTTTTTCCCAATAGCATTTTCTGCGTTTTTCATAAACGCTTTACATACTGTCCGTGTATTCTGATATTGGAAAAACATTGCAAAAAAATTTATTTTGCAGTGTTTTTTTTTTCCCCAATAGCATTTTCTGCGTTTTCATAAAACGCTTTACATACTGTCCGTGTATTCTGATATTGGAAAAACATTGCAAAAAAAATTTAATTTTGCAGTGTTTTTTTTTCCCCAATAGCATTTTCTGCGTTTTCATAAACGCTTTAGACACTGTCCGTGTATTCTGATATTGAAAAAACATTGCAAAAAATTTTAATTTTGCAGTGTTTTTTTTTCCCAATAGCATTTTCTGCGTTTTCATAAACGCTTTACATACTGTCCGTGTATTCTGATATTGGAAAAACATTGCAAAAAAAATTAATTTTGCAGTGTTTTTTTTCCCCAATAGCATTTTCTGCGTTTACATAAACGCTTTACACACTGTCCGTGTATTCTGATATTGGAAAAACATTGCAAAAAAAATTTAATTTTGCTGTGTTTTTTTTTTTTCCCCAATAGCATTTTTCTGCGTTTTCATAAACGCTTTACCATACTGTCCGTGTATTCTGATATTGGAAAAACATTGCAAAAAAATTAATTTTGCAGTGTTTTTTTTCCCCCAATAGCATTTTCTGCGTTTTCATAAACGCTTTACATACTGTCCGTGTATTCTGATATTGGAAAAACATTGCAAAAAAAATTAATTTTGCAGTGTTTTTTTTCCCCAATAGCATTTTCTGCGTTTTCATAAACGCTTTAGACACTATCCGTGTATTCTGATATTGGAAAAACATTGCAAAAAAATTTAATTTTGCAGTGTTTTTTTTTCCCCAATAGCATTTTCTGCGTTTTCATAAACGCTTTAGACACTGTCCGTGTATTCTGATATTGGAAAAACATTGCAAAAAAATTTAATTTTGCAGTGTTTTTTTTTTTTTTTCCCCAATAGCATTTTTCTGCGTTTTCATAAACGCTTTAGACACTGTCCGTGTATTCTGATATTGGAAAAACATTGCAAAAAAAATTAATTTTGCAGTGTTTTTTTTTTCCCCAATAGCATTTTCTGCGTTTTCATAAACGCTTTAGACACTGTCCGTGTATTCTGATATTGGAAAAACATTGCAAAAAAATTTTATTTTGCAGTGTTTTTTTTTTTCCAATAGCATTTTTCTGCGTTTTCATAAACGCTTTACATACTGTCCGTGTATTCTGATATTGGAAAAACATTGCAAAAAAATTTAATTTTGCTGTGTTTTTTTTTCCCCAATAGCATTTTCTGCGTTTTCATAAACGCTTTAGATACTGTCCGTGTATTCTGATATTGGAAAAACATTGCAAAAAAATTTTAATTTTGCAGTGTTTTTTTTTCCCCAATAGCATTTTCTGCGTTTTCATAAACGCTTTAGATACTATCCGTGTATTCTGATATTGGAAAAAACATTGCAAAAAAAAAATTTAATTTTGCAGTGTTTTTTTTTCCCAATAGCATTTTCTGCGTTTTCATAAACGCTTTAGACACTGTCCGTGTATTCTGATATGGAAAAACATTGCAAAAAAATTTAATTTTGCTGTGTTTTTTTTTCCCAATAGCATTTTCTGCGTTTTCATAAACGCTTTAGACACTATCCGTGTATTCTGATATTGGAAAAACATTGCAAAAAAATTTAATTTTGCAGTGTTTTTTTTTTTCCCCCAATAGCATTTTCTGCGTTTTCATAAACGCTTTACATACTGTCCGTGTATTCTGATATTGAAAAACATTGCAAAAAAATTTAATTTTGTCAGTGTTTTTTTTTTTTTTTTTTTCCCCAATAGCATTTTCTGCGTTTTCATAAACGCTTTACACTACTGTCCGTGTATTCTGATATTGGAAAAACATTGCAAAAAAAATTAAATTTTGCAGTGTTTTTTTTTCCCCAATAGCATTTTCTGCGTTTTCATAAACGCTTTACATACTATCCGTGTATTCTGATATTGGAAAAACATTGCAAAAAAAATTTAATTTTGCAGTGTTTTTTTTTTTCCCCAATAGCATTTTCTGCGTTTTCATAAACGCTTTAGATACTGTCCGTGTATTCTGATATTGGAAAAACATTGCAAAAAAATTTAATTTTGCAGTGTTTTTTTTTCCCCAATAGCATTTTCTGCGTTTTCATAAACGCTTTACATACTGTCCGTGTATTCTGATATTGGAAAAACATTGCAAAAAAATTTAATTTTGCTGTGTTTTTTTTTTCCCAATACATTTTCTGCGTTTTCATAAACGCTTTACATACTATCCGTGTATTCTGATATTGGAAAAACATTGCAAAAAAATTTAATTTTGCAGTGTTTTTTTTTCCCCACATAGCATTTTCTGCGTTTTCATAAACGCTTTAGACACTATCCGTGTATTCTGATATTGGAAAAACATTGCAAAAAAAATTAATTTTGCAGTGTTTTTTTTTCCCCAATAGCATTTTCTGCGTTTTCATAAACGCTTTAGACACTGTCCGTGTATTCTGATATTGGAAAAAAAACATTGCAAAAAAATTTAATTTTGCAGTGTTTTTTTTCCCCAATAGCATTTTCTGCGTTTTCATAAACGCTTTAGACACTGTCCGTGTATTCTGATATTGGAAAAACATTGCAAAAAAATTAATTTTGCTGTGTTTTTTTTTTTTTTGTTTTCCAATAGCATTTTCTGCGTTTTCATAAACGCTTTACATACTTCCGTGTATTCTGATATTGGAAAAAACATTGCAAAATAAATTTAATTTTGCAGTGTTTTTTTTTCCCAATAGCATTTTCTGCGTTTTCATAAACGCTTTACATACTGTCCGTGTATTCTGATATTGGAAAAACATTGCAAAAAAAATTTAATTTTGCTGTGTTTTTTTTTCCCCAATAGCATTTTCTGCGTATTCATAAACGCTTTCCATACTGTCCGTGTATTCTGATATTGAAAAAACATTGCAAAAAAATTTAATTTTGCAGTGTTTTTTTTTTTTCCCCAATAGCATTTTCTGCGTTTTCATAAACGCTTTACATACTGTCCGTGTATTCTGATATTGGAAAAACATTGCAAAAAAATTTTAATTTTGCAGTGTTTTTTTTTCCCAATAGCATTTTCTGCGTTTTCATAAACGCTTTAGATACTGTCCGTGTATTCTGATATTGGAAAAACATTGCAAAAAAATTTAATTTTGCAGTGTTTTTTTTTCCCCAATAGCATTTTCTGCGTTTTTCATAAACGCTTTAGACACTGTCCGTGTATTCTGATATTGGAAAAACATTGCAAAAAAAATTTAATTTTGCAGTGTTTTTTTTTTCCCCAATAGCATTTTCTGCGTTTTCATAAACGCTTTACATACTGTCCGTGTATTCTGATATTGGAAAAACATTGCAAAAAAATTTAATTTTGCTGTGTTTTTTTTTTCCCCAATAGCATTTTCTGCGTTTTCATAAACGCTTTACATACTGTCCATGTATTCTGATATTGGAAAAACATTGCAAAAAAATTTAATTTTGCTGTGTTTTTTTTTCCCAATAGCATTTTCTGCGTATTCATAAACGCTTTTGACACTATCCGTGTATTCTGATATTGGAAAAACATTGCAAAAAAAATTTAATTTTGCAGTGTTTTTTTTTTTTCCCCAATAGCATTTTCTGCGTTTTCATAAACGCTTTAGACACTATCCGTGTATTCTGATATTGGAAAAACATTGCAAAAAAATTAATTTTGCAGTGTTTTTTTTTCCCCAATAGCATTTTCTGCGTTTTCATAAACGCTTTACATACTATCCGTGTATTCTGATATTGGAAAAACATTGCAAAAAAAAATTTAATTTTGCAGTGTGTTTTTTTTTCCCAATAGCATTTTTCTGCGTTTTCATAAACGCTTTAGACACTGTCCGTGTATTCTGATATTGGAAAAACATTGCAAAAAAATTTAATTTTGCAGTGTTTTTTTTTCCCAATAGCATTTTCTGCGTTTTCATAAAAACGCTTTAGACACTATCCGTGTATTCTGATATTGGAAAAACATTGCAAAAAAATTTAATTTTGCAGTGTTTTTTTTTCCCAATAGCATTTTCTGCGTTTTCATAAACGCTTTGACACTATCCGTGTATTCTGATATTGGAAAAACATTGCAAAAAAATTTAATTTTGCAGTGTTTTTTTTTTTTTCCCCAATAGCATTTTCTGCGTTTTCATAAACGCTTTACATACTGTCCGTGTATTCTGATATTGGAAAAACATTGCAAAAAAATTTAATTTGCAGTGTTTTTTTTTCCCCAATAGCATTTTCTGCGTTTTCATAAACGCTTTAGACACTGTCCGTGTATTCTGATATTGGAAAAACATTGCAAAAAAATTTAATTTTGCAGTGTTTTTTTTTTCCCCAATAGCATTTTCTGCGTTTTCATAAACGCTTTAGACACTGTCCGTGTATTCTGATATTGGAAAAACATTGCAAAAAAAATTAATTTTGCAGTGTTTTTCTTCTTCCCAATAGCATTTTCTGCGTTTTCATAAACACTTTAGACACTATCCGTGTATTCTGATATTGGAAAACATTGCAAAAAAAATTTAATTTTGCAGTGTTTTTTTTTCCCAATAGCATTTTCTGCGTTTTCATAAACACTTTAGATACTATCCGTGTATTCTGATATTGGAAAAACATTGCAAAAAAATTTAATTTGTGCAGTGTTTTTTTTTCCCAATAGCATTTTCTGCGTTTTCATAAACGCTTTAGATACTGTCCGTGTATTCTGATATTGGAAAAACATTGCAAAAAAATTTAATTTTGCAGTGTTTTTTTTTTCCCAATAGCATTTTCTGCGTTTTCATACACGCTTTAGACACTGTCCGTGTATTCTGATATTGAAAAAACATTGCAAAAAAATTTAATTTTGCAGTGTTTTTTTTTCCCAATAGCATTTTCTGCGTTTTCATAAACGCTTTACATACTATCCGTGTATTCTGATATTGGAAAAACATTGCAAAAAAATTTAATTTTGGCAGTGTTTTTTTTTCCCAATAGCATTTTCTGCGTTTTCATAAACGCTTTACATACTGTCCGTGTATTCTGATATTGGAAAAACATTGCAAAAAAATTTAAATTTGCAGTGTTTTTTTTTCCCAATAGCATTTTCTGCGTTTTCATAAACGCTTTAGACACTATCCGTGTATTCTGATATTGGAAAAACATTGCAAAAAAATTTAATTTTGCAGTGTTTTTTTTTGCCCAATAGCATTTTCTGCGTTTTCATAAACGCTGTAGACACTGTCCGTGTATTCTGATATTGGAAAAACATTGCAAAAAAATTTAAATTTGCAGTGTTTTTTTTTCCCAATAGCATTTTCTGCGTTTTCATAAACGCTTTAAGACACTATCCGTGTATTCTGATATTGGAAAAACATTGCAAAAAAATTTAATTTTGCAGTGTTTTTTTTTCCCAATAGCATTTTCTGCGTTTTCATAAACGCTTTAGACACTATCCGTGTATTCTGATATTGGAAAAACATTGCAAAAAATTTTAATTTTGCAGTGTTTTTTTTTCCCAATAGCATTTTCTGCGTTTTCATAAACGCTTTTAGACACTATCCGTGTATTCTGATATTGGAAAAACATTGCAAAAAAAAATTTAATTTTGCTGTGTTTTTTTTTTATCCCAATAGCATTTTCTGCGTTTTCATAAACGCTTTACATACTGTCCGTGTATTCTGATATTGGAAAAACATTGCAAAAAAATTTAATTTTGCAGTGTTTTTTTTTTCCAATAGCATTTTCTGCGTTTTTCATAAACGCTTTAGATACTGTCCGTGTATTCTGATATTGGAAAAACATTGCAAAAAAATTTAATTTTGCAGTGTTTTTTTTCCCAATAGCATTTTCTGCGTTTTCATAAACGCTTTACATACTATCCGTGTATTCTGATATTGGAAAAACATTGCAAAAAAATTTAATTTTGCTGTGTTTTTTTTTCCCAATAGCATTTTCTGCGTTTTCATAAACGCTTTACATACTATCCGTGTATTCTGATATTGGAAAAAAACATTGCAAAAAAATTTAATTTTGCAGTGTTTTTTTTTTTGTTCCAATAGCATTTTCTGCGTTTTCATAAACGCTTTAGACACTATCCGTGTATTCTGATATTGGAAAAACATTGCAAATAATATTAATTTTGCAGTGTTTTTTTTCCCAATAGCATTTTCTGCGTTTTCATAAACGCTTTAGACACTATCCGTGTATTCTGATATTGGAAAAACATTGCAAAAAAAATTTAATTTTGCAGTGTTTTTTTTTTCTTTTCCCCAATAGCATTTTCTGCGTTTTCATAAACGCTTTAGACACTATCCGTTATTCTGATATTGGAAAAACATTGCAAAAAAAATAATTTTGCAGTGTTTTTTTTTTTGCCAATAGCATTTTCTGCGTTTTACATAAACGCTTTAGACACTGTCCGTGTATTCTGATATTGGAAAAACATTGCAAAAAAAAAATTAATTTTGCAGTGTTTTTTTTTCCCAATAGCATTTTCTGCGTTTTCATAAACGCTTTAGATACTATCCGTGTATTCTGATATTGGAAAAAAAACATTGCAAAAAAATTAATTTTGCAGTGTTTTTTTTCTTACCCAATAGCATTTTCTGCGTTTTCATAAACGCTTTAGACACTATCCGTGTATTCTGATATTGGAAAAACATTGCAAAAAAATGTTAATTTTGCAGTGTTTTTTTTCCCCAATAGCATTTTCTGCGTTTTCATAAACGCTTTAGACACTGTCCGTGTATTCTGATATTGGAAAAACATTGCAAAAAAATTTAATTTTGCTGTGTTTTTTTTTTCCCAATAGCATTTTCTGCGTTTTCATTAAACGCTTTAGACACTATCCGTGTATTCTGATATTGGAAAAACATTGCAAAAAAAATTAATTTTGCAGTGTTTTTTTTTCCCAATAGCATTTTCTGCGTTTTCATAATCGCTTTAGACACTATCCGTGTATTCTGATATTGGAAAAACATTGCAAAAAAAAATTTTAATTTTGCAGGTTTTTTTTTTCCCCAATAGCATTTTCTGCGTTTTCATAAACGCTTTAGACACTGTCCGTGTATTCTGATATTGAAAAACATTGCAAAAAAATTTAATTTTGCAGTGTTTTTTTTTTCCCCAATAGCATTTTCTGCGTTTTCATAAACGCTTTACATACTGTCCGTGTATTCTGATATTGGAAAAACATTGCAAAAAAAATTTAATTTTGCAGTGTTTTTTTTTTCCCCAATAGCATTTTCTGCGTTTTCATAAACGCTTTAGACACTATCCGTGTATTCTGATATTGGAAAAACATTGCAAAAAAATTTAATTTTGCAGTGTTTTTTTTTGTTTCCCAATAGCATTTTCTGCGTTTCCATACATACACGCTGTAGACACTATCCGTGTATTCTGATATTGGAAAAACATTGCAAAAAAATTTAATTTTGCAGTGTTTTTTTTATTCCCAATAGCATTTTCTGCGTTTTCATAAACGCTTTAGACACTATCCGTGTATTCTGATATTGGAAAAACATTGCAAAAAAAAATTTTGCAGTGTGTTTTTTTTCCCAATAGCATTTTCTGCGTTTTCATAAACGCTTTAGACACTGTCCGTGTATTCTGATATTGGAAAAAACATTGCAAAAAAATTAATTTTGCTGTGTTTTTTTTTCCCAATAGCATTTTCTGCGTTTTACATAAACGCTTTAGACACTGTCCGTGTATTCTGATATTGGAAAAACATTGCAAAAAAAAAAATTTTGCAGTGTTTTTTTTTTTTTTTTTTCCCCAATAGCATTTCTGCGTTTTCATAAACGCTTTAGATACGATCCGTGTATTCTGATATTGGAAAAACATAGCAAAAAAATTTAATTTTGCAGTGTTTTTTTTTCCCAATAGCATTTTCTGCGTTTTCATAAACGCTTTAGACACTGTCCGTGTATTCTGATATTGGAAAAACATTGCAAAAAAATTTAATTTTGCTGTGTTTTTTTTTCCCCAATAGCATTTTCTGCGTTTTCATTAAACGCTTTAGACACTATCCGTGTATTCTGATATTGGAAAAACATTGCAAAAAAAATTAATTTTGCTGTGTTTTTTTTTCCCAATAGCATTTTCTGCGTGTTCATAAACGCTTTAGATACTGTCCGTGTATTCTGATATTGGAAAAACATTGCAAAAAAATGGAATTTTGCAGTGTTTTTTTTTTCCCAATAGCATTTTCTGCGTTTTCATAAACGCTTTATACCCTATCCGTGTATTCTGATATTGGAAAAACATTGCAAAAAAATTTAATTTTGCAGTGTTTTTTTTTCCCCAATAGCATTTTCTGCGTTTCATAAACGCTTTAGACACTTTCCGTGTATTCTGATATTGGAAAAACATTGCAAAAAAATTTATATTTTGCAGTTTTTTTTGTTTCCCAATAGCATTTTCTGCGGTTTCATAAACGCTTTAGACACTATCCGTGTATTCTGATATTGGAAAAACATTGCAAAAAAATTTAATTTTGCAGTGTTTTTTTTTCCCAATAGCATTTTCTGCGTTTTCATAAACGCTTTACACTACTGTCCGTGTATTCTGATATTGGAAAAACATTGCAAAAAAAATTTAATTTTGCAGTGTTTTTTTTTTTTTTTCCCAATAGCATTTTCTGCGTTTTCATAAACGCTTTAGACACTGTCCGTGTATTCTGATATTGGAAAAACATTGCAAAAAAATTTAATTTTGCTGTGGTTTTTTTTTCCCCAATAGCATTTTCTGCGTGTTCATACATACACGCTGGAGACACTATCCGTGTATTCTGATATTGGAAAAACATTGCAAAAAAATTTAATTTTGCTGTGTTTTTTTTTCCCAATAGCATTTTTCTGCGTTTTCATAAAACGCTTTACATACTGTCCGTGTATTCTGATATTGGAAAAAACATTGCAAAAAAAAAAATTTAATTTTAAAGTTTTTTTTTAATTCCCAATAGCATTTTCTGCGTTTTCATAAACGCTTTACACACTGTCCGTGTATTCTGATATTGGAAAAACATTGCAAAAAAATTTAATTTTTTTGCAGTGTTTTTTTTTCCCAATAGCATTTTCTGCGTTTTCATAAACGCTTTAGACACTATCCGTTTATTCTGATATTGGAAAAACATTGCAAAAAAATTTTAATTTTGCAGTGTTTTTTTCTTCCCAATAGCATTTTATGCGTTTTCATAAACGCTTTAGACACTATCCGTTGTTTCTGATATTGGAAAAACATTCAAAAAATTTTAATTTTGCAGTGTTTTTTTTTTCCAATAGCATTTTCTGCGTTTTCATAAACGCTTTACACACTGTCCGTGTATTCTGATATTGGAAAAACATTGCAAAAAAAATTTAATTTTGCTGTGTTTTTCTTTTCCCAATAGCATTTTCTGCGTTTTCATAAACGCTTTAGTCACTATCCGTGTATTCTGATATTGGAAACATTGCAAAAAAAATTTAATTTTGCAGTGTTTTTTTTCCCCCAAAGCATTTTCTGCGTTTTCATAAACGCTTTAGATACTGTCCGTGTATTCTGATATTGGAAAAACATTGCAAAAAAAATTTAATTTTTGCAGTATTTTTTTTTCCCAATAGCATTTTCTGCGTTTTTCATAAACGCTTTAGATACTGTCCGTGTATTCTGATATTGGAAAAACATTGCAAAAAAATTTAATTTTGCTGTGTTTTTTTTTCCCAATAGCATTTTCTGCGTTTCATAAACGCTTTAGACACTGTCCGTGTATTCTGATATTGGAAAACATTGCAAAAAAATTTAAATTTTGCAGTGTGTTTTTTTTTTTTCCCATTGTTTTTTTTTCATAAACGCTTTAGCACTATACGTGTATTCTGATATTGGAAAAACATTTCAAAAAAATGTAATTTTGCTGTGTTTTTTTTTCCCAATAGCCTTTTCTGCGTTTTCATAAACGCTTTAGACACTATCCGTGTATTCTGATATTGAAAAAACATTGCACAAAAATTTTATTTTGCTGTGTTTTTTTTTCCCAATAGCATTTTCTGCGTTTTCATAAACGCTTTAGATACTGTCCGTGTATTCTGATATTGGAAAAACCATTGCAAAAAAAAATTTAATTTTGCAGTGTTTTTTTTTCCCAATAGCATTTTCTGCGTTTTCATAAACGTTTAGACACTATCCGTGTATTCTATATTGGAAAAACATTGCATAAAAAATTTAATTTTGCAGTGTTTTTTTTTCCCAATTGCATTTTCTTCGTTTTCATAAACGCTTTACATACTGTCCATGTATTCTGATATTGGAAACACATTGCAAAAAAATTTAATTTTATCTTTTTTTTTATTCTTTTTTTCTTTTTTTTTGTTTTTTGTTTCCCAATAGCATTTTCTGCGTTTTCCATAAACGCTTTAGACACTAATCCGTGTATTCTGATATTGCAAAAACATTGCAAAAAAATTTAATTTTGCAGTGTTATTTTTTTTTTTTTTTCCTTTTTTGTTTTTATTTTTTTATTTTTCCCCAATAGCATTTTCTGCGTTTTCATAAACGCTTTTGACACTATCCGTGTATTCAGATATTGGAAAAACATTGCAATAAAAAATTAATTTTGGCTGTGTTTTTTTTTTCCCACTAGCTTTTTCTGCGTTTTCATAAACCCTTTAGACACTATCCGTGTATTCTGATATTGGAAAAAAACATTGCAAAAAAATTCAATTTTGCTGTTTTTTTTGTTTTTTCCCAATAGCATTTTCTGCGTATTCATAAACGCTTTACATACTATCCGTTTATTCTGATATTGGAAAAAAACATTGCAAAAAAATTTAATTTGTGCTGTGTTTTTTTGTTTCCCAATAGCATTTTCTGCGTTTTACATAAACGCTTTAGACACAATCCGTGTATTCTGAAATTGGAAAAACATTGCAAAAAAATTTAATTTGGCAGTGTTTTTTCTCTTCCCAATAGCATTTTCTGCGTTTTCATAAACGCTTTACATACTACCCGTGTATTCTGATATTGGAACAACATTGCAAAAAAAATTAATTTTGCCAGTGTTTTTTTTTATTTTTTTTTTTTCTTTTTCCTTTTTTTTTCCCAATAGCATTTTCTGCGTATTCATAAACGCATTAGACACTATCAGTGTATTCTGATATTGGAAAAACATTGCAAAATAAAAAATTAATTTTGTTTGTGTTTTTTTTTTTCCCAATCGCATTTTCTGCGTTTTCATAAACGCTTTAGACACTATCCGTGTATTCTGATATTGGAAACACATTGCAAAAAAATTTAAATTTTTGCAGTGTTTTTTTTTCCTAATAGCATTTTCTGCGTTTTCATAAACGCTTTAGACACTATCCGAGTATTCTGATATTGGAAACACATTGCAAAAAAATTTTAATTTTGCAGTGTTTTTTTTTCCCCAATAGCATTTTCTGCGTTTTCATAAACGCTTTATACACTATCCGGGTATTCTGATATTGGAAAAACATTGCAAAAAAAAATTAAATTTTGTGTGTTTTTTTTTTCCCAAGAGCATTTTCTGCGTATTCATAAACGCTTTAGACACTATCTGTGTATTCTGATATTGGAAAAAACATTGCAAAAAAATTTTAATTTTGCAGTGTTTTTTTTTCCCAATAGCATTTTCTGCGTTTTCATAAACGCTTTAGACACTGTCCGTGTATTCTGATATTGGAAAAACATTGCAAAAAAATTAAATTTTGCTGTTTTTTTTTTTTCCCAATAGCATTTTATGCGTTTTCATAAACGCTTTAGACACTATCCGTGTATTCTGATATTGGAAATAACATTGCAAAAAAATTAAATTTTGCTGTGTTTTTTTTTTCCCAATAGCATTTTCTGCGTTTTCTTAAACGCTTTAGACACTATCCGTGTATTCTGATATTGGAAAAACATTGCAAATAAAATTTAATTTTGCAGTTTTTTTTCCTAATAGCATTTTCTGCGTATTCATAAACGCTTTAGACACTATCCGTGTATTCTGATATTGGAAAAACATTGCAAAAAAATTAAATTTTGCAGTGTTTTTTTTTTCCCAATAGCATTTTCTGCGTTTTCATAAACGCTTTAGACACTATCCGTGTATTCTGATATTGGAAAAACATTGCAAAAAAATTTAATTTTGCAGTGTTTTTTTTTTTTCTCCAATAGCATTTTCTGCGTTTTCATAAACACTTTAGACACTATCCGTGTATTCTGATATTGGAAAAACATTGCAAAAAAATTAATTTTTTGCTGTGTTTTTTTTTTTTTCCCCCAATAGCATTTCTGCGTTTTCATAAACGCTTTAAGACACTATCCGTGTATTCTGATATTGGAAAAACATTGCAAAAAAATTTAATTTGCAGTGTTTTTTTTTCCCCCAATAGCATTTTCTGCGTTTTCATAAACGCTTTTTAGACACTATCCGTGTATTCTGATATTGGAAAAACTTGCAAAAAAATTTAAATTTGCTGTGTTTTTTTCTTCCCAATAGCATTTTCTGCATTTTCATAAACGCTTTAGACACTATCCGTGTATTCTGATATTGGAAAAACATTGCAAAAAAAATTTAATTTTGCAGTGTTTTTTTTTTCCCCAATAGCATTTTCTGCGTTTTTCATAAACGCTTTAGACACTATCCGTGTATTCTGATATTGGAAAAACATTGCAAAAAAATTTAATTTTGCAGTGTTTTTTTTTCCCAATAGCATTTTCTGCGTTTTCATAAACGCTTTTGACACTATCCGTGTATTCTGATATGGAAAAACATTGCAAAAAAATTTAATATTGCTGTGTTTTTTTTTTCCCAATAGCATTTTCTGCGTTTTCATAAACGCTTATCCGTGTATTCTGATATTGGAAAAACATTGCAAAAAATTTTAATTTTGCTTTGTTTTTTTTTCCCAATAGCATTTTCTGCGTTTTCATCAACGCTTTAGACACTATCCGTGTATTCTGATATTGGAAAAACATTGCAAAAAAATTAAATTTTGCATGTTTTTTTTTTTTTTTTTTTTTTTCCCAATTAGCATTTTCTGCGTTTTCATAAACGCTTTAGACACTATCCGTGTATTCTGATATTGGAAAAACATTGCAAAAAAAATTTAATTTTGCTGTGTTTTTTTTTTTCCCAAATAGCATTTTCTGCGTTTTTCATAAACGCTTTAGACACTATCCGTGTATTCTGATATTGGAAAAACATTGCAAAAGAATTTAATTTTGCAGTGTTTTTTTTTCCCAATAGCATTTTCTGCGTTTTCATAAACGCTTTAGAACACTATCCGTGTATTCTGATATTGGAAAAACATTGCAAAAAAAAATTTATTTTGCTGTGTTTTTTTTTCCCAATAGCATTTTCTGCGTTTTCATAAACGCTTTAGACACTATGCGTGTATTCTGATATTGGAAAAACATTTAAAAAATTTATTTTGCTGCGTTTTTTTTCCCAATAGCATTTTCTGATATTGGAAAAACATTGCAAAAAAAAAATTAATTTTCTGATATTTTTTTATTTGGCATAAAAAATTTAATTTTGCTGTGTTTTTTTTCTTCAATAGCATTTTCTGCGTTTGCATAAACGCTTTAGACACTATCCGTGTATTCTGATATTGGAAAAACATTGCAAAAAAAATTAATTTTGCTGTGTTTTTTTTTACCCAATAGCATTTTCTGCGTTTTCATTAAACGCTTTAGACACTACCCCTGTATTCTGATATTGGAAACACATTGCAAAAAAAAATAATTTTGCTGTGTTTTTTTTTCCCAATAGCAATTTTCTGCGTTTTCATAAACGCTTTAGAACACTATCCGTGTATTCTGATATTGGGAAAAACATTGCAAAAAAATTTAATTTTGCAGTGTTTTTTTTTTTTTTCCAATAGCATTTTTCTGCGTTTTCATAAACGCTTTAGACACTATCCGTGTATTCTGATATTGGAAAAACATTGCAAAAAAATTTAATTTTGCTGTTTTTTTTTTTCCCAATAGCATATTCTGCGTTTTCATAAACGCTTTATACACTATCCGTGTATTCTGATATTGGAAAAAAATTGCAAAAAAATTTAATTTTGCAGTGTTTTTTTTCCCAATTGCATTTTCTGCGTTTTCATAAACGCTTTAGACACTATCCGTGTATTCTGATATTGGAAAAACATTGCAAAAAAATTTAAATTTTGCAGTGTTTTTAATTTCCCAATAGCATTTTCTGCGTTTTCATAAACGCTTTAGACACTATCCGTGTTTTCTGAAATTGGAAAAACATTGCAAAAATATTTTGCTGTGTTTTTTTTTCCCAATAGCTGCATTTTCATAAACGCTTTAGACACTATCCGTGTATTCTTATATTGCAAAAACATTGCAAAAAAATTTAAATTTGCAGTGTTTTTTTTTTCCCAATAGCATTTTTTTCTGCGTTTTCATAAACGCTTAATACACTATCCGTGTATTCTGATATTGGAAAAACATTGCAAAAAATTTAATTTTGCAGTGTTTTTTTTCCCAATAGCATTTTCTTGGTTTTCATAAACGCTTTAGACACTATCCGTGTATTCTTATTGGAAAAACATTGCAAAAAAATTAATTTTTGTTTTTTTTTCCCAATAGCATTTTCTGCGTTTTCATAAACGCTTTAGCCACTATCCGTGTATTCTGATATTGGAAAAACATTGCAAAAAAAATTTAATTTTGCTGTGTTTTTATTTTTCCCAATAGCATTTTCCTGCGTTTTCATAAACGCTTTAGACACTATCCGTGTATTCTGATATTGGAAAAACATTGCAAAAAAAAATTTTAATTTGCAGTGTTTTTTTTTCCCAATAGCATTTTCTGCGTTTTCATAAACGCTTTAGACACTATCCGTGTATTCTGATATTGCAAAAACATTGCAAAAAAAATTTAATATTTGCAGTTTTTTTTTTCTTCCCAATAGCATTTTCTGCGTTTTCATAAACGCTTTAGACACTATCCGTGTATTCTGATATTGGAAAAACATTGCAAAAAAATTTAATTTTGCTGTGTTTTTTTTTCCCAATAGCATTTTCTGCGTTTTCATAAACGCTTTAGACACTATCCGTGTAATCTGATATTGGAAAAACATTGCAAAAAAATATAATATTGCTGTGTTTTTTTTTCCCAATAGCATTTTCTGCGTTTTCATAAATGCTTTATACACTATCTGTGTATTCTGATATTGGTAAAACATTGCAAAAAAAATTAATTTTGCTGTGTTTTTTTTTCCCAATAGCATTTTCTGCGTTTTCATAAACGCTTTAGACACTATCCGTGTATACTGATATTGGAAAAACAATGCAAAAAAATTTAAATTTGCAGTGTTTTTTTTTCCCAATAGCATTTTCTGCATTTTCATAAACGCTTTAGACACTATCGTGTATTCTGATATTGGAAAAACATTGCAAAAAAATTTAATATTGCTGTGTTTTTTTTTTCCCAATAGCATTTTCTGCTTTTTCATAAACGCTTTAGACACTATCCGTGTATTCTGATATTTTGAAAAACATTGCAAAAAAATTTAAATTTGCAGTGTTTTTTTTTCCCCCAATAACATTTTCTGCATTTTCATAAACGCTTTAGACACTATCCGTGTATTCTGATATTGGAAAAACATTGCAAAAAAATTTAATATTGCTGTGTTTTTTTTTCCCAATAGCATTTTCTGCGTTTTCATAAACGCTTTTTACACTATCCGTGTATTCTGATATTGGAAAAACATTGCAAAAAAATTTAATTTTGCTGTGTTTTTTTTCCCAATAGCATTTTCTGCATTTTCATAAACGCTTTAGACACTATCCGTGTATTATGATATTGGAAAAACATTGCAAAAAAATAAAATTTTGCTGTGTTTTTTTTTCCCCAATAGCATTTTCTGCGTTTTCATAAACGCTTTAGACACTATCCGTGTATTCTGATATTGGAAACACATTGCAAAAAAATTAAATTTTGCTGTGTTTTTTTTTCCCAATAGCTTTTTCTGCGTTTTCATAAACGCTTTAGACACTATCCGTGTATTCTGATATTGGAAAAACATTGCAAAAATATTTAATTTTGCTGTGTTTTTTTTTTCCCAATAGCATTTTCTGCGTGTTCATAAAAGCTTTAGACACTAACCGTGTATTCTGATATTGGAAAAACATTGCTAAAAAATTTAATTTTGCTGTGTTTTTTTTTCCCAATAGCATTTTCTGTGTTTTCATAAACGCTTTAGACACTATCCGTGTATTCTGATATTGGAAAAACATTGCAAAAATATTTAATTTTGCAGTGTTTTTTTTTCCCAATAGCATTTTCTGCGTTTTCAGAAACGCTTTAGACACTATCCGTGTATTCTGATATTGGAAAAACATTGCAAACAAATTTAAATTTGCTGTGTTTTTTTTTCCAAATAGCATTTTCTGCGTTTTCATAAATGCTTTAGACACTATCCGTGTATTCTGATATTGGAAAATACATTGCAAAAAAATTTAATATTGCTGTGTTTTTTTTCCCAATAGCATTTTCTGCGTTTTCATAAACGCTTTATACACTATCCGTGTATTCTGATATTGGAAAAACATTGCAAAAAAATTTTATTTTGCTGTGTTTTTTTTTCCCAATAGCATTTTCTGCGTTTTCATTAAACGCTTTAGACACTATCCGTGTATTCTGATATGGAAAAACATTGCAAAAAAATTTAAATTTGCAGTGTTTTTTTTTTCCCAATAGCATTTTCTGCGTTTTCTTAAACGATTTAGACACTATCCGTGTATTCTGATATTGGAAAAACATTGCCAAAAAAATTTAATATTGCTGTGTTTTTTTTTTCCCATTAGCATTTTCTGCGTTTTCAGAAACGCTTTAGACACTATCCGTGTATTCTGATATTGGAAAAACATTGCAAAAAAATTTAAATTTGCAGTGTTTTTTTTTCCCAATAGCATTTTCAGCGTTTTCATAAACGCTTTTGACACTATCCGTGTATTCTGATATTGGGAAAAACATTGCAAAAAAATTTAATTTTGCTCTGTTTTTTTTTCCCAATAGCATTTTCTCCGTTTTCAGAAACGCTTTAGACACTATCTCCGTGTATTCTGATATTGGAAAAACATTGCAAAAAAATTTATTTTTGCTGTGTTTTTTTTTCCCAATAGCATTTTCTGCGTTTTCATAAATGCTTTAGACACTATCCGTGTATTCTGATATGGAAAAACATTGCAAAAAAAATGAATTTTGCTGTGTTTTTTTTTCCCAATAGCATTTTCTGCGTTTTTCATAAACGCTTTAGACACTATCCGTGTATTCTGATATTGGTAAAAACATTGCAAAAAAAATTTAAATTTGCAGTGTTTTTTTTTCCCAATAGCAATTTCTGCATTTTCATAAACGCTTTAGACACTATCCGTGTAATCTGATATTGGAAAAACATTGCAAAAAAATTTAATTTTGCGGTGTTTTTTTTGCCCAATAGCATTTTCTGCATTTTCATAAACGCTTTAGACACTATCCGTGTATTCTGATATTGGAAAAACATTGCAAAAATATTTAATTTTGCTGTGTTTTTTTTTCCCAATAGCATTTTCTGCAGTTTTCATAAACGCTTTAGACCCTATCCGTGTATTCAGATATTGGAAAAACATTGCAATAAAATTTAATATTGCTGTGTTTTTTTTTCCCAATAGCATTTTCTGCGTTTTCATAAACGCTTTAATACACTATCCGTGTATTCTGATATGGGAAAAACATTGCAAAAAAATTTAATATTGCTGTGTTTTTTTTTCCCAATAGCATTATCTGCGTTTTCATAAACGCTTTAGACACTATCCGTGTATTCTGATATTGGAAAAACATTGCAAAAAAAAATTTAAATTTGCAGTGTTTTTTTTTTCCCAATAGCATTTTCTGCATTTTCATAAACGCTTTAGACACTATCGTGTATTCTGATATTGGAAAAACATTGCAAAAAAATTTAATATTGCTGTGTTTTTTTTTTCCCAATAGCATTTCTGCGTTTTCATAAACGTTTAGACACTATCCGTGTATTCTAATATTGGAAAAACATTGCAAAAAAATTTAAATTTGCAGTGTTTTTTTTTCCCAATAGCATTTTCTGCGTTTTCATAAATGCTTTATACACTATCCGTGTATTCTGATAATGGAAAAACATTGCAAAAAAATTTAATATTGCTGTGTTTTTTTTTTCCCAATAGCATTTTCTGCGTTTTCATTAAAATGCTTCATACACTATCTGTGTATTCTGATATTGGAAAAACGTTGCAAAAAAAATTTAATTTTGCTGTGTTTTTTTCCCCCCAATAACATTTTCTGCGTTTTCATAAACGCTTTAGACACTATCCGTGTATTCTGATATTGTAAAAACATTGCAAAAAAATAAAATTTTGCTGTGTTTTTTTTTCCCAATAGCATTTTCTGCATTTTCATAAACGCTTTAGAAACTATCCGTGTATTCTGATATTGGAAAAACATTGCAAAAAAATTAAATTTTGCTGTGTTTTTTTTTCCCAATAGCAATTTCTGCGTTTTCATAAACGCTTTAGACACTATCCGTGTATTCTGATATTGGAAAAACATTGCAAAAAAGTTTAATTTTGCAGTGTTTTTTTATCCCAATAGCATTTTCTGCATTTCATAAACGCTTTAGACACTATCCGTGTATTCTGATATTGGAAAAACATTGCAAAAAAATTTAATATTGCTGTGTTTTTTTTTCCCAATAGCATTTTCTGCGTTTTCATTAAAATGCTTTATACACTATCTGTGTATTCTGATATTGGAAAAACATTGCAAAAAAATTTAATATTGCTGTGTTTTTTTTTCCCAATAGCATTTTCTGCGTTTTCATAAACGCTTTAGACACTATCCGTGTATTCAGATATTGGAAAAACATTGCAAAAAAATAAAAATTTGCTGTGTTTTTTATTTCCCAATAGCATTTTCTGCATTTTCATAAACGCTTTAGACAAAATCCGTGTATTCTGATATTGGAAAAACATTGCAAAAAAATTTAATATTGCTGTGTTTTTTTTTCCCAATAGCTTTTTCTGCGTTTTCATAAACGCTTTATACACTATCCGTGTATTCTGATTTTGGAAAAACATTGCCAAAAAAAATTTAATTTTGCAGTGTTTTTTTTCCCAATAGCATTTTCTGCTTTTTCATAAACGCTTAAGACACTATCCGTGTATTCTGATATTGGAAAAACATTGCAAAAAATTTTTGTTTTTTTTAAATTTTTTTGTGTGTTTTTTTCCCCAATAGCATTTTCTGCATTTTCATAAACGCTTTAGACACTATCCGTGTATTCTAATTATTGGAAAAACATTGCAAAAAAAAGTAAATTTAAAAAAAACAATATTGCAGTGTTTTTTTTTTCCCAATAGCAATTTTCTGCGTTTTCATAAACGCTTTAGACACTATCCGTGTATTCTGATATTGGAAAAACATTGCAATAAATTTTTAATTTTGCTGTGTTTTTTTTTCCCAATAGCATTGTCTGTGTTTTCATAAACGCTTTAGACACTATCCGTGTATTCTGATATTGGAGAAACATTGCAAAAAAATTTAATATTTTGCAGTGTTTTTTTCCCCCAATAGCATTTTCTGCGTTTTCATAAACGCTTTAGACACTATCCGTGTATTCTGATATTGGAAAAACATTGCAAAAAAATTAAATTTTGCTGTGTTTTTTTTTCCCAATAGCATTTTCTGCGTTTTCGTAAACGCTTTAGACACTATCCGTGTATTCTGATATTGGAAAAAACATTGCAAAAAAATTTAATTTTGCAGTGTTTTTTTTCCCAATAGCATTTTCTGCGTTTTCATAAACGCTTTAGACACTATCCGTGTATTCTGATATTGGAAAAACATTGCAAAAAAATTAAATTTTGCTGTGTTTTTTTTTCCCAATAGCATTTTCTGCATTTTCATAAACGCTTTAGACACTATCCGTGTATTCTGATATTGGAAAAACATTGCAAAAAAATTTAAATTTGCAGTGTTTTTTTTTCCCAATAGCATTTTCTGCATTTTCATAAACGCTTTAGACACTATCCGTGTATTCTGATATTGGAAAAACATTGCAAAAAAATTTAATATTGCTGTGTTTTTTTTTCCCAATAGCATTTTCTGCGTTTTCATAAACGCTTTAGACACTATCTGTGTATTCTGATATTGGAAAAACATTGCAAAAAAATTTAATTTTGCTGTGTTTTTTTTTCCCAATAGCATTTTCTGCGTTTTCATAAACGCTTTAGACACTATCCGTGTATTCTGATATTGGAAAAACATTGCAAAAAATTTTAATTTTGCTGTGTTTTTTTTTCCCAATAGCATTTTCTGCGTTTTCATAAACGCTTTAGACACTATCCGTGTATTCTGATATTGGAAAAACATTGCAAAAAATAAAATTTTGCTGTGTTTTTTTTTCCCAATAGCATTTTCTGCGTTTTCATAAAAGCTTTAGACACTATCCGTGTATTCTGATATTGGAAAAACATTGCAAAAAAATTTAATTTTGCTGTGTTTTTTTTTCCCAATAACATTTTCTGCGTTTTCATAAACGCTTTAGACACTATCCGTGTATTCTGATATTGGAAAAACATTGCAAAAAAATTTAATTTTGCTGTGTTTTTTTTTCCCAATAGCATTTTCTGCGTTTTCATAAACGCTTTAGACACTATCCGTGTATTCTGATATTGGAAAAACATTGCAAAAAAATTTAATTTTGCAGTGTTTTTTTTTTTTCCAATAGCATTTTCTGCGTTTTCATAAACGCTTTAGACACTATCCGTGTATTCTGATATTGGAAAAACATTGCAAAAAAATTTAATTTTGCAGTGTTTTTTTTTTCCCCAATAGCATTTTCTGCGTTTTCATAAACGCTTTAGACACTATCCGTGTATTCTGATATTGGAAAAACATTGCAAAAAAATTTAATTTTGCAGTGTTTTTTTTTTTCCCAATAGCATTTTCTGCATTTTCATAAACGCTTTAGACACTATCCGTGTATTCTGATATTGGAAACACATTGCAAAAAAATTTAATTTTGCTGTGTTTTTTTTTCCCAATAGCATTTTCTGCGTTTTCATAAACGCTTTAGACACTATCCGTGTATTCTGATATTGGAAAAACATTGCAAAAAAATTTAATTTTGCTGTGTTTTTTTTCTCCCAATAGCATTTTCTGCGTTTTCATAAACGCTTTAGACACTATCCGTGTATTCTGATATTGGAAAAACATTGCAAAAAAATTTAATTTTGCTGTGTTTTTTTTCCCAATAGCATTTTCTGCGTTTTCATAAACGCTTTAGACACTATCCGTGTATTCTGATATTGGAAAAACATTGCAAAAGAATAAAATTTTGCTGTGTTTTTTTTTTCCCAATAGCATTTTCTGCGTTTTCATAAACGCTTTAGACACTATCCGTGTATTCTGATATTGGAAAAACATTGCAAAAAAATTTAATTTTGCTGTGTTTTTTTTTCCCAATAACATTTTCTGCGTTTTCATAAAAGCTTTAGACACTATCCGTGTATTCTGATATTGGAAAAACATTGCAAAAAAATTTAATTTTGCTGTGTTTTTTTTTCCCAATAGCATTTTCTGCGTTTTCATAAACGCTTTAGACACTATCCGTGTATTCTGATATTGGAAAAACATTGCAAAAAAATTAAATTTTGCAGTGTTTTTTTTCCCAATAGCATTTTCTGCGTTTTCATAAACGCTTTAGACACTATCCGTGTATTCTGATATTGGAAAAACATTGCAAAAAAATTTAATTTTGCTGTGTTTTTTTTTCCCAATAGCATTTTCTGCGTTTTCATAAACGCTTTAGACACTATCCGTGTATTCTGATATTGGAAAAACATTGCAAAAAAATTTAATTTTGCAGTGTTTTTTTTTCCCCAATAGCATTTTCTGCGTTGTCATAAACGCTTTAGACACTATCCGTGTATTCTGATATTGGAAAAACATTGCAAAAAAATTAATTTTGCTGTGTTTTTTTTTCCCCCAATAACATTTTCTGCGTTTTCATAAACGCTTTAGACACTATCCATGTATTCTGATATTGGAAAAACATTGCAAAAAAATTTAATTTTGCAGTGTTTTTTTTTCCCAATAGCATTTTCTGCGTATTCATAAACGCTTTAGACACTATCCGTGTATTCTGATATTGGAAAAACATTGCAAAAAAATTTAATTTTGCTGTGTTTTTTTTTCCCAATAGCATTTTCTGCGTTTTCATAAATGCTTTAGACACTATCCGTGTATTCTGATATTGGAAAAACATTGCAAAAAAAATTAATTTTGCTGTGTTTTTTTTTCCCAATAGCATTTTCTGCGTTTTCATAAACGCTTTAGACACTATCCGTGTATTCTGATATTGGAAAAACATTGCAAAAAAATTTAATTTTGCTGTGTTTTTTTTTCCCAATAGCATTTTCTGCGTGTTCATAAACGCTTTAGACACTATCCGTGTATTCTGATATTGGAAAAACATTGCAAAAAAATTTAATTTTGCTGTGTTTTTTTTTCCCAATAGCATTTTCTGCGTTTTCATAAACGCTTTAGACACTATCCGTGTATTCTGATATTGGAAAAACATTGCAAAAAAAATTAATTTTGCTGTGTTTTTTTTTTTCCCAATAGCATTTTCTGCGTTTTCATAAACGCTTTAGACACTATCCGTGTATTCTGATATTGGAAAAACATTGCAAAAAAATTTAATTTTGCAGTGTTTTTTTTTTCCCCAATAGCATTTTCTGCATTTTCATAAACGCTTTAGACACTATCCGTGTATTCTGATATTGGAAAAACATTGCAAAAAAAATTAATTTTGCTGTGTTTTTTTTTCCCAATAGCATTATCTGCGTTTTCATAAACGCTTTAGACACTATCCGTGTATTCTGATATTGGAAAAACATTGCAAAAAAAATTAATTTTGCTGTGTTTTTTTTTCCCAATAGCATTTTCTGCGTTTTCATTAAAAGGCTTTAGACACTATCCGTGTATTCTGATATTGGAAAAACATTGCAAAAAAATTTAATTTTGCTGTGTTTTTTTTCCCCCAATAACATTTTCTGCGTTTTCATAAACGCTTTAGACACTATCCGTGTATTCTGATATTGGAAAAACATTGCAAAAAAATTTAATTTTGCAGTGTTTTTTTTTTTTTTTTTCCCAATAGCATTTTCTGCGTTTTCATAAACGCTTTAGACACTATCCGTGTATTCTGATATTGGAAAAACCTTGCAAAAAAATTTAATTTTGCAGTGTTTTTTTTTTTTTTTCCCAATAGCATTTTCTGCGTTTTCATAAACGCTTTAGACACTATCCGTGTATTCTGATATTGGAAAAACATTGCAAAAAAATTTAATTTTGCTGTGTTTTTTTTTCTCAATAGCATTTTCTGTGTTTTCATAAACGCTTTAGACACTATCCGTGTATTCTGATATTGGAAAAACATTGCAAAAAAATTTAATTTTGCAGTGTTTTTTTTTTCCCAATAGCATTTTCTGCGTTTTCATAAACGCTTTAGACACTATCCGTGTATTTTGATATTGGAAAAACATTGCAAAAAAATTAAATTTTGCTGTTTTTTTGTTTTTTTTTCCCAATAGCATTTTCTGCATTTTCATAAACGCTTTAGACACTATCCGTGTATTCTGATATTGGAAAAACATTGCAAAAAAATTTAATTTTGCAGTGTTTTTTTTTTTCCCAATAGCATTTTCTGCATTTTCATAAACGCTTTAGACACTATCCGTGTATTCTGATATTGGAAAAACATTGCAAAAAAATTTAATATTGCTGTGTTTTTTTTTTCCCAATAGCATTTTCTGCGTTTTCATTAAAATGCTTTATACACTATCTGTGTATTCTGATATTGGAAAAACATTGCAAAAAAATTTAATTTTGCTGTGTTTTTTTCCTCCCAATAACATTTTCTGCGTTTTCATAAACGCTTTAGACACTATCCGTGTATTCTGTTATTGGAAAAACATTGCAAAAAAATTTAATTTTGCAGTGTTTTTTTTTTCCCAATAGCATTTTCTGCGTTTTCATAAACGCTTTAGACACTATCCGTGTATTCTGATATTGGAAAAACATTGCAAAAGAATAAAATTTTGCTGTGTTTTTTTTTTTTTCCTCCCAATAGCATTTTCTGCGTTTTCATAAACGCTTTAGACACTATCCGTGTATTCTGATATTGGAAAAACATTGCAAAAAATTTAATTTTGCAGTGTTTTTTTTTTTTTTTCCCAATAGCATTTTCTGCGTTTTTATAAACGCTTTAGACACTATCCGTGTATTCTGATATTGGAAAAACATTGCAAAAAAATTTAATTTTGCTGTGTTTTTTTTTTCCCAATAACATTTTCTGCGTTTTCATTAAAAGGCTTTAGACACTATCCGTGTATTCTGATATTGGAAAAACATTGCAAAAAAATTTAAATTTTGCTGTGTTTTTTTTTTTCCCAATAGCATTTTCTGTGTTTTCATAAAAGCTTTAGACACTATCCGTGTATTCTGATATTGGAAAAACATTGCAAAAAAATTTAATTTTGCAGTGTTTTTTTTCCCAATAGCATTTTCTGCGTTTTCATAAACGCTTTAGACACTATCCGTGTATTCTGATATTGGAAAAACATTGCAAAAAAATTAAATTTTGCTGTGTTTTTTTTTCCCAATAGCATTTTCTGCGTTTTCATAAACGCTTTAGACACTATCCGTGTAATTCTGATATTGGAAAAACATTGCAAAAAAATTTAATTTTGCAGTGTTTTTTTTCCCCAATAGCATTTTCTGCATTGTCATAAACGCTTTAGACACTATACGTTTATTCTGATATTGGAAAAACATTGCAAAAAAATTTAATTTTGCTGTGTTTTTTTTCCCCCCAATAACATTTTCTGCGTTTTCATAAACGCTTTAGACACTATCCATGTATTCTGATATTGGAAAAACATTGCAAAAAAATTTAATTTTGCAGTGTTTTTTTTTCCCAATAGCATTTTCTGCGTATTCATAAACGCTTTAGACACTATCCGTGTATTCTGATATTGGAAAAACATTGCAAAAGAATAAAATTTTGCTGTGTTTTTTTTTTTCCCAATAGCATTTTCTGCGTTTTCATAAACGCTTTAGACACTATCCGTGTATTCTGATATTGGAAACACATTGCAAAAAATTTTAATTTTGCAGTGTTTTTTTTTCCTAATAGCATTTTCTGCGTTTTCATAAACGCTTTAGACACTATCCGTGTATTCTGATATTGGAAAAACATTGCAAAAAAATTTAATTTTGCAGTGTTTTTTTTTTTTTCCCAATAGCATTTTCTGCGTTTTTATAAACGCTTTAGACACTATCAGTGTATTCTGATATTGGAAAAACATAGCAAAAAAATTAAATTTTGCTGTGTTTTTTTTTCCCAATAGCATTTTCTGCGTTTTCATTAAAAGGCTTTAGACACTATCCGTGTATTCTGATATTGGAAAAACATTGCAAAAAAATTTAACTTTGCAGTGTTTTTTTTACCAATAGCATTTTCTGCGTTTTCATAAACGCTTTAGACACTATCCGTGTATTCTGATATTGGAAAAACATTGCAAAAAAATTTAACTTTGCAGTGTTTTTTTTACCAATAGCATTTTCTGCGTTTTCATAAACGCTTTAGACACTATCTGTGTATTCTGATATTGGAAAAACATTGCAAAAAAATTAAATTTTGCTGTGTTTTTTTTTTTTTTCCCAATAGCATTTTCTGCGTTTTCATAAACGCTTTAGACACTATCCGTGTATTCTGATATTGGAAAAACATTGCAAAAAAATTTAATTTTGCAGTGTTTTTTTTTTCCCAATAGCATTTTCTGCGTTTTCATAAACGCTTTAGACACTATCCGTGTATTCTGATATTGGAAAAACATTGCAAAAAAATTTAATTTTGCAGTGTTTTTTTTTTCCCAATAGCATTTTCTGCATTTTCATAAACGCTTTAGACACTATCCGTGTATTCTGATATTGGAAAAACATTGCAAAAAAATTAAATTTTGCTGTGTTTTTTTTTTCCCAATAGCATTTTCTGCGTTTTCATAAACGCTTTAAACACTATCCGTGTATTCTGATATTGGAAAAACATTGCAAAAAATTTTAATTTTGCAGTGTTTTTTTTTTTCCCAATAGCATTTTCTGCGTTTTCATAAACGCTTTAGACACTATCTGTGTATTCTGATATTGGAAAAACATTGCAAAAAAATTTAATTTTGCTGTGTTTTTTTTTTTCCCAATAGCATTTTCTGCGTTTTCATTAAAAGGCTTTAGACACTATCCGTGTATTCTGATATTGGAAAAACATTGCAAAAAAATAAAATTTTGCTGTGTTTTTTTTTCTCCCAATAACATTTTCTGCGTTTTCATAAACGCTTTAGACACTATCCGTGTATTCTGATATTGGAAAAACATTGCAAAAAAATTTAATTTTGCAGTGTTTTTTTTCCCAATAGCATTTTCTGCGTTTTCATAAACGCTTTAGACACTATCCGTGTATTCTGATATTGGAAAAACATTGCAAAAAAATTAAATTTTGCTGTGTTTTTTTTTCCCAATAGCATTTTCTGCGTTTTCATAAACGCTTTAGACACTATCCGTGTATTCTGATATTGGAAAAACATTGCAAAAAAAATTAATTTTGCAGTGTTTTTTTTTCCCCAATAGCATTTTCTGCGTTTTCATAAACGCTTTAGACACTATCTGTGTATTCTCATATTGGAAAAACATTGCAAAAAAAATTAATTTTGCAGTGTTTTTTTTCCCAATAGCATTTTCTGCATTTTCATAAACGCTTTAGACACTATCCGTGTATTCTGATATTGGAAAAACATTGCAAAAAAATTTAATTTTGCTGTGTTTTTTTTTTCCCAATAGCATTTTCTGCATTTTCAGTAAAAGGCTTTAGACACTATCTGTGTATTCTGATATTGGAAAAACATTGCAAAAAAATTTAATTTTGCTGTTTTTTTTCCCCCCAATAACATTTTCTGCGTTTTCATAAACGCTTTAGACACTATCCGTGTATTCTGATATTGGAAAAACATTGCAAAAAAATTTAATTTTGCAGTGTTTTTTTTTTTTTTCCCAATAGCATTTTCTGCGTTTTCATAAATGCTTTAGACACTATCCGTGTATTGTGATATTGGAAAAACATTGCAAAAGAATAAAATTTTGCTGTGTTTTTTTTTTCCCAATAGCATTTTCTGCATTTTCATAAACGCTTTAGACACTATCCGTGTATTCTGATATTGGAAACACATTGCAAAAAAATTTAATTTTGCAGTTTTTTTTTCCTAATAGCATTTTCTGCGTTTTCATAAACGCTTTAGACACTATCCGTGTATTCTGATATTGGAAAAACATTGCAAAAAAATTTAATTTTGCAGTGTTTTTTTTTTCCCAATAGCATTTTCTGCGTTTTTATAAACGCTTTAGACACTATCCGTGTATTCTGATATTGGAAAAACATTGCAAAAAAATTTAATTTTGCTGTGTTTTTTTTTCCCAATAGCATTTTCTGCGTTTTCATTAAAAGGCTTTAGACACTATCCGTGTATTCTGATATTGGAAAAATATTGCAAAAAAATTAAATTTTGCTGTGTTTTTTTTTCCCAATAGCATTTTCTGCGTTTTCATAAACGCTTTAGACACTATCCGTGTATTCTGATATTGGAAAAACATTGCAAAAAAATTTAATTTTGCAGTGTTTTTTTTTTTCCCAATAGCATTTTCTGCGTTTTCATAAACGCTTTAGACACTATCCATGTATTCTGATATTGGAAAAACATTGCAAAAAAATTTAATTTTGCAGTGTTTTTTTTTTTTTCCCAATAGCATTTTCTGCATTTTCATAAACGCTTTAGACACAATCCGTGTATTCTAATATTGGAAAAACATTGCAAAAAAATTTAATTTTGCAGTGTTTTTTTTTTTCCCAATAGCATTTTCTGCGTTTTCATAAACGCTTTAGACACTATCCGTGTATTCTGGTATTGGAAACACATTGCAAAAAAAATTAATTTTGCAGTTTTTTTTTCCTAATAGCATTTTCTGCGTTTTCATAAACGCTTTAGACACTATCCGTGTATTCTGATATTGGAAAAACATTGCAAAAAAAATTAATTTTGCAGTGTTTTTTTTTCCCAATAGAATTTTCTGCGTTTTTATAAACGCTTTAGACACTATCCGTGTATTCTGATATTGGAAAAACATTGCAAAAAAATTTAATTTTGCTGTGTTTTTTTTTCCCCAATAGCATTTTCTGCGTTTTCATTAAAAGGCTTTAGACACTATCCGTGTATTCTGATATTGGAAAAACATTGCAAAAAAATTTAATTTTGCTGTGTTTTTTTCCCCCAATAACATTTTCTGCGTTTTTTTTTTTTATTTTTTTATTTTTTTATTTTTGACTCAATAGATTTTTATTGAAAATTTTCAAGCAATACAGGAAAATATGCAATGTGATAGTACATCAAAGATTTGCAACTCAGTTTAGTAACAGTGATGGGGAGAGAGGGGAAGAAAAAATAAAAAAGAAAAAGAAAAACAGAATATGGGGAGAGGGGGGGGACGTCAGAGTATGCGGTACATAACAAACATAGCAAACATAGTATGCAATTTACTAAGCTATAATTTAAACCTGTGGGTTTTGAAGGAACCATTGCGTGGGTACCAGATATACGTTAGTAGATGCATTTTCTAGGTATCTCTTCCACTCGAGCACCCCTGGTAGGGTTCTGGTCTGTGCCCGAGTGGAAGTGTCCCCTACTAGAGGCTAGGATCCCCTTCAGTCAAAGTGGTCTGTGAAATTTGAGGTTTTAGTCCAGTCCGTCCACGGGCTCCAGGTTTGGGAGGCAGATTTCCGCCCTCCTCTGAGTGTCAGTGCAGTTTCGTAGTCAAAGTGGGTTTGTACTGTGTGTAGTACCTCCTTAACGGTGGGTGTTTCTGTATTTTTCCACTTTCTGGCAATGTTAAGTCTAGCTGCTAGCAGGATGTGGGTCGCAATAGGTTTCATGTGGGTAGGGTACCGGTCGATATCTAAGGATAAGAGAGCCAGTGAGGGGTTACCAGGGAGGGGGACGTTAGTGACTTCCTTCAGGATGCGGAATATTTGTTCCCAGTATGATCTGAGTTTGGGGCAGTTCCAAAAGATATGTAAAAGATCACCTTTATAGCCACATTTCCTCCAGCAGTTGGGTTCTGTATTCTTGTCAAATTTGGATATTCTGTCGGGTGTTAGGTACCATCGATATGTGAGTTTATATGCCAATTCCCACAGGGAGGAACAACAGGTGGCTTTGTAGATGGATTTGCAGGCTGTCTCCCATTTGTCTGTTGAGTAAGTGTGTTTCAAGTCAGCTTCCCATTTGAGTAGTGGGGGTGTTTTGGCGAATGAATTTTTGTGATTCAGTAGATTATAGAATAGTGAGATGCCCTTACGGTGAGGTACTGGAGCTTTATAGAAGATCCATGCCTCTTGGGGGATTGGACAAGACCGGAACTTCAGGAACTCTATACAATGGCGAGTTCGGAGGTAGAGGAATATGTCAGAGTTAGGTAATTTAAATTCGGCTTGGAGTTCTGGAAAGGTTTTAATCTTGCTGCCATTGGTTAGGTCGGTAATCAGGGTGATTCCGTGACTCTTCCAGGACCTAAAGGAAGTATAGTCCATCAGGTATTGGAGGGAGTCTATTGGGATCTGTAGTGTGGCTGGTATCGAGTGCTCAAACGAGGATTGTGTAATTTTGGACCAGGCCTTATATGTCGCTACTAATGTGGGAGAGATGTGGGGTGGGATCTTCGCGCCTAACGAAACGGCATGTAGCCAGGCTGGTAGGTTTCCCGCCTGTACCGCTGCAGCTTCGATCTTTCCCCAGATCGTGGGGAGAGGGGGAGGGAGGAACCATTCTTTGGTCTGTGATAGTATGGAGGATATGTAGTAATCTTGGAAGTCTACATATCCTACGCCGCCTGCGCGCCTATGTTTAGTTAATTGGAGGTGTTTGCACCGAGATTTTTTCCCCAGCCAAATGTATGCAGACAATATCGATTGTAATGTTTTAAAAAAATGCAACGGTAGAGGGATGGGTATGGTGCGGAAAAAGTAAAGTATTTGTGGCAAGTGAAACATCTTGAATGCTGCTAGGCGTCCCAACCACGAAAATTCTACAGTCGCAAGTTTGGTCAATTGGTTTTTGAGTTTGAGCTTCAGTGGTAGGTAATTAGCAGAAAACAGTTCTTTCGTTGTTCTTGTTAGTTGAATACCTAAGTATGTAATGCTATTAGTTGCCCATGCGTAGGGAAAGTTTTGTTTGAGACGGGTGCGGGTTCTGTCGTGTACATTCATGTCTAGGATATTTGATTTAGCTTCATTTACCTTATAGTAAGATATGTCGCTGAAACAGGCGAGAGTTTGCTGGATTTCAGGCAGGGACCGTTCCGGATGGGTGATCATAAGGATTACGTCGTCCGCGAAGAGGCTAATTTTATGTTCCATACTCCCTATTGAGATTCCGGAGATCAGTGTATTGGATCTAATGGATGCGGCCAGGGGTTCCATAATAAGATTGAAGATGAGCGGTGATAGGGGGCAGCCCTGTCTAGTACCGTTGGATATAAGAAATGGGGTGGAGAGCGTGTCTGCGGAGTATACTTGGGCGGAAGGGTTGGAGTATAAGGCCATTATTGCATTATGGATTGGTCCTATGATGCCGAATTTGTGCAGGACTGCAGATAGGTATCCCCAATGGACCCTATCGAATGCCTTTTCGGCGTCTAGGGAGAGGAGGAGGGATGGAGTTTTGGATAGATCTAGGTGGTGGATGACATTGATCATGCGTCTAGTGGCGTCTGAAGCTTGGCGACCCTTAGTGAAACCCGATTGGTCCTGGGAGATAAGGGAGGGTAGGATATTTTCGAGTCTATGAGCAATAATTCGTGCGTAGATTTTGATGTCGGTGTTGAGGAGTGAAATTGGGCGGAAGTTCTTGGGGGATGAAGGTTCCTTACCAGGTTTTGGCAAGGTAACGATCATGGCTTTAAGCATTTCCTTCGGGAACGAAGCGGATGATGTTGCCGAGTTAAATACTTGGCAGAGGGAGGGGGCTAGCAAGTTTTGGAACTTTTTATAATATTCCCCCGTGAAGCCATCAGGGCCCGGGGATTTGGAGTTGGGTAGTTTGCTTATCACAGTATTGATTTCAGCTATAGTGAAAGGATCATTGAGGGAGGTGAGTTGTTCCTGTGAGAGGGACGGGAGGTTCTGTTGTTTCAGGAAGGACTGTATTGCCTCACTGGAGGGTTGTGTGGTATTCGGGTCGTTTTTGAGATTGTATAAGTCATTGTAGTATGTACTGAACGCGTCGGCTATCTGCTGTGGTTTGAGGAGTTTGTCATTAGAGTGGGGGTGATGAATGTAAGGGATTTTGGTTTTGGATCTAAAACCCTTGATTCTTAAGGACATGGCTTTACCGGCTTTATTTCCCGTGGTGTAAGAGTTAGCCTTAAGTATCTTATATGATTTTTCGAATTTTTCAAGTAGAAGAGACCTTAATTCGTGGCGGAGGGTGAATATTTTTGCCTGTAGGGCAGGGGAAGGGTGAGTCTTGTTCAGAGATTCGGTCGTGTCTAGGTCGTTTGTCAAGTCGTCAAGTTTCTGGGAACGTTTTTTCTTAGCTCTGGCTCCCATTTGCAGGAAAATGCCTCGTAGTACCGCCTTGTGGGCGTTCCACACCACCAGCGGGTCAGATACTGAGTTCTGGTTAATAGAGAAGAATTCTTCTAATTTTTGTTTGATGGGGGTTTGGTAGCATGGGGTGTTGAGGAGATGGTTATTCACCCTCCATATATACGTGGCCGTTTGGGGTAATTCCCCAGAGATAGTGATGCTGACGGGGGCATGATCTGACCAGGTGGTGGTGTGGATGGTAGATTGCGAAATAGAATGCAGTAATCGTCTCTCAGTTAAGAAGAGATCTATTCGTGAGTAGGTGTTGTGACGCGGCGAGAGAAAGGTAAAGTCCCTCTCGCTCGCATGACAACACCTCCATACATCATACAATTCGTTATCAGTAATAAATTTGTCCAGAGGGGACACATGACGTCTAGCAATAGCAGTGGAATCAAGAGAGCTGTTTGGTACCAAATTAAAATCCCCGCACAGTAGCAAATGGCCCTTCTGCAGTTTGCGTGCCACACGGAGCGTTTTTCTGAGAAAGGTCATTTGGCCCATGTTGGGAGCGTATATGGAAATCAGAGTATACTGCACGTTGTTAATGGAACACATCAGTATAATGTAGCGACCCTCTGGGTCAAGAACGCTGTGGTGTAGTTGAAAGGCCACCGTGTCTTTGATAGCAATCATCACTCCCCGTTGTTTTTTGTGGTATGAGGAATGAAAAATATGCGGGAAGTTCCTATTCGTACATTTGGGAGTTGCGTCAGCAGCGAAGTGGGTTTCCTGTACGCAGACAACATCGCATGCTTGAGAAAGTGCTGTCTTCCAGAGGGAAGCCCGCTTAGCCGGGTGATTGAGTCCCTTTGCATTGATAGAAAGGATTGTGACCCCCATGGTGGATGTAGGATTAGGATATGTATGTGCAAAGGTCACTCGATGACTTGAGATCAGAGCGATGTGGGATGAGAAGGTCGGTGGATGTTGTGGAAGGAAGCCGTCGGACGAGGAACAGTTGAGAGGATGTGTTGCAGATTCAAAAAAAACCTGATGATGCTGGACGAGAAGGTTGGTGCTGGAGATAAAGATTTCAGCCCGGATGGGGCGACAGGGGTCCGCTAGGATAAAGTACAGGTTAGTGCAATAACAACAAATATTGAGCTTTAACGCCTTAACGGTTTGTCCGCTGTCGTGGGGTGGAGACGGATGGTCTCAGGAGGGGAAGAAAAAAAAACACAAAAGGGGGAGAGAGGGTGAAAAAGATGGAAACGAAAACTTGAGGTCAGTAACAAACAACTGACAGCCAGGTGGTTCAGTAAGGTGTTACCCAACTGAATGGCTGACCAAAGTGTGGGGAAAGTTCAGCAAGCAGGTGGTGGTGGCCAGGCCCAGACCGGTCCGGGTTGGAAGTCTACCGTAGCATTTGGACAGATGATTCAGTGCATTCTGTGTTTAGGTTTGACTCGATCAGACCCAAAGGAGAAGGGATTCGGCTTGTCGTGAGATTGTTGTAGGTTGTGGGGGAGATCAGGGATGATTCCCCAGGAGTGGAGTAGCTTCATTCCTCCTTCCAGAGTGGAGATGGTATGAGGGATACCATTATGGGTAACCAGGATCGTAGCAGGATGGCGCCACTTGTATATCAATTTGTGGTTGTTGAGAGCCTTGGTGACCGTTTTAAGTTGTCTCCTCATTTGGAGAGTGTATTGGGATAGGTCAGCATACAATTGAATGTCCGAGTAGGGTGGGGGTAGTGGTGACAGTTCCCTGGCTTTATGTAGAATTTGTTCCTTGGCCTGGTAAAAATGGACCCGCAGGAGCACATCCCTGGGTATGTCCGCCTCAAGATGGCGGGGCTTAGGCAGGCGGTGAATCCTGTCGATAGTTAGCTGGATTGGAGACAGGTCAGGGAGCATGCTGGAGAACATAGTGCTGGCATATGTATGCAATTCTTTGGGTTGGACAGACTCAGGGATGCCTCTAATTTTTATATTATTGCGTCTGGAGCGGTCCTCGAGGTCCGCGAGCTTTGCTTTGACCCAAAGGGAGTCCTCTTTCTGTTCAGTGTATGCGTCCACGAGTTCATTAATGGTGTCTGTACAGTCCTCCATTTTATGTTCCATAGCTACCACCCTATTGTCAACATGCTTCAGCTCCAGGGAGAATTGATTAATCAAGGTGGAGAAGTTAGACATGAGGGAAGATTGCAGGGACAGTAGCATATCTTTCATAGTAGTGTCTAACACTGGCTGGCCTGTTGTGGGGAATTGAGCTATGGATGACTGGAGAGATGTGATGGTGGTCATATCAGGGATGGCTGTACTCACTGTGCCTGAGGCCTGCTGCCGCATATCAAGCTTCATCCTGGATTTCGCCGGGCTGTGGACATCAGGGGTAGTTGGAGACAGGCTAGGTGATGTTGATGTGTCCATTCCCGGGTGTATTGGCTGTGGATGCCGACCGTGTCTGGCTGAGGGTTCCAGGGCCTGAGGCGCGGTATCTCCGTCGGCGCCATCTTGGATTGTGCTGTGAGGGCGGCGCGGCTGGAAAGAGAAGGATTCCAGCCGCTTCGGTCCGGTCTCCTGGTTCCGCTTGCGGGACATCTTCGTCTGCGGGCTTCCAGGGATCACTTGTGTGGGTGGGGAGCCGGGTGTCGATGCTGTGAGGTCCGTTCGTCGCTTTCCCGGCCGGTCTGGATGGCGGAGCTCACCGTTCAAGCGTCCATTCGTGTCCGCGCGCAAGCCACGCCCCCTCCATTTTCTGCGTTTTCATAAACGCTTTAGACACTATCCGTGTATTCTGATATTGGAAAAACATTGCAAAAAAATTTAATTTTGCAGTGTTTTTTTTTCCCAATAGCATTTTCTGCGTTTTCATAAACGCTTTAGACACTATCCGTGTATTCTGATATTGGAAAAACATTGCAAAAAAATTTAACTTTGCAGTGTTTTTTTTACCAATAGCATTTTCTGCATTTTCATAAACGCTTTAGACACTATCCGTGTATTCTGATATTGGAAAAACATTGCAAAAAAATTAAATTTTGCTGTGTTTTTTTTTCCCAATAGCATTTTCTGCGTTTTCATAAACGCTTTAGACACTATCCGTGTATTCTGATATTGGAAAAACATTGCAAAAAAATTTAATTTTGCAGTGTTTTTTTTTTTTCCCAATAGCATTTTCTGCGTTTTCATAAACGCTTTAGACACTATCCGTGTATTCTGATATTGGAAAAACTTTGCAAAAAAATTTAATTTTGCTGTGTTTTTTTTTTTTCCCAATAGCATTTTCTGCGTTTTCATAAACGCTTTAGACACTATCCGTGTATTCTCCTATTGGAAAAACATTGCAAAAAAAATTAATTTTGCAGTGTTTTTTTTCCCAATAGCATTTTCTGCATTTTCATAAACGCTTTAGACACTATCCGTGTATTCTGATATTGGAAAAACATTGCAAAAAAATTTAATTTTGCAGTGTTTTTTTTCCCCAATAGCATTTTCTGCGTTTTCATAAACGCTTTAGACACTATCCGTGTATTCTGATATTGGAAAAACATTGCAAAAGAATAAAATTTTGCTGTGTTTTTTTTTTCCCAATAGCATTTTCTGCGTTTTCATAAACGCTTTAGACACTATCCGTGTATTCTGATATTGGAAACACATTGCAAAAAAATTAAATTTTGCAGTTTTTTTTTCCTAATAGCATTTTCTGCGTTTTCATAAACGCTTTAGACACTATCCGTGTATTCTGATATTGGAAAAACATTGCAAAAAAATTTAATTTTGCAGTTTTTTCTTTTCCCAATAGCATTTTCTGCGTTTTTTATAAACGCTTTAGACACTATCCGTGTATTCTGATATTGGAAAAACATTGCAAAAAAATTTAATTTTGCTGTGTTTTTTTTTTTTTCCCAATAGCATTTTCTGCGTTTTCATTAAAAGGCTTTAGACACTATCCGTGTATTCTGATATTGGAAAAACATTGCAAAAAAATTTAATTTTGCAGTGTTTTTTTTACCAATAGCATTTTCTGCGTTTTCATAAATGCTTTAGACACTATCCGTGTATTCTGATATTGGAAAAATATTGCAAAAAAATTAAATTTTGCTGTGTTTTTTTTTCCCAATAGCATTTTCTGCGTTTTCATAAACGCTTTAGACACTATCCGTGTATTCTGATATTGGAAAAACATTGCAAAAAAATTTAATTTTGCAGTGTTTTTTTTTTCCAATAGCATTTTCTGCGTTTTCATAAACGCTTTAGACACTATCCGTGTATTCTGATATTGGAAAAACATTGCAAAAGAATAAAATTTTGCTGTGTTTTTTTTTCCCAATAGCATTTTCTGCGTTTTCATAAACGCTTTAGACACTATCCGTGTATTCTGATATTGGAAAAACATTGCAAAAAAATTTAATTTTGCAGTGTTTTTTTTTTTTCCCAATAGCATTTTCTGCGTTTTCATAAACGCTTTAGACACTATCCGTGTATTCTGATATTGGAAAGACATTGCAAAAAAATTTAATTTTGCAGTGTTTTTTTTTTCCCAATAGCATTTTCTGCGTTTTTATAAACGCTTTAGACACTATCCGTGTATTCTGATATTGGAAAAACATTGCAAAAAAATTTAATTTTGCTGTGTTTTTTTTTTTTCCCAATAGCATTTTCTGCGTTTTCATTAAAAGGCTTTAGACACTATCCGTGTATTCTGATATTGGAAAAACATTGCAAAAAAAATTATTTTTGCTGTGTTTTTTTTCCCCCAATAACATTTTCTGCGTTTTCATAAACGCTTTAGACACTATCCGTGTATTCTGATATTGGAAAAACATTACAAAAAAATTTAATTTTCCAGTGTTTTTTTTTTCCCCAATAGCATTTTCTGCGTTTTCATAAACGCTTTAGACACTATCCGTGTATTCTGATATTGGAAAAACATTGCAAAAGAATAAAATTTTGCTGTGTTTTTTTTTTTCCCAATAGCATTTTCTGCGTTTTCATAAACGCTTTAGACACTATCCGTGTATTCTGATATTGGAAACACATTGCAAAAAAATTTAATTTTGCAGTTTTTTTTTCCTAATAGCATTTTCTGCGTTTTCATAAACGCTTTAGACACTATCCGTGTATTCTGATATTGGAAAAACATTGCAAAAAAATTTAATTTTGCAGTGTTTTTTTTTTTCCCAATAGCATTTTCTGCGTTTTTATAAACGCTTTAGACACTATCCGTGTATTCTGATATTGGAAAAACATTGCAAAAAAATTTAATTTTTGCTGTGTTTTTTTTTTTTTTCCCAATAGCATTTTCTGCGTTTTCATTAAAAGGCTTTAGACACTATCCGTGTATTCTGATATTGGAAAAACATTGCAAAAAAATTTAATTTTGCAGTGTTTTTTTTACCAATAGCATTTTCTGCGTTTTCATAAACGCTTTAGACACTATCCGTGTATTCTGATATTGGAAAAACATTGCAAAAAAATTAAATTTTGCTGTTTTTTTTTTTTCCCAATAGCATTTTCTGCGTTTTCATAAACGCTTTAGACACTATCCGTGTATTCTGATATTGGAAAAACATTACAAAAAAATTAAATTTTGCTGTGTTTTTTTTCCCAATAGCATTTTCTGCGTTTTCATAAACGCTTTAGACACTATCCGTGTATTCTGATATTGGAAACACATTGCAAAAAAATTTAATTTTGCAGTTTTCTTTTCCCAATAGCATTTTCTGCGTTTTCATAAACGCTTTAAACACTATCCGTGTATTCTGATATTGGAAAAACATTGCAAAAAATTTTAATTTTGCAGTGTTTTTTTTTCCCAATAGCATTTTCTGCTTTTTCATAAACGCTTTAGACACTATCTGTGTATTCTGATATTGGAAAAACATTGCAAAAAATTTTAATTTTGCTGTGTTTTTTTTTTTCCCAATAGCATTTTCTGCGTTTTCATTAAAAGGCTTTAGACACTATCCGTGTATTCTGATATTGGAAAAACATTGCAAAAAAATTTAATTTTGCTGTGTTTTTTTTTTCCCAATAGCATTTTCTGCGTTTTCATAAACGCTTTAGACACTATCCGTGTATTCTGATATTGGAAAAACATTGCAAAAAAATGTAATTTTGCAGTGTTTTTTTTTCCCCAATAGCATTTTCTGCGTTTTCATAAACGCTTTAGACACTATCCGTGTATTCTGATATTGGAAAAACATTGCAAAAAAATTAAATTTTGCAGTGTTTTTTTTCCCAATAGCATTTTCTGCGTTTTCATAAACGCTTTAGACACTATCCGTGTATTCTGATATTGGAAAAACATTGCAAAAAAATTTAATTTTGCAATGTTTTTTTTTTTCCCAATAGCATTTTCTGCGTTTTCATAAACGCTTTAGACACTATCCGTGTATTCTGATATTGTAAAAACATTGCAAAAAAATTTAATTTTGCAGTGTTTTTTTTTTTTTTTTCCCAATAGCATTTTCTGCGTTTTCATAAACGCTTTAGACACTATCCGTGTATTCTGATATTGGAAAAACATTGCAAAAAAAATTTAATTTTGCAGTGTTTTTTTTTTCCAATAGCATTTTCTGCGTTTTCATAAACGCTTTAGACACTATCCGTGTATTCTGATATTGGAAAAACATTGCAAAAAAATTTGATTTTGCTGTGTTTTTTTTTCCCAATAGCATTTTCTGCGTTTTCATAAACGCTTTAGACATTATCCGTGTATTCTGATATTGGAAAAACATTGCAAAAAATTTTAATTTTGCAGTGTTTTTTTTTTTCCCAATAGCATTTTCTGCGTGTTCATAAACGCTTTAGACACTGTACGTGTATTCTGCTATAGACAAAAACACCCATTTAGGGCGAGATCATAAATTTTGAAAATATGAGGAGATCATCAAAAAGGGGACGTGGCCCGGGTCGTGGTGCTGCTGGTGGCGCTCCTGTTGCAGGGAGAGGACGTGGTCGATCTGTGCCAGCTACACGCACTAGTGAAACACCTTCCTCAGGTGCGAGTAGGCGACAGAGCCTGCAGCGGTATTTTGGCTCGCCTAATGAGGCTGTACGAATGTTGAGGCCAGGACAAGTACAGGCGATAGTAGATTATGTTGCTGTCTCCTGATGAAAGTTCAGAGTTTGTACCTGCAGCCGATGTCCATCAGTCTTTCACCTCACCCCCTTGCAAATCAGCCAATCAGTCTGAGCCCCAAATCATGCAGCAGTCTCTTCTGCTTTTTGATGACTCTGTTAGCAGGGTTTCCCAGGGCCATCCACCTAGCCCTGCCCCAGAAGTGGAAGAGATTGTGTGCACCGATGCCCAACCACTTATGTTTCATGATGAGTACATTGGAGGACCATCGCAGCACGTCTCGGATGATGACGAAACACAGGTGCCAACCGCTGCTGCTTTCGCCATTGTGCAGACCGACAAGGAGGGCAGGGGTGAAGACTGGGTGGAAGATGATGTGGAGGACGATGAGGTCCTTGACCCCACATGGAATCAATGTCATGCAGGTGACCAGTGTAGTTCGGAGGAAGAGGCGGTGGTCGCACAGAGCCACCAGCACAGCAGAAGAGGGAGCAGGGTGCAAAAGCGGAGCGTCTGTCCCTAGACAGTATGTCTGCTACTGCCCAACGCAGCAAGGGACCGAGCACACCAAAGCCAGGTCCAAGGAGTTCCCTAGCGTGGCAGTTCTTCAGACAATGTGCTGATGACAAGACACGAATGTTTTGCACGCTGTGCAATCAGAGCTTGAAGCGAGGCATAAACGTTCTCAACCTGAGCACAACCTGCATGACTAGGCATCTAAGTGCAAAGCACGAGATGCAGTGGAGTAGACACCTCAAAAACCAAGAAAGGTCTCTGGCTCCTTCTGCTTCCTCTTCTGCTGCAGTCTCGGCCTCTTCATCCACCTCTGTAGTAACAGTGACACCTGCCAACCCGCAAACAGAGGATCTGCCAGCAACACTACCACCTGGGTCACCAACCATCTCCACAATGTCCCATGGAAGCTTTCAGCTCTCTATTTCCCAAACACTGGAGCGGAAGAGGAAGTACCCACCTAGCCACCCGCGATCCCTGACCCTGAATGCCAGCATTTCAAAATTCCTCGCCTTTGAAATGCTGTCATTCCGTCTGGTGGAGACGCAGAGTTTTCAAAGGCTGATGTCATTGGCTGTCCCACAGTACGTCGTGCTCAGCCGCCACTACTTTTCCAGACGAGCTATCCCTTCCCTGCACAACCAAGTGGGTGACAAAATCTGGTGTGCACTGCGCAACGCCATCTGTGGCAAGGTCCACCTAACTACGGATGCGTGGACCAGTAAGCACGGTCAGGGGTCAGTATCTCCCTAACAGCACACTGGGTAAATGTAGTGGTGGCTGGGCCTGAGGCGGATAGCACTTTGGCGCATGTCCTTCCACCACCGAGGATTGCAGGGCACTTCAGTTTGCCTCCTGTTGCTAACTCCTCCTACTCCGCCTCCTCATCCTCTACCGCCTTCTCATCCGGTCAGCGTAACACCTTCACCACCAACTTCAGCACAGCCAGGGGTAAACGACAGCAGGCAGTTTTAAAACTTTCCTGTTTGAGGGAAAAACCCCACACCGGGCAGGAGTTGTGGAGGGACATGGAACAACAGACCGATGAGTGGTTGGTGGCAGTGAGCCTCAAGCCCGGCCTGGTGGTGTGCGATAATGGGCGAAATCTCGTAGCAGCTCTGGGCCTAGGCGGTTTAACGCACATCCCTTGCCTGGCGCATGTGCTGAACTTGGTGGTCCAGAGGTTCCTTAAGAATTACCCTGATATGCCAGAGCTGCTGCAGAAAGTGCAGGCCGTCTGTGCGCACTTTCGGCGTTCTCTGCTGCTGCTCGCCTGTCAGCGCTGCAGCGTAACTTCGGCCTTCCCGCTCACCGTCTCATATGTGAAGTGCCCACAAGGTGGAACTCGACCTTGCACATGCTTGCCAGACTGTGCTAGCAGCAGCAGGCGATACTGGAGATTCAGCTGCAGCACGCACGCGTGAGTCGCTCTGCGGAACAGCACCACTTCACCGCCAATAACTGGGCCTCCATGCGAGACCTGTGTGCCTTGTTGCGCTGTTTCGAGTACTCCACCAACATGGCCAGTGCCGATGACGCCGTTCTCAGCGTTACTATCCCAGTTCTATGCCTCCTTGAAAAAACGCTTCAGGCAATGATGGAATAGTATGTGGCACAGGAGGAGGAGGAGGAAGAGGGTTTATTTCCACGGCTTTCAGGGCAGTCATTTACAAGTGGCTACGAGGGTTGGTTCCTGCACCAACAAGCGCCAGGTACACAATTGTCCGGCAGCAAGGGCACAGTTCTGGAGGATGACGAGGTGGAGGATGAGGAGGAGATGGAGGAGGAGGAACTATGTTCACAGCAGGGTGGCACCCAGACCAGCTCATGTCCATCACTGGTGCGTGGCTGGGGGGATACAGAGGACACAGACGATACACCTCCCACAGAGGACAGCTTTTCCTTGCCTCTGGGCAGCCTGGCACACATGAGCGATTACATGCTGCAGTGTCTCCGCAACGACCGCCGAGTTGCCCACATTTTAACTGGTGCTGATTATTGGGTGGCCACCCTGCTGGATCCCCGTTACAAGGACAACATGCCATCCTTAATTACCTCACTGGAGCATAATCGTAAGATGCGCGAGTACAAGCGCACGCTGGTAGACGCACTGCTGGTGGCATTCCCACTTGGAAGCGGGGGTACCGTGGAAGCACAAGGCGAAGGCAGAGGAGGAGGAAGAGGTCGCCAATGCAGCCGGGGCACCGCCAGCACCTCGGAAGGCAGGGTTAGCATAGCCGGAATGTGGAAAAGCTTTATCAGCACGCCACAACAACCAGCACCACCAGCTCAGATGGAACGTCTTAGCAGGAGGCAGCATTTCACCAACATGGTGGAGCAGTATGTGTGCACACGCCTACACGTACTGAATGGCGGGTCTGCCCCCTTCAACTTCTGGGTCTCCAAATTGGGCACATGGCCTGAGATTGCCCTTTACGCCTTGGAGGTGCTGGCCTGCCCTGCCGCCAGTGTATTATCTGAACGTGTGTTTAGCACGGCAGGGGGCGTTATCACAGACAAGCGCAGCCGCCTGTCCAGAGCCAATGTGGACAAGCTCACATTCATTAAAATGAGCCAGGCATGGATCCCACAGGACTTGGCCGTACCTTGTGCAGAATAGTGACATATACCGTGACATAGTGACATCTGACGAAAACTGTCTTGCTATCGGATAGTGTCCGGCCACTTACTGCGCAGGTGCAGTGCTTGCGCAGTACGGAGGACAAGGAGATTCACAAAATCTCCAAAGATGAACGCCGCCTGCGCAGTGAGTGCAGGTTCAAGCCCGACCATCCAAGTGGACATACGGTAGCACATAGTAACAGGGCCCCTCACGGGATCGCTTGGCTAGGCTTCAACCTCGGATGATGTGGCTTGAACCTGGAGTCACCGCGCATCGTCTTCGGAGAGTTTCAAAATCCCCTTGTCCTACGTACTGAGCAAGCGCAGTACAGGGCGGACACTATGCGACGGGGGACAGAATTCGACACATCATTCACCACTAGCCTTACCCAGCCATTGTTGTATTTTTGAACCAGTGTTGGCTAACTCGTCCTCCTCCACCGCCGCTTCCACCTACACCGCCACATCCACCTCAACCTCCTACTCCATTTGAACCTCGTCCTCCTAGGTCAAGATTATAATTTTTTAATTTTTTTAATTTCCGAGTATTTTATTTTCCCACTATCTTATTCATTAAATTGAATAATTTTTTCCAGAAAGTGCGTTTTCTGGGGTATTCCCACCATATGTGCGGCATCGTGCCGTTGAGTTTCTGAGGTTCTTAATGACTTTCTGTACCTCTTCTGCTGAGAAGGGGGCCTCCAGCATTTTATTTTTATTTTTTATTTTTTATGTTATTTTAAGTTATTTCCCTATCCATTTGTTTGCAGATCACTTGCCATGCTCTTAACAACATTTTGTTGCCATTTGCAGCCCTCTAGCCCTTTCCATGAAATTTTTTCAGCCATTTTAGTGTTCAAAAGTTCGGGTCCCATTGACATCAATGGGGTTCAGAGTTCAGGGTCAAGTTCGGGTCAAGTTCGGTCCCGAACCCAGACTTTTTTCCGAAGTTCGGCCGAAACCGCCGAACCCGAACATCCAGGTGTCCGCTCAACTCTAGTTACGAATCAACGGAAACGAAAAAAACAAAATGAAAATAAACAAATTTTTTTGTTGTGCACATGTCTAACAAACGCAGTCAAAACATAGCCAAATTTCAGGAACCGAAACGGATAGTCAGACAAGCCAAATGTCAGGGAGCCGGAGATGAGCGTAGTAAAACAGCAAGCAGGATCTGGAGCCAGAAGGGATGTCAGCCAAGCAAGTCTTTTAACAGGGACACAGGTGATAGTTTCTGTGATGTTGTCTAAGGCGAAGGCAGAGATCCTCTGGGTTGGATGGCTTAAGTTGGCAGGACTGACGAGCAGGATATCAGCAACAGCTGAGTAACTGTGGAGAGATAGGATCTGGCAATTAGCTGAAAGCTGAGCGGCCAGCTCAGAGAAGTAAGGGCTGAGCCCAGCCCTGACAAACAGCTAGCCGCTTCATCAGACATGTCCGCATCCTCCTGGCTAATGTATGCCTCAACCCTAACCAGTTTTTTGGGCACTACTTCTGGATCGTAGCGGTCTTGGTCGCCTTCTGGTACGGGGTGCCGGGTCATGTCATCATAAGATTAGGCAGATGGAAATGCACCTGCTATACCAGGGCACACCTCAGGTCTATGTTATGTTGTGAGTCTTGTGGTGTCTTTATGTGGTTTCATGTCAAACTATGTTGGAGGGCTCCAACCATAAATTAGAAGGCCAGTATGGTGGCCTGAATTTATGGGAGAAGCCCGGGGGTATTTAAGCAGCCCACTCACCTGTGTTCCTTGTCAGTTACAGTGCGCGATACCCTCCCTCCCACCCCCTTTACAGGGCACTTCCATCACATCCCTCTTCTACAATCAGCCGTTACTTAACTTGGGTATGCCCCCTTTTTGGTGTACCCACCAGCTGACCAGGGCACACCTATGTCTATGTTATGTTGTGAGTCTTGTGGAAATAATAAATAACATTAAATTAAAATTTAATTTGAATAAAAATATATAAAAAATGTAAGGATTCCATTTTCGTTTCTTTCTCCTCTCCTCTTTCTCCCGTACTTAAGGGTGTACAATCTATGACTGATTTTAACATCCTAAAAAGCCTAAAAAGCATAAAAGTGGTTATGTAAACCAAAAAAAGGAGAACCTAGTGCTCAAAACACAGTAATGCCCCTCTGGTTTTTTATAGACAGGCCAGGTAGTATAGTAGAAAAAAAAAAATATTATAATAAACATATCATAAAAATGCATAAGCAAAGGGGTAGAAATGACATATTACATAAAATGTGTATATAGCAAATTACAGTATACTCAAAGTTACATTGGTATGAAGCTCAGCTGCCCTGTATACAATATTGTCCTAGCAAGAACCCATACTGCAAATGACGCCTAACATGTTTCGGACCTTGTAATCCTTCTTCGGAGACTTATGTCATTTTTCTTGTTTAACCATTACTGACAAATTGATATACTAGTTTATTATTTAACAAATGCATTATTATACTTATATTATAGAATACTCATGACTCTCAAAAAATGACATAAGCCTCCAAAGGACTACAAGGTCCGAAACATGTTAGGTGTCATTTGCAGGATGTGTTATTGCTAGCCCAATATTGTCTACAGGGCAGCTGAGCTTCATACCAATGTAACTTTGAGTATACTGTAATTTTGCTATATACACATTTTATATGTAATTTTTTAATTTACCCCTTTGCTTATGCATTTTTATTGTATGTTTATTATAATAAAATAAAAAATAAAAATTTTCTACAATACTACCTGGTCTGTCTAAAATCTGGAGGGGTATTACGAGGGATGAGCTTTATGTTCGGGTCGAACATGAGTTTGACTCGAACATTGGCTGTTCGCCTGTTTGCCGATTAGAAAACAATTTGGGGTGTTCACTGCAAATTCGAAAGCCGCAGAACATCCTTTAAAAGTCTATGGGAGAAATCAAAAGTGCTAATTTTAAAGGTTAATATGCATGGTATTGTCATAAAAAGTGTTTGGGGACCTGGGTCGTGCCCCAGGGGACATGTATCAATGCAAAAAAGTTTTAAAAACTGACTTTTTTCGGGAGCAGTGATTTTAATAATGCTTAAAGTGAAACAATAAAAGTGAACTATTCCTTTAAATTTCATACCTGGAGGGTGTCTATAGTATGCCTGTAAAGTGGCGCATGTTTTCCGTGTTTAGAACAGTCCGAGAGCAAAATTACATTTATAAAGAAAAAAAAAGTAATTTAACAGTACTCGCTGCTATAATAAATTATCAGTCCTGACAATACACATAAAAGTCATTGAAAAAAACGGCATGGGATTCCAGCCCTATATGCCTCCATGTTCGGGGAACCGTACTCTTTTTTGAATACGGATCATGCATTCTGGGAATTGGCCTTGGACAGGGAGATAGGAGATGCCAATTGGGATCGTGTCCATTTACTCATACACAAAGGCTCTCTCATGTAAACACACAAGAGAATGGGTATAAGCTCAAAACGAGATGTATAAGACCCCACAGTTGCTCCACGGGATCTTTCCGACAGTACCAGAGCACTGCTGGTGTTGTGAACGAGAAGTGGACAGCACAGTATCTCCTACACCTCTCCAAAATTCCCCCCAAAAAAATATTTTAAGTCAATAGCGATGCACTTGATAAACGTTGCTAGGCTGTGAATTCCTGTACATTGGCGGTCCACGCGGTCACCCTCCATGAAAGAGTTGGTGGCACATACTGACCGCATAGCGACAATGGAGGAGTTGATATTTGCTTCACAAGATAAGATCTCAAGCTTTTCAGCAACGTGGGAGACGTGGATCATGTTCAAAAACTCCCAATCATACCAGGATTTGCTAAAACATGTCATGTAATGTCATGTAATTCAGTACCACTCTCTCTGTCAGTCCCCACTTTTTCTTCCACTCACCCCTCCCTCTTCCCCCTCTTATTTCTTTTCTGCTTTCTTCTCTTCTTTATTTTCTGAACCCAACCTTAGGATCAGGGATCTAGAGGTAGGAGCTGACTGTTTGGGCCAGTCCTGACCTTCAGGTTGCTGCTCCGAGAAGTCAAAATTGGGTAATACAGGGATGCTAAGAAGGGGCCCCCCAAGTGGCTTGGATGGTCTCTGAGAGTGTTAAGCTGGCCATACACTATACGAAAAATCGGTCATTAGACCATTCTTTCGATTTTTCGGCCAGTTAATGGACACAGAATCGATAATCGTTTGGACGTTTTTGACCTGAAAAAACAAAGGACAAGGTTGCAATTTTTCTGCCGAACGAACGATAAATTGAAAGGTTAATGTGTTTCCCGTCCGACCTGTCTGCACTAGGTATATGTAAAAAAACGAACATAATTTTTTTTTTATGGTCACTAAACGATTTATCGGCCATTATATGATGGCACCATTGTTTGCGCTCGCGGCCGAACGTTCGTTTTTCGAAATTGGGTTCGGCCGATTTTCTGACTAGTGTATGGCCAGCATTAGTAGGCTAATTTAAGCTGAGACACATAATTAACGAGAGAAGCCATGACACTCTCAGACCTTGCATATGGTTTGTGAAGTTATAGTGTTCTTTATAGCTCTAGCTTATCTTCTAGACAAATTGATGTCAGCAACCTGTTAGCCAATGTTGGGCTTATCATGTATAGAACCTGTATACCAGTTTGACCTATTTAGCTGTATATTTCATGGAAAACTCTAATAAACTCTTTTTGGAAAAAAAATAATAATAAATGATAAAAAAAAGTTTATGTTCTTAACTGAAAAAAGGTACATTCTATTGCTCTCAGGCTCCTCCAAATCTCCAAATTACTAATTAAGCAGTTGTGATCCGACTTCCAGTAAAGGGGGCTATGTTCATTCCCCATAATCCCATTGTATGTAGGAATGTAACTACCCTCTCTTGCCTGTGCCTGAGATGAACTAGGGACTATGGACTATGTTATTTGTAATGTGCATAGACCAGTGCACATGACCAACACTAACATGCACTGCTTGTGCCAAATAAATTGAAATGAATGGAAACAGGAAAGGTAGAGGAAATAATTGATGACGTTACAAGGAGGCAGAAAAACACAGTAAAAAAACGGAAAATTGTATACTTACCCTTCCGTAATTTTCCTTTCCTGTTGCATCACATGGCAGCATACACATATGGGTTGTGGCTCCGCCTCCGCAACCTGATAGGACCGCGTAGCTATTAAACCTTGAGAGGGTCCCCGCCCCAGTATTCTCAGTATCTATATACCTCACCTCAGACGGGTGGGTAATTGTATGCTGCCATGTGATGCAACAGGAAAGGAAAATTACGGAAGGGTAAGTATACAATTTTCCGTTTTCCTGTCGCATCATGGCAGCATACACATATGGGGATTAACTCGCCAAACTGGGTGGGTCTGAACACAAATATTTTTATTTACAAGGAATTGAGGTATTTGAACAGATAATTGCCCTCCCAAATTCCACCGTGGACAATCTGGCCGAGTCCACTTTGTAGTGCGTAATAAAGGTACTCTTAGAGGACCATGTGGCTGCTTTGCATATCGTTTCCGAGGAGACTTTGCAGAAAGCTGCCCAGGAGGTCGCCATTGCCCTTGTGGAGTGTGCCCTTATGCCCTCAGGTACTTGAGTTTTACTGGAAGTGTAGGTTCTACTGATGGTTTTTACCAGCCACGCTGCGATAGTGCGGGATGTTGCTGCTTGACCTTTCCTAGGGCCATATGGAATGACTAGGAGGTTCTCCGCTTTCCTTAGGTCACTGGTCATTGAGAGGTATGCCAGGATGTTGGTTTTTAGGTCTAGTGGATGTGGATTCCCTTGTTCCGTGGTTAGAACGGGAAGACAAATTTCCTGATTGAAATGGAAGGAAGACACCACTTTTGGGATGAATCGGTCCGATGGTTTCAGGACTATCTTGTCTGGGTAGACTGTCAAGTATGGTTCGGTGGCCATCAAAGCGTGGATTTCCGAAACTCTTTTGGCTGATGTGATTGCTATGAGGAAGGTGGTTTTTAATGTTAAATTCCATAGCGATATTCCTTCAACTGGAAAGAATGGTTCGCGACACAGGGCATCCAGTACCACTGCAAGGTCCCAGGTCGGGAAGGAAGGTTTTTTGGGAGGCCTTATTTTCAGGCAGGCCTTCTGGAATTGCTCAATGAGTGGTTCCCTTGCCCATCTTACGCCCGTCATGGCAGATAAAGCTGACACATGTACCTTTAGGGTATTTGACCCAAGACCCTTGTCCAGACCTCGCTGCAGGAATTCCAGAATCTGTGCCACTGTTGGAGACGTTGGATCCCATGCTTGTGTTTGTGCAACCGCGAGGAATTTTTTCCAGATTCTCCTGTAGGTGTTGTTGGTGGAGACTTTCCTGGCTTGGAGGAGAGTGTCTACCACTTTCTGTGAGCAGCCCTGTGCTACGAATCTAGACCTCTCAATCTCCATGCTGTCAGGTGTAGTCTTCCTGGACATGGGTGGAGGAGTTGACCTTGGGATAGTAGATCCGCTGCTATGGGCAGCGGTAGTGGATCCGCTGTATTCAGCTGGAGGAGAGTCGTGAACCATGGGCGTCTCGGCCAGAAGGGAAGGACCGCTATCACTGTGGATCCCGAATTCTTGAGTCTGAGTAGTAGCCTCGGAATAATTGGAATCGGTGGAAACACGTAGCCCAGGTTGAAGTCCCAGCTGTGCTGTAAGCAGTCCGTACCTTCTGCTGTCGGGAAGGGTACTCTCGACAAGAACCTGCGACACTTCGTGTTGGATGGAGTTGCTGCCAAGTCTATCTCCGGTACTCCCCAGGTCTTGGTTATCAGGGAGAATGCTTGGTGACTCAGTGTCCATTCGCTGTTGGACACGAAACTCCTGCTCAGGGTGTCGGCTATTTGGTTCTGGGTCCCTGGCACATATGCTGCCCGGAGACCCGAAAGGTTCTGCTGTGCCCATTCGAAGACTGGTCGGACTTCTTGTAGCATTGATCGACTTCTGGTACCTCCTTGCCTGTTGATGTAGGCAACTGCTACTCGATTGTCCATCTTCAGTAAGACTTCTTTGCCCTTCAGGAAGTGGCTGAAGGCTAGGAGAGCTTTGAATGCCGCCCTCATTTCCAATATGTTGGATACCATATTGTGTGTACTGAACGGCCAGCGGCCTTGGACTGCGAGGTGTTGGTAGTGTGCTCCCCAACCTTCCCCGCTGGCATCCGAGGTGATTACTTCCTGGGAGAGAAGGACTATGTTCTTGCATCTCTTTAGGTTGTGTGGCCTGGTCCACCACCAGAGTGATTGTTTCACTTCCTCTCTGAGCACAATTGGTTGGGACATTGATATGCCGTTCCATTGCCTGAGAAATGACACTTGAAGAGGTCTTGTGTGCCACTGAGCCCATCGAACCATCGGGATGGTCGCTGAGAATGAACCCAGAATGCTGAGACACTCCCTGGTGGGGATTGAGCTGGTCGAAAGCAGCCTTCTTGCCTTTTGGATCAGTATAGGAATCTTTTCCCTCGGGAGCTCTATAGTGTTGAGGAGTGTATCCAGTTCTGCTCCTAGAAAAATCATCCTCTGTGTGGGATTTAGATTGCTCTTTTTCCAATTGATCAGCCACCCGAATTTCTGCAGGGTGGAAATTAACATCGATCGATGTGTAAGGAGGGACTCTTGATTGTTTGCGAGTAGGAGGATATCGTCCAGGTAATGGTGGACTCTTAGACCTTGTTCCCTTAGAAGAGCTATCACTGGAAGTAGGACCTTTGTGAACGTCCTTGGAGCAGTGGAAATCCCGAACGGGAGGCTTTGGAATTGGAAGTGTTGCCTGCCTACCGCAAAACGGAGATACTTTTGGAATGACATGTGAATGGGGATATGTAAGTAAGCGTCCTGTAAATCTATAGAGAGCATCCAGTCTCCGATGTTTATGGCCTGAAGAATCGACTGTAGGCTTTCCATCCTGAATGTTTCTACCTGGATCGATCGGTTTAGCTTTTTTAAGTCCAGAACTGGACGAAGATCCCCCGTCTTTTTCTTTACCAGGAACAGGGGTGAGTAGACCCCTTTCCCCCTCTGGGATAGTGGAACTTTTACTATCGCCTGCTTTTGGTCTAAGCCTTGAATATACTCGGTCAATAGTAGTCTCTTGTCCTGAGATGTCGGTAGTTTTGTTATACAAAACCTGCTCCTTGGCCGTTTTCGAAAACTCCATTTGTGGCCGAATTGGATAGTAGCTACTGTCCATGTATCCTTTATTGTTTCCGCCCATACCTGCTTGTATTTCATGAGTCTGGCTCCTACCACAGCTGGTTGAGCGGACATGGCGTCAAAAGGATTTCTGATCCCCTGAGACAGGGTTCTTGGATTTTTGAAATTTGAGAAAGGAAGACTGGGGATTCTTCCAGTTCCTCCTGTACTCTCTGCCGGGTCTGTAAGACTTCGCCTCCCTATATTTGTTAGGTAGGTTCTTTCTGAAGGTGGGCGGTCTTTGTTGTTTTGGCCTTCTATCCGAAGGGATAAGGCCAGATTTTCCCCCGGTTACTTTTGAGATAGCCAAGTCTAGTTTCTCACCAAAGAGGTTTGTTCCATCAAAGGGAATCTTGCACCAATTGGACTTTGAAGATGGATCCGCCGACCAGGGCTTTAGCCAAAGTGCCCTTCTGGCCATTACTGAGCTCAGCATTGCCCTAGATGTAGATTTTATTATGTCTACAGACGCCTCTGCGACAAAATCGCCTGCGAGGGATAGTTCCTGGAGTGCAGACATTACTCTCTCCTGCTCCACTCCCTCCGTCACTAGTTTCTCGGCACTGGAAGACCAATTGGAAATAGCTTTTCCTACCGCTGCCAGCGCTACTGCAGGTCTGCATGCGCCTCCCGCTGACAAATAGGTTTTTTTGAGGTCGAGATCGATTTTCCTGTCCAATACGTCTTTGAACGTAACTGCATCCTCAATTGGAAGCGTCACATGCCTGGCAAGTCTCATCAGTGAGGAGTCTACTACCGGCGGGGATATCAGCGGGTTCACGTTAGGCTCTTTAAGAGGATAGAGTTTTGCTAGTCGATTGGCCAGACTAGCTTTTTTCTCCGGCTTTTGCCACTCTTCCTTAATTAAGTCTTCCAGCTCCTCAATGAATGGGAAGGTCTCTGGCTCTTTCCTGAGATTTGGGAAGTACTTCCTCACTTTATGAGGAGTTTCTTTCTCTTCCACCCAATCGATCGATTCCTTGATTGATTTTATAAAGGGTTCAACCAAAGTGAAGTCGAAGCCAGTAGATGTTTCTATGTCTTCGGTATCAGACAGAAGTTCTGTCGTCTTTGAAGTGGAAGGGGCAGAGGGAGAGTCTTGAACTGCTCTGCTTACCTCGGGCCCTGCGATTTGTAGGGTCGGTTCTCTCACTGGCTGGCTTAACTCCATCTCTCTGTCTTTAGTTGCTTCGTTGAAGCATGTCCGACAGGCCAGCTTGTCTGGGAGCGCTATTGCGCCGCAAATCCAACAGGAGTTTGCTGATGGACGGAGACTCTGCGCATGCGGGGAGCGTCTGCGTGTAGGAGTTCTCCTGCGATAGGAACGCCCATGTCTGGAGTAAGATCTTGATCTGCTCCTTCTGCGACTGGATCTGCCTCTGTCCCTTGACCGGCTTCTTCCACGATCTGAGCGGCTGTGTCTGCGACTTGAGCGTCTGCTCTTTGATCGTCTTGAGCGCGATGATCTGGGCGACCTGGTAGGGCTGTTCCATTTAAACAGCGTTAGTACCATGCTCTCTTTTTCCTCTTCTTACTTACCCGTCTTCCCCTCTTACCTTTTAGGCTGGCGATGGTCTGCTGGGGCAGCGGCCTCCATGAAAAAGTGAGTCCTGTAATACAGGGAAATGAGGAGTGCAAAGAAGCAGGCAGAGGATTGTAGATAGGAAATACAGGCAATAAGTTAACTAACCTTAATCTGAAGAGTAATACTGCAGAGTATGCAGCTGGTAGTAAGTGGTTCAGCAGTAGAAGAGATGCAGTGAAGTTTTTTTCTCCAAACTAGCAGCGTTTCTCTGTATATGCAGCCACAGAGAAACACAGAGACTGTCAGATTTCTAAATTTGGCGCCGCCGTCGCCGTAGCGATGACGTCACGCTCGCGCATGCGCAGTAGCGCCGCGCGCCGCTCGTCGCCATTTTGGAAGCTGGAAACCAGCTAGAGGGCGAGGATCAAGTCCACTGAGCATGCTCCGTTGCTCTGAGACGCTCGGCCGTCCTGAATAGGGAAGAGGAGGACTAATTAACCCAGCATGCCTGCTCTAAAAGCTAATCCAGCGACCACTCACAGGTATGATGTTAATAACTACTGCCCCACACACACCAGGGAAGATAGACCTATTAAGGATATAATACTACAATAATCCATATGGCATTTTAATATGAAACAATCCCTGCATAGTACACAGATAGATGGGCTGATTTACAGCCCTAAGACACCAGTGCATGAAAGATAGGATTGGAGGCCGCTGCTTGTTAAGCCTATTTAAGGCTTGTTTAAGTGAGAAAATGTTGTTTACATACCCCTGAGACCATCAGAGTGGGGTTCCTCCATTTAGCTCATTTAGAGGCTGTACAGGTAGGACTTCCAGCCAGGAGAGGCTTGAACCTGGCTGGGGCGATAGCGGTAAGAGGTGCTGTACTTTTCGGTCTTGTCAGGTGAGGAAAAAAAGGAGAATACTGGGGCGGGGACCCTCTCAAGGTTTAATAGCTACGCGGTCCTATCAGGTTGCGGAGGCGGAGCCACAACCCATATGTGTATGCTGCCATGATGCGACAGGAAATTATTTTATAAAAAAAGATTACAGGGCCATTAAGTAGTGGATATATAGTACTGTATATAGATTATATTTGGAGGATAGAGATATCATTTAGTTTTACTTTAAATTTCTTTCTATCTATCTATCTACTTTTTTTTTTTAGGTGGATGTTTTCACAGTCATTGCTCCTGAACTCTCGGGTATGGTAATTTTAGATTACACAGATGCAGCAAAAATAATAAGTCCTTACCAATGTATCCCTAGAGATACATGGTACACACAATCAGTTTTGGGTGGATTCAAATTTTACTAATACACCACTGAAAATATAAATAGCATTATCACCATCTTAAATACTGTTTTAGAAAAAAAATGTTAAATCAAAAGACAGTTTTTCCTTTCCGTCAGCAATATGTACTTGAAAAGAATATTCTTGAGTCTATCAGCAATATGAATAAGAAAAAAAAAAAAAGAATTCAAATACATCAGCAGTAAATGTCAAACGAGAATACTTCTATGCTTATCACCCTAAAAGGGTGCATTATAAATCTATTTTTCTTAAGCAAAACCAATACTTATAGAAGATATTTTGGGGAAAGAACTAGTTACTTTGCCGTAGGGTAATCCATGATCGAATGGAAATAATTCACAGACAGAAGCATCTTAGAATAAAAGGTCTTTATTTTTTTCATAGGCATAAGCAAAATTGCAAATGAAATGTTTAGTGTCATAAATTGCTATTTAAGACATTTTCAGTACCAAAGACAACTTTGTCAAAATGTAATATAAACAATTAGAATTATTACAAGTATACTGTACAGTATGTCATACATTGTTTATTTTTTTATTTATTTTTAACCTCTTCTGGTTTTTACTGCTATCTGGGCCTTAATAATAATGTATTTTGGTCCCTCATTCTCATTTGTTCTTCCATCTTAAACAGCCCCATAGTCTCTCAACAGTTTGGATAGGCACTGCTGTCTTTGGGTCAATAAAGTGATACCTAATTGACCTCCTTGCACCAACAATGAATATAACACACTGCTGTGACAAAGGGTATCCTTTTGCCCTCTGTCCAGGTCTCTCTTTCCCACACTGGACCTGCAGCTTCATAAGGTACAAAGGAGCTTGCAAGACATATATTGTCACACCCGTGACCCTTGCTGCGATCTTTATCCTTTCCCCTGCAGAAGACCCTGTTGCATGTTTGAGAGGTTCCAAATTGAAATTCCTTCACTGGATAAACACATGAGGGCAACAGAATTACAAAATATTGGCTCAGATAATGGAAGACTTGGGGAACAGCCTCTGTCTTACCAGTGTTCCTGGAGGAACCATGACAACAATGTATTTACCATCAGACTGTACAGATTGTAATAACATGAGCGAGAGAGAGGAAAGGGTCTCTTTAACCACTTACCAACCACCCGCTGTTGATTGACGGTTGCCACTCCTGTGCAAATTGCCATAGCTGTATCGCAGGCACTTTAAGGAGTATAGGGGCCCGCTGCGTGGCATAGGAATCAAAGGAACCGATGATTGTCGGCTACCCTGTTCTGTCAGGGGTGATCTATTGTTCCTACTGCTTAGGAACAATGATCATTCTCCTCCCCCAGGCAGTTCCATCCCCCCACAGTTAGAAACACTCCCTAGGACACACATTTAACCCTTTGATCACCCCCTATTGTTAACCCCTTCCCTGCCAGTGACATTTACACAGTAATCAGTGGTTATTTTTAGCTCTGATCGCTGTATAAATGTCAATGGTCTCAAAATAGTGTCAAAAGTGTCCGATCTATCCGACGCAATATCGCAGCCCCGATAAAAATTGCAGATCACTGCCATTTCTAGTAAAAAAAAATAATAATAATAAAAATGCCATAAATCTACATTATCTTTTACAGACACTATAACTTTTGCTCAAACCAATCAATATATGCTTATTGTGATTTTTTTTTACCAAAAATATGTAGAAGAGTACATATCGGCCTAAAAGGAGGAAGACATTTTTTTAATATATTTTTGGGGGATATTTATTATAGCAAAAAGTATAAAATATTATTTTTTTTCAAAATTGTTGGTCTTTTTTTATTTATAGTGCAAAAAATACAAACCCCAGAGGTGATAAAATACCACCAAAAGAAAGCTCTATTTCAAAGAAGACTGAAGCTAACTTAGAACCCTTCCACCTCTCTACTTATATTAAGGTAGGGGTTCATTATTGGTAGATTTTATGCATCCAATTAGCAGAGAAGACCTGCCATTTTAGTGAGCTAATAACAATACTGATTCCAAGATAATGGAAAAGTAATGTCTTGTTAAAACATACACTTTAAAGACTGGTTGGTTGATTCTTCCACTGTATAAAATGTTAGATAAATGCTGGAACTCCACCCCACAACTGTACAAATTACTTTATTGAAGACAGTGTAAAACATTGATCAGTGAACTCTGCGTATTTCAGCCTATAGGGGCCTTAAAGTGGAAGTCCATTCAAAAACTAAAATCCCTGCATCTCTAGCCACCAACATTCTAACACTATCCTCTGTAGCCCATAAAAGAAAAATCAGTATACATACCTTTTTCATACCTTTTCTGCAGGTGATCCAACCCGATCTCCAGCGGCAGAAGCTCTGCTGAGTACATGTCCGACAACAATATGTATTGACTATGGGGCATGGCTTTAACGGAAGATGGTAGCTTGACTCATGAGCTCCTGCCAGCAGAGGTTTTAATCTCACTACATCAGAAGCCAAATACCCACCTAAATCTCGCTCTCCCCAAGATCTGAGCAGAGGTTTAAGCCAAAGCATCCCAGAAATGTTCTGGAAACATACAGGCAGCAACATGGCGGAATTCTCTCAAGGCACGTCCACAGTGGGAGCAGCCTCCACATGTTCTCCTCCCAATGACGGGGCAATCATCCTGATATCGCATCAATACCTCAGCCTGAACAACCTCTGCTCCGTCGCAGCAGACATAAAAGAGACCCTGACGGCAGCAATCTCTGACCTCCGGATCGACATACAGGCGATCGCAGGCAGAGTTCAAGAAGTAGAGAAAATGACAGCTCACCAATCCACAGTGATACGCCGTATGCATCATGCCTTTGATACACACACCCAGCAACTTTGAGACCTAACCACTACATGGAAGATCTTGACAATCATGTCAGGCACCGCACCACAACCTGCGCGTGCAGGGTCTCCCAGAATTAATCGATGCAGATCAACTACAATCCACAGTGGTAGGCCTGTTTAATGGTCTCTTATGCCACGTACACACGATCAGACTCTTCAGCCGGACTATCCGTCGGACTTAGTCCGCCCAGCATCCTCCGGGACTGTGACATCATATGGGGCGGGGTCACCATGTGACATTAGGCAGTGGCCCCACCCCTTGTCCCTATATAACTGGCAGCGCAACACGTCTGGGCCATTGCAAGTGGAGACAGCGTTGTGTCAACATCGGATGAAGAAAGAAGAAGAAGCAGAAGAAGCAGAAGGCGGCGGCGACATCGACGGCGACAGAAGGCAAGAAGAACAGAAGAGCGGGACAAGACCCCTGAAGTAGGAACAAGACCCCCAGACGGCGGCGGCGACGAAGGAGAAAGCCAGGCTCCTCCGCTAGTAAAAGAGCTAGCAGAAGATAGCAGAGGAGTCCGGCGAGAAGACCCCCCAAGACGGAAGAAGACCCCCAGAGCCATGTAATAAAGTATTTTAAAAACTTGTGTTGTGGGTTTTTTTTACTCTTTTTTCCACCAGGTCAATTGGTAGGGGTATCGTACCCCATACTCATTCACATGGGGGGCCAGGATCTGGGGGCCCCCTTATTGAAGGGGGCTCCCGGTTTCCGATAAGCCCCCCGCCCGCAGACCCCGACAACCAATGGCCAGGGTTGTCGGGAAGAGGCCCTTGTCCTTATCAACATGGGGACAAGGTGCTTTGGGGTGGGGGGGCCCTTTCCCCAAGGCACTCCCCCATGTTGAGGGTACGCGGCCTGGTACGGCTTAGGAGGGGGGCGCTCGCTCGTCCACACCCCCTTTCCTGACCGGCGGGGAAGCGTGCTCGGATAAGGGTCTGATATGGATTTGGGGGGGACCCCCACGCCGTTTTTCGGCGTAGGGATTCCCCTTTAAATCCATACCAGGTGACGGGCTAGCGAGGTGTCAATCTCGCCCATCGAGGCGGCAGAATTCCTTTGCTAGTCCCGTCTACCTGGAGTCACGTTCTAAATGAACAGACTTTACTCTGTGTGTGGGGCAAGTCCGTTCATTTCAAAAGTCCAACGGACTAGCACACGGCCGGATTGTCCGCCGGACTTGGAAGTCCGGCAGATAATTTTGAGTCAAAACTTCTTACTAAGTCTGCCGGACTTTTGGGAAGAAAAAGTCCGCTGGAGCCTACACATGGTCGGATTGTGCAGCGGACTCTAGTTCGTCAGACAATCCCACGGGGTAGTCCGCTCGTGTGTACACGGCAATAGACAGCCCCCTGCCACCCCAATTTGAATGGAACAGCATCCATCGCGCCCTCCGACCACGAGACAGGGAATCTGATCCACCCAGAGATGTAGTCTGCTGCATAATTGACTACAAACTGAAGGATGAAATCCTCAGAAAGGCTCACAACAAGATCCAGCTATCCTTTCACGGCAGTGAGATATGATTATTTTAAGATCTCTTACATATCACGCTCCAGCGATGCAAAGAACTCCAACCACTACTAGAGGTTCTTTGCACAAGGGGAATCCATTACTAGTGGAAATTCCCCTTCTGCCTGTCAGCTTCCTCTCAAGGCCACACTGCATTGTTCAAGGTCCCAGAAGACCACACTTCTGTGAAACCCTGGATGTCCCGTCCCGCTGATGGAAGTGCCAGAATGGTATGCGGAATTCCGTCCACCCTCTGAAAGACCTGCACAACCCAGAATTGAACCCATGGAAGCCCAGGAACAAAGATACCGCCGACAGTGATCACCTTCCGAAGTCCGGCTTCACCCCCTTGCTCCGGGGGTGCAACATGGCGCCTGTCCTACTCAATCACTGCAAACCTGAAGAGCCTGCCGGGATCGCTGATCAGGCTTAATGTTGGCCGCAGCACCCAGATAAGTACACTACTACATGTTTTACTTGTTCCACCCGTTACACCAGTACCGCTCCTCATACCCCATCACCCATGTATAACCCATGTCATAGCTGTATGCCTGAACCACCTGCTCTAGGGACTGTCCATCATATCATTCCCTTATAGCCAACTATCTATCCGTGGACCCATAAATCTTATCAGGACTTTGTCTGCAGTTAATACTACCTTCCTAGTTTTGTATCTTGAACAGGATTATATACACCGATAGTCATATTTACTGCCTCATGCCACCGGTGTACATGACTCTGCTGTTCAAACCATTCCCTATAATGTCCTGGACCCACTCTCCAGAAGGCTTTGAGATCCCAGGACATTGCTATACGGACTCCTCAAACAAAGACTGTCCTCCTCGTAACCCTAATGGAGCCTCCCCCTTTTTTTTTCAACTTCCATAAAAGGGATAAGCTCAGAGGATGTGCCACAAGGCACCTTTCTCCTGCCCATATCTCTCATGGCTACTGTGAGGATACCTATACATACACTATGCAGTATGCCTCCGATGGTTTCCACCATCCATCATACAATTTGACTATAAGGTCAGTCCTCATTCTAATGCTAAAACAAATTCCCTGTGCTATGTCCCACGCACTTAAGTGCTTACAGTCCTCCATCCACTCCTGCTGTTTGCACAGGATGACTGTTTCATTACCACCTCAGGCCATCCTCTGGGCTAAATCTGAGAAATTACCATACCACGCTCACTATTTTTTCTTACACCTGAACTACCTTAGAAAAGCATAAGTCAAAAGTTTACCTCTCTTAAAGCAGCAATACAACCTTCTATGAGTCTACACATTCTACTGTGGATCAAATATAAGTTATCAATATTAGCAGACGTTCTACCATAATGATCCAGACTGATCGTTACCATTGGGCCAAAACTGATCCCCTGGGGACCTGCTGTCTACCAATAATCTTAAATTACATATACCCCTATCTTCTAGTCTCCTAAAAGCATTCTGATTGAGCAGTCTACGCATTTTGGGGGAACATCATGCCTACTTTAGATCCCTATCGGAATGCTCTCTAATTATGCTAGTTCCCTCAAAGATATATTGATTATACCACTCTTTCGGTCCATCCAAATGGTACAGCCCAGCCAGATCTTTACTATACTAGCATGATATGCATACATCTGGTTCATACATTATTGTCAAGCTGTGGCAAAACTTCCAGATAAGCAGAAACTGACTGGAGTAGTTGGAGGACAAAAACAGCAGAAAGAGGGCGTCTGGGTCAGTGTGATAGTAAAAGCAAGTAACACTTTTTTCAGATACAAGTATCTTGCAAGCTACACACAGGGTGGAACACCAATCAAGCAGTCAGCCTTCACAAGGGATGAAAAGACCACTGTGGGGAGCAGCTCAGACCTGCCATATGGAGGTGTATAACCAGCAGCGTCTCCAGCTCTCACACCTGCTCTCACAGAGCTAGCAAGAGACCAAATCAGGATGGAGTGGGCCGCAACATTTTTCAGATACTGTAATCCTCAGTGACTCCGAGGACTCTGCTTCCTATGCCTCCTCAAACTTGCGGTGCATGGCCTTCCTTATTCCTCAAAGCATACGAATGGACCCAAGAATTTGTGGCATCAAGCATAAGGATTATTATTGGTTGGCAACCCTCCTTGACCACCATTACAAGGGGAAAATCCCAAAACTCATCCTGTCCTCACAGAGGGAGCAGAGGATGAAATATATTGAGGACACCTTAAAGAGGAGTTTATGTAATGCCTTTCTAGACTCTTTCAAGAGAGTCAGTGGTTAAAAGCCCTACGTTACACATACTCAATAACACACTGTATCAGCCATTGGGAGCTGGCCCAAAAAATTACCACAAGGTGGTATTACATTCCATTCAGACTAGCTCAATTCTTTCCCAATCACTCTCCTCTCTGTTGGAGAGAATGTGGGAAAATTGGTACCATTTTCCATATCCTATGGACTTTTTGTCAGTTTCTGGCATCAGACCTTTCGCCTGATCTCCAGAGTCACCGGCATACTGCTACCAATAGATACAGCTCTAGCAATACTGAATCCCTACCCAATTCCACAATATTGTCCTCCAAATTCTATTAGCGGCCAAATCTCTACTAAAATGTGGCATAATTCCCTAGCGCCCAATATATCAGAACTTACAGTATCTCACAAAAGTGAGTACACCCCTCACATTTTTGTAAATATTAAATTTTATCTTTTCATGTGATAACACTGAATAAATTACACTTTGCTACAATGTAAAATAGTGAGTGTACAGCTTATATAACAGTGTAAATTTGCTGACCCCTCAAAATAACTCAACACACAGCCATTAAAGCGGAGGTTCATACAAAAATTGAACCTCCGCTTTTCGGAACCCTCCCCGGCTCTGGTGTAACATTTGGCACCTTTCAGGGGGAGGGGGTGCAGATACCTGTCTAGGACAGGTATTAGCACCCACTTCCGGGCATAGACTCCCACGGGAGTCTACACCTCTTCCCGTCCTCCCGCACTGTCTGCTGGGACACACACGGGTCCCAGAGACAGCAGGGACCATTCGGATTGCGCAGCGCGACTCGCGCATGTGCAGTAAGGAACCGGGAAGGCAAGGCTTTATTTCCTGATTCCCTTACCGAAGATGGCGGTGGCAGCATTCGAGGACCGAGGGACGGTTCGGCCTTGGGTGCCAACATCGCTGGACCCTGGGACAGGTAAGTGTCCTTATTTTAAAAGTCAGCAGCTGCAGTATTTGCAGATTTTTTGCAGGACTTTCACATTAATGTCTAAACCGCTGGCAACAAAAGTGAGTACACCCTTAAGTGAAAATGTCCAAATTGTCAATATTTTGTGTGGACACCATTATTTTCCAGAACTGCCTTAACCCTCTTGGGAATGGAGTTCACCAGAGCTTCACAGGTTGCCACTCGAGTCCTCTTCCACTCCTCCATGATGACATCACGGAGCTTATGGATGTTAGAGACCTTGCGCTCCTCCATCTTGTGTTTGAGGATGCCCCACAGATGTTTAATAGGTTTTAGGTCTGGAGACATGCTTGACCAGTCCATCACCTCTACCCTCAGTTTCTTTAGGAAGGCAATGGTCATCTTGGAGATGTGTTTGGGGTTGTTATCATGTTGGAATACTGCCCTGTGGGCCAGTCTCCAAAGGGAGGGGATCATGCTCTGCTTCAGTATGTCACAGTACATGTTGGCATTCTGGTTTCCTCAATGAACTGTAGCTCCTGTAACCTCTAAAATCTCTATTTCTGATTTATTAATCACAAAATATGATATGGGTTAAATGAGAGTTCTACAGATCAGGAGGAAAGGCTTTGAATATAATAACATTTATTACAGGAGACATATTCATAGTTACAATATTTCACAGATATTAATGGAAATTTCACATAAACGCCATAGGTCAACACTCCCCAGTGTCAGCAGCACTCATGCAGCCCCAGACCATGACACTCCCACCACCATGCTTGACTGTAGGCAAGATACACTTGTCTTTGGACTCCTCACCTGGTTGCCACCGCACACGCTTGACACCATCTAAACCAAATAAGTTTATCTTGGTCTCATCAGACCACAGGACATGGTTCCAGTAATCAATGGCCTTAGTATGCTTGTCTTCAGGAAACTGTTTACGTGCTATCTTGTGTATCATCTTTAGAAGAGGCTTCCTTCTGGGTTGAAAGCCATGCAGACCAATTTGATGCAATGTGCGGCGTATGGTCTGAGCAATGACAGGCTGACCCCCCCCCCCCCCCCCCCCCCCACCCCTTCAACCTCTGCAGCTATCCTGGCAGAACTCTTATGTCTATTTCCCAAAGACAACCACTGGATATGACACTGAGCACGTGCACTCAACTTCTTTGGTCGACCGAGGCCTGTTCTGAGTGGAACCTGTCCTGTTAAACCGTTGTATGGTCTTGGCTACCATGCTGCATCTCAGTTTCTGGGTCTTAGCAATCTTCTTATAGCCTAGGTCGTCTATATGTAGAGCATCAATTTTTATTTTCAGATCCCCAGAGAGTTCTTTGCCATGAGGTGCCATATTGAACTTCCAGTGACCAGTATAAGAAAATGAGAGCGATAACACCAAATTTAACACAGCTGCTCCCCATTCACACCTGAGACCTTGTAAAACTAACGAGTCACATAACATCGGGGAGGGAAAATGGCTGATTGGGCTCACTTTGGACATTTTCACTTAGGGGTGTACTCACTTTTGTTGCCAGCGGTTTAGACATTAGCTTTGCTGTGTGCTGAGATTTTTTGAGAGAACAGCAAATTTACACTGTTATACAAGCTGTACACTCACTTCTTTTACATTGTACCAAACTGTAATTTCTTCAGTGTTGTCACATGAAAAGATACAAAAAAATATTTACAAAAATGTGAGGAGTGTACTCATTTTTGTGAGATACTGTATATCTATGGTTAACCTGCACTATACATTTGAAAAAATGCTCACCATTAGGGCTAACACCATCACTAAATTTGAGCGGGCATGGAAGGATTTGAATCAGGTTGTTCTTGCTAAACCATAACTGAGATTACTCAATGACTGCTGCTAATCTATTGTTGTATAGTTGCCTTTCCCAATTAGTTTGGTTGTCTTCAGTATTACTGAACTGTTCCATTTACTACACTGTGTATACCCTATATACAAGGGATGGGCCCGCTGTTCGATTCGAACCCATGTTCGAATCGAACATCGGGCGTTCGACCGCTCGTCGAGCCCAGAACTATTTGGGCCGCTCGCATCAAATTCGTGTGATGCGAACGGCCCACAATGCACTGCGCCAGTCGCAGTGCATTGCTGGCTGATGATTGGGCAAGCATGCACTGTGACCCTGCATGCTTGGCCAATCATAGAGCCAGCGGTGAGGAGAGCAATAATTGGCCACAGGCAGGATGGTTTGGTACACACCCCACACTATAAAAGGCCGCCACACAGGCCGGTGGCCTCGTGTAGTGTGTTCCAGCGTGTCAGTGAGATTATCTGCTGTGATCCATTCTGCAGTGCTGCTGAGTCTGACATTAGCTGTGCTGTGATTATTCTGCTGAGTGCTGCTGACTGCTGACATTATCTGCTGTGATTCTGGGGATTAGTGTGTGTGTGCTGTTAGTACTGCATTGCAGTATCACATTAAAACACCTTTACCCTTCTGGCCTGTTGTGTCATCTAAGGCAGCCATCTGCGGCTAATGAATTGCCGGTTCCCGTAACACAGAGAACAGTCATTCATTGAAAGTCATTGACAAAAAAAAAGTCATTGATAAAAAACAAAAAAAAAAAAGCGTGGGGGTCCCCCCAAATTCAATTACCGGGCCCTTCAGGTCTGCTATGGATATTAAGGGGAACCCCGGACAAAAAAAAAATGGCGTGGGGTCCCCCTCAAAATCCATACCAGACCCTTATCCGAGCACGCAACCTGGCAGGCCGCAGGAAAAGAGGGGGGATGAGAGCGGCCCCCGTCCCTCCTGAACCGTACCAGGCCACATGCCCTCAACATTGGGAGGGTGCTTTGGGGGTCTGTAACCCCTCAAAGCACCTTGTTCCCATGTTGATGAGGACAAGGGCCTCTTCCCCACAACCCTGGCCATTGGTTGTGGGGGTCTGCGGGCGGGGGGCTTATCGGAATCTGGAAGCCCCCTTTAACAAGGGGACCCCCAGATCCCAGCCCCCCCCTGTGTGAAATGGTAAGGGGGTACCCTACGATTTCACCAAAAAAGTGACAAAAATGGTAAAAATGACAGGAGACGGTCTTTGACAATTCCTTTATTAAAATCTTCTTTCTTTTTTTTTTTTTTTTTTTCCAAAATTTTTTTATTGAGAATATAGCATAACAAAATAACAATATCATCATACAGAAATTAAGGAATCTTGGAACACTCTTATTTGCAATAAGTGAGTGCAAGTGCGTCAGAGAGTCATGTAGGTCAAAACATCATATATACATAAACAGTTTTCATATATAGACAGTGCACCAAAGATGTAATTGTTAGAAGGAGGAACAGCACATTGAGCATATTTAGCGTTATGTTGTTGGGTGTCAACATGTGTTTTCCTCATTCACACTTGCTCTGCGATTTACAAGGGGGGGGGGTTCCGAGTTGTAGAGAAAAATTGTGGGGGTTTGTATGATATTCTAGAACTTCTGCGGTGCGAGGTTGTTGACTGGGAGCTCTGTTATGAGGACCCTGACAACAACCAGTATTATGGCAGGGTCATACTGGTTGAGTGGGGAGAGTTAAAGGAATGAGGGTTAGGGCAGGAATCATGGGGTGGGTGTGAAGGGGGGGGGTGGGGGCTGTGGGGAGTGTGCTCGAAGTGACCCGGGGGCGATAGTTATCTCCTCCACATGCCAACTGAATGTAGCGTGGTATCGTTTTAAGGTGAGCAAGAGTATGATGGTGTGGTAATAATATTCATGAAGTTTGGCTGGGGGTATGCAGACATGCGGTCTCCCAACTTCATCCCTTGTTTAGGGTTGGGAGATCCATGTCAGTTGAGGTATGGGTGAGAATAGAAAGGGGAGGGACGTCTGTGGGGAATAAGTTGTGCGTTCCGTATGTGCCCGTCATGTATGTGTGAGTCACGGTCTAACTATCATTCATCAGGGTTCGGTATCTGTCGGTTGTACGGAAGTGGATCCAACATGCCCATGTTTTTGAAAATTTGTCTGGGGAGTCTCGGGAGATGGAGATAAGTTCCTCCATTTCGACTATTTTGTTAATTTGTTTGATCCATTCTGGGATAGACGGTATCTGAGGGGAGCCCCAGTGTCTTGGGATGCACATTTTTGCTGCGTTGATTAGGGGTAAAATCAATGTCTTTCTGTAGTATTGGGCTGATAGGTCTGAGTGGTGGAAGAGGCATTGGGCTGGGGAGTGTTCCAGTGTATATGTGGAAATTGTTTCTGTGAGTTCTCGGACTTGCGTCCAGAATGGTTGGATTTTCGGGCATGACCACAAAATGTGAAGCAGTGAGCCTGGCTCTCCGTCGCATCTCCAGCACTTGTTGGGATATGTGGGGTTAAGCTTATTTAAAATAGCTGGGGTTCTGTACCAGCGGACTAGTGTTTTGTAGTTGTTTTCCTGAATGGATACATTCAGAGAACCTTTGTGAGCGATCGTGATTATGCGTTCCCATTGTTCCTCGGAGAGCTCTAATTCTGTTTCCCTTTCCCATGTCTTAAATGCTTTCCCTTCTTTGGGGGAGATATCTGAAAATAGTATGGTGTATATACCAGAGATTAAGTGTTGTTGGGGATTGGGTTGGGAGCATAATTGTTCGAATGCAGTAAGACTCGTAATGGAAGAGTGTTGGTAATCTCTTTTAGGAAGTGGCGGATTTGAAAGTATGTCCAGAATGGGAGTCTTCTTTCATCTTCTTTCTTCTGGTCTTCTTCCTTCTTCCTTTCTTCATCCTTTGGTTTCTTCATCTTCTCCTTCCGGCATCTTCTTCCATCTTCTTCTTCCATCTTCTTCTTCCATCTTCTTCTTCCTCCGATCCGCTTCTTCTTGCTCTGGTCTTCTCGTCCGGCATCTTCTTCCATGGTGTCAGCGTCTCTTCTTCTGTGACGGGCCGCTCCGCGCAATGGGAGGCTCCCGCTGTGTGAGGCTTCGCTGCGTCTGACAGGTCTTTTATAATGGAGGGCGGGGGCCACCTGGTGACCCCGCCCCCTCTGATGCACGGGGACGTCATGGGGACTTCCCTATGGCTTTCCCCATGACCTCCGTTATAAAAGACCTGTCAGACGCAGCAAAGCCTCACACAGCGGGAGCCTCCCATTGCGCGGAGCGGCCCAAGAAGAGACGCCAACGCCATGGAAGAAGATGCCGGACGAGAAGACCAGAGCAAGAAGAAGCGGATCGGAGGAAGAAGAAGATGGAAGAAGAAGATGGAAGAAGATGCCGGAAGGAGAAGATGAAGAAACCGAAGGATGAAGAAAGAAAGAAGGAAGAAGACCAGAAGAAAGAAGATGAAAGAAGATTTTAATAAAGGAATTGTCAAAGACCGTCTTCTGTAATTTTTACAATTTTTGTCACTGTAGGGGTACTTTTGTACCCCCTTACCATTTCACACAGGGGGGGCGGGATCTGGGGGTCCCCTTGTTAAAGGGGGCTTCAAGATTCCGATAAGCCCCCCGCCCGCAGACCCCCACAACCAATGGTCAGGGTTGTGGGGAAGAGGCCCTTGTCCTCATCAACATGGGGACATGGTGCTTTGAGGGGTCACAGACCCCCAAAGCACCCTCCCAATGTTGAGGGCATGTGGCCTGGTACGGTTCAGGAGGGAGGGGGGCCGCCCTCATCCCCCCTCTTTTCCTGCGGCCTGCCAGGTTGCGTGCTCGGATAAGGGTCTGGTGTGGATTTTGAGGGGGACCCTACGCCATTTTTTTTTTTTTGGCCGGGGTTCCCCTTAAAATCCATCCCAGATCTCAAGGGTCTGGTATGGATTTTGAGGAGGACCCCATGCCATTTTTTTTTGGCCGCGGTTCCCCTTAATATCCATAGCAGACCTGAAGGGCCTGGTAATTGAATTTGGGGGGACCCCCACGCTTTTTTTTTTTTTTATCAATGACTTTCAATGAATGACTGTTCTCTGTGTTAAGGGATCCGACAATTCATTAGCCGCGAGTGATTTTAAATAGCTTTTTTTCCTGCAAAAATTACACTTTGTGCAGTGACAGTTCTAAGCACAGGAAACATGCGCCCCTTCACAGGCATACTATAGACACCCCCCAGGTACGAAATTTAAAGGAATATTATGCCCCATACACGCGGTCGGAAATTCCGACCACAAAATCCGTCGGATTTTTTCCGACGGATTTTGTCCGACACTGGTGTTGCATACACACGGTCGGACAAAGTTGTCGGAAAATCCAATCATCCTGAACGTGGTGACGTTCGTTGTGTATGACGGGACTACGTAGAGGCTAGTAGCCAATAGTTTTGGTCTTGTAATGTGATCTGAGCATGCGTGGCACTTTGTCCGTCGGAATTCGCTACACACGATCGGAAAAAGTCCGATAGGACTTTGTTGTCGGAAAATTTGAGAGCAGGAGATCAAACTTTTTCCGTCGGAAATTCCGACGGAAAAAGTCAGATGAAGCCCACACACGGTCGGAATTTCTGACAACATGGTCCGATAGAACATTTTCTGTCGGAAAATCCGACCGTGTTTACGGGGCATTACACTTTTATTGTTTCACTTTAAGCATTATTAAAATCACTGCTCCTGAAAAAACGGCCGTTTTTAAAAAAAAAATTTGCATTGATACATGTTCCCTGGGGCAGGACCCAGGTCCACAAACACTTTTTATGACAATGACATGCATATTAGCCTTTAAAATTAGCACTTTTGATTTTGAACGTTCGCATCCATTGTAATTAATAGGGTTCTTAAGTTTGCACGACCTTTAGGTCCGTTCGTGGGTTCTGGTGCGAACCGAACCCGGGGGTGTTCGGCTCATCCCTACTATACACTCTTTGTTATCCTTATATTCCCTTTTAGGATAATCTCTGCTTCCATGATGTTGACCATTCCTTGTGTTGTATACTAACACTATGTCATTTTCTGTACCATCCATGGAACTTGAAAACAAATTCCGACTCATTTGTAATTAATATCTGATTGTCCTATGTTAAATATAAAAAAAATATATTGTTGAAAAAAACGAAAAGCTACCTTTGAGGCTTCTGTTGGTCAAAGGATGAGTGGTGGAGAAGGGGGCCACCTCAGTGATGCATTTCAAAATTCTTTTAGTCCTTGGTGGCCAGGGCTGTCATCTTCAACATCCCATCAGCAGCGTCTGAATCAAATGTTGGAAGATTATCTAGGGGAAAAAACAGACATGGAAAGCTTTCCAGTAGACGATCCACTGGATTTCTGGGTCATGGAAATAGACCACTGGCCAGAACTTGCCCAGTATTTAACTGAGCTACTGGGCTGCCCTGCATTCAGCATGCTTTTCCGACAGGCATTCAGAACTGATTCAGTTCAAAATCAGTCCTGGATTAGCAGCAGCTATCAAGCCTCTGATGCCAATGTCACTGATTAAGTGTTAATCTCAAATCTCTGCAAGACTGTCTAGGCTACCTAGCTTTGTTGGTGTTGATTTTATCTTTTTTTGGAGTAGGTTTCGTAGGCACAATTAACTCCCAAGGACCAATTTTTCCGCATCGCTTTGACAGGTGTATCAATTTAAAAAATGTTTACAGCACGGCCAATTCTTGCTTTCATCAAGACTACCTCCAGAACAGTGATTGCGAACCTTGGCACCTTAGATGTTTTGAAACTACATTTCCCATGATGCTCATGCACTGTGTAGTGGAGCATCATGGGAAATGTAGTTCCAAAACATCTGGGGTTCCAAGGTTCATTATCACTGCTCTAGAAGGTTAAGGGGTGAAGTCACCAACAACACCCAAAGATCAATTTTTCTACAAATTGTAGGATGTTATATCTAATATATATATATATATATATATATATATATATATATATATATATATATATATATATCTAATATATATATATATATATATATATATATATATATATATATATATATATATATATATATATATATATATATATATATATATATATATATATATATATATACATATATATATATATATATATATATATATATATATATATATATATATATATATATATATATATATATATATATATATATATATATATACATATATATATATATATATATATACATATATATATATATATGTATATATATATATATATATATATATATATATATATATATATATATATATATATATATATATATATATTAGATATATGTAGTGTTTTTTTATGTATTTCATATAGGCATTTTATTTAGGCATTCTAGGACAAATTCATTATGCAAGAATATAGATTGGGGATTCAAGTCTAATCTACACCTCAAAAGAGTATTTAGGTGTCATCTCTTAATCTAATCAGTAGTCGCACATATCAAAGGCAATGTTAAAGAATGCAGATTAGGGCAGACTACAGCTGTTCACAGCTTGGGGTGATCTGCTGTCACTCTGAAAGACAGGAGCAGATCAAAGCAAATTGCTCAGCCATTCAGTGTGTGATATAAGATGGCTTTCAGTCTAAGAACTCGATCAGAGAAGTGTGTGTTCTTATGAAGGCACCCAAGAGTCACATGGTTCCATGGGGCTCTAAATATTTACTAGCACTGTCGTGATTATGCCCTGTTGGATTGTCATCTACTACAAGACTGATTTTTGTCATCTGTAAGACTGTTCTGTTTTGGAAGCCAATAAAATCTCTCTCTGGGAGAATCAGGTTTTGCTGCGGAGAAGTACTTTTTAATAACTACATACCATCTAGGAACTATATATTAGATCACTACATTGGTGCCGTTCAAGCGACCAGAAGAGCATTTTCAGGACTTAGTAACAGAAGTCGGTGGTGAAAACAATGAAAACAATCCTGTGAGTTGGACAGAAGTCTGATGGAGACCCAAGACCTGTGCTGGGACTCTAATGTCTGGTTGTGACATAAGAGAGTCTGATCTACAAAATCAAACAAGTTTGGAACCCCAGAATTATTCTCTGGAGACTGGAAACGAAGAAAAGGACTGTATCGTGTACCAGAAGACCTGAGCTGGAAGCTGAAAGAGTAATTAATGCGGTGAGTAAAATATTTCCTTTTTTTTTAATTATTAATAATATAGTCAAAATGCTTACTCAGTGTGAAGCTAGTGTCAGTTCTGATAAAGTTAACAGATGGGTGTTAAAATGTATTAAGCGTCATGGCGGTCCTTATGAAGTTCCAGAAAAATTTAAGCAAACGTGGACTATGATGAATGAATTTTTAGAGAAAACTGTTTTTGATAGCAAAATTTCAGAAAGTAAAAGAAAAGGTTGTATTGTACAGGGCTTGTTATCTTGCTGTTTAACAATGGAAAGTTCTTTGAAGGATAAGGTTGAGGAAATTACCCAGTTACAGAGTGCAGTCGATAATAGCAACAAGGTTTGTCAGAGGTTACAAAACCAATCAGAATCTGAGACTGTAAATTTAAAATTGCATGCAATTACCATTGGGGAAGCTCTGCTTGGGAAATCTAAACGTTGTGATGAATTATCAGAGGAAAATGAGAGATTAAAATTAAGAATTATGGAATTAGAGAAGAGATCTCAGGAATGCAGATATGCATCAAATCTGCAGCAAAATACAAATACAAACATTCTATCAAATGAAACAGAACCTCATATTAAATCTGATAATTCATTGCCAGCCGCATCCACTGAGACCACCACAGTTTATAACAATAATAATAATACAGGTGAAGTTCAGCTTGTAATGAAGCCTTTGAAACCAAAAGAATTAGATGCAATTCTTAAAGAAATAGGAATGGTTCCCTGCCATGATTTAAACAGATTTTTAAAATGGTTTTGTGACTTGCAGAATGTCAGAGATATGTACAATCTCAACCCATCTGATTTAGAACGAGTTATGCAACATTCTATAGGAAGTAGTCTTTGGATGAGGATTAAACACATCTGTATTCAGCCTATGAGGCCAAGGGACATATTACTGGAATTATTATGTGTTTTGTATGGTGTACGTTCTAATGTTACTATTCATGGGAAGATCAAACAAATGCAAAGTGAATCTCCCTATGAATTGTCACACAGGATAGCAACTATTATGGAATTATTGGTCAGTAATAATCTTGCATTTGAGCGTGGTGGCTTGTTACATATGAGTATATTTCTACATGCTTTGCATGAAGATATCAAACAAAATATTTTACTAGTTACCCCAAATCCAAGTCTTTCAGAGTGACAGCAGATCACCCCAAGCTGTGAACAGCTGTAGTCTGCCCTAATCTGCATTCTTTAACATTGCCTTTGATATGTGCGACTACTGATTAGATTAAGAGATGACACCTAAATACTCTTTTGAGGTATAGATTAGACTTGAATCCCCAATCTATATTCTTGCATAATGAATTTGTCCTAGAATGCCCAAATAAAATGCCTATACGAAATACATAAAAAAACACTACATATATCTAATATATATATATATATATATATATATATATATATATATATATATATATATATATATATATATATATATATATATATATATATATATATATCAGGTATACCATCCTACACAAATGTGTAACAGGGGGCGTCAAATTAAATTTCTTTACAGCAAGGCCAATTTTTGCTTTCATCAAGACTACCTCTAGAAGGTTATGAGGTGAAGGCACCAGCAACACCCAAAGACCATTTTTTTTGCAACTATGTGACAGGGGCATCAAATTTTAACTTTTTTACAGCAAGGCCAAAGCACCTGTTTGACAAGGGCATCAAATTTAATTTTTTTACAGCAAGGCCAGTTCTTTGCTTTCATCAACAGTGGCTCTAGAAGGTTATGGAGTGAAGAAACCAGCAACACCCAGAGACCATTTTTTTTGCAACTATGTGACAGGGGCATCAAATTTTAACTTTTTTACAGCAAGGCCAAATCTTGCTTTCATCAAGAATACCTCTAGAAGGTTACCGAGTGAAGGCACCAACAACACCCAAAGACCATTTTTTTCTCAACTGTGTGACAGGGGCATCAAATTTAATTTTTTTAAAGCAAGGGCAATTTTTGCTTTCATCAAGACTACCTCTACAAGGTTACGGGATGAAGGCACCAACAACACCCAAAGACTAATTTATCCGCACCTGTTTGACAAGGGTGTCAAATTAAAATTTTTAACAACAAGGCCAATTCTTGCTTTCATCAAAAGTACCTCTAGAAGGTTACGGGTGAATGCACCAACGCCTAAAGGCCAATATTTAGGCAACTGTATGACAGGGACATCAAATTGATTTTTTTTTACAGCAAGGCCAATTCTTGCTTTCATCAAGACTACCTCTATAGGGTTACGGTGTGAAGGCACCACCAACACCCAAAGACCAATTTTTCAACACCTGTTACTTCTATCCAAAGTCTGTTAAAGAGACACCAGACTTTATCTAAAAAAAAAATGTTACTCTTGGCCTGAGTGTACTATATTTTGGCTTCTTCACATAAGGAATGCTCACTGTGTTCTGCCAAAGAGACACCAGAATTTATCTAAAAAATCTCTAATCTTGCTCCGAGTGAACTAAATTGTGACTTTATCATACAGACTGTCTTCTAAAACTATTGTTTACAAAATAAAGATAGCTTGCAGGAAAAATACATTTAAATGTCTCCGGCGGCCGGTATAGAAATCCAAGATGGCGCCCGCGAGGAGAGACAGGCCGCGGCCTCCCCTGCTCAATCCACAAGTAATCTGCAAAACCAGCAGCCATCCGTGGGTGAGTCATACCCCCTTGTAACCCCACTACCATCATCCCCCTTTGAAAGCCCTGTTAAACAGAAAAGAAAGCTTACAGCTGAGGGAAACCCCCATGCAAGCACAGGAACAGATGAGGACACCATGGAGGAATCTTCCTCATATGCTCAGCAGCTGGACGCTTTCCCTACCTCAGGCAAACCTATCATAGATACCACTATGAAAGAAATGTTACAAACTCTGAGAGGGGCCCTTCAGCAAGACATGTGTCATTCATGTACACCACTAAAGCAGACATATAAGCAGTCAGTAATAGAGTATCTTATGTTGAACGCAAAATGAAGGATTTTACTATTGCGCATAATGAGCTTGTGGATGCCTATTTCACTGTTGAGGATGAAATTAAAGTGATACGTCTCAAAATGGCGGACATCGAAAACAGGGCACGCAGAAATAACGTTAAGTTCAGAGGTGTGCCTGAAACAGTTAAACTGGCTGAACTGACTGCCTATATTGAAAAGCTAATGACCACGGCCCTCCCAGCCCTAGGGCCTGCGGACGTCATAATTGACAGGGCACATAGACTGCCTAAACCCTTAATTCAATCTGAACAGGTTCCTAGGGACGTCATTGCAAGAATTCACTTTTACCATGTAAAAGACCAGCTCATGCGATATGATAGACAACATCCGTCCCTCCCTGACCCCTTTGCAGGCATTGCACTATATGCTGATCTATCTCAAGCTACGCTGTCAGCCAGACACAACCTGGTCCCCATCACCAAAATCCTGCGCAATCACAAAATCCTGTACAAATGGGGTTTCCCAGCTAAACTAATGCTCGACTGGAATAATCAACCTCATGTAATCTCTTCTTTAGAAAAAGGTATGGAGCTCCTACGGAAGTGGCGTCTTCTACCTGCGGATGCAGAAGCTGCAGACCCTGACCCTCTCCAGGACCTGCGCAACTACCATCGCCATGACAGAAGAAACACGAATGGTTATGACTTTATGCTGAACCTCGCTTCTTTTTTTTTTACCAGTTTCTACATGACTTTCCCCAAGTGCCTTAAGATTGTTTGCCTATATAGGCAGTGGCTCAAATAAGCATCCGCTGTTCGGCTGTTTCCGAACACTTGTTTCCCCCTGATCTCAACTACAGGATGACCCCTATGTCCTGTTCTTCTTCATTTGACTGACAAAGGTCTTGTTTTGGTTTTCACTATGCAAGCAGAACTACATCTCTCTATGCACATGCACAATTGTATTGCATTTCTCAGCGCACTTCTAAACTCCCCCACTGGATGGCAGCACATTGCTTATCAACAAAATAATGAACATTAAGCTTATGTCACACAATGTGAGAGGCCTTAACAGCCCTTACAAACTAAGGGCGCTTTGGAAATCAGCCATAGAAATGAACTGCGACATCCTGTGTGTGCAAGAGACACATTTTACCAGAAGTAAACCACCAAAATGCACTCACAGAAAATTTCCATACTTTTTTAATGTGTATGATGATCCTAAAAAAAAATGGTGTAATGATTGCCGTTAAAGATTCCGTAACATTTTCTTTATTACAGGAACATATTGACCCGCATGGACGCTATATCATTTTGATCGCAGAAATCAACAGAACTGTCTACACGTTGGTAAATCTCTATGCACCCAATGTTAAACCATTGAAATGTATTCGCAAAGTGGTAAACAAAGCTGAATCTTTACAGAAAGGTTGTTTAATAATATGTGGTGATTTCAGTACTATTCTAAATGCAGATCTAGACTCCTCCTCGGTGACTCTTAAGCCCCATACACACAGTAGGATTTTCACATGGATTCTGTCCGATCGGACAATGTTGTTGAAAAATCCGACCGTGTGTATGCACCATCGGATAGTGTACGTCGGATTGTCCGACGGACAAAGTCCTATCTCCTGCTGGATAGATTTTTTGACAACACGGTCCGATCACACCAAATCCGATCGTGTGTAGCGTTGTCCGACGGACAAAGTGCTACGCATGCTCAGATCACATTACAAGACCAAAGCTATTGGCTACTAGCCTCTACGTAGTCCCGTCGTAGGCAACAAACGTCACCACGTTCAGAATGATCGGATTTTCCGACAACTTTGTCCGACCGTGTGTACGCAATACCAACATCGGACAAAGTACGACGGACATGATCCGACGGACCTGGTCCTCGGATAATCCGAGCGTGTGTATGGGGCTTTAAGCAGAGGCCTTGTTTAGGCCCTTTCTGTCATGAAGAAAGACTCTTTGATCCCTGGCGCTGCACCCGAGCCACCGAGAAGGACTATTCTTACTACTCTACTGTACATGACAGTTACTCCAGGATTGACTTTTTCCTCACAGATATATACACCCTACAAAATGTGGTAAAATCTGATATCCATAATATCATGTGGTCGGACCACGCCCCAATCACACTTGAACTTATGGATACCAACAAAAATCACTGCAGACCCCTTGGGCGCAACAATACTTTCCTTCTATCTCATCCCCAAATTAGGGATGAAATAGAAGGGAAACTAAAAGAATTCTTTCTCTTCAAAACTAACGGAGAATGCTCCCCTACCATGACATGGTGCGCCCATAAGGCATTTGCCAGAGGAACCCTTATTCAAGTGGCCTCCAGGGAATGTAAGAAAAAACTGCTCCGCATGACACAACTCCACAGATCCATTGCTGAACTTGAAACACAGCACAAAAATCCTATTACTGCCACCCCCAGCATTCTAAAGCAACTCACTCAATGTCGCGAGGACTTAAGACAAGAGCTTAAAAAAGATCAGGATATATACTTTAAAAGGATGAAACTGTCCTTCTATTCCCAGAATAATAAAGCAGGTAAAGTTCTCGCCTCCCAACTAAAAAAAAGGCAAGCTAGAACCAACCTCACCCACATCCAACACCACAGATCCCACACTATATCCTATAACCCCAAAGATATAGCAAACAGTTTTAAAGACTACTACGAGTGCCTTTATAATCTTCGTAGTGACCCATCCACTCACCAGCCTTCGAAGGAGGAAATTGATACTTTCCTCCACGGTATTAACCTACCCTCAGTAGATGCAACCACTTTACAAACTTTAAATTCCCCTATTACCTGTGAGGAAGTGATCTCAGTTATTAAATCCCTTCCAATGAACAAATCCCCAGGAGCTGATGGCTTTTCAGCAGAATACTATAATGCTCTTCTCCCAATTCTAGCACCGAAATTAGTGGAGGTCTTCAACACGGCTATTACCTCTGGCTCATTCCCTAAAGAAATGCTGCAGGCCATTATTGTCACAATCCCAAAGCCAGGCAAGGACCCCACCCACCCCCAAAATTTCAGACCAATCTCACTATTGAATTCTGACCTCAAAATGTATGCCAAGGTGCTGACCAATAGATTAATGGTAGTTACCCCCACCCTCATAGGACTGGATCAAGTAGGCTTTGTAAAAGGCAGACAAGCACCAGACGGGACTAGAAGGATGCTTGATTTACTACGATTCACAGAACTTACCAATACCCCTAGTGCATTCTTAGCCTTAGACGCAGAAAAGGCGTTTTATAGGGTAAATTGGACATACCTATCAAAAACCTTGACTAAATTCTAAAGGCTGCCCATTGTCCCCAATTATATTCTCACTTATCATAGAGCCCCTAGCAGAAAGCATCCGTTCATCAGAATCCATACATGGCATAAAAATAGGATCAGAGACCCATAAAATAGGATTGTTTGCCGATGATATCATTCTAACAATCACTAACCCAGAAGCCTCCATCACAACTGTACAGAAATGATTGCGCAAATTCGGCTCAGTGTCCTATTATAAAGTCAATACCAGCAAATGCTTTGCATTAGCACTAAACATGCCAACGACAACTCATACGCAACTGAAGCAAAACTTCCCCTGTAACTGGGACTCACCATCTATCACATATCTTGGGGTGCAGCTGTCCTCCTCCTCAGCGAACACATATGCCCACAACTTTCCTCCGTTACTGAATAAGCTAGCAGATGAGATGAAACACATTGCTAAACTACAATTATCCTGGATTGGGAGGATAGCTGCATACCAGATGCAAATTATGCCTAAATTAATATACCATTTTAGAACCCTACCTATCCCCATGCCCCAGACATTCTTTGCTCAATTATCTAAACTACTCAATACCTTTATCTGGGCGGGGAAAAAAACACGCATAGCTTTATCACAATTATACAAACCTAAACATTTAGGTGGGGTGGGTCTACCCAATGCATACTCATACTATCGAGCAGCGATACTAGACCAAATGAAATACTGTTTTTCATGTCAATCTGACAATAGATGGCCAGACCTGGAGTTCGCAGTCACCCCTGGTCATGACCTCCCAGCTCTAGCTATGGCACCCAGTATTCACCATAAACCAGAGATGCCCCGTACCTAACGGTTTAAGCCACTGTTGCAGCTTGGTCCACTCTAATGCAGCAAAAATTCACTGATACACCTATCAGAAAAAATCAGACCCCATTAGCATCCTACCAATACTTAATACCTAATATTTCCATCCAAGACTGGAAAAGAAGAGGTATACACTTCCCTACACCCCTACTGGAGAAGCAGAAACCACTAGACACTTTTCAGCTATTCCAAATAAAGCATTACTCTTCAACCAACACAGCTAAACCAATAGAAATTCCTCAAGCTTTATGGGATTTTTTAGTTAATAAGCCCTCTATTAAAAAGAAAGGGATCTCTCTATTCTACAAACTACTCCTCTATATATAAACTCTAAACTATCTAGTATGACTAAATGGGAGCAAGAACTAAAGAAAGTATTTACACTTAACCAATGGCATTTAGCAATAAAAGTCAACAGCAAGTCCTCAGGCTGCATAGACCACTGGGATAACGCCCACAAAATACTTTACAGATGGTACCTTACACCCTCACAACTTCACAAAATGGATCCAAAGATAACCCCTCTCTGCTGGAGGAATTGTCAAAGCCATGGTAATTTACTTCACACTCTGTGGAGCTGCGGGATTATAGAACACTTCTGGAAAGAAGTTTCATCCATAATCAAGGAAATCACCCATACCACAGTTGAGCTTGACCCAGCACTAGCGTTACTCAGCATTGGTATTGAGCAATTCCCTCCTCTTCTAAGGAAAATAGTAGTACATATCCTATTCGCTGCTCACATCGCCCTGGCAAAAGAATGGCGTTCTATGTCGCCTCCTCGTATAGAAGTAGTAATCTCTAGAATTAATAACCAATACATAATGGAAAAGCTCCTAGCATATAAAGAAAGAAGAGCTCCAGCTTTCCACAAATGTTGGGAAAACTGGAGAGCTTCAAAATATGCCTCTTCACATTTGTAATCTTTGACCGACTAACTACAACCAATGTTATGTAGCCTAACTGTATGACCACCCTCTGGGAGGAGTGTACGACACCTAAAGAAGTAGTGGTATCATCACAGCGACTCCCTCTATCGATAATGACTACCACTGCTCCTTTATAGTGACATGTGTATTACCTAGCAATGAATATATATCACAGTTCACGAGTTCATAGTATATGTTTACATGACTACAAGTTACCTATTTGTTAAGTACTAACCTTCAATGATTCAATATCTCCCAAGACCCTCAGTACGGTCTCAGGGAAGCTACTCTAGAATTATACATAATCTAAGCCTGCTCACAGTGTGAACCCGTATGAGGTGACAGGCCTTGCCTCGTAAGAGGCCATTTTTTACTGTCCTTTTAGTAGCTTATTTATGATGTTTCTGCCAAGTTTGATATTCTTAAGCCAACACTACCTTTATCTTGTAACTCCATGTTGTATGCAATGTTCCAAGTATCACGTGTAAACTGCAAAACTCAATAAAAATCTATGGTTAAAAAAAAAAAAATTATTTATTCACTTTAAGCATCAATAAAAATCACTTCTCCTTTAAAAACTATCTTTTTCAAACTTGTTTTGCATTAGTAAATGTCCCCAATGGCAGCACCCAGCCCCCCATACCCTTATGGCCAATAACTTGCTTATAATCCTTCAAAATGGGCACTGTTTTTTTCATGTTCTGGTCCCATAGACTTCAATGGGGTTCAGGTCCGAACTTTTCCAATGTTCGAGAGCTTTGGCACAAACAGAACATCTCTAATGATCTGGTAACATGATGTTTCCTCTTCAAATCAATATCAGACCTGAAGGAACTGCTATAGAATTTGGAGGGGACTTCATACCGCTTTATTTGCTTCTTTTTGCATGGGGTCCTCCTTAAAATTTTTACTAGACTTAAAGAACCTGATATAAATTGTGTGTGGGGGGGGGGGGGATGCTTTTTTTTTTTTTTACCTCAATGGGCTGGGATTTCCTTCCATATATGTATGTGAATGGGATTTGTGATAGCACTGGTTGCAGTGCCTGCACATGACAGAATCCTTAACTCCTTGGTGCCGGCTTCCCTTTTTGCCCTTTAAGGGGTTTGGCATCTCGGGAGGTGGGGCAGGGCTTGTGACCGTGTGACTGCCATGATTAGCTGTCAGGGCAGGCACAAGATCAGAAAACTCCTGATCGAAAAAAGAGATTGGGAGCTTTTCGTGAGTCCCCGGTCACTCTTGGCACAGCTCTATCGGTGCTAATGCATGCAAATATGCTGCCCCTCTGTGCCAAGACCTGGCCACCAAGATCCCGCATATTTGTGTGCGGTCGGCGCCTAGGGGTTAACAACCATTTAAAGCAGGAAGCTGTGTTGTGTTAATATGTTGTTAATATCACTATTATATAGGATGTTCGGGTAAATGTTTGGTCCAAGTTTTCAGATTGAACTTAAGGCTCATTCCTACATGGAACCTATGGCCATGGTTTTAAATAAAACCTGCAATTCCAACTGTAAGTGAAATTTTTATATTCAATATGGTCATTCAGCTGTAATGAAATACAGTCTTATGAAATGAATAATGTGTTGTATTTGTAATATACTGTAGAATTGATCATTTTAGCAAACGCACACACAATGATACTGTTGAGTGAATGTTAAACTCCATGTGTAGTACACAATTGGTTATTGTAAATGTTAACATTTTATTTGAGTTTGAGCTGCCTAATGCCACGTACACACGACCAGACTTTCCGGCAGACTAGGTCCGACGGTTTTTCCGACATACTTTCGGCAGACTTCCGACAGACTTTCCGAAGGAACAGACTTGGACACACACAATCACACCACAGTCCGACGGAATCGAATGTGATGATGTACGACCAGACTATAATAAGGAAGTTCATAGCCAGTAGCCAATAGCTGCCCTAGCGTCGGTTTTCGTCTGTCGGACTAGCATACAGACGAGCGGATTTCTGATAGGAACTGGTGCCGGTGGAGTTCCGGCGGAAAAATTTGAAACATGTTCTATTTCTGAAGTCCAAAAAGAAAACAAATAGAAAAGCGCCACTCAGTAAGAAGTTCTTTAATACAAAGTAAAAATTATAAGTATCACTTACATGGAAGTTCAGGGGACTGTGTATAAAAGGCTATGTCAGGCATCTAGAGAACTACGAGGCGGTTCGCGGAGACGGTGTGTGACGTCAGAGATGCAGGGGACACAACGAGTTTCTTAACATGCGCATGCTCAGAAACGCGTTGTGTCCCCTGCATCTCTGACATCACACGCCGTCTCCACGAGCCGCCTCGTAGTTCTCTAGACACCTGACATAGCCGGGTTCTTCCCCAGCATCATGCGACCACCACTACAGACTTCCATGGCACTCTAGGATACGTTTGTGACAGCAGCAGCTATTGTCTTTTATACTCAGTCCCCTGAACTTCCATGTAAGTGATACTTATCATTTTTACTTTGTACTTCTTACTGAGTGGCGCTTTTCTATTTGTTTTCTTCTTCCTATGATTGACCCGAATCCGATGTCATTTCTACTACATGTACCCCTCTTTTATCCTACTTGATTACATTTAAGTGATTTTCATTTGTATACTGAGCACCTGTGTCCTTTGATATATATTTCTGAAGTCTGTCTGATTTTTCGACAGCAAAGGTCCGATGAAGCCCACACAAGATCAAATTGTCCGGCGGATTCGTTCTGTTGGACCTTTGCTGTCGAAAAGTCCGGTCGTGTGTATAAGAGAAACATACCCAACTGACATGCTGTAAATGTTTGCAAAAACAAGCAAATTTCAGATATGCAAAGAAATTCACAACTAATATTTTTAGAACCAGGCTGAACACATTAGTTATATGGCTGAGATTTAAACTGGAAGAAAAGCCTAACTATTCTTAAAAATGTTTCCCTACCATCCTCCTATCCATCCTGCCTAACCTTACCTACTTTCAATCTGCTCCAGTCCAGTGACGTGACCTTGTAGCGATGTGAAAGGGAACGCTTAAAAATGGCTCTGAATTCTGGAAGCCACAATGTCACCCCATAGTCCAGCCATTACCAGTGCTCCCTCCTCTCCCCTGCAGCAGCCTCTCACGGACATAGAGGAGCTGGTGCTATTGGATCATGTGACCAGATTGGAGTGGACTAAATATAGGTAAGTATATAGATCTTGTTTTATACAAGTTAGTCTGGATAGGTAGGGGGAGGGAAGAGGGGACATTTTTAAGAAAAAAAAAAAAAAACAGATAGGCTTTTCTTCCACTTTAATATATTCATAGAATCTCCAGGGAAGTTATTATTCTGCTTACACAGGATTACAGCTGTGTACAATTTGCCTAGCTTTGTGGGTGTTGATTTTATCTTGAAGTAATTTTTTGGAGTAGGTTTCATGGGCACAATTAACATCCAAGGACCAATTTTTCCACACCGGTTTGTCAGGTGTATCAAATTTAATTTTTTTACAGCAAGGCCAATTTTTGCCATCCACGCTCAGCCATCGTGCCATCCACGCTCAGCCATCGTGCCATCCACGCTCTTCCATCCCGCGATTCACTCTAATCCATCCCGCCATCTACGCTCATCCATCCTGCCATCTATGCTCATCCATCCTGCCATCCACGCTCATCCATCCTGCCATCCACGCTAAGCCATTCCACCATCCACGCTCAGCCATCCCGCTTTCCACGCTTAGCCATCGTGCCATCCACGCTCAGCCATCGTGCCATCCACGCTCAGCCATCGTGCCATCCACGCTCATCCATCCCGCCATTCACTCTAATCCATCCCGCCATCTACGCTCATCCATCCTGCCATCTACGCTCATCCATCCTGCCATCCACGCTCATCCATCCTGCCATCCACGCTAAGCCATTCCACCATCCACGCTCAGCCATCCCGCTATCCACGCTCAGCCATCCCGCCATCCATGCTCAGCAATCCCGCCATAAACGCTCATCCATCCCGCCATCCACGCTCATCCATCCCGCCATCCACTCTCAGCCATCCCGCCATCCACGCTCATCCAACCCGCTATCCACACTCAGCTATCCCGCCATCCACACTCAGCCATCCCGCCATCCACCCTCAGCCATCACGCCATCCACGCTCAGCCATCCCGCCATCCCTACTCATCCATCCATGCTCAGCCATCCCTCTGTCATACTTATCCACCCATTTATGCTCAGCCATCCATACTCAGCAATACTCATTCATCCATCTATGCTTAGCCATCCTATCCACCCCCAGCCATACTCAGCCATACTCAGCTGTACCCAGCCATACTCAGCCATACTCAGCCATACCCAGCCATTCCCAGCCATACCCAGCCATACTCAGCCGTACCCAGCCATACTCAGCCGTACCGAGCTGTACCCAGCCATGCTCAGCCATGCTCAGCGATACCCAGCCATACTCAGCCATACCCAGCCATACCCAGCCATACTCAGCCGTACTCAGCCATACCCAGCCATACTCAGCCGTACCGAGCTGTACTCAGCCATGCTCAGCCATGCTCAGCCAAACTCAGCGATACCCAGCCATACTCAGCCATACTCAGCGTTACCCAGCCATACCCAGCCATACTCAGCCATACTCAGTGATACCCAGCCATACTCAGTGATACCCAGCCATACTCAGCAATACCCAGCCGTACCCAGCCATGCTCAGCCATACCCAGCCATGCTCAGCCATACCCAGCTGTACTCGGCCTCTGTATGTGGCCAGGCTGTGCAAGTCTCCCACATGTGGTATCAACATGTGGGAGACTTCCACAGCCTGGCCACATACAGAGGAGTAGGAGAATCAATTTTGGGGTGTTATTTTTAGTATGTACATGCTATGTGTTAGAAATATTGTATAGATGGACAACTTTGTGTTAAAAAAATGCGTTTTCATTTTCTTTCCACATTTTCCAAAATTTTTTAGAAAAAAATGACATGTTCAAAAGACTCATTATTAGGGTTGAGCGGACTTTTGGGTTTTTGGATATCGGACCCGAACCCGAACAATTTACTGTATGTTTGGGTTAGAGTTTGGTGTTCGGCAATGTAATAGTGCTTTTTAAAAAGTTATTGTCAGTTTGTCACAAAGTGTCATTTCTGCAGGAAAAAAAATCTTTTAAAAGCACTCGCGGCTATAATGAATTATCGGCTCCCCGTAATACAGAGAACAGTCATTGAAAGTCATTGATTTTTAAGAAGTTATTGTCATACAAAGTGTTTGGGTACCCGGGTCCTGCCCCAGGGGACATGTATCAATGCAAAAAAAAGTTTTAAAAATGTATGTTTTTTCGGGAACAGTGATTTTAATAATGCTTAAAGTGAAACAATAAAAGTGTAATATTCCTTTAAATTTCGTACCTGGGGGGGGGGGGGGGGGGTGTGTGTATAGTATGCCTGTAAAGGGGCACATGTTTCCAGTGCTTAGAACTTTCCCTGCACAAAGTGTCATTTCTGCAGGAAAAAAAGCTATTTAAAAGCACTCGCGGCTATAATGAATTGAAGTCATTGAAAGTCATTGATAAAAAAAAGCTTGGGGGTTCCCCCAAATTCAATTACCAGGCCCTTAAGGTCTGGTATGGATATTAAGGGGAACCCCGCGTCAAATAAAAAAAAAAATGGCGTGGGTGTCCCCCTCAAAAGCCATACCAGACCCTTATCCGAGCATGAAACCTGGCAGACAGCAGGAAAAGAGGGGAGGACGAGAGCGCCCCCCTCCCCCTATGGCTTTCCCCATGACGTCAGAGGGGGCCATCAAAAATCAAAAATACAAATTTTAAAGGCTTATATGCAAGTTATTGTCATAAAAGGTGTTTGGGGACCTGGGTTCTGCCCCAGGGGACATGTATCAATGCAATTTTTTTAAACGGATGTTTTTTCAGGAGCAGTGATTTTTTTTTTTTTTTAAAAGTTTTATTTATTGCTTTTTAAACATAACATGTACATACAAGACCCAAGGGGCCACACACAGAAAAAAAACAAAAAAAACAATACAACACTATTTACAACTCTTCAGCATTGACTCTTCCTCCTCTGTCCCTACCCCCTCTCCGTAAAAAATCAAAACATTTATTATCAAGGCCCCCTTTTCTCAAAAAACGTTCAATATGAGCTTTTACTTATGGCAGATAATTACATGCATGTCACAAAACCCATCGCCAGTGCATACTATTATGTATCTCTCAATCCGCCACCGTGGTTTCACTATTCATCCAACTGCCCCACACCTTATCAAATTTTTGTGGTATACCCCTGCTACTGTATAGCAGTGATTTTTTTTAATGCTTAAAGTGAAACAATAAAAATAAAATATTCCTTTAAATATCATGCCTGTGGGGTGTCTATATTATGCCTGTAAAGTGGCGTATTTTTCCCGTGATTAGAACAGTACCACAGCAAAATAAAATTTCTAAAGGAAAAATTATCATTTAAAACTGATGGCGCCTGTAATGAATTGTCGGGTCTCAGCAATATAGATAAAACTCATTGAAAAAAATGGCATGGGTCCCCCCTCAATCAATTACCAGACCCTTTGGGTCTGGTATGAATATTAAGGGGAACCCCGAACCAAAACAATTTTTAAAAATTGCGTGGGGGTCCCCCCAAAATCCAGACCCTTCTGGTCTGGTAATAGATTTTAAGGGGAACCCTGCGGCAACATTTTTAAGAAAATGGCATGGGGTCCCCCCAAAATCCATACCAGATTGACGAAAGAGCCCTTCGGGTCTGGTACGGATTTTGGGGGGTCCCCTACGTAATTTTTTTTTATTTGGTGCAGGGTTCCCCTTAATTTCCATACCAGACCTGAAGGGCTTGGTATGGATTTTGGGGGTACCCCCGCACAATTTTTTTTTTAATTTTTGGTTAAAATAACTAAAGAACTATGGGGCCTAGAAGCAGTGTGCAAATATTTCTTTATTTAAAGTGGTTGTAAAGTCAGAAGTATTTTTTTTATCCTAATGCATTCTATTCATTAGGATAAAAAAACCTTCTGTGTGTAGCAACCCCCCTAATACTTACCTTAGCCTCATCTCTATTCAGTGATGTCCACAAGTGCCTCGGCCGTCCGGGACTCTGCTTCTGATTGGCTGAGACACAGCAGTGGTACCATTGGCTCCCACTGCTGTCCATCAAAGTCAGTTAGCTAATCAGGAGAGAGAGGGTCCAGGGCCAAACCAGGTCTGAATGGACACAGGGAGCTGTGACTCAGCTGGGGTGCCCCCATAGCAAGCTGCTTGCTGTGGGGGCACTATACAGAAGGGAGGGGCCAGGAGAGCCGAAGAGGGACCCGAGAACAGGAGGATCTGGGCTGCCCTGTGCAAAACCACTTCACAGAGCAGGTAAGTATAATATGTTTATTATTTTTAGGGGGAAAAAAATGAGACTTTACAATCACTCTTTTAACAGCTATTTATTTTTTCTGCCGTGTTTATTATATACAGTATTACATTATAAGCAGCAAAACTTTGTGAATGTGAATATACAGTATATTACATATATGCTACAAAACAAAGTTTAAAGTTAAATACATAGGATATGCTTGTCTTTTTTTTTTTAAATGGCCAAGGTTTCATTTTACCTTTATTGTTAACCTTTTGTTAAAACTTCAGTGAGATACACAAGTGGCTATAATGTTTCTCACATTCGGTTGGATTAAAATACCTGATGACAGTTTGATTAACTTAGAAGCAGATGGTACCTGACAACCAAGGGGAGCATCAGTTACAGGCCAACTTAGGAAAGCTTGTTTAACCTGTTTTCATTCTTCTGTAGAAGACACCTCAATGGGGGTTTAATTTATTTTTCATTTTGTACTTTCAGTCATTTCTCAAGTTTTTTTTTTTTTCTTCACAAACATTCTGTTTTCACTGGGCCATCAAATAAGGTACTGACAAATACAACCTAAAGCAAAACCACATTTTATATTTTTATGTTTTTAATGCAAACACTTTATAATGTTAAAGGTTAAAAATACTGCATGCATTCACACTTGAAAATATGTAAGTTTGAGGCAAATAGACTGTTCACTTCTCAAGAGATTCCCTTAGCTTATAAATAAAAGAATGGTGAAAATTCAAAGAATACCTAATCACATGTAAGGAAAAAAATAAAATAAATGAACTGTTTTTGCTTGTGCATGATTGTATGATGGAAGTCAGCACAGCTTCACCACTTTCACTAAGAGAAGCCAAAATATCCTTGTAAAGTGCAAATTTCCTTGAAAAGTGAACAGGGCATTTGCCTTTAGTAAATAAACTTCAATCAGGAAAATTCATAAAGGGATTTATAGACACTCTTCAGACTTCTGTTTTGCTGCGTACACACGAGCGGACTTTTCGACAGTAAAGGAACGAATCCGTCGGAAAATTTGATCGTGTGTGGGCTCCATCGGACTTTTGCTATCGAAAAATCTGACAGACTTTAGAAATAGAACATGTTTCAAATTTTTCCGCCGGACCCAGTTCCTATCGAGAAATCCACTCGTCTGTATGCTAGTCTGACGGACAAACAAGGGTAGCTATTGGCTACTGGCTACGAACTTCCTTATTCTAGTCCGGTCGTACGTCATCACATTCGAATCCGTTGGACTTTAGTGTGATTGTGTGTGGCCAAGTCCGCTCATTCGGAAAGTCAATCGGAACTCTGAAAGGTCGTCGGAAAGACCGTCGTACCTGTGTCGTGTGGTCGTGTGTACTCGACATTAGAGTTCAGTAACGAAAGTGCTGCTACTTGCATCCAATTCATATACAGTATCAGTCACAGACATGTACATGAATCTGCACTTGTCTACACTAAGAAAGGAGTTTCCATATTTGACATTCCTTTCTCAATACACTCACTCCTTCCCCATCCACTGTGCATGTCACACTGACAGGTAGATGGCTAACAAGTTTTGTACAAGGGTGGAACTTAATGGGTAACTGAGAGACAAGTTGTCCATCAGGTCAACTTTAATTTTGATTGATAGCACATGGCAGTGGGTGATACCATAGCTGCTATTCGGTTCAAAAGCAGCTTTCTAAACTGCCCACTGCCACATGCTGTTATTCAAAAGTAAAGCAGACCTGATGGGGAGTTAGTCTCTCAGTTCCGCATCAGTCTTCTCCCACCCAGTAGGAGAGGCAAGTACAGGCTGCTGGAATTAGTTAACCAAAAGAGGCAACTCTTTATTAAACATAGCACACTTACACGATCAGTAATGGAAGACAGGCATGAGAGATGCAAGCTGACAGGCAACGCACTGAGAGAGGACAGATGTAGCACCATAAAGCATTCAGCACTATGCTGAGATGTACAAGCAGCCACATTTGGACTCAGCGGGCAAGCCAGCAGCATGTGCAGCTGAAATCTGGATAATCTCAGCTGTCAAAGTCAGCCAGTGATGTTAGGAGTGGGCGGGAAGGTTGCAGCAGTCAAATTCAGCCAGTGAGTACAAGAATGAGTAAACGCTAATAATGCGTTTCAGAGGCTCCTCCTCCTTTTTCAAGCAAGCTAATGGGGATGGAGAAGCAGACATATATACAGTGCCAGCCAAGAAATGAAGGTGGCAAGAGGAAATGATGAGCACCTGCTAAATGTACACTTTGCAACACAGATGACCAGGCAACTAATTGATAAATAAATAAGAGGGTGTGACACAACAGCATTCATACAACATGCGACTAACATGCAAATAAATTAAATTAACAATGATATAAATTGTTTTTTTTTAAGATGAATATAAATATAGGTATGAATATGAGACTTGGCTCAGGTAGGTGGGTGATGAAGAAATAAAAATAAGGCTATAAAAATGACACAAAAATACCATATCATCTCTATACAGACCAAATGCAATGCATGTTAAAAAAAACATGCGTCTTTATGGAAGAACTCACATAATACCCAAACTTAAAGTAATGTAACACTGAAATGACATAACAATTATCTCTAAGAACATTACACGTTTGATGCCATGCATCTATCTGGAAAAAAAATCACATAAACTTTTTGAAATGAAATAAAATCACAAAATATGGCAACAACCAATATGTGTGGAGCTGTATATCTAATATTTTATTCTTAGCATATAAAATGTATAGCATGCATTTTCATAAAAAAAGAAAAAAAAACAAAAGATAAAAAAAGGAAAATATCGTACAGTATAGTGTGGACCTCAAGCTGTTCATTAAGACCCCCTGGGGATAAGGTATTCAAAATAAGGCGTCACAAGGAGGAATCTGTTCGAGGACCAACACCTGAAGTCCTGCATTATTATTTCAAGCACCCATAGTTCTACTTCTCCTTAAGGTGCATAAAAATCTGGAAACAAATCCTGGAAGATCTATCACAGCGTTTATCTAGAGTATTACTAGTGGGATATCACAATACATTGATTGATTTTTACAACCAATTGTCCAATCCATGCCATCATACATCAAGGACTCTCTACAGCTACTAGGGATACTTAAACATTTTTATTGGGAACCATCATACTGTTAGCTTTCTTTGGATGTCAACTCATTTACACATCCATCCCTCATGAGGTGGGCATCATGGCCCTGGATCACTTTCTGGTCAAAGAGTCCAATTTGATCTAATATTTTTGCTGATAAAAATACCCTTGGGGTAATATACCATTTTGCATTTTTCTGGGGTGTGCAGCCTCGTTGACTCTCATACTGTATATGCATTTCTCTATTTAGGAGTCCCATCTCCATTCTTCCCATGTCCAATTCATCATGAACAGCACCAAATTCTGCTTGGACCATAATTATTTTGTGTTTCAGGGTTCATTCCAGATATGAGGATTATCTTACGCAAAGGCTTATTTTAAAAGACAGGTTTATATAAAAAGGCTCTTACCCGAAACCAGATCCAACAGGCCTATGAGGATTGTTCTATATCTGCTCTAATGCCGCATACACACGATCGGACTTTCCGGCGGACCAGAGTCTGGCGGACAATTCGATCATGTGTGGGCTCCAGCGGACTTTTTCTTTCCAAAAGTCTGGCGGACCTAGAAATAAGACTGGCTTCAAAATTGTCCACCGGACTGGAGTCCGGTCGAAAAGTCTGGTCGTCTTTGTGCTAGTCCGACGGATTAAAACCGACACTAGGGCAGCTATTGGCTATGAACTTCCTTATTGTACGTCATCACGTTCAAATCTGGCGGACTTTTGGAGTGATCGTGTGTGGCCAAGTCCGTTCGCTTGAAAGTCCGGCGGACCTCAGCTGCAAAGTCCATCGGATTGTCCGCCGGACTAAGTCCGCCGGAAAGTCCGATCGTGTGTATGTGGCAATAAGAGTTCAAAATCTGATTGCCCAGCTATAGACATCAAATGTATCATTCAGTTCCACTTAGGGTACAAGCACATTGAGAGGATTAATCCACGCCATTGGGATATGCTATTACAAGATCCCAAATTAGGACAGGTCCTCGCACCCAATGTCCAGTTTGTCTATAGGAGAGCGCCTAATATTAAAAATAAGATAGCTCCCAGCAAACTTTTGGCTCCCAAGAAGACCATACTTTACCCTCTGGCCACTTTCTGCAATCTCGTTGGAATGTACCAATGTAAAAATATACTATGTAATATGTGCCAGTTCTTGAACCAAAGACAAAACAAGCTTACCCTATCAATTCCTTCTTCACCACATCGTCTATTGTCTTACATATCCTTGTGGGCTCCTGTATTTGGGCCGCACCATATGTACAGTTAGGGCCAACTTTGGTAACCATAGATGACTGACTGAGGATGGTAACATTGACCACAGTGTGCCTCATCATTTTAAATTAAAGCACAGTCGTTCTATTGCAGGACTTTGGGTGCGGGTCCTCAAACATATTCCTCTTTGAGACTCTGTAGCAGAGAGGTTACACAAACTCTGCCACAGGGAAACCTTTTGGGTATTCACTTTGAATACCCTATACCTACTGATGACCTGAACACCCCCCTGTTCGGTTCGCACCAGAACCTGCGAACAGACCTAAAGTTCGTGTGAACTTTAGAACCCTATTAAATCTATGGGACTCGAACGTTCAAAATCAAAAGTGCTAATTTTAAAGGCTTATATGCAAGTTATTGTCATAAAAAGTGTTTGGGGACCTGGGTCCTGCCCCAGGGGACATGTATCAATGCAAAAAAAACTTTTAAAAACTGACGTTTTTTCAAGAGCAGTGGTTTTAATAATGATTAAAGTGAAGCAATAAAAGTGTAATGTTCCTTTAAATTTCGTACGTGGGGGGTGTGTATAGTATGCCTGTAAAGGGGCACATGTTTCCCGTGCTTAGAACTGTCCCTGCACAAAGTGTAATTTCTGCAGGAAAAAAAGTATTTTAAAAGTACTCGCGACTATAATGAATTGTCGGCTCCCGTAACACAGAGAACAGTCATTAAAAGTCATTGATAAAAATGTAGGTAGTGCCTTTGGAGATGTTGTCATGGGAGATGGCTATGAGCTCTTCCATTTTGGCAATTCTGTAAATTTTCCAAAACCATTCTTTGATTGATGGGGTGTGGGTTTTGCCCCATAAGGTTGGGACACATCACTTAGCAGTGTTCAGCATGTGCATAGCAAGAAATTTGAAGTAAGAGTGTCTGGGTATAGTGGTATGGTGTAAGAGAAATTGGGAAGGAGAAAATTCTAATGTGAAGATAGATACCTTGGAAATTATGTTGTGGACTTCGATCCAGAACTTTTGGATGATGGGGCATGACCACCAAATGTGGAGGAGAGAGCCTGGTTCGGATTTGCATCTCCAGCATAAGTAGGATATGGATGGTGCTAACTTGTGGATAATGGTCGGTACTCTGTATCACTTAGTGAGTACTTTGTAGCCATTTTCCAGTGTTGACACATTTATTGAGCCCTTGAGGATGTTTTCATATATTTGCTCCCACTGTGTGTCTGTGAGGTCTAGGGATAGTTCTTTCTCCCAGGATTGACATGTCTTGTTTTTCATGGGGTATTTGTCAAAGAGTAAAGTCCATTATCATTTCTAAGATGCGAAGAACTAGCCTCCCAAATGAGAGATCTCAAGTTCCCACTATGGACATATCTTCAAATACAACATCTTCTCCTAGGCCCGAACCACAAACCTCCCCCAGAATCACTATGCTCAGAGAACACACCACAGAGACATGTGGTGACTGACAGTCAGCAGCTCTCCGATTGGGGAGGTGAGAGAACTGAGCCATCGGCGATGTTCGGTGGCTCAGGTTCTCAGTGAAGAGATGCCGGGGGACAGCTGCAGCATTGGTCTGATGCTGCATCCACCTAGGTAAGTATAAATATGCAAAAAAAAACAAAAAAAACAAACCCATACTTCTCTTTTAAAGCTGTACTCTATACATGAAAATGTTCATTTAAATATATTTTTAAAAGAGCACAAACCCATAGGTCACTTCGATTCAACATCTATCTTTTTTCACCAATTTTACTTTTACTCCGTTATTCAATTTCTTTGGCATTTATCCTGCACCACTGAGATAGACCACTGTTTACTGTTTATCCTTCTTTGGTATTTATTATTTTTTGTACACGTGTTTATGTATGGATACATACATCTTACATACTTCAAATACATTTTTTATTGCCACCACCTAAGTGGTAGTTTTATGTTATGTATACTTACACATAGACACATCTTTCACAGCGTTGGATTGCTCTACATGCCTGCCATTTCATCTTGTCCTGTTTGCACTGCTGGGCCCTTCAAATCCCACACTCACAGTTCCCGGTTCAGACATTCATATATTCCTAAACTTTTTCTACTTTATAGACAATTGTGTGTGCATCAACCCCTGAGGAAGTGACGCCATGTCACAAAGCGCATCGTGTTACATAGATGCAAGTTCACACCTCTTATGGATTGATTTTTGAAACACTGTACCTGGCTACGGAATTATATGTATATATTGACCAATCTGCTAGACTTTATGGCATTATGTCACTGTTGATCTGTTGGAACTTGTATTTACCAATAAAAATAAATCTTTACTTTATTGGTTTTATAATTGAGTGTGTTGCTCCTCATATAAAGTCCCACGGGCAATTCGTGTTTCTTTGTATAGTGTATGGGGCACATCCAACCGTATTTTGTTAGTTAGTTACAAATTCATATATTACTTTCCAAAAGTAGTGGTGACAGCTATGTTTTTGGCTTTCTCTGCATTCTGTAGTCCTGGACTGGGGCCTGGAACTTGAAGGTTCCAAAGTGTCTTGGGTGGGACAGAATCTTCCATCCTCTGTCTGGATTTTACTGGATGCCTGCAGCCTGTGTGAGTACACAGGTGGGCAGGGTCATTATAAACTAAGACTGAAGATAGCTCAGGGCTCCCAGTTTGGAGACAGCTCCCATATTGGACACATGAAGTTTCACCCATGGATCAGAGGTGCCCCAGCCAGGAGTCAAGAAACAGGAGGTCTCAACCAGGGGTGAGAGAAGCTCATATCATGGTGTCAGAAGGCAATGATCCAGAGCCAAGGAGTGGGCTGTGCATCAGGGTGCAACTAAAGGCTAAGTGATAAAGTGAACCAGGAGAGCTGGGCAACACAATCAGAGGAACTTGTAATAAGAGCAGAAATCCTGATAACAAGAAAGCCAGGTGGCTTGGTACATTCAGTTGACTTTTCATGCTGAAGGTGGAAACTTATGCATGGGCAACTGATTTATATGTGAACTGTTCTGTAGTGTTTAAGTGGGCTGTCACACCCTAAAATGCAACTTGGACTGGCATAACTCTTTGGAAAATGCATCTGCCACATGAGTATAATTACCCCAATACCACACCCTGCAGAAGGAGAGAGAGCAGTGGTGATTGGTCTTTATGAGGAAGCTCCTACTCAGAGGTGAAGTTTCACACTGGATTACTACACAAAATTAAATTATTCACACAAAGCAGATTCAAGTAAAAATACACTTCTTTCCTCTTGTAATTAGACAGTATTTACTTATCCCAGAATTCAGCTTTTAGTCACACCGGTTCTAGCTCCATATTGTATTCTACAAGTCAGGTCTTGTGTTAAACCTTGTTAACATGGTTACAAGGAAAATATATTTTTACCTTGGTTTTTTTTTGGGGGGGGGGGGGTAAATAATTTTTCATAATGATTATATATAACAGCTTTATAAAAAGATAATGTTTTACCTTTATTTGTCTTATATTCTGAATGATCCAATTTATCAATAAACAAATGTGTTCTTTATTTCCTCCAATATTCTTAATTCCCTTATTTGGTATCTTTTAATACAGTTTTTATATTGCACCTAATCTTAGATTCTGTCTATACAGCATAAGCTCTGGCCTAATATTTCACTGTGGATGATAAAGCAATTAATTTTTTGAACTCTCAACACAAATTGCTTCATGCCAAGAACAGAATTACAGAAACAGATTTTAAAATTTGTTCTTATTGCCATATTTACTGAAAGTCTTGGATCAGCTGATAGTGTTTACGGCCCTGCCATTATAACGTTGCCAGGACTGCAGGTGGAATCATTTAACAGTAAGCCTAGTACCTTAAATATTTAGGTTTTTATTGCCAAAAGGCACCATTGTACAATATAAAGCAGCACTCTGCAGGTCATCACAGTCATAAAGATTTAAATAACTGGGCCTGAGTACTTGTTTAGTATTTTTCTTTTTGCTATTATATTTTTAGTTTTTATAATACAGCTACATTTGCTAGATAACACTATAATGTTAAGGATGGTGAGTTACATTATATCTTGTCAAAAACAATAAAGTGACAATCCTCCAGTTAATAAAGAAAAAGGAGATGCTATTAAATGATTATGAACATTGCCTTCCTGCAGAGGAACACAATAAAGATCATCTTTGTACAAATGTACTGTCAAGCCACAGTGAAGATAATGGATTGCATTTTACAAGGGAGCTATTGTTTTGTGTAGCAGCTAGCTGTTAAAAATAGAATTCACCATTGTTACTATGTTCTCTGCAAAGATCTGGTGCAGCGAAGAGAAGCAAAGACAGACACAAATGTTTATACTTTACAAAGAAGCAGTATTAAAGTAGCAATAAAGGCTATTTATGGCCATTATTGTATATCGTCTGGGATTCATTTATTTTTATGACATTAAGGCTTAAAGGATAAGTCTGCTTTTGCCTTACCTTATAAATCATTATCATTTTGTTTCTTCACCTCACTCTTCATTCTTGAACAATAGTCTGAGCTGATATTTACTAGTCTACTACTTATGAACACAAGCAAAATCCCTCCTCCAAATCCTGCCAGAAATTAGCATTACTTAACATCCCCTATTATGCCAGCAGTGTTAGAATCCAAATCTGAACCTGGGACCTCTGTGGTGTCTAACAGTGGCTGTCTGTGCTTTGCCACTTGAAATGCTGGACATCGCCTTGTCTGGTGCCATGGACATTCCTGCGTTATAAGCACAATAATTGTGTTGAACTATCAAACAGGGTGCTAGTACAATAATAATTCAACCCAATAGCATAGGGATATTGCATAAAAGTCATCATGTGAAAATTAAATCATCAAAAGTGTCCAAAATGATAATTCACTAAAGTGCACATTGCAAAATCAGTCCAAATAAAAAATGAATAGTGCAAGAAAATTCAGGAAATAAATGCGTATATCGCCCCAATCTTCTTATTTAACCGTATGCCACTCCACACCCAACTCACAAACTTCTTGCTGACAGGTAAGATGTCAGATATGGAGGTCTGGCTGCATCTTTTAGGAGAGATCCCTGCTGGGATGGATGGATGGCACACTTCAGGACACAGAATAAGGGCTCCCAGAACATTCAGCAGAAGAAGACAAGGCAAATAACATCAGGCAAGTAGATAAATCACCACAGTCATCATCCTAGCAGGTATGATTCTGTCACTGCTGTAGCTTCGTCCAACGCGTTTCATCCAATAGAAGTGGATAACATCATATTGAATGAAATGCGCTAAGTGAAGCTACAGCGGCACAACTGCTAGCAATGAGAATTCAGGAGAGGGAAACTGCACATCATGTTTAAAAAATTGTGTTCAGACATAATTTTACCAGGCAAATTTAGTGTCCTAACATTATGTTTAAAATGATCTAAAAATGTATAAATAATGCCTGGTGCTGCTACATAGGTTTTTTATGAGCCTATAGCTCTACTTTAGGTTACTTTAGTCTCTCCTGATATGTTTTGTCACTCAGACCTTTCACCATTTTTGTTTCCTGTCTTTAAACTCTGAATTCTATGTTATCAATATTGGTTTTATAATTGAGGCTTCCAAAACTGGACACAGCATTCTAAATTAACCTTGTTACAAGACCACTATCTATTTTTCCAAGAAAATCATGTTTAAAGATTTTTTTAATGCACTAAAATATGTTTCTATTTACTGTATTTACTGTATTCTAGCACTGCCAGCAAAATCATTAATTAGTTATTGGTGACCAGACACTTAATTCTGGTAATTTGTATAACCCAAGGATTCTACTGTGCCACGTCCAAAATACATCTAGAAATATGACAGGAATACTCCTGATACAGAAAATGTTTGAATTTAGCAGCACATACATGAGACACATTGTGTAGAATAAAAATCAAATATTTTATTACAAAAATGTAAAAGAACATGCTTAGCTTAACCAGTTTAGCCCCGGAAGGATTTGCCTCCTTAATGACCAGGCCATTTTATTGTGACACTGCTTTGCTTTAACTGACAATTGCACTGTCGTGCAACATGGTACCCAAACAAAATTCATGTCATTTTTCCCCACAAAAAGAGCTTTCTTTTGGTGGTATTTGATCACTTCTGCAGTTTTTAATTTTTGCGCTATAAACAAAAAAAGAGCGACAATTTTGAAAAAAAAACTATATTTGAAAGTTTTTGCTAGTTTTTTTATCGGGACTGCGGACAAATTGGACACTTTTGACACACTTTTGACACATTTCTGGCATCACTGACATTTATACAGCGATCAGTGCTATAAAAATGCACTGATTACTATGTAAATATCACTGGTAAGGAAGGAGTTAACACTAGGGGGCGATCAAGGGGTTAAATGTGTTCCCTCAGTGTGTTTCTTACTGTGGGGGATGTGACTGACTAGAGGAGAAGCCAGATCGTTGTTCCTAGGTAGTAGGAACTGACGATCTGTCTCTCCTCTCCTCTCCTCTCCTGACAGAACCAGGATTTGTGTGTTTACACGCACAAATGCCTGTTCTGTCTCTCATGCCCGCAATGGCGCGTGGCTGGAGGTCATCGCGATTGATGACCACGCGCATCGACTTCCCCGCCAAGCAGCGGGCACATGCGCCTGCTCTAGCTGTTTAAAGGGCTGACGTACAGCTACAGCGATTTGCGGGAGAGAGCTGACCTGCCACAGTATAATGACGGTGGCTGGTCAGCTAGTGGTTAATATCACAAGGCCAATAAATTGAATAGAGAGGCCTAACTTGCATGGTACCCCATTACGGATTAAGAACAGAGCAAATTACACCAGACATTATAATGATAAAGGAACATACATAGCTTAAAATCACAAGGCCAATAACTCCTTCTGGTATCCATGAAAGTATCAGATACCCTACTGTACCTACTGTATTTCTGATCTTGCATATTGCCTGAATTTTGAGCCCAGATACAGGTTGGGGGCTTTGAAACTCAAATTGCATGGGTTTAGTTTTATGTACAATTAAAATTGGGTGGGCTTTAACTAGTGCTGTGGTGCACTCATCCTTTCAATATTCACTAAACGAATCTGGGGACCCTTGAGGATACCCCAGATAACAAAGAACTGTTTGTTGATTTGGAATCACAACCTCCACCTGATTTGGTGCAGCTCTTGACTAACACAATTTCTGATAGACTATCATAAGGATTTGTGTTCAAGGTTTTCAAGGTCCATTTGACCCTAAGCTGTGTTTTAAGAAAATGAGTCAGACCTGGATCACAGAGGAGTACCAAAAACCTGTTCCTTTTATTCTAGCTGTTGCTGCCACTGCTGTCAACATTTTCATCTCCTGGCACCTCTTCTCTTCTTTCCTTCTTTTTCTTTCCCTCCTTCCCTGTGTCTTCTGCCACATTTAGGCCTGTTCTTGTTGTGTTGAAAATGTGGTGCCAGTGACTAATTTGCCCAAAATCTGGGCAGCAGGAGCTTAGGGAATGTAACAAGTAGCTGAATTGGTGTAGGAAGGAGGGTTTTGGGTTCCTGGAGAACTGGGCTGACTTTTCAATCAGTTACTGGCTCTTTAGTGGGGGTGGGCTGCACCTTAATGATGAGGGTGCAGCTCTGTTGGGTGAGAGAATGGCAAAAAAGTTGGAGGGGCTTTTAAACTAGGTGATGAGGGAGAGGGTTCAGAGGAAGTGAGTGAAGATCAGAGGGTACTGATGGAGGCATTAGTGGTAATATAACCATAATACCTAATCCCTGTGTGAATGAGTTAGCAAATCATAATCGCAGCCTCAGAATACCTAAGGAGAAAATTATATGCACTCATACCATACCTGCACTCATACCTAGCTCAGCCTAGCTAACAAAATTGAGGAACTGTAGCTGCTGATGCACAAGGAGGATTTAGACTTTGTGAGAATATCAGAAACTTGGTTTGGCAGCTCACACGACTGTCTGGCAAATGTTCAGGGGTATTCCTTGTATCGGAGAGACAGGGAGGGTAGAAGAGGGGAGGGGTGTGTCTATATATCGATAGGGATGGGCCAAACACCCCCCGGTTCGGTTCGCACCAGAACATGCAAATAGGCAAAAAAATTGTGCAAACATGCGCCCCCTATTAAAGTCTATGGGACACGAACATGAAAGAAGTTCTAATTCTAAAAGCTTATATGAAAGTTATTGCCATAAAAAGTGTATGTGGACCCGGGTACTGCCCCAGTATCAATGCAAAACATTTTTTTTTCAAGAGCAGGGATTTTAAGACTGCTTAATGTGAAACAATAAAAATAAAATATTCCCTTAAATATCATGCCTGGAGGGTCCCCTTATGCCGCGTACACACGAACGGACTTTCCCGCGGGATTGTCCGCCGGACAATCCCCCCGTGTGTGGGCGCCGGCGGACTTTTTGGCGCCAAAAGTCCGGCTGACTAGGTTTTAAGTTTTGTTTTAAAATTATCCGCTGGACTTGGCAGTCCGGCGGACAATCCCGCCGTTAGTATGCTAGTCCGCCGGACTTTTGGAAATGAACGGAAGTCCGTTCATTTAGCACGTGACTTCAGGTAGACGGGGCTAGCTAAGGCAGTGAATGCCGCCGCGCTAGCCCCGTCACCTGCCATGGATTTAAAGGGAATCCCCACGCCGAAAAAACGGCGTGGGGGTCCCCCCCAAATCCATCTCAGACCCTTATCCAAGCATGCAGCCCGGCAGGCCAGGAAAGGGGTGGGGACGAGCGAGCACCCCCCCCCTCCTGAGCCGTACCAGGCCGCGTGTCCTCAACATGGGGGGTGCCCTGGGGAAAGGGGGGCCGTGCGGCCCCCCACCCCAAAGCACCTTGTCCCCATGTTTATGAGGACAAGGTCCTCTCCCCGCGTGACCCCGCCCCCTTTGTGATGTCACAGTCCTGGAGGATGCTGGGACTGTGACATCATAGGGGCGGGGTCACCATGTGACATGAGCATGTGACCCTGTCCCCTTGTCCCTATATAAGTCCCAGCACAGCGCGGCTCTGGCATTCCGGCCAGAGAGAGCGACGAGTCAACATCGGAAGAAGAAGAAGAAGAGGAAGAAGAAGAAGAAGGCGGCGCAGAAAACGACGACAGCGGCAAGAACAGAAGAGACCCCGGAAGACCCCCGAAGACGGATCGAGACCCCCAGATGACGGCGTTGACAACGAAGAAGGTAGCTGGGCTCCTCTGCTCTGTAAAAGAGCTAGGTAAATGAGCGGAGGAGTCCGGCGAGAAGACCCCCCAAGACGGAAGAAGACCCCCGGAGCAGTGCAATAAAATATTTTTACAAAATTGTGTGTTTTTTTTTATTTACACCTTAGGTGAATGGGTAGGGGTACATCGTACCCCATACTCATTCACATAGGCTGAGGGGCCAGGATCTGCGGGCCCCCTTATTAAAGGGGGCTCCCCAATTCCGATAAGCCCCCCGCCCGCAGACCCCGACAACCAACGGCCAGGGTTGTCGGGAAGAGGCCCTTGTCTCCTCATCAACATGGGGACAAGGTGCTTTGGGGTGGGGGGGCCGCATGGCCCCCCTTTCCCCAGGGCACCCCCCATGTTGAGGGCACGCGGCCTGGTACGGCTCAGGAGGGGGGGCGCTCGCTTGTCCCCACCCCTTTCCTGGCCTGCCGGGCTGCGTGCTCGGATAAGGGTCTGAGATGGATTTGGGGGGGACCCCCACGCAGTTTTTTCGGTGTGGGGATTCCCTTTAAATCCATGCCAGGTGACGGGGCTAGCGCGGCGGCATTCACTGCCTTCGCTAGCCCCGTCTACCTGCTGTTACGTTCTAAATGAACGGACTGCTCCGTGTGTGGGCAAGTCCGTTTATTTTCAAAAGTCCCGCAGACTTTTTCCCGCGGATTGTCTGCCGGAGAAGTCTGGGCGTGTGTGGGCAAGTCACACGCTCGGAAGTCTGGGCGTGTGTGGGCAAGTCACACGCTCGAAAAGTCCGGCGGTTTGTCCGCTGGACTAGGTCCGGCGGACAAAGTCCGAACGTGTGTACGTGCCATTAGTGTGCCTGTAAAGTGTCGCATCTGTCTGATGTGTTTTAGTCCCACAGCAAAATTAAATTTCTAAAGGAAATGTCATTTAAACTTGCTCGCGGCTGTAATGTATTGCCGGCTCCCAGTCCATACCAGGCCCTTTGGGTCTGGTGTGGATATTAAGGGGAACTCCATGACAAAAACAAAAACAGTGTGGGGTTCCCCCCAAAATGGTTACCGGGACCTTCGGGTCTGGTATGGATTTTAATGGGAACTCCACACCAAAATGTAAAAAAATAATCCATACTAGACGCTTATCTGAGCATGCAGCCTGGAGGACAGGATGGGGGGATGAGGAAGTACCCCCCAGAACCATGCCAAGCCACATGCCCTCCACATGGGGAGGGTGTTTTTGGGGCATATGAATGGATATGGAGTACATTGTACCCCTACCCATTCACAAAAAAGTAAAAAGTAAAAACCACAAAAGACTATTCCTTTATTCAAAAATAAAATGAAAAAAAAGGATACCGCGATGTCCATCCATCTTCAATCACGCCACCCAACGGACCTGAAAAATAGAAAGAAAAAATGAAAATAGTCCTTCTCCATGGGAGACCACCGGTTGATATAACCAGATGACCCCACCCTCCTCTCTCTATTTTTCAAGTCCATCGGGCAGCGGGATTGAAAATGGATGGACACTTTTTTTTTTATTCTTTTCTTTTTTAATAACGGAATTTTCAAAAACTGTGGTTTTTATTTTTTGACACTTTTTTTGGTGAATGGGTAGGGGTACAATATACTCCTACCCATTCACATGGGGGGCGGGATCTGGGGGCTCACTTGTTAAAGGGGGCTTACAGATTCTGATAAGCCCCCTGTCCGCAGATCCCCACAACCACAGGGCAAGGGTTGTGGGGATGAGGCCCTTGTCCCCATCAACATGACCCCAAAACACCCTCCCCATGCTGAGGGCAAGTGGCCTGGTATGGTTCAGGAGGGGGCACTCGCTCATCCACCCCTTTCCTGGCCTGCCAGGCTGCTTGCTTGGATAAGGGTCTGGTATGGATCTTGGGGGGAGGAAGGGACGCTGTTTTTTTTTCCATAGTTACATAGTAGGTGAGGTTGAAAAAAGACCAGTCAATCAAGTCCAACCTATGTGTGTGATTATACAGTATATATATATATATATATATATATATATATATATATATATATATATATATATATATATATATATATATATATATATATATATTGTACAGGACACAAGGTTGGGTCCTGGATGGGTGCTATATAGCACCGATATTTGGGTTATGGTCCCTTTAAGGGAAGTGTGGTAGTATTCAGGGGGTCATCTAGGATGGGTGAGGAATTCCCGGGAATAGCCTTAGTCAGGAGAGGACTGACTCACAGTTCTCACTGTGTTAATAGAGAGATTTTTGGGACCCAGAATTTCGGAGGGTCTGAAGTGATATTCGGGTGGGAAAGAGCCTCCACCCCTGACTACAGGCCTGACTACAGGGGTTCCAGCACACACAGGGTTAAGAGTGACCCCGCCCCCCTCTGATGTAACGCAGGTTTCCATTACATCAGAGGGGGCGGGGTCACCTGTACGTCACTGGGGAATCCCAGCTTCCCCCTTGCATTGCGTAAGAGGGGGCGGGGTCAGGGTCAGGTGACGGAGTGGCCCGGTCCTCCTCTGCTAAGATGGATTCCCTCAGTGTCTCCATGGAGACAGGCTGCGCTGCGCTGCGCTGGACGTCGTCAGAAGAGATCAGCCATCGCTGGACCCCAGAGAAGAGACCATCTATCGCTGGATAGCAAGAGTGGATTACCACTGCTGTAATCTTTTTTTTTTTTTTTTTTTTTTTTTAATAAAGGACTTTTCCCAACGGTGTCAGTGTGTTTTTTAACAATTTTGTACACTTTCTTTGTGAAATGGTAGGGGTACTTTTGTAAAGGGGGCTTCCAGATTCTGATAAGCCCCCCGCCTGCAGACCCCCACAACCACCGGCCAGGGTTGTGGGGAAGAGACCCTTCTACTCATCAACATGGGGACATGGTGCTTTGAGGGGTCACAGACCCCCAAAGCATCCTCCCAATGTTTAGGGCATGTGGTCTGGTACGGTTCAGGAGGGGGGGCGCTCTCTCGTCCCCCCCTCTTTTCCTATGGCCTGCCAGGTTGCGTGCTCGGAAAAGGGTCTGGCTTGGATTTTGAGGGGGACCCCCATGCCATTTTTTTTTTAAATTTGTCCATTGAGTATTTGAAAAGGTAGTGATAAAATCCCTCTCGTCCCCACCCCTAGTTCATATGGCAGGATATGGTTGCTTTTTAAATATGACTGTACTTGGGCATAAGTAAAGTATTCTGAGGAGGGCATTCCATATTCCTCTTGGAGGGACATAAATGGCTTCATATTGGAGCCTATGTATAGGCCCTGCATCCATTTTATTCCTTTTTTTTAACCCTTCATCCATGTTTAATTCAGTGATAAATAAAGGTAAAATAGACTGGGGTATTGGAAAGGGAGATCTAGGTAATGAAAGCGTTTGATTTGTTACTAAACATTTCCAAGATTGCAGAGTTGCTAGCAGTGTAAGAGGGAGGTCTTTGGGTGTAGATTTAAGATGGGGGAAGGCTAATGCATATCAAAATAGACCTCCACCCAGGATGAATGTTTGTTCAATTTCCCCCCCAGAGCAAGGTAGGTTGTTTAGGAATCCACCCCCTAAATTGTGCCAGAATGACTGCCATGTGATAGTCAGCTAGTACTGGTAATCCCAGTCCCCCAGCTTTTCTTGTTTTACTTAGCTTAGCAAATGCACTTCTTGCTTTTTTACCCTCCCAGAGGAATCTAGATAGCATTGATTGCATATTCAGAATTTTCTTTTATTGTGTACTGGTATTGGTACAGAACAGTATATATAGAGAAATTGAGGTAATAGTTGCATTTTGAATGCTGCTAGCCTTCCTGACCATGACAGTATGTGTTTACTTAGGGTATGAAGTCCTGCTTGTTAGCTTTAAAGAGCTGCTCAGGGTGGGGGGTGAGAGTTATCCCTAGATATGTGTCAGGGCTGGGCTCAGCCATTTCCTTCTCTAAGCTGGCCACTCAGCTGTTGGCTAATTGCTAGCACCTATCTCTCCACAGTTACTCAGGTGTTGTTGATATCCTGCTCGTCAGTCGGGCCTACTTAAGCTGTCCAGTCCAGAGGAGCTCTGCCTTCGCCTTGGTCATATCACAGAAACTATCTCCTGCAATGCTGTTCAAGACTTGCTTTGCTGACATCCTTTCTGTCTCCAGATCCTGCTTGTTGTTCCACTACATTGACTACATGACTTCTAGCTTGGCTGACTATCCGTTCCGGTTACTGATCTTTTGCTATGTTTTGACTATGTTTGTTATTTTTAATTTTATTATTAAACAAGTGTGATTTAACTGTACTTCCATCTGGGCCTGATTTCATGGTTTCTGACAATATGAGATTCCAGAATCATTCCATACATATCTCTGTTTTGTAGATAGGAATCTCCCCGCAGGAGAAAAGCTAGGTCAAGGGTATAGGAGTCAGTATTGTTTACCTTGTAATATGATGCTATACCATATCGGTCCAACAGACAAGAGACATGTTTCAGGGAAAAGGCTGGTTTTGTAAGCATTAAAATTGCATTGTCAGCAAAAAGGCTACCAATGTGTTTTCGGCCTTTTATTAAAAATCTATGAATATCCGGGTTTTGTCTAATGTTAGTGGCAAGGGGTTCTATTAACAAGTTAAGTATCAGCGAGGATAATGGACTCCCATGGCGAGTGCCATTTGTGATTCCAAAAGGTTTCGATAGCATACCTGATGTATATACTCGGGCCAATGGAGAGGTATAAAGGGCTAATATGGCAGAGAGCATATGCCCTGTAAAACAAAACCTTTCCAGCACATTAGTTAGGTATTGCCAGTGTTCCCTGTCGAATGCCTTTTCCACATCCAAAGCTAGGAACAGAGAAGGCGTCCGCAGTTTCCTTGCTAAATGAATAATATTGATAAGTGGCCTAGTGGAATCTGATGTTTGCCTACTTTTTGTAAATCCTGACTGGTCACGGTCAATTAATGTAGGTAGAATCTCCATCATTCGTAGTGCTAGCATTTTGGCATATATCTTCAAATCATTATTCAGTAATGAGATGGGCCTGAAATTTTGAGGTACATCTGGTGTCTTACCTGGTTTAGGTAATGTCACAATTAGTGCTTCCAACATTTCAGAAGCGAAGGATGCAGCGGCGCAGTGTCAAATACCCTTTGGAGATGTGGCCCTAATATTAGTTAGAATTTTTTATAATATTCCCCTGTTAATCCGTCAGGACAGGGAGATTTGTTGTTGGGTAACGTTTCTATGCCCTTTAGAATTTCTGGTAACCTGAAGGGTGAATTTAGCTCATGAAGCTATGTAGAGGAGAAAGGAACACGGGTGGGACTTTAAATGAAGCACACATCAGATAATTGCTAGTCAAGTGACTATAGTCATTTATTTCATGTAGTCCATGATATGTTATAGAACATTTTGGGCATCAACCTCTAAAAATGCTCTGGGCATATTGCCTCCATATAGTCAATCATGGACCAATACTGTATAACAATTATAGTCAAATATGCAATTACAAGGAAAACAGAGACACATAGGTACATAAATATAAAATGCTTGCAATGGTTGAACACAAAATAGCCATGATGACAATGATGACCATAAAACTGCCAATTCATAAAAAATAAAACAGGGTCATTAAAATCTTGATATTCCATGCTTGAGATGAAAAAATGGCTAAAAGCTCTACGCGTTTCGCGGTGTTGCAACCGCTCATCAGGAGCATATATCATGGAATAATTCTAAAGAAAAAAGAGTAAGTTCATATAAGCAAAATGATTAAATTAGGTATAATACATTTTTTGGAGGCTGTGCATCCAACTCACGTCTGCACCAGTGCGCCAAGTAAAACAGCATCCCAGGCCGCAAACAGGCCGCAGCGCCAAGACCACAGGCTTCAAGGTGGTCAGCAGGAATGGCATCCATCGCCATAGACATAACCAGGTTGGGCATACAATGTGTCTGTAAAATGAGTATGAGTGAATGTATAAATAAACTATGTGAAACAAACCTAATGTGAGGAATAATAGTGTGTAGTGTAAATGAGTGGGTGTGTGGGAGAAATGTATGATCAATGAGGGGCCTGTTTGCGGCCTGGGATGCTGTTTTACTTGGCCCACTGGTGCAGACGTGAGTTGGATGCACAGCCTCCAAAAAATGTATTATACCTAATTTAATCATTTTGCTTATATGAACTTACTCTTTTTTCTTTAGAATTATTCCATGATATATGCTCCTGATGAGCGGTGGCAACCCCCGAGAAACGCGTAGAGCTTTTAGCCATTTTTTCATCTCAAGCATGGAATATCAAGATTTTAATGACCCTGTTTTATTTATTATGAATTGGCAGTTTTATAGTCATCATGGTCATCATGGCCATTTTGTGTTCAACCATTGCAAGCATTTTATATTTATGTACCTATGTGTCTCTGTTTTCCTTGTAATTGCATATTTGACTATAATTGTTATACAGTATCGGTCCATGATTGACTACATGGAGGCAATATGCCCAGAGCATTTTTAGAGGTTGATGCCCAAAATGTTCTATAACATATCATGGACTACATGAAATAAATTACTATAGTGACTTGACTAGCAATTATCTGATGTGTGCTTCATTTAAAGTCCCACCCGTGTTCCTTTATCCTATATGACCCGGAATGGAGGTTGGCATTCCTTTGGTGCTAGCCTCAATTAAAGTTCCAAATCTTTTTCTCTCGCTAAATAACCAAATCTCCTGGATGGGAGCACACATCAGTATTATCTTCAGTATTTTTTGCAAATCTCTATAGGCGGATTGACTTCCTGACCCTGTAATTTTTCCTTTGCTTTACATAGGTTGTTGTGTCCTGCTCTGGCAGTACCTGTGGGCCCTTAACAGCGACCTAGATACCGCTACACTGTCCGCCAGTGCTGGTCACCATAGGCTAAGATGTGACACGTGGGTTTACCCCCCCTTCCCTGCCTTCGGGCGTATGTTAAGGGGGCGGGTACTTGGTCCCTTCTCACCGACGTCACGCTATAAGCGGCGGACTCCAGGCGTCCTTCTGGCGCTCGTTGTCCATCAACGACCACACTGGGGAGATTGATTGGCGCTAACCGCCAGATGGCTGAGCCGCCTAGGTGAAAGCGTTCCCACTTCCCGGTGGGGTTTCCGCCAGCCTGGTGCTGTCATTTGGGACCATGAGTGCGCTCCATTATGGGCATCTCCATAGGTTTGGGCTACTTTTTTACACTGTTTTCTTTAGCACTTCAAACATACTTTTGTACTCAGCTCACTCACCATTTTCTCTATGCACCCCATAATGTACACCTTTTCCTTCTCCCCTCTTTTTGGTCACTTATATCTTTCACTCTCAACCTTTTCCCCTCATTGATCATACATTTCTCCCACACACCCACTCATTTACACTACACACTATTATTCCTCACATTAGGTTTTTTTTCACATAGTTTATTTATACATTCACTCATACTCATTTTACAGACACATTGTATGCCCAACCTGGTTATGTCTATGGCGATGGATGCCATTCCTGCTGACACCTTGAAGCCTGTGGACTTGGCGCTGCGGCCTGTTTGCGGCCTGGGATGCTGTTTTACTTGGCCCACTGGTGCAGACGTGAGTTGGATGCACAGCCTCCAAAAAATGTATTATACCTAATTTAATCATTTTGCTTATATGAACTTACTCTTTTTTCTTTAGAATTATTCCATGATATATGCTCCTGATGAGCGGTTGCAACACCGTGAAACGCGTAGAGCTTTTAGCCATTTTTTCATCTCAAGCATGGAATATCAAGATTTTAATGACCCTGTTTTATTTTTTATGAATTGGCAGTTTTATAGTCATCATGGTCATCATGGCCATTGTGGGTTCAACCATTGCAAGCATTTTATATTTATGTACCTATGTGTCTCTGTTTTCCTTGTAATTGCATATTTGACTATAATTGTTATACAGTATCGGTCCATGATTGACTATATGGAGGCAATATGCCCAGAGCATTTTTAGAGGTTGATGCCCAAAATGTTCTATAACATATCATGGACTACATGAAATAAATTACTATAGTGACTTGACTAGCAATTATCTGATGTGTGCTTCATTTAAAGTCCCACCCATGTTCCTTTATCCTATATGACCCGGAATGGAGGTTGGCATCCCTTTGGTGCTAGCCTCAATTAAAGTTCCAAATCTTTTTCTCTCGCTATATAGAGGAGAGTTGAGGCAGTTTGATCTCTGCTAGAAAATTTTCTATATCAGTGGTGGATGGTTGAGGGGTAGAACCGTCTTGTTTTAATTTGTAGAGATTCATAATACTCGCTGAAAGAATCTGAGATTTTTTGTGGGTCAATTTCTTTCCTATTGGTTGTGATCAAATGTGGGATTCTAGTTTTGAAACATTGCCCTTGTAATTTGCGTGCTAGTGTTTTTCCTGCTTTGTTGCCAGTGGAGTAAAAGGACAATTTCATCCTCCTCTCTTTTTGTTCATAATTTTGTAGCAAAATTAGTCTAAGTTTGTGCCGCAAGTTTAATAATTTTGTGCGGAGGAGAGGTGTAGAATTTGCTTTGTTTTGGGTTTCTAGTAAACTAATTTCTTTTTTTTTATTATTCTTTATTTTATTTTATAAAATGTCATCATACAAAATCACATGTTTACTTACATCTTAAATATACATAACATTTTCCTTATCCCCCCCCCCCCCCCCAATCCCACAGCACCCAGCCGCGAACTCCGTGTACAAATGTTTTAACTGTTATTGTCATCCTTTTCGATAATTACCACCTTCTATTATTAGTAAGCTGTCTGATAGTAGGGCATGTGTCTGCCGTTGCCTCTGTTTCTTAAGTTTAGCACCTTATTGGATGAATATACCGTGTATATATGCCTCATGGGCATTCCACAACATAAATGGATTTACTGTAGAAGTGGAATTGATCTGGAAGTATTCAGAGAGATGGTCCTCCAAAATTTTTTTTAGTAATTGGGTTTTGTATAATTTGAGAGTTAGATTGCCACACATAGGCATAATTGGTTGGGTACTTGTCCCCAACCAATCTCGATGAGAACATAAGCATGGTCTGACCATGTTATGGTATTGATGTTGGTTTGTGAAACTTTTTGGAGGAGCCATCTGTCCGTCAGGAACAGATGAATTCTGCTGTATGTACAATGTCTACGGGAATAAAAGAAATAGTCTCTTTCGTTTGCGTGCATGCAGCGCAAAACATCAAAAAGATTATGCGCTAATAGGAAGGATGTCAAGGACAAAGGCCTTTTGGAAGGTGTAGCTGTGGAATACATTTTTGGGTCAGGGGTAATGTTGAAATCCCCCAAAAATCCATACCAGACCCTTTATTCCAGCACGCAACCTGGCAGGCCGCAGGAAAAGAGGGGGGACGAGAGAGCGCCCCCCCCTCCTGAACCGTACCAGGCCTCATGCCCTTAACATTGGGAGGGTGCTTTGGGGGGTAGCCCCCCAAAGCACCTTGTCCCCATGTTGATGGGGACAAGAGCCTCATCCCCACAACCCTTGCCCGGTGATTGTGGGGGTCTGCGGGTGGGAGACTTTTCGGAATCTGGAAGCCCCCTGTAACAAGGGGACCCCCAGATCCCGCCCCCTCTGTTTGAAATGGTAACGGGTACATTGAACCCCTACCATTTCACAAAGAAAGTGTAAAAAATTGACAAAAAACACACAGACACCGTTGGGATAAGTCCTTGATTAAAAATAAAAAAAACAAAAAAAAGATTCCAGCAGTGGTAATCCACTCTTGGTATCCTTCGATGGGTAATCTCTTCTCCGGGGTCCAGCGATGGATGATCTCTCCTCTCCAGGTCCAGGGTCCAACGATGATGTGCAGTGCAGCGCATCCTGTCTCCACCAGAGACACAGCGAGAATCCCGGCAGCCTGACAGGTCTCTTAGCTGAGGAGGAATAATGACAGGAATAATGAACAACACATGAGAGATGGAACCTCTATAAGGCAGCAACAAACCGCTGACATAGTCCCTGGAATTGGAGATAACTGTGAGCCTATTGCTGCCTCCCAACAACCTATAGACTGTTCTACTCCAATCCATAATGAGAACCATCGTGGAAGAGGACATCCTCCAAGAGGGGGTAGGGGCTGTATGTCAAATAGACTACCCCCACAGAATAATTATTACAGGGTGCCCACACTTAATAGATATGAGGCACTCAGTCAACAGGATAATAGAGAAAGACAACCCTCCCCACGTCCTTTTTTAGGGAGGGGGAGGGGATGGCAAAAACGAGGTCGGGGATACCCACCAAAAAGAGGGAGACCACCCATGCCACAACCCCAATGGAGAGAACAGCCGTATTGGGAGGAGAATTATACACAACATTATGGACAGAGAAGAGAAGAACGCGGGGCAGTCGAGCCGGAAGGAGGATCAAGGAAAAGAAGGAGAGAAAAAGATTAGGGGGTATTTTTAACCTAACCAAAACTATTTTGACGCATAAGGAAATGAATATTTTACATCTGGGATTAAAATGTGGTCTTAAAAGACCGATTAATAAATTTGATGTTTTTATTGACGTACATAAGTACATGAGAAAGATGAATATGAAAAAGTATTTTTTAAACAAGAATTCACAACCAAGTACCAGCTTGGCGTCTGTGCAAACAGATAGCGGACTTCAAAATAAATCGCTTTTTAACCCTCTTAATGGTGCCAACCAACAAGTGGACGTTTTTAAAGGACTTGTTTTAAGGGACCTTGAAAGTATTATGCCAAAAAGGGATGTAAATCCCAGGCACATACAAGAAGGAATAAAGTTGTTGGAAGAAAGAAAAGACATAGTCATAAGACCCGCTGATAAAGGAGGAGGAGTGGTAATTCTAACAAAGGAGTTTTACCACAACCAACTACTAGGCATGCTCTCGGATGAAGACACCTATAAAAGGCTTGAAAGGGATCCCACCCCACAATACGAGAATGAATTAGAAATCTTGGTCCAACTAGGAGGCACAATGGGTGTACTGACCACAAGAGAAATGAAGTATTTGAATCCCAGCAGTAGTAGGATACCTACAGCTTATACACTGCCTAAGATTCATAAGAATATACAAAGTCCCCCTGGAAGGCCTATTGTCAACGGAATTGGGTCGATCGCATCACGTATGGGCCAATACTTGGACCTTTTTCTACAAAGTAGTGTTGTACAAACGAAAGCATACCTGCGGGATACAAAAAGTCTTTTACAACAGTTGGAAAACATTGATCTTAGCAATAATAATGAAATCTTCCTGGTCACAGCAGACGTCTCTTCATTATATACGATGATTCAACACGACGATGCACTACTCGCCCTGAATTGGGCTCTTAGCCAGAGAGAAGACCTCACCCATAACCAGAAAAAAATTATAGGATATGCACTAGACTTCTGCCTAAGCCACAATTATTTCTGGTACAATGGTAATTTTTATTCCCAGAAAAAAGGCGTGGCCATGGGAGCCAAATTCGCCCCGAGCATTGCAAATCTTTTTATGGGGGAGTGGGAGGATAAGAATATTTTTGCTTTTAAAAAAGACAATCTGGTTTTATACAAAAGATACATAGATGATCTGTTTTTTATTTGGTCAGGATCTTTGGAATCTGTGCAACAGTTCATACTTGAACTAAACTGCAACACTAGCAACATAGTGCTGACTAGCGAAATAAACGCACAAAGTATCAATTTCCTTGACGTTACTATTTTTAGAGAGGCAAATAAATTACAGACAAAAGTGTATTTTAAAGCCACAGACTCCAACAGCTATCTTCCAACACAGAGTGGCCACCAACCTATGTGGTTAAAAAACATACCCAAAGGTCAAATTACAAGAATTAGACGCAACTGCACCAAAGAAAGCGATTTTAACCTACAAGCCTTGACTATAAAGAAAAAATTTTAAGAAAAAGGCTACGAAGGAAAACACCTGGATCAAGTGATCGAAGAAGTGGCCCTGGTACCAAGACAGACTCTTCTGGAAGATAAACCCATTGTAGAAAATAATAACAAACAAGAATGGAGTTTTATCACTGGTTTCCATGCTCAATATAAGGAAGTGGAGAATATATTCACAACACATTGGCATGTATTACTGATGGACAAAATACTAAAACCATCTCTCCCAGAAAAACCAGGCTTCATTTATAGAAGAGCACCAAGCTATGCTGACAAAATCGTAAAAAAGATTCTTGATCCACCGTCAAAACATCCCTCTTTCTGGGACAAAGACGGATTTTATTCATGCAGAAAATGCAAAGCGTGTAGAGAGGTGAACCAACCTTTAAGAGCTTTGGAAATGTTCACCTCAACTTCCAATAACAGAGAATTTAAAATAAAGGAGTTTATCACATGCAATACTGCTTATGTCGTTTACGCAATTCAATGCCCATGCAAATTAATGTATATAGGTCGCACTAAGAGGCTATTACGGATCCGAATTGCAGAACATATAGCAAATATTAAACTTGGTTTTAAAGATCACAATGTATCCCTCCATTTTAAAAATCACCACAGTCAAGACCCATCGGGCTTAAAATTTTGGGGAATTGACCACCTCAAGCCAAATTAGAGGGGTTCAAACCAGGTACGAGAGTTGTCTAAAAGGGAAACAGAATGGATTTATTTGGCAGACACTCTCTCACCGAAAGGCCTGAACGTAGACCTGGACATTAATTGTTTTATTAGTGATTACTGATCTTACCACTATTTATATACTTTTATTGCATCTTTTATCCTCTTTTAGTGCTATACGTCCAATCTTTTAGGCATATATATATTTATTTTTTATTATTTATTTATATATGTGTTTTTACACGCAAACCCATTACTATATCTATACTATTATTATATATATGTTTTTATTCTCATATATAATGATTTTAATAATTCTTTGTTAGTTTTATTCACATATGTGACTTCCTTTCAGGAACCATATGTTAGATTATTTTATGCATCTTTTTTATGTGATTTTTTATGCGACTTTTAAATGGGACTTTTGGTTTTCAATTTTACATTGTTTTAATGAGTTTTATCGCTCAGGAACAGTGTTTACTGTATGTCCCTTTAAACCCCACGTTATATACACCACTAAAACGATATGACTTTTAGCCCACATCTCTATGTGGGGTTATCGCATTCCTCTCTCATTAATAATTCTTACTATGAATCCTCCTTCCATACCTCCTTTGTCTGAGACTCTCACATTTTACATAATGTGGTATATACTCTGAATATTTTAGGAATGTTCATCAATGTTTCAATATTGACCAGGACCATGACTATATGCTGCTGGAGAGTGCTGGGTGTAAACTATATGGAATTTTATTCTAATAATTTCTAGTTTTAGGATAGCTCCGTATGCACTCCCCTAAACCACACTCTTTCTGTGCATATTGTTCAGCATCTTTTTAATCATGCAGTTTGCAGTGATGGTTACATTATTATTTCATTTATTTCATGCAATGATTTTAAAAATGAAATATTTTAATATCTGTTCTATAATAGAACCGCTGCACCTGATATAAATAATCCTACGTGGTCCCAACTATATATATTTAGATACATAATGCACTGTGCCTCTATCCACTGAATGAGATTACACTGTAGTGCACCGCAACATGTGCTGCTGCTTATTGTATATATATTTATACATGTACTAATCGCCTCTTATGTAGACTATTAAATCGCCTCTGGCTGTCTTTTATAATTAAAGCTAATGTTTCAAATGTTTACCATATGATGTACTTTTAACTGAGATTCTATTTTGTAAACATCGCTGACTGGGTATCTGTGTTTGAACCTTGTTTATACTCCACTATGTTCCGGTGTGCATATGTCCCCACTACCACACATGAACTGACTATTTGCTCAGGTTTTGCCTCTTACACATGATGTCTGGTTGGACGCTTGTGTATACTTTACTTCCTGCATTGTAACCAGGGCATTGAGCTGATCGTCTTACATCACCATAGTAACTAGCGCTGAGACGCTAGCGCTGTGATTGGCTGTTGGTTGAGAGGCCGGATACTTAAGACCCTGCTTAGCGTCGTGTAGCCACGCCCTCTGTTGAAGTCGGAAGTGACAAAACACGTAAGGGCGTGGCCTACACGACGCTGACCGGAAGTGACGCTTGCGTTCCACCAGCTCCATACCGCTACCCGGAAGTCCAACGTGTGCCTCCATAGGCACACAATACACTGAAAGGAAGTGCAGGGGCTGATGCTGGAGACTGTTTTATTCCATCTCAAACACGCAAGTTACTCTGAATGCCTATTCAAAGTTATTTAAATGTACGCTGCTAATCCTTAAGGGGACTATGGGAATGTGATATATGCTTGTAATAAATAAACAGAATTACGCTATGTGCAACATTTTAATTTGTTTTCATGGCGAGTTTGTTTGGTGATATACTCCCCCTGGATCCTTGATGCGGTTGTCTCCTTGGTGATGCTGATTGCTGTAAGAAGGTTACCATACTGGTTTACCCGGCCCTAGCAGAGGATAAGTGGAAGCAGGCCCAATACCTGGGTGACATATTCTGACAGGCGTATTTTATCTGATTTTCTGGTGAGTTTGAACCCCTAAGGGGAGCGTGCCTCACATGGTGAAATTTACACGGGATGATACGGTGTCTGAATAAATCACAGAAGAAGTCACTTTGATCTGTTATATGAACTGCTCACTTACCACTTCTCCTGCACCCAAGGAACATTTATTTATTTGTTCACTTAAATTCTATTTGAGGACGTATTTTTTAAGCATGTTTTTATTTGAGCTGTTTTTTAATAGTCCTTTTGCCATATTATAGCGCTGTTTTAGTATACGATTTCTTCCTAATATTTCAAGTTGAGATTTTATACTATCTATTTCTTTGTATCCTTACATTTTAAAACGGCTGCTTTTATACATATATATATATATTTTAATTCATTTATATATATTATTCTGTTGACCCAATCTCTGTCTAGTTGGTTGAAAGACTGCATATGTGACATCAGGCGCTGAGTAGTGTACATTAGGCCGCTTAGATACACTCTTTTTTCCACTATATAAAACCTGTATAATAATAATAATAATAACGAAGTGTCCATTGGGGTCAGACAGCTCTTGGTGTAGTTGGAAGGAAATTGAGTCTCTGATTGTGATCATGACCCCTCTTTTTTTAGCCTGTATGCTAGAGGTAAAGTAATGTTGGATCCCCTTATATGAGCATTTAGGGGTTGTTTCTTTGTGGACGTGTGTCTCTTGGATGCATAGAATGCAGAGTTGTAGTGTATGTTATAAGTCTGCATAAAACTGGAGATCAGAGTATTCTGTAGTGTCCCCCCTTTCGGGTAATTTGCATCAGGAGGTCTTTGGATTGATAAAAATGCATGCAGAGAAGAACGTCTCTGGGGACATGTTTTGGTATGAAAGTGGGCTTTGGGATGCAATGAATTCAATCAATAGAAATTTCTATAGGGGGAGGTCTGGCAAAAGGGTAGACAGCAACGTGGTAACATAAGCTGTGTTCACAGATTCAGGAAGGCCCCTTATCTTCACATTATTCCTTCTTGATCTGTCCTCTAAATCTGCCAGTTTAGCTTTAATCCAATTTGTTCTTCTTCTACAGTGTCATGGGCATCAATCAAATCATTTATTGTTGTTGCATATTCCCCCATTTTTACTTCTATATGATCCACCCTGTCTCCTGCAGCTGTGAGCTCAGAGCTGAATTGCCTCATGCAGGCCATCATGTCTGTGTGGATGGTACTCCTTAGAGAAATGAGCATGTCCTTCAGTGTTGTGTTAAGGACAGGCTGATTTAATGTGGGGAAGCTGTATGAATCAGGGAGATCTCTAGTGTTTTCCTGTGAGTCTGTGCGATCTTACCTCATGCTTCTGCATCTCCGAGTCCTCCATCCTGCTCCTTGCCTTTGCTGGGCTTCTGCCAAGAGGGCTAGATGATTGTGAGTTCCCCAGAGAGTTCTGGCCATTATGATAGGCGTATTGTTGTGCATTTCTGGTGACCTGGAGGCTGTGATGGGAGTAGATGAGGAGCCTGTGCTATCTTGCCCATGAGGCCGCGGCAGCTGTGTAAAGTATGCCATAAGTTTCCTAGGTCTGTGCTCATCCCTCCTTCTCCTGGACATGCTGCCAGGTGTTTGGGGAGCTGGATCACCTATGTGGGGTATTGCTCTTCCTCTTTCTGTCTCTGTGTGCCGTTTTATTATCCCATTGGGTGCAGGAGCTCCAGGACAACACCGTCATCTTGGAAAAGGTCACGCCATGCCCCCCGGTTGGTATTTTGAGACTAGGTTAGTGATGTATGTGGGTGGCTTTGTAAATCTTTGAATTGTATTTGTTGGATGAGTGGAAGCCAGTTGAAGGAATTGCAGAGAGGGTTGGAGGACACTGAACGGTTGGTAAGGTGGATGAGTTTTTCAGGAGAATTCATTATGGACTGAAGGGGGGATAGCCTATGTAAAGGTAATCCAATGAGGAGGGAGTTGCAGTAGTTGAGGCGAGAGAAAACTAGGGAGTGAATTAGAAGCTTGGTGGTGTCATTGGTTAAAAAAGGTCATATTCTAGAGATGCTCTGGAGGCTAAGGCGGCATGATTTGGACAGCGTTTGGATGTTGGCCTGAAAGGACAGTTCAGAGTTTAGGGTTACCCCTAGCACCCTGGCATGTGGGGATGGACTGATAGTTGTGCCATTGATTTTGACAGAGTAGTCAGGGGAAGGGGTACGTGGGGGAGGAAATATTATGAGCTCGGTTTTAGATAGATTCAGTTTAAGGAAGTGGTGTGACATCCAAGCTGATATGTCTGTTAGTAAATAAGTGAGGCATGAGGAGACTGATGGGGTGATCTGAGGGGTAGAGAGATAGATTTGGGTGTCATCTGCATATAAATGGTAGCGGAAGCCATGGAAGGCTATCAGATGACCCAGGGAGGACATGTAGACTGAGAATAGTAGAGGTCCAAGGACAGAACCTTGGGGGACCCCAACAGTAAGATGAGTTGGAGAGGAGGAAGTGAGGTTATAAGTGACATTGAAGGTGCAGTGGGATAGGTTAAGATTTGAACCATGGAGAGCGCAGCCATGGAGACCAAGCTAATTAATTTTATTTTTTTGAGGAGGAGGGGGTGGTAAACTGTATCAAAGGCAGCATAGAGGTCCAAGAGTAAGAGTACAGAATAATGACCATTGGTTTTAGCTGTTGGTACTTCATTTGTGAGTGAAGTGCTGTGGGCAAAATCCAGACTGAAGGGGATTAAGAAGGTTATTCTCAATGAGGTGGTCGCTCAGTCGGTTTTAGACTAAATGTTCAAATAGTTTAGAGGCAAAAGGGAATAAGGAGATGGGCCTTAGGTTGTTAAGATTGGTGGGGGCCAGTGAGGCCTTTTTTTTTTGGAGTGACTTGTGCATGTTTTAGAGGGTTGGGGAAGATGCCAGTAGAGATGGAGAGGTTGAAAATATGAGTTAAAGAATGTAGGATAGCGCCAGAGGGTAATCATAGTATTTGAGAGGAAACAGGGTCCAGGGGGCAGGAGGTTAGGTGGGCATTAGAAAAAAGGTTTAGTGATTTCTTTAATGTCTTACAGGACAACTTTATGTCCCAACTGGTGGAATCCCCTGACTAGAAAGGATGCATTGCTAGACCTAATATTTACAAATGATAAAGATCTGGTCACAGATGTGGAAATATGGGACAACTTGGGAACTAGCAATCACAGGATAATTACATTCAGTATAAATCATAGTAAAACAAGAACACTACATTTCAAATGAGCAAACTTTTCTTTTCAAATATTTTTTATTAAAGTATTATCAGATAACACATAACAAATAGGTCATAAACAGTGACCTCAAACAATTTGTTGTTGTACAGAAATGTAAGGGTAAGTGCCTTTCAAATTTCAAACAGACCTCTGGTTTTATATTGGACAATAAATAGACTCTAGGTCACTTGCCAAATATCTCCACATGTCATATAGGCGGCGAGGCGCCGCCCCCCGGGCACCCTTTTGGGCTCACACTGTGCCCGCGACGTCGGCCCCCCAAAGCTCGTTTTACCTGTGACCTAGACCTTGATACTAGTAGGGTGTACCAGAAGTCAAACCTTTTCAAGTAGTATTATAAAATATAATATAAAATAAATTAACTCAAAACATAAAAGAAAGTATAGAGAGTTTAAATGCGGAAAAATCAGTTAGCAATGTTCGCATCATTTAATGAAACATACCTTTTCTATTAACACTTATTTATTTAAATCACTTCGGTCCACCAGATGGCGATAGTCAAGCAGGATAGTGTCTGGTCCATGTTTCCCAGCAGGTATTAAATGTGTGTAACGAATTGTGTTTTATAGCGAAATATCTTTCATAGCTGTATTGGGTTTGAACCCTTTGTATAACCTCTGCAATAGTTGGAATGGTCTTAGATTTCCACTTAGATGTTATGGTGAGTTTTGCTGCGATTAGAATGTGAGTGGCCTGGACATGGCTGAGTAAGGACGCAAGTCTGAGGAGCTCCCGGTCCGACCCGTCCTTACCCAGCTTTAGAGCACCGAAACACTGCTCACCACAACCGGCATGTACTCCGCTGGAAAGCGGAGAGGCACGAGCATAAAACGAGGATCCCCCAAGCCCAAGAGGAACGAAGATATCCAAAGATACCTAACAAACTCTTCTAAGGCCGCACCAGCCTTCAAGATGGCGGATGCCACGAGGCACGGCTCACAGAGCACCTCGCAGACACCATCGTCCCCCGCCCGGGAACCGCCAACAAATGCTACCAGTGCGGAGTTCACCACCCCGGAGAGGTTCCGAACGGCCTCCCCGGAACGCCAGACTACCCACTCACCGCTAACCCTGAGGGCAGATGCAGAACTGAGGGCCCTACTACAGGCCCTACCTACGAGGGCGGACATGGAGGCAATAGTAGGCAAGATTGAGACCTCTCTCCGTCAGGACATGACGGCTATAAGGCAGGAGGTACATACATTAACCGACCGGGTGGGATCTGGTGAAGTGGCTGTGTCCGCAATGGAACAACGATTGTCAGCAGTAGAGGCCACACAATCCGCACAAGCAGCTATGCTACTATCCCAACAACTACGGCTGGAAGAGGCAGAGGACCGCAGCAGGCGCAACAATTTGAGGCTACGAGGCCTACCGGAGGCCACGGGAGCGGAGGACCTATTAGCGACCACGTTGGCAATATTCAGAGAAGTAGCAGGGGAGTTGTTCCCCCAGAACTTGTCTTTCGACCGGATCCACAGGGCCCTGGGCCCCCGCTCAACAGACCCGGACAGACCAAGAGACGTAGTGTGCCGGGTCCATCAATACTCCCACAAGGAAATAATCCTACGTGCTGCCTGGGAGAAGAGAGACATATCATTTGATGGGGCCGACATAAAGATAATGCCTGACTTGTCCAGACAGACCCTCCAAAGAAGAGCCATGCTTAAACCAGTACTGGAAATGGCGAGGAATGCCGGCCTGACGTACAGATGGGGCTTCCCCATTTCCGTGACTTTTAAAAAGGCTCAGCATTCCTACACTCTACGGTCGCCAGCGGACCTTCCAGCGCTATTTGAATTTCTGGAAACAGACCCCATCGACGTACCTGATTGGTTACAGCCGCTCCAGAACTCCGCCCCGCGCTCCGGATCATCAGGGACGAGAAGATCGCGATCACCGAGAGCTCGACTGAACATGCGCAGACTGCGCTACATCCCGGGGGACCCGCCGCGGGAAGACTGAGACTGAACAATGTAAGCAGTAGAAGACATCCCACCGCCAGACGCAGAACACCACCACCCCTCCCCTCTGGGCACAGACCTCCGAGCATCCCACCCCACACCTGAGGTAAGCGACATGTGGGACATACTCCCCCTCAGCAGAAACATCTACCCGGGACCCCCCGGTTTCTTTTTTTTTTTTTCCTTCCCCCCCCTTTTTTTGTTTCTCTCTTTTTTGGGATGTAAGGGTCCACGCGGACTCCCTGACTTCAAGGGAATGCCCCCCTCACCCCCCCCCCCTATTTACGCACTGGGCCCAGGCACCCTAACAAGATGGAAAGGGGGTAATGATTATTGCTAACGGCATGAAAGCCTCATCATGAGAGGGGGGGGGGACAGAAGACCGTAAAGGAGGTGAATACCCACATGGAGCACCGACCGGAGCAATGGGTGATTAAGCACTCGGAGAGGCCAGATGGGAAAATATGGGGGTGAGGAGACGTTGTTTAAAGGGATAGAGGTCTACATCCCATCGAGTTACTAGGCTCCCAGAGCTATTTTTTTTTCGTTTCTGTTTTGTCGCTGTCCCCTTCTTTCTGGGTTCCCATTACTTCATGTACTTTACCTGCTGTGCCAACTAGGCCTACCTATGCCCGGGCATGATGGACATCATCACACCACCCCAGGAGGGCACTGGAACAGGAGGAGCGCTTTATTAAGGCGGACAATGGCCTAGATTGGTCGACCCCCCGAGGGCAATTGCATCAGACTTATGACACCACAAGGTAGCGGGACATAAAATACCCCATGGCTACAACCTGGACATGGAAGTGAAGGGCCCAGGAGAGGCAATCCACCAGAAGTAACGGAACTACTATGTGCGACAAGTTAAACCGGTTTTAATTATGTATATAGAGGTAAGGCTTGAGGGGGTCTCAGGAGAGATATAGGCAGGAAAAGATAGAAGTATGTCAAAATTACACGTCCCCACCCCACCAAGATAAAACCCCACACTACAGCACAGGACAGAATGGGTATGCAACAGGGGAGTGGGGAGAGGACACAATGGGGGGGGACACACACAAACAGAAACCCAAGACACCAAGCAATGATCTGACGGTATATAAGGACACCCGAACACAAGACTGTCTATCCAGTACTAAAGTTCCCGTTCAGACAGCACTACGACCTCTAGGGTCAGAGACCCACAATAGACAAAAGCTGAGGAAGCCACACGCACACCTAGTCACATAAACACTAAAGAGACCCCTGAGGGCAGGTTGGGGATAAAGGTGGGAGGTGGGGTAACTAGACATATGTTATATGATTTGTATGTTAATGCCTGAATGGAAAAGTTTACATGCTCTACTTATGCAGACTTCATAAGAGCAGATGGTTAGTTTTGTTAAAATGTTATCAAGCTGGGGGGACGGGGCGGGCTTGGGGTTTCTCCCCGGTCTACTCCAACCTCTTCCCCCAATAGGACGGAGCAGATACCCTAGCGAGTTCTAGGGAACGCTCCATAGCAAACGGAATTGTTTGCGCTTAGTAACGCAGACAGATAGTTTATACTATCTCCTACTCGTTCGCCTGCAACGAGATACACACCACTTCTACTTCTTTCTAGCTCTCTTGCTTTTTCTTCTCTTTCTTACCCCCTCTCTCTTCTCCCACAGACCCACCTTATTAGCCCGCCCCCCCTCATATCTCCAACCGCCTCACCCACCCACTACCAACCCTCACCCAGGGAACAATGGACAAGATCAATATCTACTCACTAATTGCAAAGGGGCTAAATATACCCGAAAAGCGTCGAATGCTACTAAACGACCTGAAAAGAGCACACGCCGACATAGCATTTATCCAAGAAACTCACTTTAGAACAGGTAACCCCACATACCTCAAGAACCAATACTATCCCCATGTATACCACGCCACTAATGCAGAGACCAAATCAAAAGGGGTCTCCATACTTATTTCAAGGTCAACCCCATGGACTTGTGACACCACCCTAGTTGACCCCGGTGGTCTATACCTATTCGCAAAAGGGACGATCAGAGGCATAAGGGTAACCCTGGCCACTATATATGCCCCCAACGACCGACAAGATATCTTTCTACACCGCACACTGAAACTTCTCACCGACTTCAGGGAGGGTCAGTTGATAGTGGGAGGAGACTTCAACATACCCATGATACCAGCAATGGACACATCCTCCAAAACATCCTCAATACGTGTTAGCGTACACAAACGCATAACACAGGATCTACACGAGGCCCAACTTATCGATGCATGGAGACTCCACCATGCGGGAGAGAGGGACTATACCTTCTTCTCATCCCCTCATAAAGTATACTCAAGGGGGAATGACGCTAATCAGAGCAGACGTGGGTTGAGCACGGCTCTTCCCCTCCCCAGTCAATCAGCTGCAGCTACTCATAGGATAATGGGAGCAGCCAGGCAGAGCGGGAGATCCAAATGAGCACGGACGAGACACAACCATACAACCAGAGTCGGAAAGTTCCTGCACAGAGAGCTCCGTAAGAAGACACATACCCGTTGCTTCTAAGGTGAATCGGGAGTACTGACTGACTTGACCACGGACTCGTGCTGCTGTGTGCGGCAGACGGTGGAGAGAGGGACGGAGCCTGTCAGAAATTGAGGAACAACCGAGATTGCCTACTCGTATAGCCCTCCACATCGCCGGCCATATACAGCCCAGCGGTCGGAAGGTTCCAGCCTAAAAATCCCGAAAAAAGAAGCCGATGCCCTAACCGCCCAGCCCTGGGTACATTATACCTACAACTAAAGGAGAAAAAAAAACCCCTATCAACGGACTTACTCCACCAAGAATCACATCACACCGGATTGTCATACTGCCCCGCTGCTATACTGGAAGTTATCGGAGGATAGCGAAGCCTGATACGTTGGGACAGCGGAGCTCTAGGGAAGAGACGTCGCTATAGACGTTGCTATAGCAACACAGCCGAGGAGAGTCTGTGTGTGCCGAACACTTCCGAAGATTGCCGGAGCGCATCAGCGACTACTGAAGCCGCTGTTACAGCACACTCATCTCCTCTACACCTTAAGAGCATTCAGAGACACCTCAGTCCCCTCTAAAAATATAAAATAAAGAAGAGGAGGAAAAGAGGAGGAAAAGAAGAGGGAAAACTAAATCAAACGGAATAGAGGAGGTAAGATCCTGCTTATATTTCATATATAAACCGATATTGCCATAGACATTCTTTGAAGCTACTTGTACACACCTGTATATATATATAAACTAAGTATATGGACTGATATACCCCTAGAGACTGTCACTACACAATTAAAGGGGATAAATACCGGAATGTCTGAAAGATCTTACCCTCAGGACAAATCAAGCCAGAAGTAAAGAGGGGTCTTTTTTTTTTCCGGTTTTTTTTTTTCTTTTTTTTTCCCTCACTTCTTGGATTTTTCCCTGGGTTAATGCTTCACGTATTTCCGATACCCCATAGGAAAAGGACATATTTTGCTGGAACCCGCGTACATAAAAGGGCAAATGCAACCCAAATAATCCTCATATTCTACACCTAACAACCCCCTAGCCCCCCAATAAAGGCCTACGGTTCTACAGGGCTTACTCGATAAGGGGAGTAAGGAAATAATAAAGAGGAAAAATATACTAAATTAAAGGAAATTACAAACCAATTCAAAATTATCCTCTCCCTCTCTTGGGGAATGCCCCCCAAAAGCACACACGTACAAAAAATTAAAAGAGGGTCCACAGGAGGGACAACTAAAATCCCACCAGGGGCAGCAAAACTAAGTCCAAACCCCAAAACAGACATAACAGGATTTTTTAAAACTCTAACACACTAGTAGCATCTGAAAGCTCGGAGATACCTGAAATAGTCTCTAGGACTCCCTATAGAGACCCAGAAGGAGGAACAGATACTACAATGGAGAATGGTGAACAGCACAATATACCACACATAGAAATACCTATGGATAGACAGAACTGGGACGTACAATCTTATATAAAATCAATACCCACAAGAGAGGACATGGACAGATATGTGAACAGATTAGAAACTTCCTATAAGAGCGAGATACAAACAATAAAAGTGGCAGTTATGGAGACACAAAAAAGGGTTGAAAATATAAACACGAAAATGGAAGATATGAACCAAAAAATTTACGATTTAGAGGAAAGAAATCGGGAGACTGACAGATTTTTAATACAAATGTTCAACTCAAATGACGAAATGGAAAACAGAACCAGACGCAATAACATCAGAGTCAGGGGGCTTCCAGAGTCAATAACACCAGATAGGTTGAAAGATACCCTACAAGAAATATTTAATACTTTATTAAAGCAACCAATCACAACTGGTATCGAAATTGATCGAGCACATAGAGCACTGGGCCCAAAGGACAAGGATACAACAAAATCTAGAGATGTAATCTCCAGAATACATTTTTATCGGGTAAAGGAGAATATTATGGTGGAAGCCAGGAAACAAAGAAACTTTGAATATGAAGGAGCCACACTTATTTTCCTACAGGATTTGTCCAAACACACCTTGATCAAAAGGAAAGCCCTAAAACCACTCCTAGACATATTAAAAGAAAGGAACATTTTATATAAATGGGGTACTCCATTTCAACTAATAGTTCATCAAAATGGCCAGAAGAACATTTTCCGGGATTTAAAAGACCTCCCGGATTTCCTGAAAAATCTTGACCTACCCCCAATAGACATACCGGCCTGGCCGCAAACATATGCGGACATCGCGGAAGGACTTACCAGAAGAAGAAGATAGACATAATGGGAGGGGAGGGGGTGGACGGGAGGAGGACGGAGGGAATTCAGGAAAAAAAGAAAAAAAATTTTTTTTTCTTTATAATTTTTTTTTTTTTTTTTTCCCTTAAAAATAAAATTTTTTCATTTTTTTTTTTCTATTAGGCAAAATTAAGCTATGGTAATAAGTATAGATACACTAAGGAAAAATCCCCTTTCTTTTTTTTTTTTTTTTTCTTGTAGGCACAATCAAAACATGGTTATAAGTATAGACACACCTAGGAAAGATTCTAAAAATCTTTCCCAAATTTTTTTTTTTTTTTTTTTTCTTTAAATAAACAAATAAGTATATATTAATGATATGAAGATCAAGATCAATGGAGGGGAGTGATGAATGCTAGATTATTGGGCCTAAACGAATAGGGATGTGAATAAATATTGTACTTATGTAGACTTGTATAAGATGAATGTAGACACAACAAACAAAAAGTACCCACCCGGATCCAATAATCTAGAAATAAGACAGCATACCCCAGTGTACTCTATTTCCCTCCCCCGGGGTTTTTTTTTTTTTTTTTTTGCTTAAAAACACGATATATCTCACACTCACCATTAATAATTAAGAGAATAACTAACATCAAAAAAAAAGAAAAGAAATTTTTTTTTTTTTTTTTTTTCTCTCTCTTCTTCACTGTCCAAAGTGGACGATAATAATAAGGGCACCTAAAAAACACTGAAGTATAACACTTTTTTTTTTTTTTTCCCCTCACATTGTCCAAAATGGACAATAATATAAATGGGCACCAAAGAACACTGAAGTTAAATATTTTTTTTTTTTTTCTCCTTATCTGTTTTTTGTATGACACCTATTCTATAGCCCAATATGGGCAAAAATATATAGTAAGCACCAAATAAATAAGCGACCACCACTCCAAAATTTTTTGGGGGCACTCTCTTTTTTTTTTTTTTGGGCGTTTTTTCCCCGGATAGGAAATAAACCACTGGGGTAAGGCGGTGTATATTTATATTAATAAGCAAATATATAGATGTGTAATAGGCAGGTGAAAATATGATACACTTTAAAGCTTCCCAGGTTCCCCCCCCTTGATAGTTCCCTCCCCCCTCTTTTTTTTTTTTTTTCTTTTTTTTTTTTTTTTTTCTTTTTCCTTCTTCTCTCTCTCCCCTTTTCTACTTCCCCTTCTCCCCCCCCCAATTCGATCCCCCGCCTTTCTCCTATATCTGTGTCCATAAAAACTACGTGTTTATTTATTTATTTTTTTTTTTTTTCTCTGGTTCTAATATAAATAAATATATAAACATAAATTGACTGGGGAGAACACTGATCTGCTGGGGGAAGTGTTCAGATACCCCAAATAGGGACCTTATTTATTAAGGGTTGACTTAGATAAGTCGTAGATTAAAGACACAAACGCAAGTAGAGTGAATGAATGGAGTGAGAGTGACATTTGATTAACAGGACAATATTTAGATAAAAACCTTTTCTTTTTTTTTTTATTTATAAATTTTCCCCCTTTTTTTTTTTTTTTTTTTCTCTTTTACTTTCTCCTTTCTCTCCCACCATCCGGGTGAAATATCCAACATGATAAAAATATGCTCATACAATATCAGAGGATTAAATATACCATCTAAGAGACTCCAGGTTCTGCAGTCATGCCATAGACAAAATATTGGTATACTTATGCTCCAAGAGACACATTTTCGTTCGGATCACATACCTACTATACGGAATAGGCACTATCCAACCTGGTACCATGACTCTTTTGCATACTCAAAATCTCGAGGAGTTGCTATTGTAATACACAAATCTGTCCCACATCAAGTCTTAGAAATTTACAGAAATAAAGATGGAAGAGGGCTCTTGCTGAAGGTAAATATTTATGGCAAAAAATACACCTTCATTAACATATATTTACCTAACTATGACCAAATTGAATTTGGGACGCAACTCCTCACAGATTTAATGAGTAAAGCAGAAGGGACCATAGTAATTGGCGGAGATTTTAACTTTATCTTTAACCCAGAATTGGACACTTCAGCTCCTCCAAAAAAAGAAAAAAGTTTGGCAAGGAAAAAGTTCTTAGAAATGTTGAATAGACACCATCTAGTAGATACATGGAGAATGGCCTACCCGGAAGATAGGGACTATACATTCCTATCAAAGGTCCATGGAACCTATCACCGACTAGACTATCTCCTGATAAACCAACAAGGGTTGCCGGAGCTCTCCTCTCCAGAGATCGGCAATGCGATATGGTCAGACCATGCACCTATCTTTATCACTTTGACTATAGACAAAGGGAAAAGAACCAGGAACTCGTGGAGACTTAATGACAATTTACTGTTTGACGACATTTGCTTAACAGAGATCAGAGAAGCAATAACGAACTTTTTAGTAGACCATGCAGGTGACAATACCTCCCCACCTAATCAATGGGAAACTCTAAAATGCATTATAAGAGGTCTATTTATTAAGCATGGGTCCAGACTAAAAAAACTGAAAGGCTATAAAATAACCCAATTAACAAGAGAAATAGAAAGAATAAGTAAAGAACATAAACAAAAGATGGGACAGGAACTATTAAAAGAACTAACCACTAAAACAAACGAACTGAAAACATTATTAGACGAGGAAACCCTATTAAATCGAGATAAAATACGATCTTTGAATTATGTCCAAGGAAACAAGCCGGGGAAAATATTAGCGAGAAAGATACATCAACAAACAAATCTAACCTCAATTGTAAAAATTAGAGATGAAACAGGCAAATATGTCTATAAACCAAAAGATATTGTTGACACCTTTCATCACTTTTACACCAAACTATATAACATCCCCAACTCTATGGCAGAAAGGAACCCAGAAGCTTATAAACAGCAAGTGCAGGAATATATAAAAAATACCCCGATACAAAGACTAAGAGAGCCTGAGATAGAACAACTCGAAGAGGAAATAATAGAAGACGAAATTAAAAAAGTGGTAGACTCCCTAGTAATAGGGAAGAGCCCAGGCCCAGATGGCTTCACTCCGAGGTTTTATAAAATGTTTAAAGATTTACTGGTTCCAATCTTGAAGTGCCTATTTAATGAAGTAACAATCAAACAGCCTTTCGTCCCACAGGGGATGCAAGCTTTTATCTCCTTAATACCCAAACCCGAAAAAGATACCACCAACTGTGGTAGCTATCGACCCATTTCGCTGACCAATATCGATCTTAGGATATACTCAAAGGTCATAGCTAACAGATTAACTCCTATACTTCCAAAATATATACACTTGGACCAAGCGGGTTTTGTAAAGGGGAGAGAAGCACGAGATAATACGTCCAAAACAGTAACACTCATGGACTATGCCCAGAAACACACCATCCCATCCTGTCTTCTGACGGTAGACGCCGAAAAGGCGTTTGACAGGGTGGGATGGTGTTTTCTCGAAGAGACACTGAAACAATGGGGAATAGGACCGAAACTATTGGAAAAAATAATGGTAATATATCAAAAACCCATCGCCAGAATTAGAGCAGCAGGAGAGATCTCTGAACCTATAGTGATAACTAACGGAACTAGACAGGGTTGTCCTCTGTCTCCCCTTCTATATGTGCTGGTTATGGAACATCTAGCAATAGCCATCCGGAAAAATAGTGATATACAGGGGCTAAGAGTGGGGGAGACAGAGTACAAGCTGTCTGTTTACGCAGACGATCTATTGGTATACATAACAAACCCGATAATAACACTTCCCAACTTAATACAGGAATTTGATAACTTTGCCAAAGTCAGTAATTTTAAAGTAAATTATAATAAATCTGAAATAATGGACATCATACTCCCCGAAAATAAAATAGAAATAATTAGGACCAATTTTCCTTTCAAATGGCAACCTTTAGCCGTAAAATACTTAGGAATATACATCCCAAAAGACTTAGATCAACTATATGAACTTAATTATCTCCCAATCATAAATAAAATAAATAAGCTACTACAACAATACGCAAAAGGTAATCACTCTTGGATAGGGAGGATAAACATAATAAAAATGGATATTTTACCTAAGATTTTATATGTATTTCAGGCTATACCCCTTTTTCCTATAAACAAAATGTTAAATCAAATCCGTAAAATCATAGGAAGTTTTGTTTGGGCCGGGAAACCCGCTAGAATAAGTAGAACAATATTGATCCGTGCTAAGGAGGAAGGGGGACTGGCATTGCCAGATATTTTGACATACTTAAAAGCGGCCCTTATAACCAGAGTGATAGACTGGTTTCAAAATGAAGATTCTAAGGAATGGGTCAGACTGGAAGAAGGGATCTCAAATATTAGCCTAAGGTCTTTGCCATGGATCAGAAAGGAGAAACGTCCACCAGATAAAGATATGCCATATTTTGTGAGTCGGGTATTGAAAGTATGGGACGGTCTAGTAAAACAAGGAAAAGGATCAACACTTATAGGGCCAATGACTCCTATATTCGATAACCCTGAATTTCCGCAAGCAATGAAAGTAGAAACCTTCCTAAAATGGAATAAAAAACAAGATATTAGAATAAAAGATATTATAGAACAAGATAGGCTAATATCATTCGAATTCATGGGTATAGAATATAAAAACAACTGGATCCAGTACTGGCAATTATATAAATATATTTCCTCCATAGCAAAAGAAGACGCAATAAACAGACCATTACTAGCCCTTGAGGAGATATTAATACAAGAACGGAAACCGACCCATAACCTGTCCATGGTATATAAATATCTAATGAAAAATAACACGGTAAAAGAAATGAATTACGTAAAAAGGTGGGAAGAAGAATTAGAAATAGATATCTCTAAAGAAAAATGGAAAGAAGCCTTTAAAATTATTCACAAACTATCTAAATCTAGTGGAGACCATGAAAGGAACTATAAATTATTGACGAGGTGGTATCGGTGTCCAACAGATATGAATAAAATTAATTCTGAAAATGAAAACACATGTTGGAGATGCCTCCAAGCGGTAGGAACAATGTCACACATATGGTTTCATTGTCCTAAAGTATATGGTTTTTGGCAACAGATATATAAGACATATGCCCTGATGACAGGAATAGAAATACAACCCGATATTCTGATGTCAATAATGTCAATGAATATGGGATCTATAAAAAGGGTGAAGAAAGGAACCTTGAAATACTTTTTAACGGCAGCACGAACCAATATAGCCAGGAAATGGAAAAATAGTAGCTGTCCTAATATAGATGAGTGGGAGACGGAGATGGACGAGATGTGTAGAACAGAGATAAGAACGGAAAAGGAAAATGCAAATGGAGAAGGAACAAACAATGCCTGGCAGACCTGGATAGGATTTAAAATATTGCACCCAGGATGGAAGAACTTAATAGGAGAGAAATAGGGTATAAATTTTTTATTTTTTTCTCTTTTTTTTTCTTTTCTTTTTTTTTTTCCCTTTGTCCTTCTTGGTATGAGTTGGTAGTAGTGAACGAATGAAGGATGGATGTATAGAAGTAAGGGGTTAGTAAACTTATGGAAATACAAATAAAGCTAGATGATTATATGGATGAGATATGACATATAAATGTATAAGAAAGAGATAAGCACCCCTTGTATAAATGCAAATGTATGAAAATGTGTAAATATGTAGAAAATTTTGATAAATAAAGATATATAAAAAAAAAAATAAAGTATACTCAAGGATAGATTTTTTCTTTATCCCACATAGCCAACTAGAAGCGATACAGAAGGTCGAGATAGGCAATATTACGTGGTCGGATCACGCTCCTATCACCATGTGCTACTGCCTGTCATCAGCCCAGTCCTCCAGAACCAGATTCTGGAGACTAAACGAAAGTCTCCTACAAACACCAGACGTCCTGACAGACATACAGAAGGAAATAAAACAATATTTCCAGACTAACAACGTTGAAGACTGCGATCCGGGTATCCTTTGGGAGGCCCATAAGACAGTGATCAGGGGGGTATTGATAAAACACGGGACATACATAAAAAAGAAAAAGGAACAACAACTGCTAGACCTCCTACAAAAGATACACATTACAGAAACACAACACAAGAAAACGCCGGGCACCTCGCTAGAAACAGAACTAACGACCCTCAGGAAACAAGTAGTAGACTTGTTGCATTACAGAGCTAAAGCAGCACTACAGATCTGCCGTAAAATGTCCTACGAAGCGGGAAACAAATGCGGACGACTACTGGCCAGGGCAGTTAAAACCCAAAGACTAAACACATATATCCCACAGATTATTGACGCAAAGGGACGAAAAAGAACCACACCTACGCAGATAGCAGAGGGATTCAGGGACTACTACGCCAACCTATACAACCTGCCGAATAAAACACAAGACGAAAGGACAATACTAGACTACCTCACAGCCTCACAGATCCCCCGACTCCCCACGGAGGCCAGGAACGAACTAGAAGACCCTATTACACTAGAGGAACTCCAACGGGCAATAGGAGGGACAAAACCGGGTAGAGCACCAGGCCCAGATGGGTTCACTCTACAATACTACCAGATCCTCCTACCACTGCTGGGTACTCATATGGTGAGGATGTTTAACGGCCTAGGGGAGGGGAATTCACTACCCAAAGACACACTGAGAGCCCATATATCCCTAATAGCGAAGGAAGGCAAAGATCCATCAGCGTGTGGGAGCTACAGGCCTATATCACTTCTAAATGTTGACCTGAAGCTATTTACAAAAATCATGGCCAACAGACTAACCCAATTCATGCCAGACCTAGTTCACCTAGACCAAGTGGGATTCATCCCAGCCCGAGAAGCTAGGGACAACACCACAAAGGTGTTGAACCTTATACACATGGTTACCAAAGCCAACACCCCATGCGTGCTCCTCAGCACGGACGCTGAAAAAGCGTTCGACCGTGTGAATTGGGAATACATGACACTAGTACTGAAGCATGTAGGTTTGGGACGCAAAATGCTACACTGGATCCAAAACATATACTCCATACCCACAGCACAGGTAAAAGCCAATGGAATATTATCTGACACGTTCCCGATAACAAACGGTACCAGACAGGGATGCCCACTCTCACCTCTCCTATTTGCCCTAGTCCTGGAGCCCTTCCTATGTACAATTAGACTAAACCCCGACATCACCGGAGTGACAATAAATAACTCCCAATATAAGATAGCTGCCTACGCAGACGACCTAATGTTTGTCCTAACCAACCCAACGATCTCCCTACCAAACCTCCTTAATGAATTTGATAAATATGGAAATATGGCTAATCTCAAAATAAATTTCGATAAATCGGAGGCAATGGGACTCAACATAACGCCGAATAGATTAGACTCCCTGAAAGCACAGTTTAAATTTAAATGGTCAGACACCTCCCTTAAATATCTGGGAACCCAAATCCCCAAAGATTTGAAACAGGTCTTTAACCTAAATTTCCCTCCACTACTGACCAAAACCCGACTACTCCTAGAGGACTGGACTAAAGGACTACATTCATGGTTCGGCAGATGCAATTTACTCAAAATGTCAATATTACCAAAATTCTTGTACCTACTCCAAGCATTACCGATACAGATCCCGTCCCAATACTTTAAACAAATAGACTCCATCTTTACTAAGTTCGTCTGGAGGAACTCAAAACCCAGACTGCGCAGACAATACCTAACACTACCCAAAAGCCAGGGAGGCCTAGCCCTCCCAGACCTAAAAAATTATTACAGGGCAGTACACCTAGCCAGAATTATAGACTGGAACCGGCATGACAAGAACAAGCTATGGATACAGTTAGAACAGGCACAATGTGCGCCATCTCTGAGAGGAGCAGTCTGGTGTTATGACAGGATACCCCAAACAGTGAGGGCACACCCCACTATAGGGACGACACTGAAAGTAGGGGCATCCATAATATTTTCGGCCTCGCTGTCCACTGCGAACTCACCGCTATACCCAATTCTTGGGAACCCGGCCTTTCCACCCGGTATGGACAGGGGGGGATATGGGGCCCTAACCAGAAGCGACAGGGACCGAGCCTCACATTTCCTACTGGACAATGATTGGCCCTCTATTCATTCTCTAGTTGCCAAAAACGGGCCGTTCCAACTACAGTTCTGGAGAGCGATTAGATTACACCATTTCTTACACTCATTACCACAGCCCGCACAGTACAGCCACGATCTGACAACCTTCGAATCATATTGTAGCGACGAAGGACCCTTGCCGAGGGTGTTGTCTAGGGCATACGCCCTACTCAGCTCCCCCGAAAAAACTCCTGACCTGGTCTTTTTCCATAAATGGGAATCTGACTTGGGATGTACATTTACCGAAGCCCAAAAACAAGCGATCATTAGGTTCTCCCTGCAAACATCTAGATGTACGAAAATACAAGAACTTAATTACAAGATATTGACCAGATGGTACCACACCCCTAGCAAACTCCACAAGTACTGTCCAGCCACATCCGACAACTGTTGGAGATGTCAATCAGAAAAGGGGACACTCCTCCATATTTTTTGGTCCTGCCCTCTGCTGCAACACTTCTGGACGTCGGTCCGGAGGATAACACAAAAATTCACGGACTATGCGATCAGTGATGATCCAGCCTTTATACTACTACACGCCACTCCAATCCCGGCAAAAAAATATAAAAAAATGATAGTGCGACACCTATTGAACGCAGCCAAGGCCTGCATCCCACTCTTATGGAAGAAGAGGACACCCCCAACAATAGGCTTGTGGTTGCGCAGAGTGGAGGAGATTAAGAAATTGGAGGACCTAATCCTCACGTCACAGAATAAGCAAGAACAACACTCACAGACATGGATGCTGTGGAATATTTTCATATTTTCTGACGAGGGAATAACTTTACTCAACACTTAAAGAACGACAAACCAGAATAGAACATAAATACAGTCCACCCTGGGTCCCCACCCCCCCCACCCCCACCCCTCACTCATTCTTTTTCTTTTCCATCTTTCTTCCTTCCTACTTAGCTATCCTCTCTACTCATCTCTCCACAAAGGGAGAAACCATAAATATGGGATAAGACAAACAAATGACTGCCCACACTGAACACTTATGATCAGGAGACATGGAGATGAACCCCAGATAACGGATTCAGGGAAGAGCAGATACACATCATTTATAACGGTTACTGGGCTATATAACGTTTCGGTAGAGAGACGATAGACTAGCACGTGAAAAGTGATATGGATATCGAAACTGATAGAATGTATGCCCATATATGTACACGCTGTTAAATTCGTGGAGAATTATTGAATACTATGTTATATATGTTCCTTCTTTTCTCTGTTTTGAAAATAAATAAAATATATATTTGAAAAAAAAAAGAATGTGAGTGGCTAGCGCCCTGCAATGTTTATGGATGGATCCTGTCCCTATATTAAGAATTGCTAGTTGGGGCTTAAGCAGTAGTGATTTCTCAATCACTTTGTTTAAGAGAGAAGACACATCTTTCCAGTAAGCCTTAAGACAGTTACAGTGCCATAGAATGTGGAGGATGCCACCTCTCCCCCCGCACCCCCTCCAACAGTCAGGAGAGGACTGCGGGTAAATCTGTGCCAACCTGACGGGGGTAAGATATGTCCTGTAAAGTACTTTAAGCATTAAGTCCCAGTGATTTACACAGTGGGAGTATCTATGATATGATTGTAAGGCCTGTTGCCAATCTAGTTGGGTAAATGTAATTCCCAGTTCCTTTTCCCAGTTGTGCATATTCGTGGACTTCCGAAAGATATTACTATATTGTAACTTCCCGTAGAACCAAGACAGTCCCTTTGTACTGTCCTGATCCGACCGCAAGCGTGACCAAGATTCCCTGTGCAGACGATAAGATATGTCAGGGTTATTCCTTTAGAAATAGTTTATTTGTATATGTGCGAATGATGCAGGGTGTTGATATTTATGTACTAATTCTTTGTAAGTTTGAATGCCTTCCTTTGTCCATTGGTGAGTTTTGAGGTTTGGTATAATATGTTCATATACTGACAGTGGCAAGTCTGTACACTTGTCCATTGTGTCTAGTGGTACTGTTTGGTGTAGGTATGACCATGCTGCAAGAGTAGCCTCTATGGCGGGAAGGAACTGGCTGGTTGTTACTTTCCCTGTCAAAGTCGCTAAGAGCAGAGCGGGCAGATCACCATTCCCCACCATGCTTTTCTCGATCCTTACCCATAGCTTCTCTGGTCCCCTTTCCGCCCATGCCATAGCTTGATCTAAACGTGCTGCGTAATAGTAATGTTTTATGTGTGGTAGGTTGACTCCTCCATTTTTTTTGTGTTTTAAAAGCATAGGGTATGCTATTTTGCTCGTTTCCCCCCCCCCCCCCCATAAGTGTTTCCTAAACAGTTTATCCACTTCTGTAAAGAATTTGTCTGGAATTGTTATTGGGATCGTTCTAAAGTAGTATATTATTTTGGGCAGCAAAGTCATCTTGATAGCCGCTATTTTACCTATCCAGGATAGTTCAAAATTAGAGATATGCTGTAGGTCCTGTTTTATTACCTCGGTTAGTTTTGAAAAGTTAGCGTCATAAGTATTTGCAGTGGGGTATGCCAGATATACCCCAAGGTAAGTCAAAGTGTTTGATGCCCATTGGAACGGGAAGGATTTCTTAATAGCAATCCTCATGGACTTCGAGAGTCCAATTGGAAGTATAGAAGATTTGTTGGAGTTTAGTTTGTAGTATGATGCCACCCTAAATTCATCCAGGATTCTCTGGAGATTAACCAGGGAAGAGACCGGATCAGTCAGTGTTAGAACCACGTCATCAGCGAAGAGTCCTATTTTGTGTGAGTATCCACCTACTTTAATATCTGAGATCAAGTTGCAAGATCTAATGGCCTCCGCCAGGGGCTCCATAATCAGGGTAAATATTAGTGGCGATAAGGGGCATCCCTGGCTGGTGCCATTAGTTATGCGGAAAACATCCGACAAAACATTTGAGGTGAAGACTCTTGCGGTGGGCTTCGTGTATAACGCCATGATAGCTGTATGAATTGTGCCTGACATGCCAAATTTTAGTAGAGTCGCTTCCAGGAACCCCCAATGCACCCTATCAAATGCCTTTTCGGCGTCAAGTGTCAGTACTACAGTGGGGGTTCCTCTGGACTCGGTCACCTTCAGTAGATTGAACAGTCTTCGTGTGCCGTCTGGTGCTTGTCGCCCTTTTACGAAGCCCACCTGGTCTAAACCTATCAGATGAGGTGTAATTAGGGCCAGTCTATTGGCAATAATTTTTGCGTACAATTTTAAATCTGTGTTTAGCAATGAAATAGGTCTAAAGTTTTGTGGACTGTCCGGACTCTTCCCTGGCTTCGGCAGGGCGATAATAGTTGCTTGCAGCATTTCTTCGGGAAAAGAGGCATTCGTGGCAGCGTAATCAAAAACCTTTTGGAGGTAGGGTGTGAGAGTGGGAGCGAAAGGCTTTGTAATACTCAGCTGAGAACCCATCGCTACCCGGGGATTTGGACGCAGGGAGTTTGTGTATTGTGGTCGAAATCTCCTTCTCTAAGATAGGGGAGTTTAGGAAGATTAGGTCTTCCTCTGAGATCTGTGGGAGTGACACTTTATCTAGAAACGACTGTAATTTCTGTGGATGGTTGCGGTGTTGATGAGTCAGTCGCTAGGTTGTATAGATCACTATAGTATTTTTTGAAAGCGTTAGCTATATGGGTGGGATGATATACCATATTTTTTGTGTGTGGATCTAGTATATGTGAGAGTCTAGAGTGTTGCTGGCGTTTCCTAATGTAGTTAGCTAGTAGTTTCCCTGCCCTATTTCCATGTGCATAGTAGTTAGCCCTAAATCTTTTCAATGAAGTAGTGTGGTCTTCTAGAAGAATTTGCCTTATTTGGTATCTATAGTTGGCTATTTCTTGAGTGATGGTTGGGGAGGGTATCTGTTTATTTTGTGTTTCAAGTATTCTCATTTTAGCAATGAGAGTAGTTAATTTGGAAGCCTTTTGCCTCTTTTCCCTTGCTGCCGCTTGTATCAACAAACCTCTACTATATGCCTTATGGGTGCACCACAGTGACATTACATTGGTATCAGCATTATCATTAAGTTGAAACAATTCTACAAGTTTAGCCTCTAAATGTTCCTTATATGAGTCTTTTGCTAGTAATTGTGTGTTGTTCCTCCACAAATATGCAGGAGTATGCGAGTGTTGTTCTTCCAAGATAATGGAAACGGGAGCGTGATCGGTCCATGTAATATCATGGATTTTGACTTCCACCGAGCGTTGCAAAAGGGACAAATCGGTTACAATCAAGTCAATCCTAGAGTAGGAATTATGTGGGGCTGAGAAGTGCGTATAGTCCCTTTCAGATGCATTGATACATCTCCATGCATCATACAAGTTAAGGTCCTGTAGAAGTGATTTGATTTCATACCTATGGGTTCCTCTGCTAGATGAACAGTCTATGTTCTTGTCCAGCACACAGTTGAAGTCCCCGCACATAAGTATGGCTCCTTTACCATGTTTCAGAATTTTTTGGTGAAGGGATTTCAGAAAGGAGGCCTGACCAGGTTGACTACTGTATACAGAAGATTTTTTAGTTCGCAGATCAGAATGATATATCTTCCTTTGGGGTCTGTTATAACATCATGTTGGGTGAATGGGACATTTTTGTGCACTGCAATCAGTGTGCCTCTTTTTTTGGACGTGGTGCAGGCTTGAAAAACGTGAGGGAATGCCTTATCTGTGCATTTGGGCTGGTTGTGTCTCGAAAAATGGGTTTCCTGGACGCATAAAATATCCCCTTTTAGCTTTTTAGCTTCTTGCCCGCCTCTTGAATGGGCTGTTAAGACCATTGGCGTTAATAGATACCAATTTGATGGTCATTGTACGAGTATGCAGTTAATGATGTATAAGTAGGGAATTGACTTTAGAGGTGTTGCAATATAATTTGTTACCTTTAGGTTGCGGTGTTGGTTCATGACAAGGTAAAGATGCCTGGTGAGATGTCTGGTTCCTGCTTGGCTGGTGAGCAAACTTTTCTAAAATGCGCTCATTACTACAAGACTTTAAATGAGACTAAATCCTAGAATCATTAAGGACTTGAGGAAAAATTGTAGTTCTTTAGGAACATATTAAATAAGGGTATCACCAAGTGCATTCCAATGGCCAATAAATATAGAAGAACAAAAGGTTAGAAAGGGAGGAAGTATAGAGATAGTACCCAAGATAAACATGTGGAGGCCAAACCAATGGATTCTATGGTAAGGCGCAAGAAGGACCAGTCAACCCTGGCAAATGCCTTTTCAGTATAGAAAGTAGGATACATGGTGTGGCTCAACAGGGCTGGACAAAAGATGTCTAGTGCCCAGGTAATATGGTCTTTTGCCTCTCGGATGGACATAAAGCTAATTTCATCGGGATGTATGATGGAGTGGAGATGAGATATTAATTTCAGATATAGTATTGTGTAAAAAAAAAGTTTTGACAACATTTGAAAAAAAGCAAGATGCTTTTGTAAGCAATAATATATCTTCCATGAGAGTTTCCAGTGGGGGTTTCCTGGGGTAGCTCTCTGAAAAGATGTTCATTGTGCTAAGAAAATGGGGGGAGAGATTAGGAAATATTTCTTATAGAAACCATGTAGTCCTGGGGCCTTTCCGCTGTTATTGAACTTAATAGCTGTTTCTCATTCTATACTGGTAAAAGGTGTCCCCGGGAGGGATCACAATTGTTCATAAAGCAAAGAAATGCTGGATGTTCTGTTGAGCAAACAGTTTTGTCACATAAAATTTATCAAAATATTGAGGTCAGGGTAGAATTCTGTGAACACCCCCGCAGATAGATCTCAACATAAGACTTTGGTTCTCCTGTGGAAACCCATTGGAGGCTGCAGAGGGTAGGCCATTGTAAGTTCAATATCTGGGAAAGGTGAATTTAAGTCAATGGTAGACATTTTGCTGGTGGTTTATTTAGCTGAAGAGCAGGTCTTGGAGTGGACCACTGGCTTGAAGAAGGGGGGGGGGGAAGCATAAGGAGGTAATGTGCCAATTTTACACTAGAGCTGGTTCTAGACCCAAGACAGCATATTTTTTTCTTTTCTTTCTTCATCATTTCTTGAAGATGTAGGGCGTTTCTTGCAAGATCTGGCATGTTCTCTAAAACTGTTCAGTTGAACTCTAACAGGAATTGTTCCTATGCCTTTTGACAAATATCTTCCTTTAAAGTAAGTAAGTGAAATATTTCTGATGGCATCCAACAGAAGTTGATGAATGATGGGAAGGACAGTTTCCTAAGTTGTAATCCTTCGGTTGCCTAAGGGAGACCCCTAATATGGATATTATTTCTTCAGTTTACGTCTCCCAGGTCTACCAGTTAAATATGAATTTGTGTGTGATGATCAATGGTGGATTATTTCCATTTCAGGGATTGGAGGCAGAGTTGTTTGATGCTGGAAGATCTGCTGCAGCAAATAGGTTAGGTCAGCAATGTTCCAATAGACCCCCCTAAAGTATTTTTGTAAGGTAGAGTCAACTCTGGATATCAGCCAATTAAAGTCATCTTGGTGGGTAAATATTTCAGTAGGGTTGGTACATTCATAAGTGGGTCAGGGTTTTCAGGCAAAGCAGACTCTCAGAGTTGTAGAAAGTCAGAGCCTACATGGCCCAATTGCCAGAGTGAAGGACTTGGAAGTTGCTGAGTGAAGATGAGAACAGCTGTTTTTTTGTGACTGGTCCTTATGTGGAGGAGACTTCTCTCAGCTTGGGCCTTCCCAGACCAAGGGTAGTGGTGATTTCTAAAGTAAAGTAAATATGTAAAGCTGTGTCTGAGGTGGCTTTCTAAACAAAACCGTATATCTTTAGATAGATAGATGGATAGATACTTTAAAAAGTAATACCACATATTGACAAAAGTATTTATGCTGCACAGTTACCTATGATCTCAAAAAATGGTGTAATAGTCTAAAAGAAACATTAATGTAATACATTGATTTTCTTCAAATGTTATTTTACAACAACATTTAGACAAGTAAAAAAGTCTAAATATGCTGTATTAAATACCTTAAAAATGTATGATTACAAATACATTTTGCCTGTTCAAAGATTTTCTTTTTAACAAAAGTAACAAAAAGCATAAGATACATTGAACATAAGGTAGACTAACACAGTGGTGCATGAATGAACAAGTTACAAATATGAATACAAGCAGAATACAAGCTATAACACATTTGCCGATTAGAGACACTGAAATTGGGCTAAACATACAATATCTAATGGATGCAAGCTTAATCCATACTACATATTATTGAGACTTTATACATTATATAGAATCCACTAACCAATAGTCTGCTATACCGTGGTTTATTCACAGTAGTGGTAATGAGCTGTGTGATCACAACACAGTAGGCCTTCCATGTAATAATAGCTAGCAAATAGGAAAGGGGAAACAAAAGGAGAAGAAGCGTAAGGTGTGGGTCTCTAAAGACAAAAGGTAGGAAAGGGGAGTGAATAGATTAGAAAAGAAAAGGGTGAGGAGAGGAGAGAAGAGAGTCCCCAAAAGAGGTGTGTCTTCCAATGAGGCGGCAGGTAGAGCTCAAAATTGAGTTCCAACTACCATGGCAAAAGTACAGTTTCATCAAAATCTGGCAGTAGACAGTGTTTAATCCATGGCTGCCACAGTTTATAAAATTTGCCGGACTGGTCTTTGTCCAACGTTTCCATTTTAGCATGGAGTAGGCTATGATTCATTCTATGCTTGTTCTCGGCCTCAGATACAGTGCCTTGCGAAAGTATTCGGCCCCCTTGAACTTTTCAACCTTTTGCCACATTTCAGGCTTCAAACATAAAGATATAAACTTTTAATTTTTTGTGAAGAATCAATAACAAGTGGGACACAATTGTGAAGTAGAACGAAATATATTGGATTTTTGAAACTTTTTTAACTAATAAAAAAATTAAAAGGGGGGCGTGCAAAATTATTCGGCCCCCTTGCGTTAATACTTTGTAGAGCCACCTTTTGCTGCGATTACAGCTGCAAGTCGCTTGGGGTATGTCTCTATCAGTTTTGCACATCGAGAGACTGAAATTCTTGCCCATTCTTCCTTGCAAAACAGCTCGAGCTCAGTGAGGTTGGATGGAGAGCGTTTGGGAACAGCCGTTTTCAGCTCTTTCCACAGATTCTCAATTGGATTCAGGTCTGGACTTTGACTTGGCCATTCTAACATCTGGATACGTTTATTTGTGAACCATTCCTTTGTAGATTTTTCTGTATGTTTGGGATCATTGTCTTGTTGGAAGATAAATCTCCGTCCCAGTCTCAGGTCTTTTGCAGACTCCAACAGGTTTTCATCCAGAATGGTCCTGTATTTGGCTGCATCCATCTTCCCCTCAATTTTAACCATCTTCCCTGTCCCTGCTGAAGAAAAGCAGGCCCAAACCATGATGCTGCCACCACCATGTTTGACAGTGGGGATGGTGTGTTGAGGGTGATGAGCTGTGTTGCTTTTACGCCAAACATATCGTTTTGCATTGTGGCCAAAAAGTTCGATTTTGGTTTCATCGGACCAGAGCACCTTCTTCCACATGTTTGGTGTGTCTCCCAGGTGGCTTGTGGCAAACTTTAAATGAGACTTTTTATGGATATCTTTGAGAAATGGCTTTCTTCTTGCCACTCTTCCATAAAGGCCAGATTTGTGCAGTGTACGACTGATTGTTGTCCTATGGACAGACTCTCCCACCTCAGCTGTAGTTCTCTGCAGTTCATCCAGAGCGATCATGGGCATCTTGGCTGCATCTCTGATCAGTCTTCTCCTTGTCTGAGCTGAAAGTTTAGAGGGACAGCCAGGTCTTGGTAGATTTGCAGTGGTCTGATACTCCTTCCATTTCAAAATGATCACTTGCACAGTGCTCCTTGGGATGTTTAAAGCTTGGGAAATCTTCACAACAGTATTACGGACCTGCCTGGTGTGTTCCTTGGTCTTCATGATGCTCTCTGCGCTTTCAACAGAACCCTGAGACTATCACAGAGCAGGTGCATTTATACAGAGACTTGATTACACACAGGTGGATTCTATTTATCACCATCAGTCATTTAGGACAACATTGGATCATTCAGAGATCCTCGCTGAACTTCTGGAGTGAGTTTGCTGCACTGAAAGTAAAGGGGCCGAATAATTTTGCGCGCACCTCTTTTCAGTTTTTTATTTGCTAAAAAAGTTTAAAATATCCAATAGATTTCGTTCCACTTCACAATTGTGTCCCACTTGTTGGTGATTCTTCACAAAAAATAAAAATTTTATATCTTTATGTTTGAAGCCTGAAATGTGGCAAAAGGTTGAAAAGTTCAAGGGGGCCGAATACTTTCGCAAGGCACTGTATATTGTGAGATTTTCAAGCCTTAGCTATTGTCTGTTTCATGGCTGTCAGCAGTTGGATTAAGAGTTTGAATTATCTATGAGTCAGAGATTCTGGCCTCAGATTCAGGAGGGCAGTTGATGGACCCGGTGGAAGACAGCGTTCGAACATCGCAGAGGCAAGTGCAAAAATGGCTTTCCAGAAATTCTGGGCCACTGGACAATTTAACCATATATGCATGTGTGTACCTAGTTCAGAACAGATGCAGATGCAGAAGCAGAGGGCTGAGTGATTAAGAGAGAACTTGGTTATTCTAGCAGGGACAAGATACCATTGTGTAAGCACCATATAATTGGCCTCAACTGCGATTACATTTGGTAAAAAAGCCTTAGTCGCTGACCAAATTTCTGACCAGTCTGCTGTTTTAAAAATGCAACCTAGGTCCCTTTCTTTTTCTCATTTAGCAACATATGATAGGGGCCCTCATCTGGTTTGGCAAGCAATTGAGAGTATAAAGCCGAGATTAGCCCTCTAGCATCCAGCTCTCGTTTGCAGATGTGTTCAAACCAGAAAAATTGGTTTAGCAAATTATCTGTATTCGTGTATGGGCTATATAGGTATAGGTATCAGAAAAAAAATTGATTGGGGGAGTCCAGATGACTCACATATGGCTGGGAAAGATAGAAGCTAAGTCCTTGTCACCATATTTTGTAAATGAATAAGACCACCTGCGGTCCAAGCCCAAAATTCTGAAGGGGAATCCCAGGCTGGTAAAAGGCTGGGTTTTTAAGGAATGAAAGTAGTGGGTTATGTGAGGACTGTGAAGACCAGCCACGGTCCAAGCCCAAAATGCTGTAGGGGAATCCCAGGCTGGGTAAAAGGCTGGGTTTTTAAGGAATGAAAGGAGTGGGTTATGTGAGGACTGTAGACCATATGGAGTTTTGAACTTGTCCCAAAGCAAGAGGGACTGTTTTGTAACAGGGTTAGTTCTGTTTATGCGATCTGCTGGGCGTAGCCATAGAAGATTAGATATGGATAAAGGGTCACAGGCAACTGACTCAATTGTGACCCACAGGGAGGTTTTCTTAACTGCGTGATACTTAGGTAACTGTTCCACGTGAGCTGCTTTGTAATATTCCCGCAAAATTGGGAAAGCCTAGGCCTCCTCACAGCTTAGGGCGATAAAGAGTAGGTTTGGGCAACCTTGGTCTAATCATACCCCAGGCAAATGTCATACCCCAGGCAAATGACCATTGTATAATCTGCAAGAAGTATGCTGGAACTGGGATCAGTAGGATTCTAAACAAATACAGGAACTTGTGTATGGCTATATAGCTATAGCTATACAGCCATTTTAATTATATTGATTTTCCCAAGCCACAAAAGAGAGAGGGATGACCACTGCATCAATAAGTCGGTCACCTGTTTAAACAGCTGCGGATATTTATCCACGAATAGATCAGAAATTTTGTCTGTGAGCTGAATGCCCAGGTAGGGGAGGCGATGCAATGCCCACACAAAGGGGAGCACCTCTTAGGCAGATTGTAGCTCTACCTTGGATAGAGAAATGTTTAATGTTGTGGATTTCTGAGTATTGACAGTGAGGCCCGAGATGGTGAGTCAAATACATTTTAAGTTGTGCCACACTATGAGTACATGCCATCAGAAATGTTTTCAATGAAACAGAAAAATACTGTTATTTAGGGTACTATACCAGCTGATACCAAGCTTCAAAATGTATAGGCTCTCACAGAATTCTTGGTTTTCTCAGGCAATGTAACAATGTAACAGAGTTCCAAATCTGACAGAGCACTATACACACAAAAAGGCCAAAAAGACCAAACTGCTGCTTTATAAAGAGTCTGTGTAAACACCCCCCCCCCCCCCCATACACACACACACACACACACACACACACCAATTATCAGCTGGTATGAAAACAAAAAATATATACAAGTTCCCATTTTACTTACCTTAAGCCATGGTCCCATGATGGATTTTCTCTTTTGTTTACTTCTTGGGGTCCTTCTTCAGGTGTCCACATCACTGCCCGCTTAATGTGGATTATCCTTATTGGTGGAGGCGACAACTCCAGAAGCTGGGTCCTCTCATAGGCTCCAGAGACAGGGACACTCATGGCGGTGGTGAGGGGACCATTGCCCAAAAAGATAACAAGCAGGGAAAAATGTCTGGTACCCAGGGCAGGAAATTAACATTGTCCATAGAGGAAATTATGACTTGATCCATTACACTGTATGTTGGCTTAGAACACGGTGTTTTGCATTAAGACTGATGCACAATACATCATTTAATTAAATTAGTAGTAGAGTCGTGGTAGTAGTTAGTAGTGAGTAGAACCCTGTCATGTAACCTGTCAATGATACTTGAACACCTCTCCTCCAGTCTCTCTACTGTGTTAAGCAAAGATAACTCCAGGGGTCATCACAAGTTCCATATCACAGCCTACATTTAGTGAAATGTATGTATTATAAAGCATATATTAAGTTATATAAAAAAAATGTTTAAAGCAACTTGTGTAAGTATCATATTTTGATTTGTATCAGTCTCTTCCAATCCCTTATACAGCAGAGCCCAAATTTGGAAAGAGAAAAGAAGCAGAGGGAGCCACACAGTTGTGCTGCAGTGCTCACAAAGAAAACAAAAGGAAAGGGAGAAGACTGATGGAGAGATATGCTCATCAGTCTGCAGCTTCTCAACCCCTGTCCATTTACAAGTTAGAGTGGGAAGAGGACCTAGTTATAATGCATAAGCTGTTTGCCAGCAGTTTAGCTTATACGTGTAGCTTACATGTGTGTATAGCCCAAACTGTTTTAATTTCTGATAAAATTAGGGATTCTAACCCCTTTCATATTTTTATTTTTGTCTGTGTCTATGCTGGTTTGATTTACCCTATTTATTTGTCCTGGAGACCAATGTCTCAGAAAAAAAAGTGATGGGAAATCCAAAATTTTGCAGTTGTCACCAGAAGAAGAGATTAAGGTAAATCTTTCAATTAGAACACATGTTCCAGTGACAACTGTCTAATAGGAGATTTCCCCTTATGTCAGGGAGATTTTTATCACTGTCCTTTAAATCTCCAGAACATGATGTAAAAGGAAATCTTCACAAATTGTTAAAGACTGCAAACAATTAATTGACAGGGGTTTAGTTCTTCTGTACCCTATCTAAAACAAACAAGAGAAGTTTGGTCTACAGATACATTTTTACTCCTACTCCTAAAGCAGCTCAATTATAGCATTTTTATTACACTAAAAATTCAAGACAACAATTTAGCTGAAACAAAAATGATGGTGGCAAACTTCTATATACTAATTAATCAGTGCTAAAATTGAAGTGTTTAAATGTCTGCTCCACCAATGTCTCCGGGTCTAGCTATCCTGAATTTATCCATTGAAGACATACCCTTTTCATTTCGTCATGTGACGACACATATCCTATTGGCAGCTAGGTTAACTATAACCAGATTATGGAAGTCAGATACAACTCCCTCTATCACTCACCTCTTAGATACCGTAAACCTACATTATAGTTATGAATTAATGATGGCATCCAGTGAGGGTAAATTACCCAAGGAAAAAACCAAGTGGGCATCATGGGAACAATGGTCGACTATTACTAACTTTTTGTAACACTCATATCTAACAGATTGATATACACTTTTGCCTCTGGGTTCTAGAGTATGGACACAGGTTCCTGGATAAGTTCTATTATTGTGGCAACGTTCTCCTCTTAGACACAGTGTAGTCCCCATGGGGGTGTCTAGAGGACATATACTTCTATTTGATCTTATGTTACTATATTGATCTTATATTTCTATATTGAATGTATTGCGTTTTGTAGCATTTTAATAACAGCAATTCTTGTTCTGTAACACTTCATTGATAATTGAGTTGACATTATTTAAGTGCTATTCTGAGTTAATTTATTTTAACGGCATACAATGTGTAATTTGCATCTTTACTGTATGTTATAAAATTCAATAAAAACTGATTGAAAAGTAAATGTCTGCTCCAAACATAGCTGACCCGACTTGTCTTAGTTTTCATAACTCATGTAAAAAAACTTTTTTGCTGCCAGAACCATTTCTGCATTTTTTTGCACGCATGTTACAATGCACATTTTAGGCCTAAATATTAGTTATAGCTCACACATTATATTTTCTGAAAGCAGAGACCCTGGAGAATAAAATTTATATTTGCAATTTTTTATGTCACATCTGTTTGTTGAAATGATTTATCAAACCAATATTTTTAGCTGAAAATATACTAAAGTTAATTTTAGTGCACACAAATGCAATATATTACCCGTAAGTTTTATAAAATATAAAATATGGGGTTGTGCTGAGTATATAGATATCAAACATGTCAAGTCCTTAAATTGCATATGCCTGTAAAATGGCGACAAACTTCGGTGCACAAAATTTTCCATTGGTGAAATCTTAAAAGCCCTTGAAAATGATGGCCCTAAAATTATTGCTCTAACACTGGTGTGTGGGGCAATAGCTAATATGTGTAGTGCCATCAATATGTTTGAGGCTTTACATTTTTGGGGTTTTCACTTTTCACTTAGCTTTAGTGCTATCACAAGCACCCTATGTGATAGCATTTTGCTCTGACAGGCAGCTCTCCACTAAATGTAATGGAGCACAGATCATGCTTCATTTGCTTCCTATCCGGCCATAACAGCCAGGGAAAATGACAACTGAAGTGATGTTATCCTCATTGCTTCTGGGTTCTTACTAGCTAGGATAGATCAGCAAATTTATGTTTTCTGGTCTCCCTCCCCTCTACTCAGTGATACCTCCAGTGCTGGTACCCAGCCTGACCACAGATGTGGCAGCAGAGCCTGGGAAAAATGTTGGGGGGTGGTGGAGGGTTCTGATGAAATAAACATACATTACCACCTGGGTGTGTCTAAAACCCAAACTGCTGCCAACATAACCCTTACAGCAGGAAACATTGAAAGGCTTAAATCATTGTGTAATGATGCTATAGTCATATGACCAAAGGGCCACGTCAGGTCGAAGCTGCTTGGTGACATTTGATGATGTCACGCACTGTCACACTGGAAAGCACAGGGATGCCTGCCAGCAGCAGGATTGTTGTAACCTGTGTGGATAAGTGAAGCCCATGTTTGTGAGTAGCACACTTATTACTCTCTTATAAATACATTTTAATTTATTTTACTGTAATGCACTGTGAGCTTTTTGACATTTGAGAGATTTCATGACCCAAACAAGCGGATCACCTGCTAGCCAAGCTGTATACCAGAAGGTATATTATTAATAAAGCTTGGTTTGCCAAGCTTTAATGGAAGACAAAAACGTCTGGTGAGTCATTTTCACTAAAGGCGCATGTGGGGAAGCACAAAAAGTATGTTGTGGAGGCTTTAATCTACACGTTTGGATTTTTTGTTGACCAAATGGGGGGCCCAAGTTTTTTTATTTTTTTTTATTTTTGCCTGCCTTTCCCTTTAATCCCTTTTCCCTATCTAGTTTGATATCAAACTCTCAGGTCCTCATAAAAGTATAGGGATTTTATGGATTTTGGAGGGACTTTTTATTTTTTATTTTGAGTGTGGCCCTTACACTCTTTAACCATACTGGGACACATGACCTAAAGAACAAAATTAAACCAAATTCATGCATGACATGGGGTTTTCCTATAAGTTCCATACCTGAACTTAATCTGAGTATGCAGCCTGGCTGCATATGTGCACCTCAGCTCCTAAACTACAGTATATCACAAAAGTGAGTACACCCCTCAATTTTTTGTAAATAATTTATTATATCTTTTCATGTGACAAATCTGAATAAATTATGCTTTGCTACAATTTAAAGTAGTAAGTGTACAGCTTATATAACATTGTAACATTGCTGTCCCCTCAAAATAACTCAACACACAGCCATTAATGTTTAAACCGCTGGCAACAAAAGTGAAAATGTACTAATTGGGCCCAATTAGCCATTTTCCCTCACCGGTTTCATGTGACTCGTTAGTGTTACAAGGTCTCAGATGTGAATAGGGAGCAGGTGTGTTAAATTTGGTGATATTGCTCTCTCATACTGGTCACTGGAAGTTCAAGATGGCACCTCATGGCAAAGAACTCTCTGAGGATCTGAAAAAAAAATGGTTGCTCTACATAAAGAAGGCCTAGGCTATATAAAGATTGCCAAGACCCTGCAACTGAGCTGCGGCACGGTGGCCAAGACCATACAGCAGTTTAACAGTTCAGGTTCCACTCACAACAGGCCTCTCCATGGTCAACCAAAGAAGTTGAGTGCACATGCTCAGCGTCATATCCAGAGGTTGTCTTTGGGAAATAGACGTATGAGTGCTGCCAGCATTGCTTCAGAGGTTGAAGGGTGGGGGGTCAGCCTGCCAGTGCTCAGACCACACTGCATCAAATTGGTCTGCATGTCATTCCCAGAAGGAAGCCTCTTCTAAAGATGGTGCACAAGAAAGCCTGCAAAGAGTTTGCTGAAGACAAGCAGACTAAGGACATGGATTACTGGAACCATGTCATGTGGTCTGATAAGACCAAATAAACTTATTTGGTTCAGATGGCCATTGCCTTGTTAAAGAAGCGGAGGGTAAAGGTGATGGACTGGCCAAGCATGTCTCCAGACCTAAAACCTATTGACATCTGTGGGGCATCCTCAAATGGAAGGTGGAGGAGCGCAAGGTCTCTAACATCCACCAGCTCTGTGATGTCATCATGGAGGAGTGAAAGAGAACTCCAGTGGCAACCTGTGAAGCTCCAGTGAAACCCATGCCCAAGAGGGTTAAGGCAGTGCTGGAAAATAATGGTGGCCACACAAAATATTTGTCACTTTGGACCCAATTTGGACATTTTCACTTAGGGGTGTACTCACTTTTGTTGCCAGCAGTTTAGACATTAATGGCTGTGTGTTTAGTGATTTTGAGGGGACAGCAGATCTACACTGTTATACAAGCTGTACACTCACTATTTTACATTGTAGCAAAGTGTATGGTAGCAAAGTGTAACTTCTTCAGCGTTGTCATATAAAAAGATATAATAAAATATTTACAAAAATGTGAGGGGTGTACTCACTTTTGTGAGATACTGTTTATCAGGCCACGTTCTCTCAACTTGAGGAAGATACTATTTTAGGGGAAGACCCTGACAAGGCATATTGTCCCCATGTGGAAAGGGAAAGGGCTACTTTCCCACATCACTTGCCCAGTGGATGTGGGGGTCTTTTGGGGGGGGACCCATTAGAATCTGGAAACCCACTTTAAATATTGGGGGGCTTACAGAAATATGGCCCTCCCCATGTAACTCCATTCAAGAAAAGTATTTTTGTGTGGGTTCCCCCTTAAAATCTATTCTACATTCCAGACCCTTATCATGAATCCTGGCAAAGGGTCTAATATAGATGTTGAGGGGATTGGCCATTTGGCCATTACGTTTATAAACACACATAATCAAGCTAACTGGGAAATGTCATTTAGCAATTGTTTTGTTCTCTAAGCATTCTTTCAATGGGTGCACTCTACACTGTTCAGAAGTAGATTGGTGAGCAGGTGGAGATGAAAAAGTGACAGTGCAAAAGGAGCCTTAATCACTTTCGCTATAGTTCATCCTACAGGTGCATCACTTCAAATGCAGCTTTAAGACATACACAGCATTTTAAGCCTTTTAAAAGACCTGTTTTTTGCAGAATGGTATTTTATTTACAGTATTTATTTATTTTGCATTGGTACATTTTAACAGAATTTTGAAAACTGGCTTTGAAAAAGTTCAGACAAAAAACAAGCTTTGTCTCTGATTGATTTCAGTGGGGTTTGGGCCTTATGTCCAGGCTTTGCAGATTTCAAGCTGGATTTAATGAACAACCAGCAAACTGAACCCAGGTTAGTTGGATCATTGCTAATGTAGCAATGTAACCTGTTTGGTACATGTTACATAAAAAGTAATGCACAGACAAAAGGAGATGCAGAAATTCCAGTGTTCCTTACACTGGTGTCCTAGTTATATTTAATTTACCCTTAGTCTAATTACAACCATATATATTATAATATGCTTTTCTCTTTAATTTAAACAAGAATATGCAGAGTCTGCAGAGCAATCTAGAGTGCTAATATGAAATAATACCAAGCTAAGATGTTACTGTTCTTTCACAAATTGATTTTCTTATGTCAAGTATTTGACAAGTTTACTTTTTTTAGCCACTTAAAAATTATCTTGTATCAAAAGCCTTGTCCTATGGATTTTCAAGGCTTGTTTGTAAACTCTCAATAAACTCCAAGGTTGCACAGAACATCTTACAAAAAAAACAACAACAGGAGCATTAGGTAAACTGAATCTCTTGTAATAAAACAAATATTTCACAGTTCATTAAATCTGAGCCATTGAAAAGAACTAGCTGTTCTCAGGTGCGTGACCTGAAAAATAGATATCTTTTGCCTTCACCACATGGGATTACAGATATTTGTGGTGATAGAGATGATTCTAGGCAGGGTATCTGTTAACCAATATTTTTCATCCCAGGAACAAAGATTGTGTTTTCAAGCTGCCTGATCAAAGCAGTTAGAATCTGAACACATTATGGAAAATCATGTTATCCTTAAATAAATAATAAAAAGATTTTGATTCTCATAAAAATTTTGTATAATTTTCTATTTCATCATAAGTATGTTTAGTTAAAGTGACTGTCTCAAATAAAAAATAAAAAATAACACAGCTTATCTGCAAAAATACTATTCCATCACCCACTCCTCTGTTTTTTTACACTCAACAGTTATGTACCATAGCATCATTTTCTCACACACTTCCAAATGTGCAGGATGCCTTGTACCTATCTGGGTTTTGGTTCCATCTGCCATCCCCTATTTTTCAACAGGCCAAAATGTGCAGTAAAATTGGCAGTTAGAGGGTTTGGACAAACCATTTAATATTGATAGGGGTGCTTATGATGGTCAGTTTTTATTCAGAGCTGACAGAACCTCTGCCCCAGTGTGGCTCCTGTCCCCCAAACACATCAGCGCAAGCACGGCATGGTATCTTTTTGCCTGCGTACTTGCGTAGCCCCTTGAACACCTACGGAGCACTGCTGGTTCCGAGGACAAGGGACTGGAAGAGGCCATGGAGGAAGAAGAAGAGGAGGGGGTGGAGGACAGAGGTGTGTCACAACCAGTAGTAGCATTTTGGAGGCGTGGTGGCGGAACAACCTCCAACACTACTGCACCTTGTCCTGCATCCTTCCCAGCTGCCAAAAGAGTGACCCAATGGGCCATGATAGATAGTTAACGTCCCTGTCCATGCCTGCTGGACCATGAGTCAGCGGCAATATGCACCTTACTGTTGACCGCCCTGTCCAGCGAGGCATGGACATTGCCTTCCACATGCCGGTAGAGAACCGGAATTGCCTTCCGTGAGAAAAAGTGGCGTTTGGGAATCTGCCACTGAGGAACCGCACATTGCACAATCTCACGGAAGGGGTTAGAGTCTACCAACTGAAAGGGCGGCAGTTGAAGTGCTAGCAATTTAGCCAAGCTAGCATTCAACCGCTGGGCATGTGGATGGCTGGGAGTGAATTTCTTTTGACGGTCCAGCAGCTGGGGCAAGGAAATTTGCCTGCTACAATCGGACGTCGGTGTACTGCTAGCAGAGTGCTCGCAAGTACTTGGCTGTGACACACCTAATTCTACACCTTCATTCCTCTCAGTGCAGATTTCAGAGAGGACTGAAGGTATAGTGGGGTTGGAGATCTCAGCTGATGAGGAGTAAGGAGAGGTCCGCTTTGTTCTTTGGTGATCTGATGCACTCGTCTCAAAAAAGGCCCACACCAAAGAACTTTTGTAATAACGCACAGAGGCAGTGCCCTGCACAGGCGGAGCTCTGCAGTGTGATTCAGTCGGTGTGGTGCCCTTAAGCTGGCCCCTGGATACTGTGCTGTAGGCACACAACACCCACTAACTCCTGCAGATGGCTGTATTAGAGAACACCAGCAAATAAGGGTAGATACAGGTGTATAATGTGCTGTGCTGGAGGAACACAGCACCCACTAACTCCTGCAGATGGCTGTATTAGAGAACACCAGCAAATATGGGTAGATACAGGTGTATACTGTGCTGTGCTGGAGGCCCACAACACACACTAACTCCTGCAGATGGCTATTTCAGAGAACACCAGCAAATATGGGTAGATACAGGTGTATACTGTGCTGTGCTGGAGGCACACAACACACACTAACTCCTGCAGATGGCTGTATTAGAGAACACCAGCAAATATGGGTAGATACAGGTGTATACTGTTCTGTGCTGGAGGCACAGAACACACACTAACTCCTGCAGATGGCTGTATTAGAGAATGCCAGCAAATAAGGGTAGATACAGGTGTATACTGTGCTGTGTTGGAGGCACACAACACACAATAACTCCCGCAGATGGCTGTATTAGAGAACACCAGCAAATATGGGTAGATACAGGTGTATACTGTGCTGTGTTGGAGGAACACAACACCCACTAACTCCTACAGATGGCTGTATTAGAGAACACCAGCAAATAAGGGTAGATACAGGTGTATACTGTGCTGTGCTGGAGGAGCACAACACCAACTAACTCCTGCAGATGGCTGTATTAGAGAACACCAGCAAATAAGGGTAGATACAGGTGTATACTGTGCTGTGCTGGAGGAACACAACACCCACTAACTCCTGCAGATGGCTGTATTAGAGAACACCAGCAAATATGGGTAGATACAGGTGTATACTGTGCTGTGCTGGAGGAACACAACACCCACTAACTCCTGCAGATGGCTATATTAGAGAACACCAGAAAATATGGGTAGATACAGGTGTATACTGTGCTGTGCTGGAGGCACAGAACACACACTAACTCCTGCAGATGGCTGTATTAGAGAATGCCAGCAAATAAGGGTAGATACAGGTGTATACTGTGCTGTGCTGGAGGCACACAACACACACTAACTCCTGCAGATGGCTATTTCAGAGAACACCAGCAAATATGGGTAGATACAGGTGTATACTGTGCTGTGCTGAAAGCACAGAACACACACTAACTCCTGCAGATGCCTGAGTAAATAACACACTGCCCCTGCCTATCTATCTCTCTCCCTGCACGCCGGAACACACTACACAAGGCTGCCACGCTGGCGGCCTAATATAGTGTGGGGCGTGTACTAAACCCCCTCCTCGCTGCCGGCGCTGTGATTGGCCAAGCATGCAGGGTCACAGTGCATGCTTGGTCAATCATCAGCCAGCAATGCACTGCGACTGGCGCAGTGCATTGTGGGCCGTTCGTATCACACAAATTTGATGCGAACGGCCCACAAAGTTCTGGCTTTGTCGAACGGACGAACGCCCGATGTTCCATTCGAACATGGGTTTGAATCGAACACCGGGCTCATCCCTAATCATAAAGTTGAAGGACATCATGTATTGCATGTTTAGTAAGGGGGTCTGTATTTAACATAGGGATCATGGCCTCTAGGATGTTCAAAGGGAGATGTGTATCAGGTAATATACTGTTGAATCATGGTGTTTACTCAGATGTTTCCACGCTTTGAGAGAAGCTTGTGTGGGAAGAGAGAGAGGTTTAAGTTCCCAGGGATTCCATAAATCATTTAGGAGTAACATGCAGAGGTCTTTAGTTGGAGCTAGATTCGCTTCTGTTTCTGCCAATAGAGGAGTTTCTCCCTTAACCGCTTCCCGACCGGCCACTGCATATATACGTCAGCAGAATGGCACGGGCAGGCAGAATCACGTACCTGTACGTGATCGTGCATGTGCCTGCCCGTGGGTCGCGCGCGCGCCGCTAGCGGCGCGCTCGCGACCCGGTCGGGAGCTCCGTGACCCCGGCCGCGGGACCAGCGGACCCGATCGCCGCTGGTATCCCGCGATCGGGTTACGGAGCGGAAGAACGGGGAGAGGTCTATGTAAACAAACCTCTCCCCGCGCTTCCTACACTGACTGTCAGTGATCGGCGGTTCCCTGTCATCGGGAACGCCGATCAATGACGTCAGACGTACAGCCACGCCCCCTACAGTAAACACAACACATCACGTCACACTGACTCCTCCCCGCCCCCTTGTGGTTAACCCCCTAACTACAACTGTCATTTACATAGGAATCAGTGCTATTTAAATAGCACTGATTTCTGTATAAATGACAAATGTCCCAAAAATGTGTCAAAAATGTCCGATGTGTCCGCCAAAATGTCGCAGTCACAATAAAAATCGCTGATCGCCGCCATTACTAATAAAAAAAAAAATATTAATAAAAATGCTATAAAACTATCCCCTATTTTGTAAACGCTATAACTTTTGCGCAAACTAATCAATAATCGCTAATTGCGATTTTTTTTACCAAAAATATGTAGAAGAATACGTATCGGCCTAAACTGAGGAAAAAAAAATGTTTTTTTATATATTTTTTGGGGATATTTATTATAGCAAAAAGTAAAAAATATTGCATTTTTTTCAAAATTGTCGCTCTATTTTTGTTTATAGCGCAAAAAATAAAAACCGCAGGGGCGATCAAATACCACCAAAAGAAAGCTCTATTTGTGGGAAAAATAGCCAATTTTGTTTTGGAGCCACGTCGCATGACCGCGCAATTGTTAGTTAAAGCGACGCAGTGCCGAATTGCAAAAAGGGGCCTGGTCCTTTGGCTGCCAATTGGTCCGGGGCTGAAGTGGTTAAGGAACCAATGTTTGTTTTAATACAAACGTTTTTTATTGGTGAAAAAAGTAAAGTCATGTACATTACACATCACATGTGATGAAAAGAACAGTTCAAACGCTGGCAAATGACTTTCAAATATGGTATAGTGCCTTATACAGATTAATTTCAAACCATGCAAGCAACCTATCAAAACAATTAACAAAACTTTGCAGCTGCTATCAACAAAAGATCGTGCGATTTGTACCAAACAATGTTATTTCATGTATTTAAGGGTCTGTACTCCTGCGCCCCGAAGGGGGGTACCCAGGGGTTGGATCTCCTCTAGGACTCAGAAGGAGGGTCAGTAAGGGCTTGTAGTAGCTGATCTAATTGCCAGCTCGACCATTTTTTGTCGTAGATTTGCATTGTGTCCATCATAGAGTGGAACAATCTTTCCATCTGACAGATGGCCTCCATACGATGAAGGATTTGGGACCACGGGAGGGATCGGGATTTCCAATTCAGGGCTATGGACCATTGAATGGCTCCGAATATTGTATGAATCAGGTTAAGGGTTGACTTAGGGATACCTGGGATAGGTGCAAAGAGAAGGCAAATCTGTGGGGACAGTTCCACTCTGGATCCCGATAGGGTCTCAATCTTAGAGGAAGCCTGGTCCCATACCTGCTGGAGTAGGGGGCAGCTCCAGAAGGTGTGCAGCATTGTGCCTATCTCCTGGCAGCCTCTAAAGCAGAATTCAGGAGTGGTAGGATAGTATTTATGAATTCTATCTGGTGTGAGGTACCAACGGGTGTGTACCTTAAGAAGAGTTTCTTTTACCGAGATAGATTTGGAGCATTTGTGTAGATTCCTGAGCATCTCTGCCCAGTCGTCGCTAGAAATCTCCATACCTAGGTCTGACTCCCATTTCAGCATGGCATTGGATTTCTCAGGGAGGTCAAGGTCTAACAGGCTTTTATATATCTGTGATATTGTGCCTTTATCCCTAGGTCGAGATATACATATTTGTTCGTAAAAGTTCGGGGTATAGTGTGCTTCACGTCTATAGTGAGTATCAAAATAATGTCTGATTTGGAGGAACTTAAAAAATTCCATCCTTGGGATCTGGAAATTGGTTTGTAGGTCTGTGAAGGAGCAAAAAATCCCTCGGTTCGTGAGGGATTTTAGGGTAACCAATGAGTGATGTATCCACCATAAGTAGGATCCGGGGGAGTTAAATGCTAAGGGGAAGTTCCTATCCCCTAGAAATGAAGCTAGGGGGGGGGGCTGGGGAGGACAGTCTAAACTTGGACTTGTACAGTGACCAGATACGGAGGGAGTGTCCCACTACAGAGTTCAGGGAGTTGACCTCCCCAGAATTCAGTAAGGGCTGCCATAGCAGTCCTGGGAGGAAGAAGGGACGTATAGATTGAGTTTCAAATCTTAACCAGGGGACCACTTCGAACTTGGAGTGCCATTGGGCCGTCTGGGCCAATCTGGCCGAGATATAGTACAGCCATATATCCGGCAGGCCCAGGCCCCCCCGGGACATTGGTCTATGCGCCATGGGCTTTCCAAATCTAGGTCTTTTCCTGCACCAAATAAAAGCATTAATGTCTCTTTGGAGAGCATGTAACATCTGACGGGGTACATAGTTGGGAAGGGCCCTGAAAAAATATAGCAGCTTGGGGAGAATAGACATCTTGATTGCAATCACCCTGCCAAGAAGTGAAATTTTGAATGTGGACCAGGTTCTTAGCCAATTCCTGGCCATGGTGAATGCCTTGGGGTAGTTTGCCTGGAATATACCTGTGAGGGAGGGGGCTAGATTAATACCGAGATACGAAAGTGTAGAGTTGGATATGGAAAAGCCGAAGCTTTGTTTAAGGGTGGAGAGTAACTGCTGAGGGATGTTGATAGGGAGGGCAGAGCATTTTGATATGTTCACTCCAAGGCCAGAATAGTCGTGAAATTTATTAAGGGTGGTAAGGAGGTTAGGAAGGGATATCAGGGGGTCTGGAAGGAATGCAAGAACATCGTCAGCATATAGACTAAGCTTGTACTCGTAATCCCCTTTTTTGTATCCCTTAATATCAGTATTAGCAATAATGGCTTTGGCAAGTGGTTCTATTGCCAGAGCGAACACTAGAGGGGAGAGAGGACAGCCCTGGCGGGTGCCTCTGCCCAGGGGAAAGTATGCTGAGGAGCAGCCTGGTAGTCTAATTCTTGTGTGGGGATTGTGATATAATGCTTTGAAGCCTTGGATGAATTCTCCATCGAACCCGAACTTTTCCAGGACTTGGTCTATGTAGGGCCATAAGACGCTGTCGAAGGCCTTGTGTATGTCAAGGCCCAAGACAAGAAGCCCCCGGGAAGTGGTGTCGGCATCTTGGATAATGTTTGTTGCTAGCCTAATGTTGTCAGTAATTTGTCTATTAGGGATAAATCCAGTTTGTTCAGGGCCTATTAAAGAAGCTACTACAGGGGCAAGTCTGTTGGCCAGTATCTTTCCTAGGATCTTCGTGTCATTATTTAAGACTGAGATGGGTCTATAGTTTTGGGGAAGGGTGTGGTCCTTATTTGGTTTCGGGATAAGGGTCATATTGGCGTGGAGCAGTTCTGGTGGGGGTTTGTGTCCTTGAAGGGTGTGGTTTACAAATTTACTTAGTTGCGGTGACAATATCTGGGCAAATTTCTTATAGTAAGAGGAAGTAAATCCATCTGGGCCGGGCGCTGTGGAGGATTTAAAAGATTTTATTATGAGGGAGACTTCTTGTTCGGTGCAAGGGACGTTCAGGGACGATAATTGTTCTTCAGTGAGCCTAGGAAGGTTTAGGGAGTCTAACCACTGGGAAAGGCCTTCTGGAATGGGGGAGTTCGGGGCTGAGAGAAGGGATTGATAGAAAGAAGTGAATATCTGGAGAACTTCCTTGGGGTGGGAAACAAATTGGCCCTTTTTGTTTTTTAGTTTGTAGACATGAGGGGGTTGAAGGGATTGGTGTAGTTTACGTGAGAACATACTGGATGCCGAATTACTATGTAACAGAAATTTCGCTTTAGACCATCTGAGAGATTTTTCTGTTCTGTCCGTTAGAATAGAATCTAGTTCTGCCCTCTTTTGGTTAATTTGTGTTAAGACCTGGGGGGTCTGGTCCCGAGTGTGAACATTATAGAGGTTGTGGAGGTCTTTTGTGAGGGAGTTAATCTGGGAGAGACGTTGTCTCTTCCTCCTAACTGCGATTTCTATAAGTTGACCCCTCAGGACCGCCTTGTGGGCTGACCAAAGGGTATGTGGCGATATGTCAACGGTATCATTAAGACGAAAATATTCTTCTAGGGCAGATGTAACTTGATTAAGAATTGCTGGATCAGATAAAAGGGAGTCATTTAGCCTCCAGGTGGCTACTGAGGGGGAAATACCTATGTGGGCTGTTTGAAATGAAACCACCTGGTGGTCAGACCAGGGGCAGATCATTATGTCCGCCTTGGGTGCATTGGCTAGCAAAATTGGGGTGGACAATATATAATCCAACCTGGCATAGCTTCCATGGGGGCTGGAGAAGTGGGTGTATTCCCTGGAGCCCACGTTTAAGGATCTCCAGGTGTCTATCAGTTGAAGGGAGGTCAGGGCTTTCGTCAGGGATTTTGGGAAGGTTTTTGCATAATGCGTGGATCTACTTCTGTCTAGTAAGGGGTGGGCTACAGTATTAAAGTCTCCACCTACAATCATGTGGGGGGAGGAATATCTATCAAGTATCTGCAGAAATTCTGTGAAGAATCTGCTATGTGCAGAGTTGGGAGCATATACATTTGCTATGGTTATAGCTTTACCCTGGATGTGCCCTTGTAGGATAATGAATCTGCTATTGGGGTCTTTGAAAGAGTGAGATACATCAAAAGCCACATTGTTCTTAATAAAGATTGCAACCCCTCTGGCCTTGGTCTCAAACTTGGTGTAGTAATTCACTTTAAAGGCTTTATCAAAAAAGCAAGGGTGGGATTTGGAGGAGAAGTGAGTTTCTTGTAGTAGTATCACTTCCGCCCCAATCTGTTTGTAAAATCTAAATGCTTTTCTCCTTTTAGAAGGAGAATTAAAACCTCTCACATTGTGAGAAATGACGTGCAAACCCATCATGGTGGGAATGTATGATGGCTATAGAGTGATATTGGGGGGTTGTAGTGACCTGGATGTGACCAAGACCAGGGGACTTTGCTGGGCAACCTAAGCATTATCAATTTAGCCAAAAAACTTGGGCAGCAGTACAGTGACACATATGTTATTCTGCATTTATAACATTCTTTGGTAAATGGAAAAAAGGTCAGATAAATAGCAGGTGTAGACAAACTTATACTACTAACTCTAGTAAACTTAGTAACCTTGTGGGGTCTGGAGGAAAACTCCATCCAGACTACCGAATGTCTTCACCGTGGACCAGTGAAAATTAATAAAAAAAGAAAAAATAAAAAAAAAAAAAGGGAAAAAAAAGAGAAGAATAAAAACAAAAAAGGAAAAACAGGTCCACTAATTCACCTGCTCCTCACCGGGTCTCCCCCGAGAGATCCACAGTCTTGGGGGGGTCAGGAGGGAAACGCCGTGCTGAGCAAGTGTGGGGGGGTAAGACGCTGACTGTTACAACAGAGGTCTCCGGGTGTTCGGAGACCAACAAGGGGGTGATAGTATATCCTTGCCGACAGGGGACTCATTCTGGGAGTGAGCAGGGGGGGAAGGGGGGGGGAGAAACCCCTCTCCAGGGTATAGAAAAAATTAGAACGGAGAAAAATAAACAAGCAAAAAAGGAAAAACTCCCCCCCCCCCGTTCCCCAACCCAAACTCGTTAAGAGCGGTTCAGAAGGTCAGTTGGAATGGAGAAGTAAATGACAAAATTCATGCGAACCCAAGTGGTGCTGGGACACGATCTTTCCATCCTTGTTGTGGCTTGGCCATGAATGTTTCAGGGAACATCGGCGGAGACATCCCTTGTCAATAGTTCTGGTGCAGTGGTTGTCTGCGGGAGCTCCGGTCCCTTTGTGGTGAAGGAGTGGCCCAAATCGGCGACATCCTCGGGGTAGACGGCAGGCGGATGGGGTGCGGAGGGTCGAGAAGGCCGAGCTTGATTAGGATCTCTCTCCCTTCAGTGATGGTTGTGGCGATGTACGTGGAGCCGTTGTGCGGGATAATCAGTTTGAATGGGAACCCCCATCTGTACCTTATGCAGGCCGACTGAAGGACGGAGGTGATTTCTCTCATTTTCCTGCGCTTTTCGAGTGTAGTAGGAGAGATGTCCGGGTATATCTGCAGGGGGACGCCATCTAGCATGATGCGAGGGGTGTTACGGGAGGCCTTAAGAATTTCCTCTTTTGTAAGATAGTCTTTAAGGCACATTATGATATCCCTCGGTGGTTTTTCCGGAGGGGGTTTGGGTCGGAGTGCGCGGTGCAGTCGGTCACAGACAAACGAGTCCACTGGTTGCTCCGGTAACAGTGAGTGAAATAGTCTGTTGATGGCATCTGTAAGGTCGGTTACTGTCTCTGGGATACCCCGGACCCTAACGTTGTTTCTCCTGTTACGGTTGTCCAAATCTTCAATGTGGTTTTGAAGCTGGACAACCGTGTCTGTTAGAGTTTCATGGTCCCTCCTCAGGTCGGTGTATGCTAGGTGCAATTCGTCGTGTTTTACCTCAAGGACGTCTGTGCGGTTGCCTAGCGAGGATATCTCCTGAGAGAGCGTGCTGGTGGACTTCTGGAGTTCGGCTTGAAACTTTTTAGCCAGGCGCTCGTACATAGTTGCCAGGCTATCTTCCAGGTCGGCTTTGGTGAGATGAGCCGTCTGGTCTTCTTGTGGAGCTTGGGTGGGGGGTCCGGTGCCCGGCACACGCGGGGGAGATTTCGGCTGGGCGCCATTTTGGGACATCCCGGTCTGTTCGCGGGCTCTGAGAAGATAGTTGGTTAAGGACCGCTGGGCGGTTTTCGGTTTGTTTTTTTTGCCTGTCGGCATGCACGAAAGGTCCCTCGGGAGGGATAGAGTGCTTTTAAGGCTGTCTGTAAGGTTTAAAGGTCCCGGGGAGTGCTGTTAGTCTCCGATGAGGCCGGAGCTCCTTCTTCTAGCTGCTGCTCTGCTTCGCGCCGCGCATGCGCCCCCCAGGAACCAGTGTTTGATTTGATCCAGGTGTCCCGCTCAATAATAATCCAGTATATCTGGCATACTTGCACCTCCTACATATCTGTGTTTGGTAAGAATGGGGCCTGAGCAGCGTGCTCTATTCCAATTTCAAATGAACCCATGGAGGAGACTCGACAGGGTTGCCATATGTTTGATTGGAAGCAGTAGTGGAAGAGATCTGAAAACATATAGGATTTGGGGTAGTATGTTCATCTTAAAGGCCGCTAGCCTACCCCCCAATGAGAGTTCAAATTGGGATATTCGGGTCAGTTCATTGAAAATTTTCGTAATTAGGGGTAAAATATTAAAAGAGATTAATTGGGACATGTTGGTTGTAAGGGTAATGCCCAGATAATGTACGCCTTTCTCACTCCAAGAAAATGGGAGTTGGGACTTAAGGGTATTTGTTGTGGAAGTTTTTATTCCAAGATCTAAAATTACTGATGTTGATGTGTTCATCTAGTAATAAGAGATATCTCTAAATTGTTGCAGCACTTGGTAAGCTATGGGGAGGGAGTTTGCCGGGTCTGTCAACATTAAGATAATGTCATCAGCAAAAAGGTTTATTTTATGTGAGGCTCCCTGAAATGAGAAGTCTTTGATAGATGGGTTGGAACGCATAGCTTCTGCCAGTGGTTCAATAACTAGATTAAATATTGTGGGGATAAAGGGCACCCTTGCTGAGTACCATTTGATATGCTGAAAGGTTTGGACAGGATATCGCATGTGTATACTTGTGCTCAGGGGTGCGAGTAGAGTGCAAGTATAGCTGACATGATACCACCTGAGAAACCAAACTTTGATAATACCATGGACATGTACTACCAGTGCACCCTGTTTAACGCCTTCTCTGCATCCAATGCTAGGAGCAGAAAAGGCGTTTGTGTTTTTTCTGCATAACGAATCACATTAATAATCCTCCTGGTTGTGTCTGATCTTTGGTAACCTGCAATAAACCCCATTTGGTATTTTTTAATCAGATAAGGTAGTACACTCATGATGCGTTTTGCTAGGAGTTTAGCAAAAATTTTCACATCAAAATCTAATAGGGATATGGGGCGGAAATTAGCTGGGGGTGGTGGGGTCTCTCCCAGGTTTAGGGAGAGTAACCGCATATGCTCTCATCATCTCTGGGGGGAGTAAAGATTTCAGTGTCGCTTTGCTAAAGACATCTATGAGGTGAGGGCTTGTTGCTTGGTGAAAGATCTTTTATAGTATTCATTAGGGAATTCATCTGGACCTGGGGATTTTCCGTTTGGGAGGGACATTCTAATTTTAGACAGTTCTGAATGAGCATTACGTTTTTGCAATTGATCCTCAGATAGGGTAGGTAGCGCTCTAATTTATCTAGGAAATTTTGACTATCCGGTATGGTTGGTTGGTTGGTGAGTATCTGGGTTCTCCTTTAAATTATAAAAAAAAAAAACCCTCAGTATTGCTAGAGGCACCAGACAGGGTTGCCCTCTGTCCCCCCTAATCTTCGCTATCGCAATTAAAATATTGGCGATAGCCATTCGTTCCAACCCCAACATCCAGGGAGTGACCTGTGGGTCTCAAATCCACAAATAGGGACTGTTCGCAGGTGACATGCTGCTATTCATAACTATACCAATCACCTCCCTTCCAAACCTTTGCAAAATACTGAACAACTTTACAGCGGCCTTGGGCCTACGGGTAAACTATACCAAGTCCCACGCTCTCAATATCTCCCTCAAGCCGGACACGGTAGCGACATTACAAAGCGCCTTTGATTTCAAGTGGAGTGATTCCTCCATAGAATACTTAGGAATTAACCTCACAGCTAAAATAGAACACCTATACTCTTCGAACTTCCCACCCACATACCACAAACTTGAGGCTGACCTGAGGATTTGGGCTAGGGGGGAACTTTCCTGGCTAAGGAGAATTCACTTCATTAAAATGACACTCCTCCCTAGACTGCTCTAGCTTTTCAGGGCCCTCCCGATTAATATAAGGAGAGATCATCTGAAATCCTTCCAAAGAAACAAAGAAAAGTCAACAAATTCATCTGGGGAAGGGTGGGATACAGGCTACCCCAAAAAAAAAAAACACTTCCTGCTAAGGACACAGGGGGGGGGGGGGGGGGGGTGGGGCTACCTCACATGTTATGGTATTTCCAAGCAGCAAGACTAGCACAGCTCTCCACGGTGTACTCCAGACTAGATAAACCGGACTGGATTAAAAGGAGAGAGGCAGACGAACCCTAACTTCACCTTAGACTACCTCCTATGGGCCCCCCAGGGAACGACCCCCAGTACTCTCTCCTATCCTCTTGTAATTCCTGACTCTATAGGACAGGTTGAGAACTGAGCCCTTGCTGACCTTGGAAAGTCAACCCCTAGCCCATATCTTTAACAACACAGATTTTATCCCTGGCCAAGATATCAAAGCTTTTAAATGGTGGTTGGATAAAGGGTTGTATCGAATCGGACACTTCTTCACTTCATCGGGACAATTTTCCCTGAAATTTTGTACGCAGCAGGTGGAGATCCCAACCTTGGAACACTTCAGATTTCATCAGATACAACATCAGATTCACACCCTACGAAATATGGTGTGGACAGACCACAGAACAGAGGGGTGGAATCTCCGTTATCTACCAGTCACTTGCCTACCAGTCACGCAAAACCCCATATATGGCCACATGGGAAAATGATCTGCAAATTCACTGGGACGTGGAGAAGTGGCGGGCATCCATTTCTAGAGCCTTTCAGGGAATAAGGACTATATCCCTGATAGAATCTATATTTAAGTAATGACCAGTTGGTACCTCACTCTTACCAGATTAGCTGCCATGTATCCCACAGCAAACCCTCAATGCTTCAGAGGGTGTCAACTTATAGGCTTAATGGCCCGTATATGGGTAATTCTGGAACAGGATGTTTGCCCTGATCCAAAAAGTGACAGACCTCCAGGTCCCAAGAACCCCTGCAAATGCCCTCCTCAACGCAAATCTCCCCAAGACCTCCAAAACCAACCGCAAATTAATCCACTTTATTTTTCTAGGTGCCAAGCTCACAATAGCCAAAGCATGAGAGAAACCTAGGGTCTCATTCTCAGCTGCCAAATGTAAAATATGGTGGATTATGTCCCAAGAGAAATTGACCAGCATCTTACTAGACTCCACACTCAGTTTGAATCGATCCGGGAACCCTGGGCTCTACACATGGGCATTTTCCTCATTCTTGGGGTTCGGAAATAACTACCATCCATCCTCGCTGCACCTCCACCCTGCCTCCTGTTGATTGGCTATTCTTCCTCTCTCCTTCTATTCCCCCCCTCTAACCTGCCCCTCCTCCCCTCCTTTCCCCTTTTCACTATGGCCCTCTACGCCAACCGTAGAGGCCTTCCTGACTAAGAACCTCTAGGTCTACAGGATAAAGGGCCCTCCCTTTGGGGCGCAAAAGCCAGGCACTCAAAACCCTTATCTATATGCAAGGCTTAATGTGCAATCATAGTGAATGTTAATCTCTGGTAATTTGGGGGAGCTCTCCAGGCACTGTGTAATTCCTTTAGGGGTCCCGGGAGGTTCTCGCCAAGTTCCCAGATACTGATACTGATACCAAAAGCTGGATTGTAACACTGAGAATACAGTGCCGAGAGATAACACCCCTTCCCCACCTCAGCAGTTGCTTTTACCTATAACCAGTGGTTCTTATTATGCCTCATTGGAAATATTGGTGTTTTATGTATTCACAGCCAGCGTGTATCATCCTTATGTATTCTTGTTTTTTTATTTTGGCTTTTAGCCAGTGAATCTATGACATGTAAGTATGTATCATTATCCATGATCATGATAAATGCAGCAAGACACTGTATTCCCTGCCACTGGCGCACGAATATAGTCCCTACAAAAAAAGAATGGTTCAGGAGAATAAACTGTATAGAAAAAATAGAAGAACTTATCAGTATCTCCCAAGAGAAAATAACTAATTTCACATCTGTATGGTACAACTGGCTGGAGTTTAAAAGCACGCAAGAATATAAAGATATTATCAATTAAGAAAGATATATACTGACCAGATAGGAAAATCCCATGATTATCCGTGAAAATAATGAAACAATAATGTCTCACGTTAATGCATTCTCCTTTATCTCCTCCTCCCCCCCTCCCCATCCATCTATTTATTTATTTATTTATATTCATTCTTTTTTTTTTTTTTTCCTCTCCCCCCCCCCCTCTCTTCCCCCCCCCCCCCTCTCATTCCCATGATACAGTGTGGTAAGTCCACACCAGGAAAAAAATATATATATAAGAAAATATATGTGAACCATTATTTATATGGAAGAATTTATTTGCCTTTGAATTCTATTTATCCAGACGTATGTTAATAACTCATTGTTAATACATTTTGAGATTGTTGTAACTCACCCCTAAGTACCATAAAATGTAATCTGCTCACGTTTTTCTATTGACATGGCATTGTATTACCTGTTTATACTTTTTCAATAAAAATTTATGAAACAAAAAAAAAAAGTATGTTTGGCTCGGTCCATACACTATCTTTTTACATTTGTCAAAACAAAATTCACCGACAACAGATGTATATTCTTTTGATGTTGTGAGATGAATCTTACTATGTATTTCTATATCCCTCACAGATTTGAATATAATCACCTAACCTCATATCACCCCCGAAGAAGGAATATATTGATATAAAACGAATTTCCGAAACATGTTGGGTTTATGTCGTTTGAACTAGCCTGCCAGCCCGCGCATGGTCTGGTTGATGCTTCTTCTCGACAAACGAGTTTGGGTTATTGTATTGTATGTATTATCCAATATATTCATAATATTCATCGATGTACCATTTTAGGATTTTTTTTTTTCCATTTATGTTTATATGTTATATATTTTTTTTTCTATGACTATATAAATTATAAAGTTAGCACCATTGTGCCCCTTTTTTACATATTTGTCAATCGAATTTTAACTTTGATACCATATTGCTGCCATACAAAGTCCAAAGGGGCGTCCCCTAATGCACTTCTGTGCATGCTTTTGTATAATGTTATTAGGATGTTGGTAGCAATAACACATTAATCAATTTCTCAAGATCTTTTCTTCTTTTATGTATTCATGTGTTGAACAAATAAAAATCTTTGAAAGTAAATTATAAAGAGCACTGTAGTAGTTTGCAAACTCATCCACAATTTATTGGGGATGTATAATTTTATGCTGGGTGGTGGGTGAGTAAGGTGGGCTATTCTACATTTTGTTTGTTTGATTTTAATTTTGTTTGCTAAAACTTTCACTGCCTTAGCCTGAGCATAGGAGGTAAGTTTAAGCTTTTGTAGACTGTCATATTGTTCAGAGAGCAACAAGAACCTAGCTCTTGTCTTAGTTTGTATATGGATTCAACATTAGAATGCGTAGGGAATTGTTTGTTCTGGGTTTCTAAGGTATGAATCTCCATCATTATATTTGTCAATTTACTGTTAAATTGTTTTTTAACTCTCTGTTGAATGCAAATGCCCCTCATGAAGGCCTTGTGTGCATTCCATAAAACCCATGGGTCTGACACTGAGTAGGTGTTTAGCTAGAAAAATTCCCAGAGATGTTGAGAGATAATTTTAGCGCTTTGGCTATCTTGAAGGTTCCTAACATTACAACGCCACACTGAGGCTCGGTCCAGAGTTACCCGCTCCTCCAATGTAATTTCAATCGCTGCATGATCCAACCATGTGGCATGAGGAGGAAGTTCTCTGGAATAAACCCAGGTCAGCCACAAAGAGGTCTATGCAGGAGTAGGAACGATTTCTGGAGGAGTAGAAAGTGACATCTTTCTCAGTGGCATGTTGACACCTCCATACATCGTAGACCCGCTCCGCATGAAACAAAGATCTTAGAGAAATTAGTCAGCCCTTAGCGAAGGCAGTAGAGTCTAGCCTGGGGTCAACCATTGAATTGAAGTCACCACACATTAGTAAGTTACCATACTTAACTGAGGATACCTGTTTGAACAACCTGCATAAAAAGTGAGAGATGGGTAGGAGTGAGAGAACGATGGGTGGAGTGTGAGAGGGGGGGTGAGAGAGAGGGGGTGAAATTGGGTGCATAAACCGATGCTAGAGTGATGGCATTTCATTAATGTCACATGTGAGTATGGAGTGTTTAATGTGTCTAGGATGGAGTGTAACAGTATTCCTGATGGCTATCAAAACTCCTTTTCTCTTTTCTGATGCGTTTGCTAAAAAAATGTGTGGGTAGTCCTTATGTTCACAGTGAGGGTGATTCTGTGCTTGAAAGTGAGTCTTCTGAACTGCAACAATGGTCGTTTTACTTATAGATGCTTCCTTCCAGAGTGAGAATCTCTTGGCTGGGTGGTTAAGTCCATTAGCATTGATATATAGGTACTTAATAGTCATTGTGAGGTAAGGGGTATACCAAGGATGATACTGTAGCTTTACAAAGTGTAAGATGCTTCAGTATTTGGGTGAGGCATTAGCTCCTGTCTGTTCCTGCTGTGGCTTGTATTTTTGTTCACAAGAATTTTTGAATAAAAGGCAAAAAAACTTTTTTTGGAATGCGGCTGTCCAGATCTTCTTCCTGTTTTTAATTTCTATATGCATTGCCGGCACATGGGCTTCCAAGCTGGATGAGAAGTTTTTCCACTGTCGCTTGACCTACCTGGAGAGGTGATATCTCTCTCTCTACCCTTGTTATCATAGCTAGGTTCCTGCGTCTTTGGAGAGTGTAAGGGGACAAGTCAGGGAGTAAATGTATGCCTGAGTAGCCTTCTGGGAGAGAGCTGGCCTGCCTGCATGAATAAATGATTAGTTCTTTTGAATGGTAAAAGGGCACCCTCATTAGAACACCTCTGGGCAACTCTGGGGCTACAAAAGCAGGTTTTGGTAATCTGTGGATTCTGTCTATGGATAATTCCGTAGTGGATAGAGCTGAAAATTGTTTTTTTCCATATTGTTTCAGCTGTGTGGCAGGAATGGTCTCAGAGTTTTCCCCTTAATATTAATATCATTCCTTCTGGACCTGTCCTCCAGGTCTGCCACTTTAGCTTTGAGCCATTCAATATCTTCAGAATGTTCTGTGTGAGCGTCAACCAGTGAGTTGAATGATGAGATATATTCCCCCATGGAGGACTCTACGTTTGTGACTCCCAGGGTATTTATATAATGGCGGAATTGTTTCACACAGTCCATTAAGTCAGCTTGTGATGATGATCTTAGAGAGAGTAGCTACCCTTTCAGCACAGTATCCAATATCGATTGTAGCGGTCGTGAGCCTTCACAATTTTGTTGTAGTCTGGCGCCCGCCGGCTGGAAGAAACCCACCAGCTTACAGATTTGCTGGTGGTCCTTCTTGCTATGGGTCATGGCTCCTGGTTCTGGAGTGCAGCGGAAGTAGGTTGCTAACCTTGTGGCGAGCGGAGGTGCCCTCTAGACACTGATGTCCTGGGTGGCCGAGCTGAGCAGTTGTTTCATGCGGCCATCTTCTACCCTTGACGCCATGCCCCCCATTTGTAAACACTTTTTAAAACCATTTATCATTTTTCTTGCACTTTACAACTATGTGCCACTTTGTGTTGGTTTACCATGTAAGATACCAATAAAATACATTTTTGTTTTTGGTTGTAACATGACAAAATGTGGAAAATTTCAAGGGGTGTGAATACTTTTTTAAGGCACTGTATGTGAGAAGTATTGCATATTTTATCCAAATTAAAAAAATAAAGAATTTGTAAAACAGAACCCTCAGCATCTACTGATCATGCAGGTATGGAGGAGGGTTTTGTTATGAGAGCAGACTGTGGTTCAGATCTCCACCCAGGAGAAAGAGGGCACCACCAAAGTGTTAGGTTAAGCCAGCACAGCTAGGAACAGTGTGCATGTATTCACAGTCTTTGAGTGAACTATCTGTGACAGGGCCAATTGGGGGAGTCAGTTAATGTTTCCTTGATGTAATTAGGCATGGGCAGTGGGAGGGCCTTTTTGCTCCTGGGTTGAATCTGGCCTTGGGCACAAGGCTTGTCCCCAGTTGTAGGCTAAGCTCTCTCTAAACTCTCTAAGTTATGATACCTTCCTAGTAGGGATGGAGAGGCACTGGTCTGGCAGAAAGGCTGGGCTGTGAAGGAAGACTGTAGTGTATGTGCCCCTGGGGTGGCAGTCCAGGGATGCCGTAAACAGGTGGGGATGCTCATCTTGAGTTTTATCTGACACCAAGGTCACTGCACCATCATACTTTTTACGCACCTGCCTCTAGGGCCGAGCCTTTTTGCTGAGACCAGAAGAATTTTCTTATTACTGGCCGAAGGGCTTGCCATAGGAGTACACTATGGCACTAAGTACTGATCCCCTTTAATTTCTCCCTTTTTTGTGTGTGTTTGTCACTTTTGCATGGTATGCACTTTCTCATAGCACAATTAGTAGGGTGTAGGTCCCCAGGCCTGCTCTGAAAGTCTTGGGACGGGGTGGACATGGCCTTCTGGTCTGGTTCACCCTCTCTCATGGGGTCTCCCTTCGGGGGAACATCACCCAATACTTGGGTTGGACTGTATCTGCAGTCCTTCCAGAGAACGGGGTCCTCCTGGTTTTAGCTAAGTGGACCAGTGAGTACCCCAGTCCCTGTCAGGAGCCTTGCGCCCCAGGGATCAGGGCAAGGGTCCTTTCTCTTCGGAGGAGGACCATGAGAAAACCCTGTGCACTTTTTTTGTGTTCTCACTTTTGCGTGCACACATTTTTTTTGCACCGGGTGCTTCTAGACCCGATGGGAAGAGAAAAAAAAATCTGTGACATTGCCAAAGCATCAGTGCTGCAAAATAAGGCCAGGGGGCAGAAAGATTGATTGTGGCAGAGAGATTTTCTTTTTAACCTTTTCTTTTAATAACAGTGGATTGATGATAAAATGGTTCTAATAACTTAATACATATATGTACTGTATCTGTAATGTAATAATATATAATGTACAATTGTGTGTTTGTGTATATATATATATATATATATATATATATATATATATATATATATATATATATATATATATATATATATATATATAAATATATATTTATATATTGTGATGGTATGCGAGGTGAGGTCATCGATAATCGGTATATTTCACCTCACATTTGTTCTATTGTCAGAGACTGAACCGGAATCCGGCCTGGATTTTTCCAGCCTCTGTGGCAGGCTTGGTTCCAGTCCGGATCTTGTGGTCCACTTAAGTCCATGCTCAGGTGGACTTTAAATGACCAGGAAGAGAGCACAACTGTGCTCTGGCCTAAGATTCAGAAGGGAATCTGAGAGAGAGGGGCCCTGTTTGTTTGGATTAAAAAAAGGTTTGCTTTACCTCATGTTTTGTGGGTGACGGGGATCAGCCGCACACCATATAGAGAGCAGTGTACTGTTTAGTTTAGCGCCAGACGGCAAGGATTTGTTTTACTGTTTTGTTTACTTTTTATGACTTTGCAAACCACCTATAAATCAAGCTGGAAACCCGCCAGATTTTAAAGAAACTGCCTGTACGCCGACCTTCATTTCAAGAAAAGGTGATTCCCCACAAGCTAATCTCCCCACACGTGGCAGATTTAGCAGGCAATTTCTGAAGATGGAGGAAATGATAAAAGACCTGCTACAGGCCAATGCAGCTAAGCGGTAAACCAACCACCAAGTCTCAGAGGCCGCTGCAGCATAACAGGCGACCGCTGAAACACAACAGGCGGTCGCTGCAGCACAACAGGCGGCCCAGCAGAAGATGAACTGGCAGTTCACAGGAGCTCTAGTGGAATTAAATAGGTGCCCCCACCTCCTGTGCCAGTGGAACCAAAGATGGTATGTGCCTCCTACCACCTACAGAAAATGACACCTGCCGATGATGTTGAGGCATACCTTGCAACTTTTGAGAGAGTTGCTGTCCGCAAAGGATGGCCAAAAGAACAGTGGGCAGGTCTATTGGCCCCATTTCTGACAGGAGAACCTCAAAAGGCCTGTTTGAGCTGGAACCGGATAAGGCCCAGGAGTTTGAGACTCTGAAATCAGAGATACTCGCAAGCTTAAGTGTCACTATGGCAGTCCGGGCCCAGTGCGTGCATCAGTGGACCTACTCCAGCAACCAGCCAGCCCTTTCTCAAATGTGCGACCTGGTCCACCTCACCAGGAAATGGTTGCAGACAGAGACCGCGACAGGCCCTCAGATCGTGGATCGTGTGGTGATGGACTGGTACCTGCTTGCGCTCCCTGCTGCTCTGAGGAAGTGGGTTGGACAGGGGGATCCCAAAACTTCAACCCAGCTGGTGGACCTAGTGGAGAGGTACATTGTTACTGAGGACTTGGTGAACCTGTATACTCCCCACTTCGGTGTGTCTAGGGGTACAAGATCGCCCAGCTGTTCTGGTAAGACTGTTCTGGGGTTCAAGAGCATGGGGAAGTTAGATGAGACTGTTGTTACAGCTGATGAGACTGTGTTTCCTAGACCTAGAGACTGGCCAAAGAAGCCAGAAAGGTCTTTGGGACTGTTAAGAGGACTGGGGGTAGAGCATATACAGTGTTTTTGTTGCAATGAATTAGGGCATATTGCTGCAAACTGTCCTAAAACTAATGAACTTATGCAATGCGACTATGCTTATATGAAAAGACGCATGTCTCTGTTTGCAAGGGTCGCATGTACTGCATCATGTCAGACTTGCATTGAAATACAAATATGTGTTATTTCAGTGGATGGGAAGCCACTCACAGCCCTGCTAGACTCTGGTAGTGTGGTGACCCTAGTCAGGGATGATTGTGTAAACCCCACAAAACTACACCTCAGTACTATTGGGGTAATTTGCATCCATGGGGACACTCTACCCTCTACTAATGGACAGCAGTAGTTGAGGTTAATACCCCCTGGGGCAGTGTAACACATTCAGTGGGGGTGGTACCTTCGCTGCTTCATGAAGCTTTAGTGGGGAGAGATTTTCCCCATTTTTGGAATTTATGGGAGAGCAAAGGGAGGCTGGTAGTTGGAGCTCCCCCTGCTGGGAAAGCATGGGAACTCTCACCAGACCCTTTTTGCCAAAAGGAAGAAGATGCTGTTGGTGGGTTCAAGGAAGCCAGAGATCCTCTTCCTTTCCCTGTCATTGCTGGGGAGCCGGAGGACCTGGAAGCTAGCTCCCAGCCCGAGGGTAACAAACAGGAGAAAACCTCTGACCCTGACAACGAGAGTAGCCAGAATGTGGTACCCGACTTAGAGGTCAGGATAGAGGATTTCTGTACCGAGTAACTCCGAGATGCCACCCTCATGAGAGCCAGAGAAAACGTTAAGATGGTGGATGGGGAACCAGTGGATCCTAATTGGGGGGTGTCTCTCCCCTACATGGCCCTTAAAAACCATTTACTGTATCCGGTGATAAAACGAGGAGAGGACGTGGTAAACAGCTAGTGGTCCCCAAACCCTTCCGAAGGCTAAACCTGGCCCATGTAATGGGAGGACATTTCGGTATCGAAAAGACCAAGGAGAGAATCGCCCAGAGATTTTTCTGGCCCGGGTTGTATGCAGATGTCAGGGAGTACTGTGAATCGTGCCCCGAGTGTCAAATGTTGGCACCGTCACCATATGTTCGCAGTCCCCTTGTTCCTCTACCAATAATCGAGGTCCCATTTGAGAGAATTGGCATGGACTTGGTGGGGCCGGTAGTGAAGTTTGCCCGGGGTCACCAGCATATTTTGGTAATCCTGGACTATGCAACGCGCTATCCTGAGGCCATTCCCTTGCGTAACACCTTGGCTAAAGCTATCGCCAAGGAGCTAGTCCAGGCGTTTAGTCGAGTGGGGATCCCAAAAGGGATCTTAACCGATCAGGGCACCCCATTTATGTCCAGAGTTACCAAGGAACTGTGTAAGCTATACAAAATCTCCCATCTCCGTACCTCTGTCTACCACCCCCAAACAGATGGTTTTGTCAAAAGATTTAACAAAACTTTGAAAATCTATGCTGAAAAAGGTGGTCCACAAAGATGGGAGAAACTGGGATATTTTGCTACCATATCTCATGTTTGCCATACGTGAGGTTCCGCAGGCATCCACAGGCTATTCCCCCTTTGAGCTCTTGTATGGTAGACATCCCAGGGGGCTACTAAATGTCGCCAAAGAAACATGGGAAGGAGAGGCTACCCCATATAGAAGCATCATAGAGCATGTCTCCTTGATTCAGGATTGAATCGCAGCTGTCCTGCCCCTGGTAAGAGAACATATGGAGCGAGCCCAGGAGGCTCAGAGGAGGGTCTATGATTGGGGTGCCAAGGTCCGTACTTTCAGCCCCGGGGACAAAGTGTTGGTACTGGTGCCCACGATAGAAAGCAAGTTTCTAGCCAACTAGCATGGTCCCTGTCCCAGGTTCTCGAAAGGGTGGGGGAGGTAAGCTACAAAGTCTACCAGCCAGGGAAAAGGAAATCACACCAAATTTATCATGTGAATCTCTTAAAGCCCTGGAAGGACAGAGAGACTTTACTGGCCACATCCCTGCCTCCCACAGACCGGGTACCGGTGACACCTGACGTCCCCATAATGGATTTCCTGTCCGTGGAACAACAAAGTGGCGTTTGTGTACAAAAATACAGACTTTTTTTCAGGCACATGCGCGGCAGCTCCTAAGATGGCTGCGATCATCTAGAGCTCAGCTCCACCATGGCCCCTGAAATAGCCACCAGAGCAGACAGATCGGCCTACTGCACCTCAAACCAGCATGATCGGCCGGGGGAATACCTCGGGAACACACAGATGTCCATGACGCCGGTGAGAAGAAGCCTCACACGCCAGATGATAGCTACGCCAAGATGGCAGCCGCTCCACGAGGAGGATACATGGAGGAGGAATCGGAAGACTCCATTGCTGACCAGGATGCAGCCACACCAGCCTCACCAGGTACAGCACAGCTTCCACTACTCCAGGCTCCCTCTCCCTCCTTTACTGAATCCCTGCTGGGCAAAATGCAGGCAGGTCTCCCCTCCACTCCTATGCTGGATCACAATACAGGAATGCTTCTTGCTGAGAGTGAAACTTGTGAAACAACCCCAGCCCCCACTGACTTCCCCTCCATGATGATAGCCTTCTCACAAATGCTCTCAAGGAGCCTGGCACTGGATGCTTCACAGATTACCTCTTCTATTCATACAGATCTACAACAGATAGGTATGAGGATGGATGTGATTGAGAAAAAAATCTGACTAATCTGTGGCCAGAATAAATCAAAATTCCACCAGGCTCCAGGATGTACAAGACCAGCTAGAAACCGCATTTGCAAAGATTGATGATCTCGAGAACAGGTCGAGAAGGTACAACTTTAGGATCAGGGGGCTCCCTGAATCCGAAAAAGAAGATTCTATCGGCCGTTTAATCATTCATTAAGAGTCTCATTCCGGACATAGCAGACCACCGCCTGGAGCTGGATAGGGCACACAGGGCCCTGCAACCCCCTCGCACTGATGGTCTCCCCAGGGACATCATTGTGAAACCCCATTTTACTAAGTGAAGGAGGAAGTGATGAAGAAGTCCAGATTTTCAGACAACCACCTTATACATGGCCACAAGGTCCAGATCTTTGCGGACCTCTCCCCCTATATGGTCCAGAAGAGTAGATCACTTAAACCGCTGCTCCTGACGAATAAGGAAATCACCTACGAAGGTCCTTCCCACTCCGCATAAACTTTTCCTTTAGGACCAAAAGCTATGGCTTTTCCTCCTTTGCCGAGGGGGAAAGCATACTACTGCACCTTAGCCTTCTCTTTCAAATCAGTTGGCTGAAGCAGAGTTCCAAGAAGTCCAAAGAATATCCACCAACTTAACTGACCTGCAATCCCTAAAAACCAGGGACCTGGTTACTAACATGGTGAAGATTGGCCCACAGTTCTCCACCTTTGAGTCTTCTCTTCATGAACTTACTCCCCCGTGTGTCAATCTAGCCAGAGCCCCCCTCCGCTTCCTCAAGAGACTTAACCTATATGGAGCAACAGAGGACTCCGGCGTGGGTCCTTTGTGGGAGTGGAGATGACTAACTCTGGGCGCCTGTTTGGGGAATTTAGAATTTTACCCAATGACCCCCTTTCAACTGGACGCATTCCTGTTTGTGGAACTCCCAAGCTCCCATCATTTAAAATGTACGGTCTGCCCCCTCCCCCTTTTTTTTAGGGAATGCACAGTTTGCACCCACCATCGAGTGGTATTTGCTGTTCCTGTTTTTCTGAATTTGTTGTAATGTCAATATTTCATTTTTTTCTCATTCCAGTTGACGTTTTAGTAGGCGCATAACTCCATGCTAGGTTTACGGGGATGACCCCCATTGTGAAGTTCTTGAATTTGATTGTCCTGGGCCCGGGTTTCACCTATGGGGTAGAGAGGCTGGATGGGAGGGCGGGCTTCGGGGGGGAGTCTCTTAAGTTGATTTATAGCAATGACTAGTGTAATGGCGTTCTGTTATATTTGCTTTAATACTATTGTTATGTATATAGGAGGCAGGGCTGTGGTGGACCCAATACACCTCCACTAGTCTCCTTGGGCTCCCTTGGTGCCTCTAGAGATGTCCCGTATTCTCTGCTCGCAGGGCTTTATGGTCCTCTCAGGTTATGGGACAATGGCTGGTCCATTGCTACCCCGGGATGGGAGGGTGTCAGGGGACCCCCTGTTACATTTCTTCCTTTGTTATTGCAGAACCATGGATAGACCGCTATAACCTTCTTTTTCTCCATCTTTTCCTTGCTCTACCCCACTACCTGTCACTGGAGTCACCCCAGGTTCCCCGGCGGATCCAGATCTACCTTCCCAGGTAACCGAGCACCTTTGTCCAGGCCAAGTCGACATCCCAAGGCATCCGCTTCACCACAAGAAGGTTGGTTATATACATCCAAAGTGGGTCCCTCACCTCTGATCCATGGCTAACAACAGCTACACTACACTCCCTACACTCCCCTCTCTCAAAATAATCACACACAACACTCAGGGACTCAACCCCCCAGGTCAAACTCAGGAAACTGTTCCAATGCTATCAATCACTACATGCGGATATCCTGCTACTACAGGAAACACACTTCCCTGCCACATACAAACCTACGTTCCTACATCAACGATACTCTCAATTTTTTTTGGCCACAGCTGACAACAAAACCAAAGGCGTAGCTATTTGTTTTGCCAAACACATCAATCTCTCGAAACTGGAGGTCATTTCAGACCCCGTAGGCCGCTACCTGCTGGTTTCCAGCTCTATTGATGGAGAAACATACACAATTGTATCATATTATACCCCCAAAAGGACCAAAAACTATTTTTCGATTCACTGCTACATAAATTACAAAAACATTTAAAAGCAATGGTTTTCATTGGCGGTGACTCCAACGCCGCCTTTGATTTCTCCATAGACAAGAAGGCAGGGGGGAAACCGATACCTAAACGCCCATCTAAACAGAGCACACAGATCGCCCACCTGCTACATTCAGCAGGACTGGTAGACACCACACCTGGAGAGAGTGCAACCCACATACGAAATACTACACCCACTTCTCAGTACCCCACAGTTCATAAGCGAGGATAGACCACATATTCACACACGCCACCTCAATCCCATCCATTAGAGGGGCTAAAATAGTGGAAACCCCTTTGTCAGACCACTCCATAGTCACTCTAATTACCCAAAGATCGTCAGGTTCTAGAGGACAATTCCAATGGTGTCTTAATGATGCTCTCTTGAGCGACCCGATTCAATACACCCTACTAGAAAGCGACATTAAGGAATACTTCATGGAGAATGATAATAATCAAGTCTCCCCTCAAATGTTTGGGCAGCACATAAATCGGTCCTCCGGGTGAAACTCATTCAGCTAGCTTACAAACTGAAGGCAGAACATAGGACAGACACTCTGAAACGCACAGAAGAATTTACGTCCCTAGTAAAGGCCCATAAGAAAAATCCCACTCCAGAATCTCTGTCCAAACTGGACACGGCCCACGCCCTCTTTAATCTGACCCTTACTACGGCAGCAGAAAAGCACCTCAGATGGTCCGGGGCAACATTTTATTCACAAAAAGACAGGATTGGAGCCAGACTTGCAGTCATGTTGAGCCCCAAACAACACACATTAATATCAAAGAGAAGACACCCAAAGAGATGGATGGGTTGCTGCTCACCCCGAAAATGTAGATCAAAGAAGAGTTCCCCCAGAGGAGAAGTTTTTAGGAAGCAAGGTAAAAAATTGTTGATGCAAAGTTTATGAAAAATATGTATAAATGTTTATTAATAATATCAAAATCATGACATAGTAGGAAAATAAAATTAATTCTAAAAATACACCAGCAGACAAAACTTTCATAACAACATAATTGGTAGAAAATGTCAGTATTTAGAAAGTGATACTGACGCGTTTCAACCCGTAAATATAAGGGTCTTCTTGGGAGGATTTAGTCTGCTGAGATAAAGAGAATACATTGCAGGTACATGTATCAGAGTTGTCTCTATCTAAGGTAACAAAAAGAATAATAGATACCATATGGTGTAATATGTGATATAGTTACCAAGTCGTGTATAGTTGACAAGAAGAATATTTCCTACACGGAGATCCTTTAAAAGACTTCCTTTCTCCCCGGGTGGGTGCAAGGCACTCCCCACTCGTGCGGACCAGGCCAGGGCAATAGTTAAGAAATGTGACTTACAAGAGGTAACATGGAAATTGACCCCCCAAAATGGATTGAACGGTGGTCGGGGGGAATAAATCCCACCTGTGGCGAAAAACCGTAACCAGTGGATTAGAGGTTCACTATATTATGTGACCAGTCACACTGAGAAATCCACACAGCATATAGGCATGAGTTAGAAATATGGAGGGTCATAGGCACACTATATATCAGCTACCTGTGTGGGAAAAACCAGAAGGAGTAAGACAGAGGTGAGGGGAAAGAGTGTAAAGTGATGAAATGAAAAGAGGAGAAAAGAAGGGGGACAGGGCAGAAAGGGGGAGTGTGGGTAAGAAAGTGAAGGAGAGAGGAAAGGGGGGACAGTGAGAGAATCAATGGTGTGTAACTAGTGTACCAGCTAAAGTAGGGTATAACTTTGAAAACATGTATGGCATCACATGCAAACTGAGAAAAATGGACAGTGTGCAGGGGGTAAAGAAGAAAGCACTAATGATGCAATGGGTATATGGGAGAAATAAGACAGTTACCTTGTATATTAAGTTACCTTGTATATTAATTTCAAATATTTCAAAATGATGTGGCTGCGCCAGATCATGCAGTATGGTGAACACTATGGTCTGTGACTAGGGATGAGCTTCGAGTTCCAGTCAAACTCATGATCGACTCGAACATTGCCTGTTCGCCTGTTCAGCGATGCCTGTGAAGGGGCGCATGTTTCCCATGCTTAGAACTGTCCCTGCACAAGTGTAATTTTTGCAGGAAAAAAAGCTATTTAAAATCACTCGCGGCTAATGAATTGCCAGCTCCCGTAACACAGAGAACAGTCATTCATTGAAAGTCATTGATAAAAAAAAAAAGTAATTGATTGAAAAAAAAAAAAGCGTGGGGGTTCCTCCAAATTCAATTACCAGGCCCTTCAGGTCTGCTATGGATATTAAGGGGAACCCCCCTTCAAATTAAAAATGACGTAGGGGTCCCCCTAAATATCCATACCAGACCCTTCAGGTCTGGGATGGATTTTAAGGGGAACCCCGGCCAAAAAAAAAATGGCGTGGGGTCCCCCTCAAAATCCATACCAGACCCTTATCCGAGCACGCAAGCTGGCAGGATGCAGGAAAAGAGGGGGGACGAGAGCGGCCCCCCTCCCTCCTGAACCGTACCAGGCCACATGCCCTCAACATTGGGGGGGGTGCTTTGGGGGGTCTGTGACCCCTCAAAGCACCATGTCCCCATGTTGATGGGGACAAGGGCCTCGTCCCCACAACCCTGGCCATTGGTTGTGGGGGTCTGCAGGCGGGGGACTTATCGGAATCTGGAAGCCCCCTTTAACAAGGGGACTCCCAGATCCTGCCCCCCCTCTGACATCATGGGGAAAGCCATAGGGAAGTCCCCATGACGTCCCTGTGTGTCAGAGAGGGGCGGGGTCACCAGGTCAACCTCCGTTATAAAAGAGCTGTCAGACGCAGCAAAGCCTCACACAGCGGGACCCTCCCATTGCGCGGAGCAGCCCAAAAAGAGACACCAACGCCGCAGAAGAAGATGCCGGACGAGAAGACCAGAGCAAGAAGAAGCGGATTGGAGGAAGAAGATGGAAGAAGAAGATGGAGGAAGATGGTAGAAGATGGAAGAAGAAGAAGATGAAGAAACGAAGGATGAAGGAAGGAAGACCAGAAGAAAGAAGAATTTAATAATTGTCAAAGACCGTCTCTTGTCATTTTTACCATTTTTGTCACTTTTTTGGTGAAATAGTCGGGGTACTTTTGTACCCTCTTACCATTTCACACGGGGGGGGCTGGGATCTGGAGGTCCCCTTGTTAAAGGGGGCTTCCAGATTCCGATAAGCCCCCCGCCCGCAGACCCCCACAACCAATGGCCAGGGTTGTGGGGACGAGGCCCTTTTCCCCATCAACATAGGGACATGGTGCTTTGAGGGGTCACAGACCCCCAAAGCACCCTCCCAATATTGAGGCATGTGGCCTGGTACGGTTCTTGAGGGAGGGGGGCGCTCTCGTCCCCCCCTCTTTTCCTGCAGCCTGCCAGGTTGCGTGCTCGGATAAGGGTCTGGTATGGATTTTGAGGGGGGACCCCACGCCATTTATTTTTTTTTGGCTGGGGTTCCCCTTAAAATCCATCCCAGACCTGAAGGGTCCCCTACGTCATTTTTTAAAAAAAAAATTGAACCCCCACACTTTTTTTTTTATCAATGACTTCTTTTTTTTTATCAATGACTTTTTTTTTATCAATGACTTTCAATGAATGACTGTTCTCTGTGTTACGGGAGCCAGCAATTCATTAGCTGTGAGTGATTTTAAATAGCCCTTTTTCCTACAAAAATGACACTTTGTGCAGGGACAGTTCTAAGCACGGGAAACATGCGCCCCTTCACAGGCATACTATACACCCCCCCCCCCCCCCAGGTACGAAATTTAAAGGAATATTACACTTTTATTGTTTCACATTAAGAATTATTAAAATCACTGCTCCTGAAAAAACGTCTGTTTAAAAAAAAAAAAATATTGCATTGATACATGTCCCCTGGGGCAGGACCCAGGTCCCCAAACACTTTTTATGACAATAACTTGCATATTAGCCTTTAAAATGATCACTTTTGATTTTGAACGTTGAAGTCTCATAGACTTTAATAGGGTTCTAAAGTTCACACAAGCTTTAGGTCTGTTCGCAGGTTCTGGTGCAAACCGAACAGGGGAGTGTTCGGCTCATCCCTATCTGTGACTTAGCCCAGGATTAGTCACAGGCAACGGCAGACTCTTGCGGATATACAATGCAAACAGAGTTGGCCAGTCTAAAATGAATAGTTATAACAATAAGTACGAGTGTCCATATGGTCAGTAAGATATATTAGTATCATTGCAAAAACAAAGTCCTATCATATGTACTCACTGAACAGGAGTTGCGTGTGTCGTTGACCCTCCGGTGGAGATAGATTGATGCTCCACCCTTGTGGATTTTATATCCCACTATCGGGGGTGTGTACCAACTAGTGCGGACTCGCCACAGGTGTGCAGAAACCCCCCCACCCCGATACTTACCGCCCAGTCTCTCCATCGAGGTAGCCGTGGCGGCCAAAGGCCTGCCGCGTGTGGCCTTTCCGGCGTCCGTGAAGGCCCTGACGGCCCCGCAATTGCGTCACTCTCGTCGTAACAGTGTGACGTCCCGTATCACGCGCACGCACGGGGCCCCGCGCATGCGCAGTGAGCAGAGGAGCCGCCGGCAAGGGGGAGGTTCCTCAACAGTAACAACAGGACCAGCCCGGATGTCTACTGAGGAAATTGTGGAGGAGCCGAGATGGATGTTGCCCCCCCCCCCCCCCCTTGCCGGGAAGGCACATTACAGGACAACCCCCGATCCGGACATCCCAACCGGGGAAGTGAGAAGGAGCCACCCAGAGGGGAAATACTAAAAAAGGAAAAAGGAAAAAGAGAAACAATTATATTTAATATTTGGACAGAGGTCCAAAAACAAATAGCATGCGAATCCTCAATGTCATGCAGTACTGTGTATATGATATATGCTCATTACTGTGAATCAGTAAGGGTATCAATTTCAACATTGCATACAGAAAATATTAACATAAAATCTCGGAAATGCAGAAACAAAATCATACATTATGCATACTGATAGATCTGTATGACTTTTTCAGATGGTAGTAAGGGGCAGACAGGGGAAAGGGAGCCATGGATATCCAAACACATCTACTTAGCATCATAAAACAAAACATTTTTTACCAATTATGTTGTTATGAAAGTTTTGTCTGCTGGTGTATTTTTAGAATTAGTTTTATTTTCCTACTGGGGCTCGTGTCTTTTACCTATCATGTCATGCTTTTGATATTATAAATAAACATTTATACATATTTTTCATAAACTTTGCATCAACAATTTTTTTACCTTGCTGCCTAAAAAACCCACCTCTGGGGGAACTCTTCGTTGATCAAACAACACACATTATCCTTCCCCAAAATCCGATCCTCCATGGGTGACCTGACACAGAACCCGAACAAAATAATGAGATAATTCCTAAGGTTTTACTCTGATCTCTACAAAACCAACCCCCACCCCCCCCCCAATTATTTACAGACGCCTTTTTAGATAACCTCCCTTTGCCATCTTTAATTAGAGAACATAAAGATCTTTTAGAGGAACCATTTACCCAAGAGGAGGTATTGGACACCATAAATTCCCTTAAACTGGGATCCTCGCCCGGGCCTGATGGCTTTTCTACTGGTTATTATAAAAAATTTGGCCCATATCTGGCCCCCCATCTGACGCAGTTCTTTAACCACTTGCCGACCGCCCCATGTAGATATACGTCGGCAGAATGGCACGTACAGGCAGAACCACGTACCTGTACGTGCCATTCTTTAGGCGGTTGGGGGGTCCGATCGGACCCCCCTCCGCCGGCGGGGACGGTCGGCATCGCTTCAGGAGCGATCCGGGACGAGGGGACGGCCAGTGGTTTCTGGCCACCCCCTCGCGATCGCTCCTGGCGAATGAAAAGCTTCCCCTTCCTGTCTATTGTATAGACAGGAAGGCGGAAGTGATGTCACGCTCGGTGCGCCGGTCTATGTGACCGGAGACGCCGAGCGGCGAACATGTTAAGGTTAGTGCACAACACTACACTGACACCAGTACAGTTAGGCACACAAAACACCCCCCTGTCACCCCCTGATCACCCCCCAGATCACCCCCTCCCCCCCCAGTCACAGTGTCACTAATTGCAGTGATCATTTATTTACTGATCACTGCATTTAGTGTCAGTGTGACTGTAATAACTGTCAGGGCAGTTAGTTTTAGGTCCTAGGTAGCCCCCTACCCCCCCCTAATAAAGGTTTAACCCCCTGATTGCCCCTAGTTAACCCCTTCACCCCCTTTTGCCAGTGTCACTAAGCGATCGTTTTTCTGATCGCTGCATTGTGTCGCTAGGTAACCATTTTTTTTTTATTTTAACCGCCATGTTTTATATAGGTTCATAAATAGTTTTATAGGTCAGGTACCCCCCATATTACAACCTAAATAAAGGTTTTAACCCCCTGATTGCCCCTAGAGTTAACCCTTTCACCAGTAATCACCGTATAACTGTCACTGGTGACGCTGGTTAGCCAGTTAGTTATTTCGTTATTTAGGTTCCCCGTCAGGTTTTTATATAGCGTCAGGTACCCCCATATATTACCTAATAAAGGTTTAACCCCCTGATTGCCCCTAGTTAACCCTTTCACCCCCTTTTGCCAGTGTCACTAAGCGATCGTTTTTCTGATCGCTGCATTAGTGTCGCTAGGTAACCAGTTTTTTTTTAGGTTAACCGCCATGTTTATATAGGTTCATAAATAGGTTTATAGGTCAGGTACCCCCATATTACAACCTAAATAAAGGTTTTAACCCCCTGATTGCCCCTAGAGTTAACCCTTTCACCAGTGATCACCGTATAAAATGTCACTGGTGACGCTGGTTAGCCAGTTAGTTATTTCGTTATTTAGGTTCCCCGTCAGGTTTTTATATAGCGTCAGGTACCCCCATATATTACCTAATAAAGGTTTAACCCCCTGATTGCCCCTAGTTAACCCTTTCACCCCCTTTTGCCAGTGTCACTAAGCGATCGTTTTTCTGATCCCTGCATTAGTGTCGCTAGGTAACCAGTTTTTTTTTGTATTACTGTTACGGGTGACGCTGGTTAGTTAGCTTGTTTTTTATACTGTCAGGGCACCCGCCATTTATTACCCAATAACGGTTTAACCCCCTGATCGCCCGGCGGGTGATATCAATTAGGTTTTAGGGTCAAATAAGGTCTGCGTCGCCCCAGGTTAGTGCCAGTACCGCAAACACCCACGCGCAAAGCATACACCTCCCTTAGTGGTATAGTATCTGAACAGATCAATATCTGATCTGATCAGATCTATACTAGCGTCCCAGCAGTTTAGGGTTCCAAAAAAACGCATTGTTAGCGGGATCAGCCCAGATACCTGCTAGCACCTGCGTTTTCCCCCTCCGCCCAGCCCAGCCCAGCCCACCCAAGTGCAGTATCGATCGATCACTGTCACTTACAAAACACTAAGCACACATAACTGCAGTGTTCGCAGAGTCAGGCCTGATCCCTGCGATCGCTAACATTTTTTTTGTGGTAGCGTTTTGATTCAGTCGCTAACAGTCAGGAGCTTTTTTACCTGTGAATCTCAAAAAAATAAAAAAAACAAAAATAGTTGTCGTTTTATTGTTCTCTCTCTCTCTCTATTGTTGCTCTTTTTTACTCCATTCTATTCTGCAATGTTTTATTATGTTTTATCATGTTTTATCATGCTTGCTTTTCAGGTATGTAATTTTGTTTACTGTGTTTTAGTGTTAAGCATTTTTTTGTTTTCAGGTGCGCCATTCAGTTGCAGCGCGGATTTATTTATCTTGACAGCAACAGCGTTTGCTCCCACGATACATAAAGCCGCGACTCCAACGCTGTAGGAGGTGATTTCACCACCACAGTTAAAAAAAAGAGCATATGTGCCGAAGCATGGGGGCAGCAGGGGGGGCGGAGGAGCGATTGGCTCCTAATGCCACGTACATACGGTCGAAATTCCGACCGTGTGTACACGGCATAACTTTTGCGGGAGGATGCCCCCATGCATCGGCATATATAAATGGTGCATGTATGCCCATCATTAGAAGTGGGTGGATGAAGGGAGGTATTCTAATGGTGGGCATACCCACCAATCAATCTCTTTTTTTCGTTCAGCCAAGAGGCTGCATGAAAAAAAAAAAGATTACAATATATGTCCAGTATGTTGCTGGACTTTGAATGGTTATACCAGAATGATGCCTGCAGGTTTAGGTATCATCTTGGTATCATTCTTTTCAGCCAGTGATCGGCTTTCATGTAAAAGCAATTCTAGCGGGTAATTAGCCTCTAGACTGCTTTTACAAGCAGTAGGAGGGAATGTCCCCCCTCCCGGATATAAACCGCGCCATTGGGAGATTGGGAAAGCATTTTATCACACCAATCTTGGTGTGGTCAGATGCTTTGAGGGCAGAGGAAAGATCTAGGGTCTAATAGACCCCAATTTTTTTTCAAAAAAAAAAAAAAATGAGTACCTGTCACTGCCTATTGCTATCATAGGGGATATTTACATTCCCTGAGATAACAATAAAAATCATAACAAAGAAAAAAAATGGAAGGAACAGTTTAAAAATAGAATAAAAAAGCTAAATAAATAAAAAAAAAAACTAAAAAAAAAAAAAAAAAAGCACCCCTGCCCCCCCTTCTCTTGCGCAAAGGCGTACACAAGCGTTGGTCTGGCGTCATATGTAAACAGCAATTGCAGCATGCATGTGAGGTATCACCGCGAAGGTCAGATCGAGGGCAGTAATTTTAGCAGTAGACCTCCTCCGTGAATCTAATGTGGTATCATGTAAAGGCTTTTAAAGGCTTTTAAAAATGTATGTAGTTTGTCGCCACTGCGTGTTTGTGCGCAATTTTAAAGCATGTCGTGTTTGGTATCCATGTACTCGGCCTAAGATCATATTTTTTATTTCATCAAAAATTTGAGCAATATAGTGTGTTTTAGTGCATTAAAATAAAAAAAAGTGTATTTTTTCCACAAAAAATGCGTTTGAAAAATCGCTGCGCAAATACTGTGTGGAAAAAAAAAATGCAACACCCACCATTTTAATCTGTAGGGCCTTTGCTTTAACAATATATATAGTGTTTGGGGGTTCAACGTAATTTTCTTGCAAAAAAAAAATATGTTTTCATGTAAACAAAAAGTGTCAGAAAGGGCTTTGTCTTCAAGTGGTTAGAAGAGTGGGTGACGTGTGACATAGGCTTCTAAATGTTGTGCATAAAAATGCCAGGACAGTTCAAACCCCCCCCAAATGACCCCATTTTGGAAAGTAGACACCCCAAGCTATTTGCTGAGAGCAATGTTGAGCCCATTAAATATTTTTTTTTTTTTTGTCCCAAGAGATTGAATAATGAAAAAAAAAATATATATATATTTTTTTTACAAAAAGTTGTCACTAAATGATATATTGCTCAAACATGTCATGGGCATATGTGGAAATACACCCCAAAATACATTCTGTTGCTTCTCCTGAGTACGGGGATACCACATGTGTGGGACTTTTTGGGAGCCTAGCTGCGTACGGAACCCCAAAAACCAAGCACCGCCTTCAGGCTTTCTAAGGGAGTAATTTTTTTTATTTCACTTCTCACTGCCAATCACAGTTTCGGAGGCCATGGAATGCCCAGATGGCATAAAACCCCCCAAAATGACCCATTTTGGAAAGTAGACACCCCAAGCTATTTGCTGAGAGGTATTGTGAGTATTTTGCAGATGTCGCTTTTTGTCACAAAGTTTTGAAAATTGAAAAAAAAAAAAAAATTTTTTTTTCTTTACTTTCTTCATTTTCAAAAACAAATGAGAGCTGTAAAATACTCACCATGCCTCTCAACAAATAGCTTGGGGTGTCTACTTTCCAAAATGGGGTCATTTGGGGGGGTTTTGTGCTATTTTGGCATTTTATGGCCTTCGAAACTGTGATAGGTAGTGAGGAGTGAAATCAAAAATTTGCACCCTTAGAAATCCTGAAGGCGGTGCTTGGGTTTCGGGGCCCCGTACGCGGCTAGGCTCCCAAAAAGTCCCACACATGTGGTATCCCCATACTCAGGAGAAGCAGCAAAATGTATTTTGGGGTGCAATTCCACATATAACTATGGCATGTGTGAGCAATATATCATTTAGTGACAACTTTTTGAAGAAAAAAAAATTATTTTTTATTTTTGTCTTTATTCAATCACTTGGGACTAAAAAAAAAAAATATTCAATGGGCTCAACATGCCTCTCAGCAAATAGCTTGGGGTGTCTCTTTCCAAAATGGGGTCATTCCTAAACCGGGTAAAGATACAAGTGAGGTTTGCAACTACCATCCAATCTCACTCATTAACAATGATATAAAAATAATGACTAAAATTCTTGCTAATAGGAAGGCAAGTTTCATAGCCACATACATTCACAGAGATCAGGTGGGCTTAATCCCTGGGAGACAAGGGCCGGATCAGATCCGGAGAGCGATAGACATTATCTCCTTAATTAAGTCTCAATGGGATGGGGGTTCCCATCAATCAGGCTTCCTACTTTCCATAGACCTTCATAAGGCCTTTGACTCTATGAACTGGGCATACCTCTATGATATCCTGGGCCAATGGGGTTTTGGCCCTAACTTCCTAAACCTAATACACTCCCTATACTCCTCCCCGAACGCACAAGTGCACCTGATGGGCAGAAATTTGGACACTTTCACTATAGGAAGGGGCACTAGGCAGGGTTGTCCTCTATTCCCCCTTCTATTCGCAATAGCTATCGAAACCGTGGCCTTAGCAATCCAATCTAGTCCTGACATCATAGGAGTGGTTTGTGGTGAATAGGAACATAAATGTGTGCTATATGCGGACAATTTACTCCTTTTTATCACCTCACCGCTAACTTCCACACCTACAGTGTATAAAATTTTAGTTGAATCTCTGGCCTGCAGGTCAACATGACCAAATCAATTGCTTTAACCGCATCGGTACCCCCAGATCTACACAAACTGCTTACACACAATTTTGCCTTCTCTTGGGCCTCAAACAAGATTCCCTACTTAGGCATCAAACTTACCCCAGACATTGACAAACTGTTCCAAGCGAACTACCCTCCCATGATCCATAAGTGTGGGGAGGACCTGGCGAGGTAGTCGAAGTGTGGTCTGTCCTGGCTGGGCAGAGTTCATGCAGTAAAGATGACTCTGCTACCTTGTTTGCTGTACCTGTTCTGCTATCAGTAAAGAAACAATACCTCACTAAATTTCAATCTACAATTATACGGTTCCTCTGGGGCAACAGCGGCTATAGATGCTCCAATTCAGGTTAAAATCCCAGGGAGGAATAGGTTTACCGAACTTGTGGTGGTATTACCTGTAGTGATCTAATATGATCGTTCGTATATGGTATGTAGTTAATAATAAAAGTATTGTCTTCCGCAGCAAACCCAATTCTCCAGAGAGAAGCACTTTATTGACTTCTAAAACAGAACATTCTTGCAGATGATAAAAAATCAGTCTTGTAGTAGATGACAATCCAACAGGGCATAATCACGACAGTGCTAGTAAATATTTAGAGCCCCATGGAACCATGTGACTCTTGGGTGCCTTCATAAGAACACACACTTCTAAACAGATTGAACATCCTGTTATATCCCCCACACACACTGAATGGCTGAGCAATTTGATTGGCTGTTTCCATTAAATGTTTGATCTGCTCCTGTCTTTCAGAGTGACAGCAGATAACCCCAAGCTGTGAACAGCTGTAGTTATAAAGCTGCCACAATCTACATTCTTGCATATTCCCCCTTTGATATGTGTGAATACGGATTAGATTAAGATAATCATTATCTGTTCCCCTTTGATATGTGGCAACAAACCCTCTTTTAATATGCGCAATTAGATTAACAGCTACCAAAGTGGCCTGCCTAGAATAAACTTGTCTTAGAATGCCTAAATAGAATGCTTATATGAACTACATGAAAAACACTACATATATCCAATATATATATATATATATATATATATATATACATATATATTAGATATAACGTACTACATTACCAAGACGCTCAATTGTTTCAAATATCTACACTATACTCTAGGGGCCCTAAGCATGATTGGCTCTCCATGGAAAGACAAGCCATTCCCCATAACACCATTGACTTCCTGTTATGGAGTAACCCAAAATTTAGACCAGGGATTATGTCACCAACACTCTCTCATTCCGTATCTTTGTGCTCCATGCTCTACACTCACCATTCCCTCATTTCACCCATAAAGCCCTTATCGCATATGTTTCATAACCCCGGATTCCCACGGGTCTTAATGTTAAAGACTTTAAATGGTGGACAGATAAAGGCCTCTACCGAATTGGGCACTTCCTCTCTCCGACAGGGTCCCCTCACTCTGGCACAATGCAATAAAACACTGGAGATGCCCAACTCGGAGCTATTCCGTTTCCCCCAAATAGCAATTTTTTTACACTCCATGTGGAAAAACAAAGCAGAACCCTCCACAATCACCCCATATGAACACTGGCGTTCAAACACTATGGATCAGAGGGGAGGGATCTCTAATATACTCCGCCCTGGCGAATAATAATGACTCTCAGGCCTATGCTCGGGCCTGGGAGGAGGACACGGGTTGTTCCTGGAAAACCTTGGACAGGTATCAGGTGTTCAAACGCACATTTAAAGGTATTCTCAACATATCTTTGATTGAAGCTAGCATTAAAGTAATGACCAGGTGGTACTATGTTCCCTCAAGATTGTTTTTTATATTCCCGGGGGTCTCCCCTTTATGCTTCAGGGGCTGTGAGCTGAAGGGCACGATGTTCCACATTTGGTGGACATGTCCTCGGATCAGATCCTTTTGGAGGATTGTATTTCACACAATTAGGAGAGTAACAGGTACTTCGGTAACTCCTGATCCTCAAATAGCACTTCTGAATCTCCCCCCTTTATCCTGTTAGGAGCTAAGTTATCGCTAGCAAGGGCATAGAAAACCCCCACGGTTCCCTTCCAGGGGTTTAAGAGGAAAGTTTCCTGGATTATGGCACAGGAAAACATTGTAGCTAAATTGCAGGACAAGACAGAAAGGTTCAGGCAGTTTGGGAACCCTGGGCATCCTATTGAAACATTCCTATTTACCCTGGTATTCCCTCCGGAGCCACGGTGGAACCTGGACTACTTTAAGCCCTAATGCCCCATACACACTCATGTTGTCAGAAAATCCGACCGTGTGGGCTCCATCTGACTTTTTCAATCGGAATTTCCAACACACAAAATTTGAGAGCTGGATCTCAAATTTTCCAACAACATGGTCCGATCACGTCAATTCCGATCGTGTGTAGCCTAGACCGATGGACAAAGCACGCATGCTCAGAAGACATTTGGAGACAAAAGCTATTGGCTAATGGCCTCTACGTAGTCCCGTTGTACGTGTTGTACGTCACCTCGTTTGGAATGATCGGATTTTCCGACAACTTTGTCCAACCGTGTGTGGGCAACACCAGTTTCGGACAAAATCCATTGGAAAATATCCGACGGATTTTGTGGTCGGAATGTCCGACCGTGTGTACGGGGCATACTTCTTACCCCCTCTCCTCTCTCTCACACTTTTCCTCTTGACCCCTATTTGCAACACACGACTCCCATTTCACTATCTCCACTAGCAAGAAATACAGCAAAACATGAGACTGGAGCTGAGCCTGACCGTGCTGAGTTACTTTTGCAGTAAGGAATTGGAGGCCATGGCGGGACTGCCCTACTCTGAGCCTTATACCATGTTATACTAGCCGCAATTTCCGGGGGCATAGACATGGGGGGGGGTTTAGCCCAGTGCCTTGGAGGGGCATCCCCACAGAGAGCTCCCAAAGGGGTGGGGGGATTTGACCCTGCGGAGGCTGGGCAGCCGGCTCCCCCTAGAAAATTCCAGGTAACACTATAAAATTGAGTCAGGCCCTGCAACTGGCAGGACTTGGATCCTGGTCCATTTGGGCGAATATTCTCATACGCAAGTTATCTACGCTACTTTTGATAGGATGTTTGCCCGTAACTATCCGTTAGTTTTGTTTATCATTCAATTAAAAAAAAAGAATCTGATTATATGTTCATTGAATGTTACTTCTTCAATTCTTCAGTCCCGGGTCCATTAGACTCGTGGACAAGTTGAAACACTGTAATGTATTATGTTGCTCTTTCTTACTGTCATATTTGTTGAAAATCAAATAAACATATTGAAAGATAAAAAACGGATTGCGGGGTTCGCGTAAATGTAAAGCCATATAGAATCCCAGAAGCCAGGCGAGAGGCAGTCATGAAGGAAATCAAAAATATGTTGGACATAGAGTTGGACATGATAGCAGAGAGTCCACCAGTGAGTGGTCGAGCCCCATAGTACTGGACCCAAAACCTGATGGCACTATCAGGTTTTGTAGCGACTTTAGGAAACTAAGTTCGATGCATACCCGATGCCTCGGGTCGATGAACATGTGGACAGGTTGGGACAGGCTCGCTACATAACAACCCTAGACCTAACAAAAGGCTATTGACAAATACCGCTAACTGAATCAGCCAATGAGAAGACTGCCTTTTCCACTCCCGAGGGCTCGTTTCAGTACAAGCGAATGCCTTTTGGTCTGCATGGAGCCCCTGCATCATTCCAGCGAATGATGGACAAAACTTTGAGAACACATCGCCCATATTCAGCTGCATTTTTGGACGATGTGGTCATCCACAGCCCAGATTGGGAATTGCACCTCCCCCGAGTACAAGCGGTGGTAGATTACCTTAGGAAAGCAGGTCTTATGGCCAACCCAAAAAAGTGTGCCATAGGCCTGGAGGAGGCCAAATAGCTTGGGTACATTATTGGCCGGGGACTGGTCAAGCCTCAGACCAATAAGGTTGAGGCAATTCAAAAAAGGGGCCCCAACTGGTAAACCAAAAACAAGTTCGGGCCTTCCTGGGTATTATGGGGTATTACAGATGGTTTGTACCCAACTTTGCCACCATTGCCGCCCCTCTTGCCGCCCCTCTGACCGACCTGACGAAGGGTAGAGGGTCGGTCATGGTTAACCACTTTACAACCGGCCCATAGCCGAATGACGGCTACAGGCCGGTTGTTTAACTCTGGGAGGGCGTCATATGACGTCCTCCCGGAATTCCCCTCTTGCGCGCCCCCTGGGGCGCGCACTCGAGTACATCCGTGATCGCCGGGTCCAGAGGACCCGGCGGATCACGGATCACGGTAAACGGCCGCTCATCGCGGCCGTTTACCACGTGATCGCTCCGTCAAATGACGGAGCGATCACATGTAAGCAAACCGGCGTCATTTGATGACGCCGGTTCCTATCCCCTCCTCTTTCTGTACCGATCGGTACAGTGTGAGAGGAGAGGGGGAGGGATCGGTGGCAGCAGTGCTGTGGGCGGGATCTGTAGTGCCCACAGCCTGCTCTGCCACCACCGATCCATCCATCCATGCTCAGCCATCCCTCCATACCCTGCAATACACAGCAATAGCCTGCAGTGTATTGCTGGGTATTGCAGGGTATGGAGGGATGGCTGAGCATGGATGGATGGATACCAAATCTGCCATACCCTCCTATACTGTGCCTTACCCTGCTATATTCTGCCATTCCCTGCGATACTCTGCCATTCCCTGCGATACTCTGCCATTCCCTGCGATACTCTGCCATTCCCTGCGATACTCTGCCATTCCCTGCGATACTCTGCCATACCCTGCGATACCCTGCGATACTCTGCCATACCCTGCGATACTCTGCCATACCCTGCCATACTCTGCCATACCCTGCCATACTCTGCCATTACCTGCGATACCCTGCCATACCCTGCAATAATACCCAGCGATACCCTGCCATACCCAGCGATACTCTGCCATACCCTGCGATACTCTGCCATACCCTGCGATACTCTGCCATACCCTGCCATACCCTGCCATACCCTGCCATACCCTGCCATACCCTGCGATACCCTGCCATACCCTGCGGTACTCTGCCATACCCTGCGATACTCTGCCATACCCTGCGATACTCTGCCATACCCTGCGATACTCTGCCATTACCTGCCATACCCTGCCATGCCATACCCAGCCATATTCTGCGATATTCTGCGATACCCTGCAATGCTCGCTACGATCAAAGCCAGGATCGTTTTTTATTTTATTTCAGGCTTTCCAGCCTAGAGGTGAGATGTGGGGTCTTATTGACCCCATATCTCACTGTAAAGAGGACCTGTCATGCCATATTCCTATTACAAGGGATGTTTACATTCCTTGTAATAGGAATAAAAGTGATCAAAAAAAATTTTTGGGGGAAAAAAGTGTCAAACTAAAATAAATAAAGTAAAATGAACAATAAAAAAAATGTAAAGCGCCCTGTCCCCGTGCGCTCGCATGCAGAAGCGAACGCATACGTAAGTCCCGCCCACATATGAAAACGGTGTTCAAACCACACATGTGAGGTATCGCTGCGAACGTTGGAGCGAGAACAATAATTTTGGCCCTAGACCTCCTCTGTAACTCAAAACATGTAACCAGTAAAAAGTTTTAAAGCGCCGCCTATGGGGATTTTTAAGTAGCGAAGTTTGGTGCCATTCCACGAGCGTGTGTAATTTTGAAGGGGGACATGTTAGGTATCTATTTACTCGGCGTAACTTCATCTTTCACATTATGCAAAAACATTGGGCTATATTTACAGTTTTGTTTTTTGTAAAGCACAAAACTTTTTTCTCCCAAAAAAACGCGTTCGAAAAATTGCTGCGCAAGTACCGTGCTAGATAAAAAGTTGCAACGACCGCCATTGTATTCTCTAGGGTCTTTTCTAAAAAAAACATATATAATGTTTTGGGGTTCTATGTAATTTTCTATCAAATAAATGATGATTTTTACATGTAGGAGAGAAATGTCAGAATTGTCCTGGGTGCTCCAGAACACCTGATGGCGCTCCCTGCATGTTGGGCCTCTGTATGTGGCCACACTGTGTAAAAGTCTCCCACATGTGGTATCGCCGTACTCAGGAGTAATAGCAGAATGTGTTTTGGGGTGTAATTTGTGGTATGCATATGCTGTGTGTGAGAAATAACCTGCTAATATGACAATTTTGTGAAAAAAATAAAAATAAGAAAAAAAATCTTGATTTTGCAAAGAATTGTGGGAAAAAATTACAACTTCAAAAAACTCACCATGCCTCTTTCTAAATACCTTGGAATGTCTTCTTTCCAAAAAGGGGTCATTTGGGGGGTATTTGTACTTTTCTGGCATGTTATGGACTCAAGAAATGAGATAGGCCGTCAGTACTTTAGGTGTGATCAATTTTCAGATATTGGCACCATAGCTTGTGGACTCTAAAACTTTCACAACGACCAAATAATATACCCCAATTTGTACTTATTTTTACCAAGGATATGTAGCAGTATAAATTTTGGCCAAAATTTATCAAGAAAAATGACAAAATTTGCTAAATTTTATAACAGAAACGAAGAAAAATTCATTTTTTTTACCGAATTTTCAGTCTTTTTTCTTTTATAGCGCAAAAAATAAAAAACTCAACGGTGATTAAATACCACCAAAAGAAAGCTCTATTTGTGTGAAAAAAAGGACAAAAATTTCATTTGGGTACAGTGTTGTATGACTGAGTAATTGTCATTCAAAATGTGAGAGCACCGAAAGCTGAAAATTGGTCTGGTTATTAAGGGTGTTTAAGTGCCCAGTGGTCAAGTGGTTAAATGGAATCCTGAAGCCGAGAAGGCATTCCAGAAATTAAAGCAGGCCCTTTGTGTACTACCGGTGCTAGTGACCCCGGAATTCACAAAGGAGTTTGTGGTACAGATGGACGCCTCTGAGGTGGGACTAGGGGCTGTACTATCCCATAACAGAGACACCCGGTTGTATACCTGAGCCAGAAACTGAACAAGCACGCAAAAAACCTATGCCATTGTCGAAAAGGAGTGTCTCGCTATATTTGGTCGGGGAAAAAGCCACGTATAGCCTTATCCCAGCTATACAAGCCTAAGCACTTAGGAGGGGTAGGCCTGCCTAATGCCCATTCTTACTACCGAGCAGCGTTACTAGACCAAATGAAGTACTGGTTCTCATGCCAATCGGACAATAGATGGTCAGACCTGGAGTGTGCAATCACTCCGGGGCATGACCTCCCTGCTCTTGCTATAGCAGCCAGTATTCATCACAAACCTGTGATACCGTCATACCCAACTATTCAGGCCACTGTTGCAGCTTGGTCGGCCCTCACGCAGCAAATCTTCACTGACACCCCCACTAGACGAATTCAGACCCCATTGGCATCTTACCAATACCTCATACCTAACATTTCTATCTCTGACTGGAAAAAAAGAGGTATAAACTTCCCCTCATCGCTCCTGGAGACTCAAACCCCACTTGACGACTTCCAACTATAACAAATAAAGCATTACTCCTCATCTAATATAATTAAGCCAATAGAAATTCCCCAAACACTATGGGATTTTTTGATTAGCAAACCTTCTATTAAGAAGAAAGGGATCTCCCTATTCTACAAACTACTTCAACCAATGTATCTGAACTCTAAACTGTATAGCATGACTAAATGGGAGCAAGAACTACAGAAGGTCTTTACACTTGCACAATGGCAACTAGCAATAAAAGTTAATAGTAAATCCTCAGCATGTATTGACCATTGGGATAATGCACAAAAAATACTTCATAGATGGTATCTTACGCCCGCACGACTCCACAAAATGGATGCAGACATCACACCTCTCTGCTAGAGAAATTGCCAAAGCCATGGTAACTTACTACATACCCTTTGGAGCTGTGGAATAATAACACACTTTTGGAAGGAAGTTTCTTCCATAATACAGGATGTCACCCTTACCACCAGTAAACTTGACCCAGCCCTAGCATTACTCAGCCTTGGTATTGAACAATACCCTCCTGTACTGAGGAAATTGGTAGCACATATTCTATTTGCAGCCCGCATTGCCCTGGCGAAAGAATGTCGCTCGGCGTCACCACCTGTCTTAGCAGTAGTAATCTCTCGTGTTAATAGCCAATACACAATGGAAAAGCTCCTAGCATATAAAGAAGGCAGAGCTCCAGTCTTCAACAAATATTGGGAGACCTGGAGAACTTCCAAATATGCCTCTTCACATTTGTGATCCCTGACAACCCACCTATACCTGCTGATGTGTTGATATTTATGTGCCCACCTAGTGGGGGAAGTGTAAGCCACCTAAAGTAGTAATGGTATACTTGCAGCATCTCTTCCACTAGTATAATCTACCATTGTTGCTTTGGGGAGACATGTGTATTAACCTATTCTGTATATTTATCGCTGTTTACTAAGTTCGTAGCATATGTTTACATGACTACATATTACCTATTTGTTACGCAATACCCTATGCGGCTTCGTTATCTCCCAAGACCCTCAGTAAGGTCTTTGGGTAGCTGCCCTAGGACTACACTTATTCTAAGCCTGCTCACACTGTACCCGAAAGGGGTGACAGGCTATGCCTCCTCTGAGGCCATTTTCTATGATTATTTCGGTAGCTTATTGATGTTTACTATTGGGCTAGACTTTCATGTATCTACAATTTATCTTGTAACTGCTTATTTATACTGTTTCTGATATCACATGTAAATTGTAAAACCCAATAAAAATCTTTGGTTAAAAAAAAAAAAAAAGGAGTGTCTCGCTATTAAATGGGCCTTAGACTCCCTGAAGTATTACTTGTTGGGGAGGTCATTTAAGCTGGTCACTGACCATGCTCCCCTAAAGTGGATGTGTGACAACAGAGAGAAAAATGGCAGCGTGACAAGGTGGTTCATGGCATTACAGCCCTTTAAATTTACAGTAGAGCATAGGCCGGGCAAGCTCCAAAACAATGCAGATGCTCTCTCCTGCATGCACTGTATGTTTGGGACAATTGCTCAGCCGCGGGGGCTTGAGCAGAGGGGGAGGATATGTGACAGTATGAGAGGTGAGATCATCGATAATCGGTATATTTCACCTTGCATTTGTTCTATTGTCAGAGACTGAACCGTAATCCGGCCTGGATTTTTCCAGCCTCTGTGGCAGGCTTGGTGTCGGTCCGGGTCTTGTGGTCCACTTGAGTCCATGCTCAGCTGGACTTTAAATGACCAGGAAGAGAGCACAGCCGTGAGATTTAGAAGAGAATCTGAGAAAGAGGAGCCCTGTTTGTTTGGATTGAAAACAAAGGTTTGCTTTACCTCATGTTTTGTGGGTGACGGGGACCAGCCCCACACCGTATAGAGTTTAGTTTAGCGCCAGACGGCAAGGATTTGTTTTACTGTTTTTTGTTTATTTTTTATGACTTTGCAAAGCACCTATAAATAAAGCTGGAAACCCGCCAGATTTTAAAGAAACTGCCTGTACGCTGACCTTCATTTCAAGAAAAGGTGATGCCCTCATGAGCTAATCTTCCCACAATATAAATATATATACTGTAATTTTCTTGGTGTTATTATGTTGCTTTAAATGCATACAGTATATCCTGATATATTTCTAATAAATATTTTTTTAGCATCCTCCAAACACAATGGGGCACTAGGGAATATTTGTTGTGATCGTATATATGACAGGCAAACATTTCAAGGTAATAATAGTTATTTTTGTTTGTTCATTTTATAGCACTTGTCAGCAAATGACATGGACTGCATTTCAGCCCTTATTGTCCCACTCCATGCAATGAACAGCATTATTATCTTGGAAATATGAAGGCAGCAATGTGACCACATCAGCTCACTAACATAACTACTCACTGAATGCATATACCCTAATTTTACATTCTTGAAATCATTAAATGTTAAATAACATATTCATACACAACATGATGCCTTGTTACACTTTCAAAACTCTAAATATTTAATATGTTTCTTATCAAGATGGTATTTCCTAAACATTTCTGGGATAGCATTTAAATCTAACATAATGCTTAATAGAATCCTTCAGACAATCCACAGATCACAAAATATCTGCCCAGAGAAGTTGATGCTTTCAAATGTTATCTGTAAAAACAGCTGTGAGGAAGCTCAAATGTTTAGAATACTACAATATTAGCTGGGAAGCAGGAGAATGTTATCTGAATGTGACTGCAAGGCTTGCATTGTGCATTTACAATGCCTGACTTCAATAGATGTACTTGTGTAAAGGTACAACAGCAAACATTTATTGGTTGAGTGTGATAGGTAATACAAGGAAAAGTAAGAAGAATTAAAATTACAACATACACCTGTTTAATGCACATTGTTCATGGCTTCAAAGCTCTTTTGCTGTTGTTGATCATTTGGACATAAAAAGATGAAGACAGAGTCCAGTATTGATGGAGTTCTTAAGGAAAAAGGGCCATTGATTTAAAGTCCTTAGCTGATTCTGTGATGTATATTTCTTAAGAGAAGGTTGTTGTTAAGTATGTGGCAGCGTTTAAACAGCTAGTATTTGTCTGTAGGGTTAATTTCAGATAAGGGCTCAATCCTTAGCTTACTCATAGGATTTAGTGAGCTGAAAGCTGTAAATCACTTCCCAAGTGAATGGATAGAGTCTTTTTACTAAATAACCGTTTTTTAGATAAAGGTAGCCTAACAGATAATGAGCTAAAGGTGCAGTGGTGTCCAAATTCAAGTCACCTAATGTTTGCTGTATTTTGACTATAGATTAGTGCAGGAATAATGATGAACATGATTGATTCTTCTGCAGATCACTTCTGCTTTGCTGAGAATGGCCCAGACATCCCCAAATTTTCCTTAGGCCATATATAAGATGTGTAGCACTGACCCCCAAATGAGCTGCTGGTTTTTGTTGGGCTTACTGTTACCTCACCTGTTCACTGTGTCCGTCTTAGGGGTCCTGTAAAAAGGGTTGGTCAAAGAATAGTGCTCCGACACTTAGTCCTTTTTCTGGATGTTTATTTAACAAAAACACACACTTTTGCAATAGAGAGGTAGAGGATAAGGGGGATTCAGGTACTTTTGTAGTTTTGCGGGTTAGAGGTATTTCCTTGATCCAGAGGACAAACAATTTCCACAGGCTGGATCCAGCAACCACCGGATAGGTCCCTCTCCTGACCTAGCAGCCGATGAGATGCTCGGTCAAAGTCTCTGCCACAAACTTGATAAGTTTAGCGATCTTGTGCAATCCACTGCCACAGGAAGGCACACTCAGCTTCCTATTGCAAAGCCCAAGAGTTGCACCCGCCGATACTGTGTGGTAGACAGGATGCAGCCTCCAACTGAGTCTCCAGGCTTTTCCATGAGGTACCAGCCTTCTTGCTCAGTCCTCTTTCCGAAAAAGTCCTCCCCTGGATCCTCCAGTTGTGTGGCTTTTCCCCTCAGGCAAGACAGTACAGGGCCATCTCTGGATCAGTAGGCCCCAGAGCTTCTGTGTCTACTTTTCAGATGCGGAGCCTCGGGCCAACCAGCCCTGAGACATTGAGCAAGGCAGCACACACCTTAGGCCAGTAGGGCCATGAGGTCAGGATAACGAACCCCAAAAAAAGGCGTTGGTACCTTAAGTACCCTTACTCAGAATGCTCAGTGGGTAGACCACTCCCTCCGGGCTGCTTCTGAATAAAAGGGGTACCCAATACATTTAGCCTGTTGCATTTCCAACACCTACCGGTGGTGACAGCAACATCCACGGCCAAGTGGAAATTAACACAACCCAGCCAAACTGGTACAGAAGCCAGAACTTTAGTATAATTATTCTGAGCCAAACTGCAGCTTCAGACAACTTAAATTTACAAAAAAATAATAGCATCTGCTCATTAGGAGCAGGGCGCTACAGATGGAACAATACACATCTGTACAGGTGAACTACTGTATATCAGAGTGATGTAATTACCCTTATTTAGTCCCTATTTGAGCTTAGAATAGTCCATAGAAAAATAAATAATCTGTCTTGCAAAATGAATCATAGGAACATATGCAATAAATCATCGATTGAACAATCATTTTTTGGCCATTTCAAATTTTTTATTTACTATAGATATTTTACTATTTATTTTTATTTGATAGATTACCAGTGCAACATTCCTTATTTACTTATCAGTATTATTAGTAATAATAGCATGTAACATGGCACAATCAGTTGAGCCTGGAAAAGGTGAGACAATGAATGTGGCTCTCTACCCTAGTATATGAGTATGAGTTTTGACAAACAAAAAGGAACAAAACTGTTTTGTCAACATATATAATTAAGTAGATGCAAATTTATGACTGCTTTAATATTTTCATGCTAAAAACAGTTTAATTAATTTGCCCTGTAGAAAACCAATTTGCTGAACCATGACTATTAGAATTTTGATTCAGTTATATTACAACAACTTATAACATCCTGTCTCAGAATTTAATAACGAGGGAAAAAAAGCCACGCATCAACTACAGTTGTGACAGGCTGAGTCTCTGACCTGCAATTAGTTGGTCAAGAGTAGCATGTAATACAATGTTAGGTTAAAACTTGTGAGAGTGTAAAGTAGGAACTCTCATTAATGACTACATTCTGCAATAACTGTTAAGCATTCCTGCACAGTGGGTCTGCAACGGGTTCAATATATTCAATAACTCACAATAGAATAGAGAATCCAAAGTTCTATATTACAAACTTCAAAGGTTTTTATGTCTCCAGCATTTTTGGATTTCAAAGAAAAATCATCATCTAGGTTCACATTTTACACAAGCTTGTAATAATAAATGTAGTGGCATTTATACAAGTATAAAGTATATAAGTATAAAAAAGACTGTTCTAGTGCAAAGGTATAACAAAATAACAACCGCATCTAAGATTTGTTTATCGTAAACCAGCTGTAATATATACAGCATGTTGGCTGCTATTGCTGACCTCCTGCTAAAAATGCTTGTTGCATTGCTATCACATACTTTCAAAGTTACAGCTCCAAAAGAGAGCATGAGGACCCATGCTTAGAGAAACATTCATCTTCATTCAATTTTTGAAATGGGATCTCACAGTAATGTAAGCTTTTTGACTAAGCATCGGGGACCATTTGGATTGGTTTCAGATCATGTGATCAGTCTGACAGGCAATCAATCATAATGGTTTATTTACAAAACAAACATGCTGTCATTCTACCCTGTACAGAGGGAGGCACAATGACAGTCAATCAGGGCTGTTAATCTTAAAGTCAGACCAAAAAGTTATAAACAGTTAAGTGTAATAAGCATAGACATGTCTAACAGCTTATAACAACCTTACAATAAAAAGTACTCAAATTAAGAAGCCTTACAATGCAAAAATTATTTGGGTTGAAAAATCTGCTTTTGTTTTTCTTCCACAAAAACAAGAGAAATTACACAGTATATGCCAAATAGTAAAGAGAACAAACATAAATAATCTCATCCAAGTGTAGAATGCAGCATCTATATTATACAGTAGGGATGAGCCGAACACCCCCGGGTTCGGTTCGCACCAGAACCTTCGAACCGACCGAAAGTTCGCGCGAATTTTCGAACCCTATACGTTATAATGGACGCGAACGTTCGAAATCAAAAGTGCTAATTACAACGGCCAATATGCATGTTAATGTCATAAAACAGGTTTGGGGACCCGGGTCCTGCCCCAGGGGACATATATCAATGCAAAAAGAAGTTTTAAAAACTAACGTTTTTTCGGGAGCAGTCATTTTAATGATGCATAAAGTGAAAAAAAAAAAAAAAAAGTGAAATTTTCCTTTAAATATGGTACCTGGGGGGTGTCTAAAGTATGCCTGTGAAGTGGCATGTGTTTCCCGTGTTTAGAACTGTCCTTGCACAAAATTACATTTGTAAAGGAAAAAAAGAAGCCATTTAAAACCACTTGCGGCTTTAGGTTTGTTCTTAAGTAGAATCTGAACAGGTACATTATGAAGTGTAGCTCCATCCCCAAAAAATCTATTTTTAAGCTTTTTGGAGAACATAGGGAGGGGTTATCACCCCTGTAACATTTGCTGTCTTTGCACATCTGTTCAGAACATGTCACCTCACTTTCCGTCCCAATGACAAATGTTTTTGGAAAAAGTGGGGTTTTAATTGAAACAAGGATTGGTGATAAAGTATCAGTAGAGAGGAGATACCTTTTTCCCAAATTAAATCTAACAGGATAGAATTTCCCTTCCTAGGGGTAGATTTCCTCTCACTTCCTGTTTTCTCTTTCCATTTGCAAGTAGGAGTCGTTTGTAAGTTGGATGTTTGAAAGTAGGGGCCTGGCGTATATACTCTGCAGAAATTTGCCCTATTAGATGTTGGTGTAGCCACAAGACTGGTGGGCACAGGAATGGGCCCTGCTGTGAGTTAATAGATCAAGATTTGTAATTGCATGCACCTGTTGAACAGGGCAGAAAAATTGGGGGGGGGGGGGGGGGGGTGGTGGTGGTGGTGGACGGTTTTGCCACAAGACTGTAAGCTCTCACAGTTACTCTTGGTGGGCGCAGGAATGGGCCCTGCTGTGAGTTATTAGATCAAGATTTGTAATTGCAAGCACCTGATGAACAGGGCAGAAAAATTGGGCCTTTGGCGGTGGTGGTGGTGGACGGTGTTGCCACAAGACTGTAGGCCCTCATAGTTACTCTTGGTGGGCGCAGGAATGGGCCCTGCTGTGAGTTATTAGATCAAGATTTGTAATTGCAAGCACCTGATGAACAGGGCAGAAAAATTGGGCCTTTGGCGGTGGTGGTGGACGGTGTTGCCACAAGACTGTAGGCCCTCATAGTTACTCTTGGTGGGCGCAGGAATGGGCCCTGCTGTGAGTTATTAGATCAAGATTTGTAATTGCAAGCACCTGATGAACAGGGCAGAAAAATTGGGCCTTTGGCGGTGGTGGTGGACGGTGTTGCCACAAGACTGCAGGCCCTCATAGTTACTCTTGGTGGGCGCAGGAATGGGCCCTGCTGTGAACTATTAGATCAAGATTTGTAATTACCCGCCCCTGTTAAACAGGGGCTGAAAAATTGTGCCTTAGGCACTGGTGCTGGTGCCACAACACTGCAACCCCTCACAGAGACTGTACTTGGAGCACAGCAGTCACACGTGTTGCGAAGCATTTTTTTAAAAAATTGTAAGTACCCGCCCCTGTTAAACAGGGGCTGAAAAATTGTGCCTTAGGCACTGGTGCTGGTGCCACAACACTGCAACACGGCCCTCACAGAGACTGTACTTGGAGCACAGCAGTCACACGTGTTGCGAAGCATTTTTTTAAAAAATTGTAAGTACCCGCCCCTGTTAAACAGGGGCTGAAAAATTGTGCCTTAGGCACTGGTGCTGGTGCCACAACACTGCAACCCCTCACAGAGACTGTACTTGGAGCACAGCAGTCACACGTGTTGCGAAGCATTTTTTTAAAAAATTGTAAGTACCCGCCCCTGTTAAACAGGGGCTGAAAAATTGTGCCTTAGGCACTGGTGCTGGTGCCACAACACTGCAACACGGCCCTCACAGAGACTGTACTTGGAGCACAGCAGTCACACGTGTTGCGAAGCATTTTTTTAAAAAATTGTAAGTACCCGCCCCTGTTAAACAGGGGCTGAAAAATTGTGCCTTAGGCACTGGTGCTGGTGCCACAACACTGCAACACGGCCCTCACAGAGACTGTACTTGGAGCACAGCAGTCACACGTGTTGCGAAGCATTTTTTTTAAAAATTGTAAGTACACGCCCCTGTTAAACAGGGGCTGAAAAATTGTGCCTTAGGCACTGGTGTGGTGGCATGGATCATTGAGGAGGAGGAAGAGGATAGTCAGTGAACATAAGAGGACAGTCACTCAGCATCAGCATAGGCAGTCTTGAAGGGATGTGACATTAAAAATTATTCGGTTATATCCGCCTCAGGTGCCTGGTAGCTGGTGGTGATCCAAGACTGATTCATTTTGATGAATGTCAGTCGATCAACCGAGGCGGTGGACAGGCGCACCCTATGATCAGTCACAAATCCTCCAGCAGCACTGAATGTGCGTTCGGAAAGAACGCTGGAGGCAGGACAGGCCAGTAGCTCAATTGCATACTGTGCAAGCTCTGGCCAGTGATCCATCCTCAGGACCCAGTAAGCCAGAGGATTTTCGGTGGGAAAGGTGTCCAAGTCTGACCTTGCCCCAAGGTATTCCTGCACCATGTATATCAGACGCTGGCGATGGTTGCTGGAACCGATCATACCTTGGGGCTGCGGACTAAAAAATTGTCTGAACGCATCGGTCAGACGTCCACCTTCCCCACCGCTCCTTCTGCCACTGACCGAAGCCTCAGCAACTCGTCGCCCAGGACCAGGAGTTTGTAGCCTCCCAGTTTCTGGGAACGCGTTGCACAGACCTTTCTGCAAGGCCTCCCTGAGATGTCTCATCCTCTGCTCCCTCTGCGACGGCAAGATAAGGTCCGCAACCTTACCCTTGTACCACGGATCAAGGAGAGTGGCCAGCCAGTAATGGTCCCTCTCCTTGATCCGAAGAACACGAGGATCCTTCCGCAGGCTTTGCAGGATCAGGGAGGCCATGCAGCGTAGGTTAGCTGAGGCATTCGGTCCGGAGTCTTCTGGGTCACTGAGGATGACATGATCGCCAGCCACCTCCTCCCAGCCACGTACAAGTCCACTGGTTTGTTGGGACTGTACATCATCCCTAAAAGACTGCTGCTGCTGATGCTGAGTGCCAGGCTCCACCTCCATGCTCACACAATCCTCCTCCTCCTCCTCCTCCTCCTCCTCATCCTCTTCCTGTGTGATGGGTGGGACAGAAGGAACACTGTCCGGATAAAGGGGGCCTTGAGAGGCAAGGAAGTCCTCCTCTTCCTGCCTCTGTTCTGCCTCAAGTGCCCTGTCCATTATCCCACGCAGCATATGCTCCAACAGGTGGACAAGAGGGACAGTGTCACTGATGCATGCACTGTCACTGCTCACCATCCTCGTGGCCTCCTCAAATGGTGAGAGGACAGTGCATGCATCCCTGATCATGCTCCACTGACGTGGGGAAAAAAAACCAAGCTCCCCTGACCCTGTCCTGGTGCCGTAGTCGCAAAGGTACTCATTGATGGCCCTCTGCTGCGTGTGCAGTCGCTGCAGCATGGCCAACGTTGAGTTCCACCTGGTGGGCATGTCACATATTAGGCGGTTCTTGGGCAGGTTCAGCTCCTTTTGCAGCTCAGTCAGCCGAGCACTGGCATTATAAGATCGGCGGAAATGCACACAGACTTTCCTGGCCTGCCTCAGGACATCCTGTAAGCCTGGGAACCTGCCCAAGAACCGCTGCACCACCAGGTTGAGGACGTGAGCCATGCAGGGCACATGGGTGAGCTGCCCCTGTCGCAGGGCGGAGAGGAGGTTGGTGCCATTGTCAGAAACGACCATTCCTGGCTTAAGCTGACGTGGCGTCAACCACCTCTCGGCCTGCCCCTGCAGAGCTGCCAGAACCTCTGGCCCAGTGTGGCTCCTGTCCCCCAAACACACCAGCGCAAGCACGGCATGGCATCTTTTTGCCTGCGTACTTGCGTAGCCCCTTGTACGCCTACGGAGCACCGCTGGTTCCAAGGACAGAGCACTGGAGGAAGAAGAAGAGGAGGGGGTGGAGGAGAGAGGTGTGTCACAACCAGTAGCAGTAGTCGCGTTTTGGAGGCGTGGTGGCGGAACAACCTCCAACACTACTGCACCTTGTCCTGCATCCCTCCCAGCTGCCAATAGAGTGACCCAATGGGCCGTGAAAGAAAGGTACCGTCCCTGTCCATGCCTGCTGGACCATGAGTCAGCGGTAATATGCACCTTACCGCTGACCGCCCTGTCCAGCGAGGCATGGACATTGCCCTCCACATGCCGGCCGGTAGAGAGACGGAATCGCCTTCCGCGAGAAAAAGTGGCGTTTGGGAACCTGCCACTGAGGAACCGCACATTGAACAAACTCACGGAAGGGGGCCGAGTCTACCAACTGAAAAGGCAGCAGTTGAAGTGCTAGCAATTTAGCCAGGCTAGCATTCAACCGCTGGGCATGTGGATGGCTGGGAGTGTACTTCTTTCTACGGTCCAGCAGCTGGGGCAGGGAAATTTGCCTGCTGCAATCGGACGTCGGTGTACTGCAAGTACTTGGTTGTGACACACCTAATTCTACACCTTCAGTCCTCTCAGAGCAGCTTTCAGAGAGGACTGAAGGTGTAGTGGGGATGGAGATCCCAGCTGAGGAGGAGCAAGGAGAGGTCCGCTTAGTTCTTTGGTGTGGGTCTTTTATGTGTGCCTGCCAACGAGCTGCATGGCAGGTCGCCATATGTCTGGTCATGCTTGTGGTGCCCAAGCGGCTGATGTTTTGGCCACGCGAGATACGCTTGAGACAAATATTGCAAATAGCAGTGGTGCGATCTGCTGCACTCGTCTCAAAAAAGGCCCACACCAAAGAACTTTTCTGATAACGTGCAGAGGCAGCGCCCTGCACAGGCGGAGCTCTGCGGTGTTGTACAGTTGCTGTGCTGGCCTCTACCTGGCCTCCAGGGGGCATCCTGCCTCGTTGGACATGTGACGCCGCATCCTCCTCCTTCTCGTCCTCCTCCTCATCCTCTCTCACTTCAGGCACCCACGTGGAGTCAGTGACCTCATCATCCCCTCCCTCTTCACCACTAGAGCAAACCTGGCAGTAAGCTGCAGCTGGTGGAACAGTACTGCCAGATTCCTCAAGCTGGGTATCATCATCCGAGCCTTCGAATCGTTGGGCATCCTCCTGGAGCATGTACCCAACACTGTGCTCAAAGAGTTCGGGGGACTCCTCAGGAGGACATGGTGGGTCTAGGGAAGGGGTGGCTGATGATGCTCTGTCAGTACCCTGAGCCTGGGTGAGAGAGGATGAGGAGGATGAGGAGGGCTTGGTCATCCATTCTACCAAGCCTTCAGCATGATGCGGCTCCACATGTCCAGCTGCCGAAAACAAAGACGCGCGTGTCCCATGGCCACGTGCTGATGACGATGCACGACCACGTCCACGTCCACGGCCACGTCCACTAGAAACAGAGCCTGCCTGCCCTGTGTTCTTGGCTCTGCACGCTCTGCCTCCCCTTGGTGGTCTTCCAGCCATTGTAGTCGGTAGTCCTGTGGGTGCTGCTGAGAAGAATATATAGGAGCTCTGTGTGATGCCACTAACACACTAGAAGTCCTGTGGGTGCTGCTGAGAAGAAAATATAGGAGCTCTGTGTGATGCCACTAACACACTAGAAGTCCTATGGGTGCTTCTGCAAAGAAAATAGAGGAGCTCTGTGTGATGCCACTAACACACTAGAAGTCCTGTGGGTGCTTATGCAAAGAAAATAGAGGAGCTCTGTGTGATGCCACTAACACACTAGAAGTCCTGTGGGTGCTTCTGCAAAGAAAATAGAGGAGCTCTGTGTGATGCCACTAACACACTAGAAGTCCTATGGGTGCTTCTGGGAAGAAAATATAGGAGCTCTGTGTGATGCCACTAACACACTAGAAGTCCTGTGGGTGCTTCTGCAAAGAAAATAGAGGAGCTCTGTGTGATGCCACTAACACACTAGAAGTCCTGTGGGTGCTGCTGAGAAGAAAATATAGGAGCTCTGTGTGATGCCACTAACACACTAGAAGTCCTATGGGTGCTTCTGCAAAGAAAATAGAGGAGCTCTGTGTGATGCCACTAACACACTAGAAGTCCTGTGGGTGCTTCTGCAAAGAAAATAGAGGAGCTCTGTGTGATGCCACTAACACACTAGAAGTCCTGTGGGTGCTTCTGCAAAGAAAATAGAGGAGCTCTGTGTGATGCCACTAACACACTAGAAGTCCTGTGGGTGCTGCTGAGAAGAAAATATAGGAGCTCTGTGTGATGCCACTAACACACTAGAAGTCCTATGGGTGCTTCTGCAAAGAAAATAGAGGAGCTCTGTGTGATGCCACTAACACACTAGAAGTCCTGTGGGTGCTTCTGCAAAGAAAATAGAGGAGCTCTGTGTGATGCCACTAACACACTAGAAGTCCTGTGGGTGCTTATGCAAAGAAAATAGAGGAGCTCTGTGTGATGCCACTAACACACTAGAAGTCCTGTGGGTGCTTCTGCAAAGAAAATAGAGGAGCTCTGTGTGATGCCACTAACAAACTAGAAGTCCTGTGGGTGCTTATGCAAAGAAAATAGAGGAGCTCTGTGTGATGCCACTAACACACTAGAAGTCCTGTGGGTGCTTCTGCAAAGAAAATAGAGGAGCTCTGTGTGATGCCACTAACACACTAGAAGTCCTGTGGGTGCTTATGCAAAGAAAATAGAGGAGCTCTGTGTGATGCCACTAACACACTAGAAGTCCTGTGGGTGCTTCTGCAAAGAAAATAGAGGAGCTCTGTGTGATGCCACTAACACACTAGAAGTCCTGTGGGTGCTGCTGAGAAGAAAATAGAGGAGCTCTGTGCGATGGGACTAACACACTTCAAGTCCTATAGGTGCTTCTGAGAAGAAAATGTAGGTCTGTGTGTAATGGGACTAACACACTTCAAGTCCTATAGGTGCTTCTGGGAAGAAAATGTAGGTCTGTGTGTAATGGGACTAACACACTTCAAGTCCTATAGGTGCTTCTGGGAACAAAATATATGATCTCTGTGTGATGGGACTAACACACTTCAAGTCCTATAGGTGCTTCTGGGAACAAAATATATGATCTCTGTGTGATGGGACTAACACACTTCAAGTCCTATAGGTGCTTCTGGGAAGAAAATGTAGGTCTGTGTGTAATGGGACTAACACACTTCAAGTCCTATAGGTGCTTCTGGGAACAAAATATATGATCTCTGTGTGATGGGACTAACACACTTCAAGTCCTATAGGTGCTTCTGAGAACAAAATATATGATCTCTGTGTGATGGGACTAACACACTTCAAGTCCTATAGGTGCTTCTGGGAAGAAAATGTAGGTCTGTGTGTAATGGGACTAACACACTTCAAGTCCTATAGGTGCTTCTGGGAAGGAAATAAAGGTCTGTGTGATGGGACTAACACACTTCAAGTCCTATAGGTGCTTCTGGGAACAAAATATATGATCTCTGTGTGATGGGACTAACACACTTCAAGTCCTATAGGTGCTTCTGGGAAGAAAATGTAGGTCTGTGTGTAATGGGACTAACACACTTCAAGTCCTATAGGTGCTTCTGGGAACAAAATATATGATCTCTGTGTGATGGGACTAACACACTTCAAGTCCTATAGGTGCTTCTGAGAACAAAATATATGATCTCTGTGTGATGGGACTAACACACTTCAAGTCCTATAGGTGCTTCTGGGAAGAAAATGTAGGTCTGTGTGTAATGGGACTAACACACTTCAAGTCCTATAGGTGCTTCTGGGAAGAAAATGTAGGTCTGTGTGTAATGGGACTAACACACTTCAAGTCCTATAGGTGCTTCTGGGAACAAAATATATGATCTCTGTGTGATGGGACTAACACACTTCAAGTCCTATAGGTGCTTCTGGGAAGAAAATGTAGGTCTGTGTGTAATGGGACTAACACACTTCAAGTCCTATAGGTGCTTCTGGGAAGGAAATAAAGGTCTGTGTGATGGGACTAACACACTTCAAGTCCTATAGGTGCTTCTGGGAACAAAATATATGATCTCTGTGTGATGGGACTAACACACTTCAAGTCCTATAGGTGCTTCTGGGAAGGAAATAAAGGTCTGTGTGTAATGGGACTAACACACTTCAAGTCCTATAGGTGCTTCTGGGAAGGAAATAAAGGTCTGTGTGATGGGACTAACACACTTCAAGTCCTATAGGTGCTTCTGGGAAGAAAATGTAGGTCTGTGTGTAATGGGACTAACACACTTCAAGTCCTATAGGTGCTTCTGGGAACAAAATATATGATCTCTGTGTGATGGGACTAACACACTTCAAGTCCTATAGGTGCTTCTGGGAAGAAAATGTAGGTCTGTGTGTAATGGGACTAACACACTTCAAGTCCTATAGGTGCTTCTGGGAACAAAATATATGATCTCTGTGTGATGGGACTAACACACTTCAAGTCCTATAGGTGCTTCTGGGAAGAAAATGTAGGTCTGTGTGTAATGGGACTAACACACTTCAAGTCCTATAGGTGCTTCTGGGAACAAAATATATGATCTCTGTGTGATGGGACTAACACACTTCAAGTCCTATAGGTGCTTCTGGGAAGAAAATGTAGGTCTGTGTGTAATGGGACTAACACACTTCAAGTCCTATAGGTGCTTCTGGGAACAAAATATATGATCTCTGTGTGATGGGACTAACACACTTCAAGTCCTATAGGTGCTTCTGGGAAGAAAATGTAGGTCTGTGTGATGGGACTAACACACTTCAAGTCCTATAGGTGCTTCTGGGAACAAAATATAGGAGCTCTGCCTGCCTGCCACGAACACACTACAAGTCCTATAGGTGCTTCTGGGAACAAAATATAGGAGCTCTGCCTGCCTGCCACGAACACACTACAAGTCCTATAGGTGCTTCTGGGAACAAAATATAGGAGCTCTGCCTGCCTGCCACGAACACACTACAAGTCCTATAGGTGCTTCTGGTAACAAAATATAGGAGCTCTGCCTGCCTGCCATGAACACACTACAAGTCCTATAGGTGCTTCTGGTAACAAAATATAGGAGCTCTGCCTGCCTGCCACTAACACACTACAAGTCCTATAGGTGCTTCTGGGAACAAAATATAGGAGCTCTGCCTGCCTGCCACGAACACACTACAAGTCCTATAGGTGCTTCTGGGAACAAAATATAGGAGCTCTGCCTGCCTGCCACGAACACACTACAAGCCCCTCTTTCTTAATCAATCTTTGTAACTGAATCTATCTAACTCAATCTCTGTAAGTAAATCTCTCTAACTAACTAAATGCAGCAGAGTGTCACAGATCTAGCCTGCTCAATCTGCGCCGGAACAGCATGTGACCGGCGCAGACGGCGTGGCGGCCTTTTATAGGGGGGGGCGTGTACTACAGCCCCTGAGCTGTAATTGGCTACAGGCGTCCTGCCTGTAGCCAATTATGGCTCTTCGAAATTCCGGGGCTGTGATTGGCCAAGCATGCGGGGTCACAGTGCATGCTTGGCCAATCATCAGCCAGCAATGCACTGCGCCGGCCGCGCCGGCCGCAATGCATTGCGGGGCCGCTCGCATCACACGAACGTGATGCGAGCGGCCAAAATAGTTCTGGGCTCGCCGAGCGAGCGAACGCCCGGTGCTCGATGCGAACGTGGGTTCGCATCGAGCACCGGGCCCATCCCTATTATACAGGTAGCAAGCTCTTCAAGGTAAATTATAGCTGACACCGTAAAACAAGGTTTCTTAGAGAAAAATAAAGGGAAATATGCACAGAGAAGCAAAAAGCTATAAATAGGCAGACCGATTTAGTAGTACCATAGTACTACTAAATGAGTATCAGTGAATATCAGCATGGTACAAAAGAGGTCTACTGTTTATTTTAAACTAGGAAACAATGGTAAGACAATTTGACAAAACTAGGATCAATGATTGAGCATGCATGTGAAAGGGGAGAGGGGAGGATAGGGAACCAGTATCCTGGGTCACAATCCGGAAATCGAGCATTGTCTTTTCAGTAGCCAAAATAGGTAAAATCTCAGGGGAATGCTAGAGTTGTCCAGATGGTCTTCCACCATATATCACAGTTTACACACATTATTGTATTTATAAACAAAATTATTGATAGGAGCTGTTAGGTATTCCATCCATTTGACATCTGAGATCCTGGTGTGAAGTTCCATTAGAGAGGGAGGTATATATCTAGAGTTGCCACCTCATCCCTTTAAACCCAAACACCTTTGAATTACACAGGTTCTGAGGCTAATTAAATGCAGATAAGGCACCAAGTGAGTTTAATTACCACCTTTAATCAGCCACAGAACCTGTGTAATTAATATGTGTTCAGGTTTAAAGGGATGAGTGTTTGTTTTCCCTAGTCTAAATTGCTATGGCATGTTTGCAGCTGACTGCCATCCACCCAGAATTGAAAACTGAAAAGTGTTTGTTTTCCCTGGTCTAAATTGCTATGGTATGTGCTAACTGAACCATCTCCACCCAAAAACTGAAACACTGCTATCTGCTTTGCTTATGTGTCTTTAATAATTGCTGGTATGTCATTTTTGCTTAACAGTCTGTAGACCTGTCCACATTACAATGCTTTATTATCTCCCTTGTCTTACCCAGAATTATGGCCCGTTAACTTTAGTGCCCTCTTGCTAGTCTGTTTCTGAAGTAAGAATTTTGCCCTGTTAACCAGCCAACCTTTATTACCTCTTGATTGCTAATTGAAATCCATGCACCACCCACCCCTGGTCTGGGCCTCCATCATTTAACTGTACCCCATGCACCCATCACCCTGCACCCTCTGGTAGCAGCCACAATCAACACTATTTAGTTCACATTTCTATTCTTCCTAATACCAGACTCCCTTTCTCTTGTGCCCTCCGGAACTCCCACTCTGTCTGCAACAAACTCACCTCTCTCCATGACCTCTTTATTGCCAACTCATTTAACCTACTCGCCATTACCAAAACCTGGCTCCACGAATCCGACACTGCGTCTTCTGCTGCCCTATCCCATGGTGGTCTTCTCTGGACTCACTCCCCCAGATCCAGTGGACATAAGGAAGGAGGTGTTGAAAACCTTCTAGCCCCACATAGCACCTTTCAGGTACTACACCCACCTCCCTCTCTGTCACTCTACTCTTTTGAGTAGAGTGACACTGCATTCATCTTTTCACTCCAGTTTCTCTAAGGATAGCTGTAATCTACAGGCCCCCTGGACCAGTATCAACCTTTCTTGATGACTTCTCTGCCTGGCTACCCTACTTTCTTCTGAAATCCCACAATCATTCTCGGGGACTTCAACATCCCTATTAATAATAACACTCCTGTCACTTCCAAACTTCTCAGCCTAACATCCTCCTTTGACCTGAAGCAGTGGATACATGCTCTTACTCACTTTGAAGGCAATACCCTTGACCTTGTTTTCTCTCACCTTTGTACTCCATGCAACCTCTCTAACTATCCACTCCCTCTCTCTGATCACCACCTTATTAGTTTTACTCTCTCCCTCTCCTCCACCTCCTCTCCCTCCAACCGCCTAAAAGTTACCTGCAAAAACCTACGTCCTCTCAAACCTTCTCTTCTCTACTCTGCTATCGACAACCTCTATGACAAATTCTCACCCCTATCCTGCACCAACCTAGCCACTTCAGTCTACAACACCTCACTTCTAGCCTCACTGGACTCAATGGCCCCCCTCACTACACACAGAATCAGGCCCCGGCCCCTTCAACCTTGGCAAACAGATGATACTGGAATGTAAATGTGTATGTCCCTCGCGCTACTAGGAATAATTAGATTTTCAATAATAGTGTAAAATTAAAAGGAATTGCAGCAAAATGTAGAGTGTTCACAATCACACAAAAATTGAATAAACAACGTAAGTAATTTCGTGCAAAAATAAAGTATAAGTGAATAAAGTGCAATAATATGGGATTCAAGCAGGTACCGCTGGTAATCGATAAATCTGGAAACCTTTAATCATTGAGTGACCAATAAAAGCACAATAAAGTGGCTATTATAAATAGTGACAAGTGTCTAAAATTTAAAGTGCCAAGTAGGGTTGAACGAACCCGAACTGTAAAGTTCGGGTCCGTACCGGACTTTTGGGTGTTCGGGTCCCGGACCCGAACCCGAACAATTGACTGTATGTTCGGGTGCTTTTTAAAATGTCTTTTAAAAGCACTCGCGGCTATATGTATTGTCGGCTCCCGTCCCCCTTAATACAGAGAACAGTCATTGAAGTCATTTCTTTTTAAAAAGTTAGTCATAAAAAGTGTTTGAGGACCTGGGTCCTGCCCCAGGGGACATGTATCAATGCAGAAAAAACTTCTAAAAACGGCCGTTTTTTTCGGGATCAGTGATTTTAATAATGCTTAAAGTGAAACAATAAAAGTGTAATATTCCTTTAAATTTCGTACCTGGGGGGGGTGTCTATAGTATGCATGTGAAGGGGCGCATGTTTCCAGTGCTTAGAACTGTCCCTGCAAAAAGTGTCATTTTTGACGGAAAAAAAGCTATTTAAAATCACTCGCGGCTATATGAATTGTCGGCTCCCGTAACACAGAGAACAGTCATTCATTGAAAGCCATTCATAAAAAAAAGTAATTGATAAAAAATAAAAAAAACAACAAAAAAAAAGTGTGGGGGTCCCCCCAAATTCAATAACCAGGCCCTTCAGGTCTGGGATGGATATTAAGGGGGACCCCAGCCAAAAAAAAATGGCGTAGGGTCTCCCTCAAAATCCATACCAGACCCTTGAGGTCTGGGATGGATTTTAAAGGGAAACCCAGCCAAAAAAATGGCGTGGGGTCCCCCTCAAAATCCATACCAGACCCTTATCCGAGCACGCAACCTGGCAGGCCGCAGGAAAAGAGGGGGGGACGAGGGTGCCCCCCCCTCCCGCCTGAACCGTACCAGGCCACATGCCCTCAACATTGGGAGGGTGCTTTGGGGGTCTGAGACCCCCAAAGCACCTTGTCCCCAGGTTGATGAGGACAAGGGCCTCGTCCCCACAACCGTGCCCGGTGGTTGTGGGTGTCTGCGGGCGGGGGGCTTATCGGAATCTGGAAGCCCCCTTTAACAAGGGGACCCCCAGATCCCGCCCCCCCTGTGTGAAATGGTAGGGGGTACAAAAGTACCCCCTACCATTTCACCAAAAAAGTGTCAAAAATTGTAAAAATGACAGGAGACGGTCTTTGACAATTCCTTTATTAAAATCTTCTTTCTTCTTTCTTCTGGTCTTCCTTTCTTCATCCTTCGGTTTCTTCATCTTCTCCTTCTGGCATCTTCTTCTTCCATCTTCTTCTTCCTCCGATCGGCTTCTTCTTGGCCTTCTCGTCCAGCATCGGTGTCTCTTCTGGGCCGCTCCGCGCAATGGGAGGCTCCCACTGTGTGAGGCTTCTCTCCGGTATCTTCTTCCACGGCGTCGGTCTTTGAGGCTTCTCTCCGGTATCTTCTTCCAGGGCGTCGGTCTCTTCTTGGGCCACTCCTCGCAATGGGAGGCTCCCGGTGTGTGAGGCTTTGCTTCGGCTGACAGGTCTTTTATAACGGAGGGTGGGGCCACCTGGTAACCCCACCCCCCTCTGACGTACGGGGAAGTCATGGGGACTTCCCTATGGCTTTCCCCGTGATGTCAGAGGGGAAAGCCATAGGGAAGTCCCCATGACTTCCCCGTGCGTCAGAGGGGGGCGGGGTTACCAGGTGGTCCCGCCCTCCGTTATAAAAGAACTGTCAGCCGAAGCGAAGCCTCACACACCGGGAGCCTCCCATTGCGAGGAGTGGCCCAAGAAGAGACTGACGCCCTGGAAGAAGATACCGGAGAAAAGCCTCAGAGACCGACGCCGTGGAAGAAGATACCGGAGAGAAGCCTCACACAGCGGGAGCCTCCCATTGCGCGGAGCGGCCCAGAAGAGACACCGATGCTGGACGAGAAGGCCAAGAAGAAGCCGATCGGAGGAAGAAGAAGATGATGGAAGAAGAAGATGCCGGAAGGAGAAGATGAAGAGACCGAAGGATGAAGAAAGGAAGACCAGAAGAAAGAAGATTTTAATAAAGGAATTGTCAAAGACCGTCTCCTGTCATTTTTACCATTTTTGACACTTTTTTGGTGAAATGGTAGGGGTACTTTTGTACCCCCTTACCATTTCACACAGGGGGGGGCGGGATCTAGGGGTCCCCTTGTAAAAGGGGGCTTCCAGATTCCGATAAGCCCCCCGCCCGCAGACCCCCACAATCACCGGGCACGGTTGTGGGGACGAGGCCCTTGTCCTCATCAACATGGGGACAAGGTGCTTTGGGGGTCTCAGACCCCCAAAGCACCCTCCCAATGTTGAGGGCATGTGGCCTGGTACGGTTCAGGCGGGAGGGGGGGGGGGGGCGCTCTCGTCCCCCCCTCTTTTCCTGCGGCCTGCCAGGTTGCGTGCTCGGATAAGGGCCTGGTATGGATTTTGAGGGGGACCCCACACCATTTTTTTGGCTGGGTTTCCCCTTAAAATCCATCCCTGACCTCAAGGGTCTGGTATGGATTTTGAAGGGGACCCTATGCCATTTTTTTTGGGCTGGGGTCCCCCTTAATATCCATCCCAGACCTGAAGGGCCTGGTTATTGAATTTGGGGTGACCCCCACGCTTTTTTTTTTGTTGTTTTTTTTATTTTTTATCAATGACTTTTTTTTTATGAATGGCTTTCAATGAATGACTGTTCTCTGTGTTACGGGAGCCGACAATTCATATAGCCGCGAGTGATTTTAAATAGCTTTTTTTCCGGCAAAAATTACACTTTTTGCAGAGACAGTTCTAAGCACTGGAAACATGCGCCCCTTCACATGCATACTTTAGACACCCCCCAGGTACGAAATTTAAAGGAATATTACACTTTTATTGTTTCATTTTAAGCATTATTAAAATCACTGCTCCCGAAAAAACGGCCGTTTTTAAAAGTTTTTTTGCATTGATACATGTCCCCTGGGGCAGGACCCGGGACCCCAAACACTTTTTATGACAAATTTTTTAAAAATAAATGACTTCAATGACTGTTCTCTGTATTAAGGGGGACGGGAGCCGACACTTTATTATAGCCGTTCGGGTCCCCATTGACTTCAATGGGGTTCGGTGTTCGGGGTCAAGTTCGGGTCAAGTTCGGTCCCGAACCCAAACTTTTTTCTGAAGTTCGGCCGAACCTGCCGAACCCAAACATCCAGGTGTCCGCTCAACTCTAGTGCCAAGTGCATATACATGTATCATAAAAAATATCATATAAAGAATAAAAAGCAACAAAAATGTATTTGTAACTGTAGTGCCAAGTGTATATATCAGGGAGTGAAATCAATGGACAAGGGGATCTAAATTGAAACCATAACAGATGTAAATAAAATATATTAATATACAAGAGTATTAAGGTATGAGGTAGTCCCAGAATAAATAAATAAATGAATGAATGGAATAATAGTCTGAATAAATAAACCAAGTATTATTGGTATAGTAGCAGCATAAAGTGTTATTAATTGTCCCAAATAGGTCAAACAGTAATCCAAGTGGTTTTCCAAAAATAATCCAATGATTCCTGAATACTGTTATGTTACTGGGTATATTAAATATTGATAGTGGGTTTCATCTATTTTTTCTCCGTATTCTGGTCTCTCAAAACTCTCACCTTAAGGATAAATAAATTATAGCTTTTATCCAGTTATTTCTATAGGAATCCTATAGCCCAAGGGGATTTTGCAACAGATGTCAACAATGTCTTGCAAGAGGTATCAGCAGTATCCTTCTCCTTTAAAATCCTCTACACCTAAATCCTGTCACCATAGCACAAAACAGGGGGAAAGTAAAAGTAGAAAGAGGAGCCTCTACTAGTGTAGTATTTAATAAAATAATTGAATCATTTATTAAAGTGCTAAAAAGTGGACTCTTACAATGTAATAAAAGTAAATAGGCAAAAGGGTTAAAAATAGCAGCTAGGTGTTCTCAGTGCCTTCTCACGTCAACTCCCGGTGTTCGTCTGTCTCCGGCCACTCCCTACGCGTTACGACACGCCACGTGTCTTCATCCCCAGATTTTTGGAAAACCACTTGGATTACTGTTTGACCTATTTGGAACATTTAATAGCACTTTATGCTTCTACTATACCAATAATACTTGGTTTATTTATTCAGACTATTATTCCATTCATTCATGTATTTATTCTGGGACTACCTCATACCTTAATACTCTTGTATATTAATATATTTTATTTACATTTCATTTATTTATTTTTACTCTGTTATGGTTTCAATTTAGATCCCCTTCCCCATTGATTTTACTCCCTGATATATACACTTGGCACTACAGTCACAAATACATTTTTGTTGCTTTTTATTCTTTATATGATATTTTTTATGATACATGTTTATGCACTTGGCACTTTAAAATTTTAGACACTTGTCACTATTTATAATAGCCACTTTATTGTGATTTTATTGATCACTCATTGATTGAAGGTTTCCAGATTTATCGATTACCAGCGCCACCTGCTGGAATCCCATATTATTGCACTTTATTCACTTATTCTTTATTTTTGCGCAAAATTACTTACGTTATTAGATGATACTGGAAGTCTGAAAAAACGTAGCCGTGCTCACGAGTGCCTGTGGCGTAAGACTAAGTCTCAGAGCTATATCAACCAATATAAATCTGCCCTCCAAAAATACAATTCCAGCCTCCTCACTGCCAAGCAGACCTATTTTATAACTCTCATTAGGGATGGGCCCGGTGTTCGATTCGAACCCATGTTCGAATCGAACATTGGGCGTTCGACCGCTCGTCGAGCCCAGAACTATGTGGGCCGTTCGCATCAAATTCGTGTGATGCGAATGGTCCACAATGCACTGTGCCAGTCGCAGAGCATTGCTGGCTGATGATTGGCCAAGCATGCACTGTGACCCCGCATGCTTGACCAATCATAGAGCCATCAGCGAGGAGAGCAATAATTGGCCACAGGCAGGATGCCTGTGGGCAATTATAGCTCAGGGGGTTTAGTACACGCCCCACACTATATAAGGCCGCCGCGCCGGCGGCCTAGTGTAGTGTGTTCCGGCAATAGTCAGTGACTGTGTCAGTCACATTATCTGCTGTGATTCATTCTGCATTGCTGACAGTATCTGCTGTGTTATTCATTCTGCTGAGTGCTGACAGTATCTGCTGTGTTATTCATTCTGCTGAGTGCTGACATTATCTACTGTGTTATTCATTCTGCTGAGTGCTGACATTATCTGCTGTGATTCTGGGGATTAGTCTAGTGTGTGCGTGCTGCTATTTGCAACCACTGCTATTTGCAACATATGTCTCAAGCGTATCTCTCGTGGCCAAAACATCAGCCGCTTGGGCACCACAAGCATGACCAGACATATGTCAACCTGCCATGCAGCTTGTTGGCAAGCGCACATTAAAGACCCACACCAAAGAACAAAGCGGACCTCTCCTTGCTCCTCATCAGCTGGGATCTCCAACCCCACTATACCTTCAGTCCTCTCTGAAAGCTGCACTGAGAGGAATGAAGGTGTAGAATTAGGTGTGTCACAGCCAAGTACTTGCGGGCACTCTGCTAGCAGTACACCGACGTCCGATTGTAGCAGGCAAATATCCCTGCCCCAGCTTCTGGACCGTCAAAAGAAGTTTACTCCCAGCCATCCACATGCCCAGCGGTTGAATGCTAGCTTGGCTAAATTGCTAGCACTTCAACTGCTGCCTTTTCAGTTGGTAGACTCTGCCCCCTTCCGTGAGTTTGTTCAATGTGCGGTTCCTCAGTGGCAGGTTCCCAAATGCCACTTTTTCTCACGGAAGGCGATTCTGGCTCTCTACCGGCATGTGGAAGGCAATGTCCATGCCTCGCTGGACAGGGCAGTCAGCGGTAAGGTGCATATAACCGCTGACTCATGGTCCAGCAGGCATGGACAGGGACGTTACCTGTCTTTCACGGCCCATTGGGTCACTCTTTTGGCAGCTGGGAAGGATGCAGGACAAGGTGCAGTAGTGTTGGAGGTTGTTCCGCCACCACACCTCCAAAATGCTACTACTGGTTGTGACACACCTCTCTCCTCCACCCCCTCCTCTTCTTCTTCCTCCATGGCCTCTTCGAGTGCTCTGTCCTCTAAACCAGTGGTTCTCCATAGGTGTCCGAGGGGCTACGCAAGTACGCAGGCAAAAAGATGCCATGCCGTGCTTGCGCTGGTGTGTTTGGGGGACAGGAGCCACACTGGGGCAGAGGTTCTGTCAGCTCTGCAGGGGCAGGCCGAGAGGTGGTTGACGCCACGCCAGCTTAAGCCAGGAATGGTGGTTTGTGACAACGGCACCAACCTCCTCTCTGCCCTGCGACAGGGACAGCTGACCCATGTGCCCTGTATGGCTCACGTCCTTAACCTGGTGGTGCAGCGGTTCTTGGGCAGGTACCCAGGCTTACAGGATGTCCTGAGGCAGGCCAGGAAAGTCTGTGTGCATTTCCGCCGATCATATAATGCCAGTGCTCGGCTGGCTGAGCTGCAAAAGGATTTGAACCTGCCCAAGAACCGCCTTATATGTGACATGCCCACCAGGTGGAACTCAACGTTGGCCATGCTGCAGCGAATGCACATGCAGCAGAGGGCCATCAATGAGTACCTGTGCGACTACGGCACCAGGAAAGGGTCAGTGGAGCTCAGATTTTTTTTCCCACGCCTGTGGAGCATGATCAGGGTTGCATGCACTGTCCTGTCACCATTTGAGGAGGCCACGAGGATGGTGAGCAGTCATAGTGCATGCATCAGTGACACTGTACCTCTTGTCCACCTGTTGGAGCATACGCTGTGTGGGATAATGGACAGGGCACTTGAGGCAGAACAGAGGCAGGAAGAGGAGGACTTCCTTGCCTCTCAAGGCCCCCTTAATCCAGACAGTGTTCCTTCTCTCCCACCCATCACACAGGAAGAGGATGAGGAGGAGGAGGATTGTGTCAGCATGGAGGTGGAGCCTGGCACTCAGCATCATCAGCAGCAGTCTTTTAGGGATGATTTACAGTCCCAACAAACCAGTGGACTTGTAAGTGGCTGGGAGGAGGTGGCTGCGGATCATGTCGTCCTTAGTGACCCAGAATACTCCGGACCGAATGCCTCAGCTAACCTACGTTGTATGGCCTCCCTGATCCTGCAAAGCCTGCGGAAGGATCCTCATATTCTTCGGATCAAGGAGAGGGACCATTACTGGCTGGCAACTCTCCTTGATCCACGGTACAAGGGTAAGGTTGCGGACCTTATCTTGCCATCGCAGAGGGAGCAGAGGATGAGACATCTCCGGGAGGACTTGCAGAAAGGTCTGTGCAAGGCGTTCACAGAGACTGGGAGGTTACAAACTCCTGGTCCTGGACGACGAGTTGCTGAGGCTTCGGTCAGTAGCAGAAGGAGCGGTGGGGAAGGTGGCCGTCTGACCGATGCGTTCAGACAATTATTTTAAAGAAAAAAAATCCAAACCATCATAGCCCTGTGTGAAAAAGTGATTGCCCCCTAAACCAATAACTGGTTGGGCCACCCTTAAGCCCCATACACACGGTCGGACAATCCGCGGACCAGGTCGGTCGGATCCTGTCCGTCGTACTTTGTCCGATGTTGGTGTTGCGTACACACGGTCGGACTACGTTGTCGGAATATCCAGTCTGCAAGAACGTCGTGACGTAAGTCGTCGTCCACGACATTAGAAAAGGGAAGTTCAGCACCACGTCAGGCACCCGTTGGGCTCCTTCTGCTGATCCCGTGTTTATCGCGAGTTAGTCGAAGTTTGGTGACTTAAGATTCGCGCTTCTCAGTTTTCTGACTCAGATCGTTACTGCTCTTCAGTTTGTGCTTGTCGTGCGTATCTGTTTATTAGTGCGTGTAGTCAGTTCGCATTTGTTGGTCATTGCGGCCTATATCTTGATATAGGACGCTTTGATTTGCACTGCTTATTGTCTGCTCGTTTCTGGTATTCATTTCGTTCTTTCAGGCCTTGCTGTTTATCGGTGCTTTCTTTTTGTCCGTTCTGACCAGCCGACCTTTTGTGACCTTGTGAGCGATGTTTCCCGTGCGTACTCGTCGCCGAGTTCGTGCTGTACGCGGAATTGGTGTCGGGCTTTTAGCTTTGACCCAAGACCCGTCCATGAACAGAGTGACGAGGAGTATGTGGACCAAGAATTGGTTGCTTCAGCGTGACCAATTCTCGCACATGCCTTTGCTTCGTGAGATCCGGGAGAATAATCCTGATGATTTCAGGAACTTTCTCCGGATGACGGACCCCGATTTTCACCGTCTTTTGGCTTTGCTGACCCCCTTTATCAGCCGGCAGGATACCTGCATGAGACAAGCCATTACTCCGGAGCAGAGGCTTGTTGCCACGTTGAGGTACTTGGCGACAGGGAGAAGTCTTCAGGATTTGAAGTTCTCTTCAGGTATCTCTCCCCAGGCCCTGGGACTCATTATTCCAGAGACCTGTTCTGCCATCATCGAGGTCCTGCAGGAGGACTATATTAAGGTAACATTTATACTTTACTATTCCCTTCTATGTATGCTCTGTTTGCTAATGTCTTCTATTTTTGACCTCCTTCCCTAATTACCATGATTGCAATATGTTCTAATATGCTGTGCCCCTTTTCTCCTTCATGCATTTTTCCCTTCACTTACCTCCCCAGCATGCTCTTCTGCCCCAATAGACACCTATGGCCTAGTCACTTTAGCAATGTATTTTGTCTGCTGCATAGTATTTTTTGCCCACAAACAACCCCTAAAATATGCACAAATGTTTGCTGTGTGGTTTACTTCATGTAGAGCCCCTTTTTTTTATTGTTTTTGGTGGGGGGGGGGGGGCAAACTCATTAGGAACCCCCTCCCCCAACTGCTCTGTCAGATGATACCAATCCTCTATCTGCTGGCTTTCCCAAGGTCAATACACACTATATACCTACCTCTTTATAGTGGGCATCTTTAGGGATGAATTCTGCAAAGCATGTAGTGCAAGGGGCTGCCTCCATACTTGCCATTTCCTAATTTTTTGTGTTCTTTCTCTCCTATTAGCTTGCTTGGAAATTTCATAATGTCACAATGTGCTTTCCTTTTTTTTTGGGGGGGGGGGGGGGGGTTTGAAATGTTAGTTTAGCTTTCCTGGGGGCTGCCAATAGTGTTAAGTACAGAGGGTCTGGCAAAACTAGCACACATTATTGAGCCATTTGCCAATCAATGAAGTGCAGAGGGTTACCTGTCCAACAACCCCCCCCCCCCCCCCCCCAAAACCCTAGTTATTGCCAATGGCCCATCAGAAGTGTGGGGATTGATGGGGGGTGAGTAATCTGTGAAGGTGAGCCTCTACTTTTCTCTGCAAATACTTTCCTGTCTCCAATTTTATACAATGCTCTTGTTCCAAGATGTTGATTGTCTAATCTGCTTGCAATGTTTATGTGCAAAGTGACTAATTATTTTTTCTTGTTTCACTCCACAGTTCCCTTCCACGCCACAGGAATGGCAGACTGTGGCCTCCCACTTTGCCAGCCGTTGGGACTTTCCTAACTGCGGAGGGGCAATTGATGGGAAACACGTCCGCATCGTCCCACCGCCCAACTCGGGGTCCCACTATTATAATTATAAAGGGTTTAATAGTGTAGTGATGTTGGCGGTGGTGTCGGCAACATATGAATTTATGTATGTGGACGTGGGGATGAACGGCCGGATCTCGGATGGTGGTGCCATTGCGCACACGGAGTTCTACTGGCATCTCCAAAGTGGCAGTCTGTGCTTGCCACCTCCAGAGGAGAATGCAGAAGGACTCCCCTTCGTCTTTGTCGCAGATGAAGCGTTTGCGTTGACTCCCCATCTGATGAGGCCGTTCCCGCTGAGGACCCTCACCCCAGACCAGAGGGTCTTCAACTACATGCTGTCCAGAGCCAGAAGAGTTGTGGAGAACACTTTTGGCATCCTGGCCAGCCGCGTCCGCCTGTTCTTGACGGCAATTAACTTGGCGGAATACAAACTGAACCACATAGTTCTTGCCTGTTGCATATTGCACAACTTCCTCAAAAGACATAACAGGAACTATGTGGTGCCCGTTGGCCCAGATGTGGAGGGCCCTCCAAATGCGGACCTCACAGCCCTTCAAGTGGCACGTCCAGCCTTGCCCCCTCTAAATGCCCGCGCGGTCCACGAGCAATATATGGAGTACTTTGTGGGTAGGGGGGGGGCCATTGCTCTGCCTGACGATGTGTGAGAGGCATTTTTTAATAAATCTGATATTTCCAACAACCTATGATTTCTGGTCATTTCACTATTCTTTTTAGCTTATTTTACCTTGAAATTTTTTCCCTTTGCCTTCGACAGTGGGAATGCACTTTCTGGGCAAAAGGAGGTAACAGTCTCTTCTTCCCAAAAAGATTATTCTCATGTTGTGTGTTTGATACCTAATCTTTGGTCTAGAGAAGGTTTGTAGTGCATAACTGACACCCAAAATACTCCTTTTCATCACCAGGTCAGACATGTGTGTATTCTCAAAAATGCTGTGCTCCGTGTTTTCGTACAAAGCACTGTGGGTGTCATTTACCTTAGTCAAATCCACTATGCTCTACAAGTGCAGTGAAAAAGTGCCCTGGAAAAGAAACTTGCAGTGCAAAGTGGACTTGCCTTTAGTAAATAACACCCATTGCCCCCCATATCCTTTACATTTGACATACATAATGCATTGTGTTTTTTAAATAAGGAAGCCACACAAAGTTTACTTGGAAAACATTCACAAGTGCGTTTACAATCTTCACGCCCAAACTGACAACATCTTGGTTATTTACAACATTGTTTACAAACATTACGCAATTGGTAAAACCAGGCATGGAGCAAAACAGAACCTATGAACTTGGAAAGTTCAACTTTGTAAAGTGAAGACAAGATCAGACATGACTATATGTTCAAAGTGTGTTTGATCTTGCCTTCATCACATGGGGGGGTCACCCCTGGAAAGTGGAAATTTAGAACATGCACACAATTTGGGTCTGAAAATGGTCATTAGATGTTAAAACACATGCCTAGAAGCTTCAAAAGTGCCATTTTCCATCATGGGGATGAATGGACGTTTTTTGGGGGTGCAACCCCTTCACCACAACCACTTTCGTAGTTCGTAAAGTGGTTGCACCCCCAAAAAAACGTTGGCATTCATCCACCATGATGGGAGCTAGCACATGTGGACACAATGTGTGCATGTTCCAAATTTCACACAGTTCTTAAGTTGCAAATGTGTTCAGAAGCTGGCACAAATGTGTGTTAATTACTTGGTGCGTTTTCATATTTTTCCTAAAACATCAATGATGTTCTTCAATTTTTGTTGAACATCATTGATGTTTTGCTTTATGTAATCTAGATCTCTATTGCAGACCATTATCTCCCCGATGAGTACGTGGGCACTCTCTGTGGTAAAGTGCGATTTTTCTTCCACAACATCCACGTCACCTAAAAACCACAAACAAACAAAAATCGGGTGTTGGAAATGAGGCAGCCATACATTGATTAGCTTACCAGTAGCTGTGTTCTCCCACACTCACCTGTTGTGGTGACAATTTCTCCAAGTTCGATGATCTCTCCTTCTTCCTCCTCCTCCTCCTCTGCTTCTGCTCTTTCACCTTTTTTGGGAGGTGTTGGTTTTGGGGTTTCCTCAGACGGCCCAAGTTTTCGCTCCCCTATGAGAATGTACAAAAGGAAGATTTAGCAACACAATCTATTGAGGGCAGAAATAGGAAATGACAAACATTGCTTGAAAGTGAGGGACACTATTTTTGTTTGGCCAGTTACAAATGCCAACTACATGAATGTAGTCACTTTGTAAAGGTGCTAAACTTACTAGCTTTTTGGTAGAAGTTTGTGTGATGGAGACCCCCCTCTAGTATCCACTGGAGCACATGTGTGAAAAAGCCTAATCAAAAGGGGGTTTGGGTGTCCCAGCACTAGTGCTCTAGAGTCCAGATGGGTAAACAGCTACTGGGTGACCTCTCCTTTACATTGAATAAATTGGCTTTACATTCTTGATGACATTTCTAGTGAGAACAAACTTCCTTTCCCCAAAAAAAACACCAAACATCGTATTATAAGTGGCCGAACGATCGAGGTTGCGTACGATCGAATGGACACACACACGACCATGACAGTGGCAGAAAGATCGAGGCTGAGTACGATCGAATGCACAGACGAACATGAAAGTGGCCATTTTGGAATGTACAACTTTGTAAAAATCAAACCACATGGAGCAGTATGCAAGCAAGAAATCAAACACAAAACACAACTACTTACTTTTTTGAAGAATTCGCTTGATCTTTCTGTACTGATCGGCCTCCCTCAGTTTCAGGTCTGACCAGCGTTTCCTCAGTTGCTCCTTGGATCGTTGTACACCAAAATTATTGTACAGCCTCCTCACAACTTTAGACATGATCTTGGCCTTGCGGACATTGGGGTTGAGGTAAGGCCCATACTTCCCATCATAGTCGCTCTTTAATATGTCCACCATCTCCAACATTTCTCCAAATGACATATTGGAGGCCTTGAATTTCAGGCTCCGGGATCGGGACGTTTCTGCCTCCGGACTTTCCTCGTCCTCCTCGTTGGTGGGATATTTGTGGCGCACCTGCTGTGTCCCCGCCATGTGCTCTCCCCACTGCGCCGTAAAGAGAATGGGTGGGGAATAGACGAGAAAGTTCGTCAGGGGCGGGCGGAGTTTGACGCATGCGCACTGTATATAAAACGTCACGCGCCTGTGTCGTAGCCACGATCTGGGAGACAAGGGGAGAGAAAGCTCACGCACGAGACGATCGCTAGAAACGAAGGTACAATTTGACGTTAGTACATAACTAGCCTAGACTGATTCAAACTTGAGGCTTCTTTATGGAGAAGATTAGAAGAGTTTAGCCTGACATAATTTATAGTGTTTTGTGTGGTGTTGTGTCTTGCAGAGATTATGAAGGGATTCAACGACATGAGTTTTCCCCCCCTCTTCATTGCCAAATACAGGGAATTTCCCATTTTATGGCAGGCTAAACACCCCCATTATAGCATCAAACCAAAGAGGTACGCAGCCCTGGAGGAACTTGTGGAATTTGTCAAGCCAAGGTTCCCCGCGGCAACTGTTGATGATATAAGAAAGAAAATTGGCAGCCTGAGGAGTGCGTATATCAGGGAGCGCAAGAAGGTTGTGAAGTCGGAAGAAACTGCAACTGCAGCAGATGAGGTCTATGTCCCCAAGCTCTGGTACTATCAGAGTCTACATTTTCTCAAAGACCAGGCTGATGTCACGGAGCCACTCTCGACTCCTCCTTCCACGCTTCCTTGCGCGCAGGCCACCCCTGATGAGGCTTCCGAGGAGCAACCTGGGCCTTCCAGTCTGGAAGAGGTGGAGGAGCCCAGATTGTTCCAGGTATAGTAGTTTGGTTACCATTTATGTGAATAATGAATGATGTTCACTTAATTCAGGATCCACATTTGCTTAGTTCCTAACGTGTTTGACATATCAACTGACAGTAGTGTTGGAGACAGTTGGGGCCACAATCTAAACTGCAGGGCTGAGAATTGTATGGTTTTCTATTTGTAAACATTTTGCAACAGTCACTAGATGAGAATTGTGTGTGTTTGATGAACAAATACCTGAAACTATGTCCCTTTTTCATACACAGGAGGACCTCAGCCAGGAGGTGGCTGTGGAAGGTGGCAGTCAGGAGGAGGCAGGGGTTAGTGGCAGCCAAGAGGTGGGTAGTGGCAGCCAAGAGGGGGCTAGGCCTCGGAGCCTGACTGACTCCCAAATCCCTCTCCTCCGCCTTCCGTACAGAAGGGCGAGAAGGGGGGGTTATGCGGCAGAGTCAGCGCTCCGGATGATCAGAGAGGCTTCAGACTCCCTACATGCCACACCCACCGACGAGGAGACCTTTGGCTCCGTGGTTGTCACGAAGATGATGGGTATGGAGGTGAGGCAACGCAACATGTGTGAGGGGCTCATCCTCCATGTCCTAAATAAGGGTAGGGCTGGGGAGATGACCCCAGTCACACATGTTTGCCATAGTTACCATGCTCCGCCTCCTCCTCCTCCTCCTCCTCCTTCTGCCACCCCACCAGCACGACAGCCACAGCGTGCAAGGAAGCGTGGAAGGAAGACCTGAGAGTGACGACCTGGATTCAGTCTGGTCTGAGAGAAGATGGAGCCTCTGGTAGTACCAGAGCCTGGGGACCTAGATGGCATCTGCTGCAGTTCCGGATGCTTTGGACTTCAGGACCAGATTGCACTCCCCTTAATATACGTACTCCTCAGGCCCCCAATTTTCTACGCTTGAAAAATGATGGTTGCCGTGGGGGTCCAAGGCTTTGCAAATTCCCCAAGTTTCACCATGGCTGCGTTCCTCTTTGGTTTGTTGCTGAGACCTAAATAAAGGTTTTTTTGATTTGAAATAATCATTGACTATTGTGTTTTACTTTTCTACAATGACAGTTTTTCTTTGAGTAGGCAGGTACATTTCACTAATCCTAAAGTAGAATTAACAAGGGGCACCAACAACCAACAAACTCCTAGTAAATTTAAGCAAGAAATACAAATGTTAATAATGTGGTTTTGCTAAGTTGAGACACACAACCCCCCTCCAAAAAAAAAAAAAAAAAATTCTCCTTCAAATATGTATTCTGAAAAAAAAAAAAAAAAAAGACAAATCATGCTAAAAATATAACAAAGATTCTTTTACGATCTGAGTAAAAATAAACATGTAGTGTATAAATGCTGAAAAGTAATAAAGAACTAAGTTTGTGAGAAGTGCGGGTGAATAGGAGCAGCTAAAACATGTCATTCTTGTTGCATTGTAAAGAAAAAGAGAATGCGCTGCATTAAAGACATTTTAACATTGCAGCGTGACGAATGTGCTGTGTCGATTAGGAAAGGTAGTTTTACCTGACCGAGCGCTTCCGTCACAGAATTTCTTCTGAGCATGCGTAGCACTTTGTCCGTCGGACAACCGTACACACGATCGGATTTGGTGTGATCGGACCGTGTTGTCGGCAAATCTTTCCAGCAGGAGATAAGACTTTGTCCGGCGGACAATCCGACGTACACTGTCCGATGGTGCATAGACACACGGTCTGATTTTTTCAACAACATTGTCCGATCGGACAGAATCCATGAAAAAGTCCGACCGTGTGTATGGGGCTTTACTGTTGGTATAATGTTCTTTTTCTGAAATGCAGTGTTCCTTCTACGCCAGATATACTTGGACACACACCTTCCAAAGAGTTCCACTCTTGTCTCATCGGTCCACAGAATGTTGTCCAAAAAGTCTTGGGGATCATCAAGATGTGTTGTGGAGAAATTGAGACGAGCTTTGATGTTCTTTTTGCTCAGCAGTGGTTTTCTCCTTGGAACTCTGCCATGCAGGCCATTTTTGCCCAGTCTTTTCCTGATGGTGGAGGCATGAACGCTGACCTTAACTGAGGCAAGTGAGGCCTGCAGTTCCTTGGACGTTGTTGTGGGGTCTTTTGTGACCTCTTGGATGAGTCGTCGCTGCGCTCTAGGGGTAATTTTGGGCGGCCGGCCACTCCTGGGAAGGTTCACCACTGTTCCATGTCTTCGCCATTTGTGGATAATGGCTCTCACTGTGGTTCGCTGGATTCCCAAAGCTTTGGAAATGGCTTTATAACCCTTTCCAGACTGATAGATCTCAATTACTTTCTTTCTCAATTGTTCCTGAATTTTCTTTGGGTCTCGGCATGATGTGTAGCTTTTAAGGATCTTCTGGTGGACCTTACTGTGTCAAGCAGCTCCTATTTAAGTGATGCCTTGATGTGTTTACTTGTGTTGTCCTTGACTATTGTTTAAATTGGTTTGATGTTCCGAAACACTTAAGTGTGACAAACATGCAAAGGAACAGGAAATGAGGAAGGGGGCAAACACTTTTTCACACCACTGTACATGGTGCAGGAATACCTAGGGGCAAGGTCAGACTTGGACACCTTTCCCACTGAAAATCCTCTGGCTTACTGGGTCTTGAGGATGGATCACTGGCCAGAGCTTGCACAGTATGCAATTGAGCTACTGGCCTGTCCTGCATCCAGCATTCTTTCTGAACGCACATTCAGTGCTGCTTGTCACCGATCCCAGGGTGCGCCTGTCCACTGACTCGGTTGATCGACTGACCTTCATAAAGATGAATCAGTCTTGGATCACCACCAGCTACCAGGCACCTGAAGCTGATATAACAGAATAATTTATTTTGAAATGTCACATCCCTTCAAGACTGCCTATGCTGATGCTGAGTGACTGTCCTGTTATGTTGACTGACTATCCTCTTCCTCCTCAATGATCCTGATGATAGCTTGGAAGAACATTTTTGTTTCTGGGTGCCACCACCAGTGGCTAAGGCCCAATTTGTCAGCCCCTGTTTAACAGGGGCGTGTAATTACAATTTTTATGCAATGCTTTGCAACAGGTCTGACTGCTGTGCTCCAAGTACAGTATCTGTGAGGGGTTGCAGTGTTGTGGCACCAGCACCAGTGCCTAAGGCCCAATTTTTCAGCCCCTGTTTAACATGGGCATGTAATTACAATTTTTTATGCAATGCTTTGCAACATGTCTGACTGCTGTGCTCCAAGTACAGTATCTGTGAGGGGTTGCAGTGTTGTGGCACCAGCACCAGTGCCTAAGGCCCAATTTTTCAGCCCCTGTTTAACAGGGGCGTGTAATCACAAATCTTGATCTAATAGTTCACAGCAGGGCCCATTCCTGCGCCAACCAAGAGTAACTGTGATGGCTTACAGTGTTGGGGCAACACCGTCCACCACCAAAGGCCCTATTTTTCTGGCCCTGTTCAACAGGTGCATGCAATTACAAATTTTGATCTAATAATTCACAGTAGGGCCCATTCCTGTGCCCACCAAGAGTAACTGTGAGGGCTTACAGTGTTGTGGCAACACCGTCCACCACCACCACCAAAGGCCCAATTTTTCTGCCCTGTTCAACAGGTGCATGCGATTACAATTCTTGATCTAATAATTCACAGCAGGGCCCATTCCTGTGCCCACCAAGAGTAACTGTGAGGGCTTACAGTGTTGTGGTAACACCAACATCTAACGGGGCAAATTTCTGCAGAGTATATACGACAGGCCTCTACTTTCAAACATCCAACTTACAAACGACTCCTACTTGCAAACTGAAGGAGAAAACAGGAAGTGAGAGGAAATCTACCCCTAGGAAGGGAAATTCTATCCTGTTAGATTTAATTTGGGAAAAAGGTATCTCCTCTCTACTGATGCTTTATCACCAATCCTTGTTTCAATAAAAACCTCACTTTTCCAAAAACATTTGTCATTGGGACGGAAAGTGAAATGTTCTGAACAGGTGCACAGACAACAAAACAAATGTTACAGGGGTGATAACCCTTCCCTATGTTCTCCAAAAAGCTTAAAAATATTTTTTTTTGGATGGAGCTACACTTAAAAATGTACCTGTTCAAAATTACAAACAGATTCTACTTAAGAACAAACCTACAGTCCCTGTCTTGTTTGCACCGCCTGTATAGGGTTGTAGGTATAGGGTTTTATTTTGGGTGCGGGGTTCCCCTTAATATCCATACAAGACCCAAAGGGGCTGGTAATGGGCTGGACATTAAAGCCGCAAGCAGTTTTAAATGGCTTCTTTTTTTCCTTTACAAATGTCATTTTTTGCAGGGACAGTTCTAAACATGGGAAACACATGCCACTTCACAGGCATACTTTAGACACCCCCCAGGTACAATATTTAAAGGAATATTTCATTTTTTTTTTAACTTTATGCATCATTAAAATGACTGCTCCCGAAAAAACGTCCGTTTTTAAAACTTATTTTTGCATTGATATACGTCCCCTGGGGCAGGACCCGGGTCCCCAAACCTGTTTTATGACATTAACATGCATATTGGCCGTAATAATTAGCACTTTAGATTTCGAACGTTCGTGTCCATTGTAACTGATAGGGTTCGAATATTCGCGCAAACCTTCGGTCCGTTCGCAGTTTCTGGTGCGAACCGAACTCGGGGGTGTACGGCTCATCCCTAACTCTCATTAGCAAATTATCATCCCATCCCCGTCAACTATTCTCTGCCTTCAACTCTTTACTTCGTTCTCCACCGCCTCCACCCGCCAACTCGCTTACTGCCCAGGAGATCGCCAATCGCTTCAAACAGAAGATTGATACAATTCGTGAGGAGATATCTACTTTTCCGATACCCTCTACACTTCATGCCCACAGGCACAATAATTACTTCCCTCTTTTAACCCCACCACTATAGACGAGGTTGCTTAACTACTTGCTAATGTCCACCTTACCACCTGCCCTCTGGATCTTGTTCCCTCACAAATGCTACGTTCACCCTCTGGCTATATGCTACACTCTCTGAGAAATTGTATAGACCGGCAGATTCTTGCATTGTGTTGTGCCACATCCGATAATAAAGTTCACAAAAGGAAACCCACTGGTGGTGGACTTTTGAGGCATGTACAGCAACCAAATGGATATAAACTATTTATTTATTGATTAAATAGACATAAAATCATATCATGGAAAAATAGTATGCAAAACATAATGATCAACAGTATAAAGTGCAATTGACTAGAATTTAACACCCATCACCCTACGCTTTTCAGAGCGCTGAGAGTCTCCTTCTTCAGGGATAGAAGTGAAGCACAAAATTTAGTTCTATTTGAAAAATACAGATAACAGAATATTAGAACAAAGGAATACAAATGGGAATACAAAGTTTATATCAGGGTAGCTAGACAGTATACTTACAAATTGAAAATAGACTGTTGCAAAAATATTCCAAAATATATATTAAAAGCAAATAGAACGATTTGGACTGAGTGAGTGGTCTCTTAATCTCCAAGGCTCCCAAAGATGGAAATTATTAAAGTGGCTTTTCAATATATTTTTTGCTGTCAATAGGCATCCAAGCCCTTGATTTTCCCAAAAAGGGGGCAACCGCTGGGTGAACTGAGAGAAACACTGGGCTGAGGTGGCGCTCGGCTCTGAAGAAAAAATGAAGTAAGAATCAAATTTAGATTGAGTAAGATGAAAAGGCAGCTAAATAAGGGAAAACCCTGACGATACAAGGTCAAGATATAACTATATAATTGTTGTATAAATACCTTAAAGGATATTAGAGCAGTGACTGGTTTGTTGTAAATCCCAGGGTAGCGAAATTTTGTAGCAACTATATAAAGTATATATATATATATATATATATAGTTATGGGCGAATAATTAAAAAAAATAATATAAAGTCTATAGTAGAGTGATAATAATCACTAATAATGTAGTATAAGGCTATGTGTACAATGTACACTTAAAGGGTGGAAAATATCAGTATTTTCGTATTAATGTTGAAATAATGATTAAATTATATATTAAAAAAAAATTACAATGGTATTAATATCCAACATAAAGGCAGTATTAAAATAAATGTACGTGAATAAAAATAGGGAGCAAAAAGATATTGTGCTAATGAGACTTGGTATTCAGAGATAAGATAAATTCAACAGAGTAAAGATATCCAGATGACTGAGCCAAAGTATCAGCAGTAAGGAGTGAGTAAATTACCTTGTAGCAGAGCTTTAAAATTAAGTCTGACCGTCCAACAGGCGTTCCACAGATGAATGCTGCGGAATACCTGATGGACACTGACTGTGATGTTTAAATAGTGCATCTCCAATCAGCCGGGGCAAACTAATTGCAGCAGCTGATGGAGAGGGAGGAAGATAGGGCCGAGAGCGTGTACGCCCCCCCAAGCGGTGTGCGTGTGGCCCATCCCCAACGCGCTTGCCCAAAGACAAGAACGTCGGAACAGGGCCCCACCCACTCCACCTGCCGACACCGCAAGCCAACCCAGTGGATGCGCATGTCCACTAGGGTAGCAAGATGGAGGCCAGCCGGAGATGAAATACCGGCTGGTGATTCATATATCGCGGGTTGCATGGCCCGGGCGGCTTTGTGTGCTGGGCGTTTTCCCAGTGGACAAAGGGCAAAAAGGCAGATAACATTTCAATAGTGCACGTATACTTTGAAAGATGGAAAACTGGGCAATTACACATTGAAGCATTGAAAAGCTGTGAAAGGAATATCAATGGCAATATCGAATAAGCCATTGAGTTCCACAATGTAGATATCCATATTAAAAAATAATAATATTGCAAACAATTCGAAAGGAAAAAAATAAAAGAAGAATATATTACATATATAGGGAAATATATTGATCATTATGTTTTGCATACTATTTTTCCATGATATGATTTTATGTCTATTTAATCAATAAATAAATTGTTTATATCCATTTGGTTGTTGTACGTGCCTCAAAAGTCCACCACCAGGGGGTTCCCTTTTTGTGAACTATGCTACACTCTCTAACCCACATCTTCAATCTCTCCCTCTCTTCTGGCATCTTCCTCAACTCTCTAAAACATGTACTTGTCAGACCCATACTTAAAAAACCCACGCCCCATCTCCTTGCTCCCCTTCTTATCCAAACTTCTTCAACGTCTGGTCTACAACTGACTGAGCACCCACCTTGCTGATAATAGCCTTCTTGATCCCCTTCAGTCTGGATTTCATCCTCAACACTCCACAGAAACTGCTCTCCTAAAATTAACAAATGATCTACTAACGGCCAAATCGATCAACATTATTCTGTACTCCTACTCCTGGACCTCTCTGCTTCCTTTGATACGGTTGACCACCCCCTCCTCCTTAAAAAACTCCACGCCTTTGGTCTCCATGACTGCACTCTTCGCTGGTTCTCTTCCTACTTATCCAACTGCACCTTTAGCGTTTCCTACAACTCTACTCCCTCGTCTCTTCTTCCTTTCTCAGTTGGGGTCCCCCAAGGTTCTGTTCTTGGACCACTCCTATTTTCAATCTATACCTCCTCCCTGGGTCAGCTGATAGCCTCCCATTGCTTCCAATACCACCATTATGCTGATGACACCCAAATCTATTTCTCTATTTCAGCTCACTCCCTCTGTCTCCTCACGTATCACTAATTTACTATCAGATATATCAGTCTGGATGTCACACCACTTCCTCAAACTCAATCTATCCAAAACCGAACTTATAATTTTTCCTCCCCCATATGCCCCTTCCTCTGATCTCTCTGTCAAAATTGATGGCACAACTATAAGCCCATCCCCACATGCCAAGGTTCTAGGTGTAGTCCTGGACTCGGAACTCTCCTTTAAGCACCACGTCCAATCACTGTCCAAATCCTGCCGCCTCAACCTCCGCAACATCTACAAAATATGCCCCTTTCTAACCAATGACACAACAATGCTCTTAATTCACTCGCTGGTCATCTCTTGCCTCGACCACTGCAACTCCCTTCTCATTGGCTTACCTCTACATAGTTTATCGCCTCTTTAATCCATCATGAATGCTGCTGCCAGACTCACCCACTATACCAATCGTTCTGTCTCTGCTACCCCTCTCTGTCAATCCCTCTACTGGCTTCCAGTCGGCCAAAAAATTAAATTCAAAATACTAACGACTTCGTACAAAGCCATCCAAAATTTAGCCCCCAGCTACATCACTAGCCTAGTCTCTAAATACCAACCTACTCATTCTCTTTGTTCCTCTCAAGACCTTCTGCTCTCTAGCTCCCTCATCACCTCCTCCCATGCTTGCTTCCAGGACATTTGCAAAGTCTCTCCAATCCTATGGAATGCCCTACCCCAATCTGCCCACTTATCTCCTACTCTATTAGCTTTTAGACAATCCCTGAAAACCCTTCTCTTCAGAGAAGCCTACCCTACCCACACCTAACAACAACTGTTTTTTCATTTTCTCCATCAGCTCACCCCCCACAGTGATTACCTTTTTTTTCCACTTGTCCCTCCCCTCTAGTTTGTAAGCTCTAACGAGCATGGCCCTCTGATCCCTCCTGTATTTATTTGTATTGTAAGTGTACTGTCTGCCCTCATGTTGTGAAGTGCTGCATAAACTGTTGGCACTATATAAATCCTTGTCTTTCATAAATGTCTTTCATAGAGTAATGTCTTTCATAGAGTAATGTCTTTCATAGAGTAATTCAATATAAGAATGGAATAATATATTCCCATAGTTATACATATCTAAAAATAAAGTCTAATAAGTGGAAATGTGGGGTGGGATCTGAAAGTATTTTGGAGGGAATGAGGGGTCTCCAGAGGGAAACAAATGTTCAAATATACAAGGAAGTATATAATATTAGTGTCCGTAAAGGTGGTAGATCTCATTAGTAAGCGCTGCCTAAACTGTTGGCGCTATATATATCCTGTAATAATACTAATAATAATTAGGGTAAAAGAAGTGAATAGTCTAAATCTGGCGGTAGAATGTGTGTTATCCATGGAAGCCATAGAGTTTCAAATTTGGCCAGTTTATCGAGTATGACTGCCTCCATTTTGACATGGATCATAGCTTGTGTTACATGTTGTTTTACCAACACTTCACAGAGCTTATCATATTTCCAGGCTTTTGCTATAGATTAAAGAGTAATGGGTATTCCCCCGCTACTGGGACAAATTAAATAAAATTATCTAAACAAATTGGTCGCAGCAAACCACCGACAGGGGTGCAAACCCCCCCCAAAGGAAAATAAGAAGAAATCAATATATGGTATTGCGCTCCAAAAAAGCACCAAAGTGCTAAGTGCTAAGTGCCAAAGGATATACGTTTTTATTCACATGGATGCTCAATTTGCACTTTATGCTTTATAATTTAGCACAGTGGATTTTTTTTCTCTTATTATTAACTCATTTACAGCACTGATGCACTTTATTTTATGCTAGCACATTTATTTATTTAGCAATTACTGTTAATTTATTGATTAGTATGAGGTTTTTTGTGACCTTTGGCACTTAGCACTTTGGTGCTTATTGGAGAGCAACACCATATATTGATTTCTTCTTATTTTGCTATAGATTGTTTTGCAGCTGTTGTAACATATAATAAGAGTTTAAATTGGCATTAAGTTACGTTTCATGGTTTATTATTTAGGAGGGCCACTGATCGATCCAGTTGCAAAGTGGTTTCAAACATTGTAGAGAGAATATTAAATATTTTTGTCCAAAAGGTTTGGACTATTGAACAAGTCCACCAAATGTGTAGATGTGTACCTGGGTCACTGCAGCCTCAAAAAAAATGAGGGGGGTATTGGGGAAGGAATTTTGATATTCGTGCTGGCACTATGTACCACCTGATAATGACGTTATAATTTGATTCAAGGGCTACTATGTTGTGTGTGGCTGATTTTGTAGTTTGCCAGATTTGTGCCCAATCCAATGTATCTGAAGGAAGGTTTAAATCAGCCTCCCATTTAAACGTATAGGATGGGGGAGAGGAGGTTGTATGTGAAAGTAGTTGGGCGTATAAGTCAAAAATAAGTCCTCGTCTGTGTGGATCATTCATGATACATGATCATTCAAATGTAGTATAGTCTGGAGTTGTCAAGTTTGTGGGGACGTTTTGGGACAAAAAGTTTTTAATTTGTAAATATCTAAGGTGTGGGGAGGAGATCGGCTCCCTCCTCCATATCTTTTGGTCTTGTCGCCTCGTACAGCCCTACTGGACTGAGGTTCATAGAATCCTTCAAGAGTTTACAGATAGAGAGATACCGAGGGACCCGTCCTTCTTCCTACTACACCACCACAACATTCCCAGTAGGATATACAGAAAATCTGTCCTCCCTCTCTTGATCACGGCTGCCAGGGGATGCATCCCGCTTTACTGGAAACAGACACAGCCATCGCCGATTGCCACGTGGCTTAAAAAGGTGGCGGACATAAGTGCCTTGGAAGACTTGGTAGCTACTGATAAAGGCCTGCATGAGGAGTACACCAAAAAATGGTTCTACTGGCACAAATTCAAATACTCTGAGGAATATATCAGACTAACTCTCAACACCTCATGAGTGGGCATACATTTGGCAATCACATGCGCCTGGGTGCTTTGCGAGATGGCTGAACCTTCCTTGCCCCCCCTCTTTTTTTTACTTCTTTTTTCTCTTCCTCTTTCCCCCTTCCCCCATTGTATGGAATTTTTATATGTACCATACCGTGTGTGTTTCTCTTTATGCAAAAATAAAGTAATGGAAAAAAAAAATATCTAAATGTTTAATTACTAGGTATGTTGTGAGATTTGCTTAATGTAGGGAATAATATAATTTTATCAGATTCATAGAAGTTATGAACTTGTGTAAGACCCACATTTATCCAGGCTTTAAGGCTCGATTCACATCTATGCATGTTACTTTTGAGCGTTTTTGCAGTGCTTTTTGCGGTGCTTGCCACTTTTTTGGACATGCGTTTTACTGCGATTTTGCAGCGTTTTGCGTTTTTTTTTTCCATTTTTTTACACTGTGGTTGCTTAGCAACCAGCTATATACAGTGTAAGAAAAAAAAACTCAAAACGCAAATCACAGAAAAATCGCGGCAAGATCGCGGTAAAAACGCAGTAAAAATGTGGTACTTGCGTTTTGGATGTGGGTCCATTGACTTCTATTACATGCAAAATGCTGCATTTTGCATGAAAAAAGTCCCTGACCCTTTCCAAAAACGCAGAGGCACAAAAGCACATTGATGTGAACATGTTCCATAGGAACCCATGTTAAAAAATTTCCCTGCATTTCTGCAAAATGCAAAATGCATCAAAAAACGCATTAGTGTGAATCAAGCCTAAAGAAGGAAGGTAAAGTCCAAGCTGGGTAGAATGAGGGGTTGTGTAAAAAGGAGAGAAGAGGGTTAAGTGAAGATTGGAGACCAAAACGGAATTTGAGCCTATCCCAAATTGAGAGGCTATGTTTTGTGACTGGATTTGTTATAGAATGACGTTGGGATGGTGAAAGCCATAATAGGTTTGATGTGGAAAGTGGATCACAGTCCACTGATTCTATTGCTACCCAAAGAGGAATTTCTTTTGTGGCATGGTGCTTAGTTATTTGTGCTAATTGAGAAGCATAATAATATTTCGAGAAGTTTGGAACACTCAGGCCTTACGGATTCGGGGCATATATAGGGTAGTTTGTGGTAATCGTGGTTTAAGCTTACCCCAAATAAATTGGGCTGATTTGCATTGCAGTATGCAGAAAAAATAAGCAGGAACATTTACAGGAAGTACTTGGGAACAGATATGAAATTTTAGGCAGTATTGACATTTTAACCACTGTGATTCTACCCATCCAACCTAACGGTAAAGAAGACCATTTTTTCTTAAGCCTGGGTTCAGACTAGTGCGGTGCGAATTCAAGGCCCTGCGTGACTGCGCAGTGAAACACCGGCTGTTCTGCGGATTGTACGCGTTTTCAGTGCGAAGCCTCTGCGAATTCATTAGTAACCCTTCCTGCCTAATTTGAGTTGCTAATTTTGTGCTGACCAAGCTTTTTGGCTGATTCTACGGCTGCTTATAAAACCTGGTAGTCAGTCTACACTTCCTGGTTGCCCAGCAGTCTGTACCTGTGTTTTGTGTGTTTCTTTGCAAGATGTGTGCTGCTCTGCCAATGATCATGCCAACTGTTGTTGCTGCCACAGCAGCAATCTTGCTGGACGAAGAAAATCGTAGAAGGATGCGTAGAAGAAGAAGATACTGGGTTCATCCCATCATTGCAAATCGAGAAGAAAGAGGCCAGTTCATGATATTGTATGGGCACCTCCGTGGGCATGAAGGGAAATTTTTCAATTTCACCCGCATGTCAATTAGTAGGTGAGTACTGTTTCTGCCAAACCATACTTAATTTGTAGCCATAGATGTATAGTGTGTTTTATATTTGCAAGACACAAGTCCATCCAGTCTAACCTATGTGTGATTATGTTATTTTATGATTATTGTAACTAATAAGCCTTGTCCCCCCCCCCCCCCCCCCCCAAAATACCAACTGTACATTATTTCAGCATGCAACCTTAAGGGCACTAAATTATCCTCACCTTGCACCCCCTCCTGGTGTAAGCCAGGTCATATCCCCATTTTTTTGGATGTTTTACCCCCCAAATACCTTGGCCCAAAATTGCTAGTGACAAGTTGCTTTGTGGGTGTTGGTGTTGCCAAGCAGCTTTGTTTAGCATTTTTGGCTCAGACAATTGTTACTGTTAATTTAAAAGGCCAGTGGCTTCTTCTTTGTTGAAATGAGGACCCATATGCCTTTTTTTTGGTTCCTGTCACTTATTTAGCCATAATTAGATTGGAACTAAGGATGCCTGCCTTGTTACCCTAAATAATGTCCTTAACCACTTACCTTACTTTTTTTTTACAGTATGCCCCAATGTTTTTTCCACATGTATTTATGATGTTTTTTTTTTTTTACTCAGTTTTGACAAATTGCTGGGCTTAATCTCTCCTCGCTTGCAGCATCAGAACACGAGCTTCAGACCAAGTATCCAGCCTGCTGAAAGATTATTGATCACATTAAGGTAATTATCATCACTCATGTCATTTGTCATGCATTATATTGACCATGTTTTTTGTATTTTTTTATGTTTTTTAACCTGGGTATTTTTAAAAATATGACGGCACAAAAAATGTAGGAATAATTATTTATTCACGTATCATAAAATATGATAAAAATAGAAAATTTACCCATGTATAAAACATAAATTAACTCTGCAATAACTTAAAAACAAAAAACTTGCCTGTCAAGTAGGCCTCTTCCCTGTTTTATCAAAATGTGTCATGTTGGTCCTTAACCATGAACAGACCTCATCACAGATTCTGATATGTTTTTTGGAAAGGGGCCTCATAAGAGTATTGAGTTGCGGAAGCTGGGTCATCACTGGCAGTGTGGGGAGCAGGCCTAGCCTCCCCATGTTGACTTTGGCCATACATACCCTGAGTTTGGGGGGGGGGGCCTAATTGAAGGACACCAAAAAATGGTTCTACTGGCACAAATTCAAATACTCTGAGGAATATATCAGACTAACTCTCAACACCTCATGAGTGGGCATACATTTGGCAATCACATGCGCCTGGGTGCTTTGCGAGATGGCTGAACCTTCCTTGCCCCCCCTCTTTTTTTTACTTCTTTTTTCTCTTCCTCTTTCCCCCTTCCCTCTCTTTGCTCTGGTGTGTTTCTGCCTTCTTTTCTCTCTATCTGATTCTTTTGGGCTTTTTCTAAGTGTATAATGATGCGTTTTAACCGCGGAAAAAAAAAGGGGGGAGATGTGACGCACGGGGGTGGAGACTCCTTAGCCTGCTTTTTGGAAATCTCAGATCACAAGTAATGTGAACGATGACTAGATGACTAGATATGTTACACTGTTCTGTAATTGTTCTGCTCCCATTGTATGGAATTTTTATATGTACCATACCGTGTGTCTTTCTCTTTATGCAAAAATAAAGTAATGGAAAAAAAAATATCTAAATGTTTAATTACTAGGTATGTTGTGAGATTTGCTTAATGTAGGGAATAATATAATTTTATCAGATTCATAGAAGTTATGAACTTGTGTAAGACCCACATTTATCCAGGCTTTAAGGCTCGATTCACATCTATGCATGTTGCTTTTGAGCGTTTTTGCAGTGCTTTTTGCGGTGCTTGCCACTTTTTTGGACATGCGTTTTTACTACGATTTTTCAGCGTTTTGCGTTTTTTTTTCATTTTTTTACACTGTGGTTGCTTAGCAACCAGCTATATACAGTGTAAGAAAAAAAAACTCAAAACGCAAATCGCAGAAAAATCGCGGCAAGATCGCGGTAAAAATGTGGTACTTGCGTTTTGGATGTGGGTCCATTGACTTCTATTACATGCAAAATGCTGCATTTTGCATGAAAAAAGTCCCTGACCCTTTCCAAAAACGCAGAGGCACAAAAGCACATTGATGTGAACATGTTCCATAGGAACCCATGTTAAAAAATTTCCCTGCATTTCTGCAAAATGCAAAATGCATCAAAAAACGCATTAGTGTGAATCAAGCCTAAAGAAGGAAGGTAAAGTCCAAGCTGGGTAGAATGAGGGGTTGTGTAAAAAGGAGAGAAGAGGGTTAAGTGAAGATTGGAGACCAAAACGGAATTTGAGCCTATCCCAAATTGAGAGGCTATGTTTTGTGACTGGATTTGTTATAGAATGACGTTGGTAGGGTGAAAGCCATAATAGGTTTGATGTGGAAAGTGGATCACAGTCCACTGATTCTATTGCTACCCAAAGAGGAATTTCTTTTGTGGCATGGTGCTTAGTTATTTGTGCTAATTGAGAAGCATAATAATATTTCGAGAAGTTTGGAACACTCAGGCCTTACGGATTCGGGGCATATATAGGGTAGTTTGTGGTAATCGTGGTTTAAGCTTACCCCAAATAAATTGGGCTGATTTGCATTGCAGTATGCAGAAAAAATAAGCAGGAACATTTACAGGAAGTACTTGGGAACAGATATGAAATTTTAGGCAGTATTGACATTTTAACCACTGTGATTCTACCCATCCAACCTAACGGTAAAGAAGACCATTTTTTCTTAAGCCTGGGTTCAGACTAGTGCGGTGCGAATTCAAGGCCCTGCGTGACTGCGCAGTGAAACACCGGCTGTTCTGCGGATTGTACGCGTTTTCAGTGCGAAGCCTCTGCGAATTCATTAGTAACCCTTCCTGCCTAATTTGAGTTGCTAATTTTGTGCTGACCAAGCTTTTTGGCTGATTGTGCGGCTGCTTATAAAACCTGGTAGGTCAGTCTACACTTCCTGGTTGCCCAGCAGTCTGTACCTGTGTTTTGTGTGTTTCTTTGCAAGATGTGTGCTGCTCTGCCAATGATCATGCCAACTGTTGTTGCTGCCACAGCAGCAATCTTGCTGGACGAAGAAAATCGTAGAAGGATGCGTAGAAGAAGAAGATACTGGGTTCATCCCATCATTGCAAATCGAGAAGAAAGAGGCCAGTTCATGATATTGTATGGGCACCTCCGTGGGCATGAAGGGAAATTTTTCAATTTCACCCGCATGTCAATTAGTAGGTGAGTACTGTTTCTGCCAAACCATACTTAATTTGTAGCCATAGATGTATAGTGTGTTTTATATTTGCAAGACACAAGTCCATCCAGTCTAACCTATGTGTGATTATGTTATTTTATGATTATTGTAACTAATAAGCCTTGTCCCCCCCCCCCAAAATACCAACTGTACATTATTTCAGCATGCAACCTTAAGGGCACTAAATTATCCTCACCTTGCACCCCCTCCTGGTGTAAGCCAGGTCATATCCCCATTTTTTTTGGATGTTTTACCCCCCCAAATACCTTGGCCCAAAATTGCTAGTGACAAGTTGCTTTGTGGGTGTTGGTGTTGCCAAGCAGCTTTGTTTAGCATTTTTGGCTCAGACAATTGTTACTGTTAATTTAAAAGGCCAGTGGCTTCTTCTTTGTTGAAATGAGGACCCATATGCCTTTTTTTTGGTTCCTGTCACTTATTTAGCCATAATTAGATTGGAACTAAGGATGCCTGCCTTGTTACCCTAAATAATGTCCTTAACTACTTACCTTACTTTTTTTTTACAGTATGCCCCAATGTTTTTTTCCACATGTATTTATGATGTTTTTTTTTTTTTACTCAGTTTTGACAAATTGCTGGGCTTAATCTCTCCTCGCTTGCAGCATCAGAACACGAGCTTCAGACCATATATGTATCCAGCCTGCTGAAAGATTATTGATCACATTAAGGTAATTATCATCACGCATTTGTCATGCATTATATTGACCATGTTTTTTGTATTTTTTTATGTTTTTTAACCTGGGTATTTTTAAAAATATGACGGCACAAAAAATGTAGGAATAATTATTTATTCACGTATCATAAAATATGATAAAAATAGAAAATTTACCCATGCAACATAAATTAACTCTGCAATAACTTAAAAACAAAAAACTTGCCTGTCAAGTAGGCCTCTTCCCTGTTTTATCAAAATGTGTCATGTTGGTCCTTAACCATGAACAGACCTCATCACAGATTCTGATATGTTTTTTGGAAAGGGGCCTCATAAGAGTATTGAGTTGCGGAAGCTGGGTCATCACTGGCAGTGTGGGGAGCAGGCCTAGCCTCCCCATGTTGACTTTGGCCATACATACCCTGAGTTTGGGGGGGACCCTAATTGAAGGAAGTGGGGATGGGATGGGATAGGGAAGGTTACTGTGTGGCCCTTCATATCTGGAGATTGGCATGTCATAACTTGAGGGATATGATGGTGGATTATAGGGGTAAGGATGGTCTTGCTGCTCAGGGTAGTGCTGGTATCTTGGGTAGTGATGGGGAGGTCTTGGTTGGGGCACATTTGGGTATTTAAATGCAGCTTCCTCCTGTGGCTGGGAGAAGGAGTGCAGCATTTTTTCTATAGTTTTTCGCATTTCATAGTACCGCTCTGGGGGTATCTTTTTAATTAGTGGTACAAAACTGAGCGCCAGGATTGTATCGGGACATAAAAATGCATCCACCTTTCCGGTTATGTTTCCGGTTATGTTTTTTAACATGTCTAATAAGCACTCACTTACGTCTGGTTGGGATAGTGCTGGGTCCCTCCGTGGCACTTTGCCAGGCTGAACAATTTGTGCAGGAGCAGAGGATGGCCCAGGAACAGCCTCCTCTGCCCCTGAACATTGTTCTTCTGGCTGAGTTTCCCAGAGACTGGAAGATGTTTGGATTAGTGCTAAATCCTCTGTGTCTTCTGGAATATCAATGGGTGCTTCCTCCTCTGTTTGTTCTTGTTCTTCCCCCAAAACATCTTGCTCCTCCCAACTAGATTCTGTCCTGTTTTATATTGTAAAAATTTAAAAAATTAACTCGGCATATTGATGATTACCAGATTGTGCGTTACATAGATGATGTAAATGAAAACTTACTACCTCATCGCCACAATGGGTTGTAGAAAATCCAAGTCCCTGGCATACATATAGGGTACCCTAGGCGCTGCCCCCGAGCCACTCCTTGTTTCTCTGAGGTGCCTCATGTATTTTCTGTAAGCATCACGTATGCTACGCCATCTTGTCTGTAAGTAGCGCACTGAAAAATAAAGAACAACATAATGATTTGTTTTATTTTTTGTCATTTTAGGTACTTAGCAACAGGGAATTCCTTTGGAAGTTTGCACTATGAATTCAAGGTTGGAAAATCAACGATTAGTGGCATTGTTCATGCTACCTGCCTAGTCATATGGGAAGAACTGAAGGACATTGTTATGAAGAAGCCCAAACCAGAAGAATGGCTGATGATAGCGGACCTATTCTGGGAGAGATGCAACTTCCCCAACTGTCTTGGAGCCATTGATGGCAAACATGTACGCATCCTCAAGCCTCCAGCTAGTGGGAGCCAATTTTTTAATTATAAAAAATATTTTTCGTTGGTATTAATGGCAGTGGCAGACGCAAATTATAAATTTATTTATGTTGATGTAGGTTCTTATGGCAGCAGCTCAGATTCTAGTGTATTCTCACATTCCTCATTTGGCCGCATGCTGCGTGACAATACACTAGACTTGCCCAATAATTTTGCCCTGCCAGGGACTACAGAGCCTCTCCTCCCACATATATTTGTCGGAGATGAAGCTTTCGCACTGTCCCAGAACATGCTCAGGCCTTATTCAAGTCGCTCTCTGACAACTGAAAAAAGAGTGTTCAATTATAGGCTGACTAGGGCACGACGAGTAGTAGAATGTACATTTGGAATTCTTTGCAATAAGTGGAGATTCCTGCATACCTCGATTAACCTCAGTATTGATCATGCAATCAGTGCAATTAAAGCTGCCTGTGCCCTGCACAACTATGTGCGTGAAAGAGATGGGTTTCTTTTTGAAGATTCCCTGACCCATAACATGGAGGCAGCACATTGCAATATTCCTAAGGGCAGCACTACTGGTACACTTATTAGAGAAGAATTTAAGATTTTTTTTTTTGTCACCAGCTGGGGAGGTGCCTTGGCAGATGAATTCTATTGACTAAAAATAAATATGTATTTTTTTTTCTATATGTAAATGCATGCTAATATAATGCTAAGTGTGCTGTATGAAAAGTGTTGTATGTAATTTTGGCTATGAAAAATAAAACTTTTTTATCTCACATTTGTGGTGTATGTCATATTACTGACCTTAGAAATTATAAGAATATGCATTTATTTAGGGACTCAACCATCCCTATATAAGGCTGTTATGTGCACAATGTTTACAGCATGTGGCCTGGTACAGATTTGGGGGTGCCCACATGCTGTTTGGTAAAATCGAATAAATAAAATTAATGTCCACCATCTAAAAAATACAGAACAGCATATACAGGTAGTAAAGGGTAATAAAAAAACTTACATTTGTCAGCCTGAACTTGGGAAGAGCACCTGTTCCACTCTGGCAAGAGGTCTCTGCCAATGTCCTGCCATGCACGTTTTTTGGCAACGTTGTCCTTATATTTAGGATGCCGGGTGTCATAAATCATGGGTTTCTCCCTCACAAGTCTGATCAACTCCTCACAATCCACAGATTCTTTCTCCTTTGATGATGCTTTTCGTCCTCTTTTGGACATGCTGGTTCCATTCCGGATTTCAAAACACACAGGGGAGGAACAGGAAGAAGGGGAGGTGTTGGAGTGGTGCAAATTTCTGTTCAGGAAGCAAGCCAGATGCGAATCAGATGCGTGCCCATAGAAGATAATGGGCCTGAATTCACACCTGATCCGTCCCGAAACGCACCAAAGATGGTTGCAGGTTTTTGTCAATTCGCATTGCGCATGCACCGGACATGTGTGAACGTGCCCCATTGTAAACAATGGGTTTTCAAATGTCCTGCGAATTCGCAGTATTTTTCCCCACTGCGAATTCGCTATAGTGTGAACCCAGGCTAAAGGTTGTTAGTTGAGTTAGCATGGGTGGATAATTTGCAGAGTATAAGTCAGCTGGATTAGCCGTTAGTGAGATCCCCAAGTAGGATACATGTGTTGTCGACCATGTAAATGGGAGGGAGTCTTGTAATTGTTTTAGTAGTCCAGGTGATAACAAAATATTTAGGGCTTTAGATTTATGTTGAATTATCTTGAGGCCAGATATTTTCCCGAATTTAGTAAGTATTTCAATGAGGTTTGTGGCTGTTAGTAGGGACGAAGTTAGAAATACGAAGACATCATCGGCAAACAAACATAACTTATGCTGGTGTCCACCTAGTTCAAGACCTCTTAATATTTATATTGGATCTAATGAGTTGAGCTAGGGGTTCAATAGCTAAGGAGAATAGTAGAGGGGATAATGGACATCCCTGCCTGGTTCCTCTTTCAATATTAAAGGGGTCTGAGCGGTAACCTGAATAGGATATATAGGCTTTTGGATTTTGATAAAGAGAGGAAATCCATTTCAGGAACCGCTCTCCAAATCCCCATTTATGAAGAATGGCTTTAAGATAAGACCATGACAGAGTGTCAAATGCCTTCTGTATGTCGATAGAGAGGAAGCAGGCAAGGATTTTTTGAGATATGGCAATATGGGGCAATAGGGTAGCACGGCGTATGTTATCACCTGTTTGTCTGTAAGGAACAACACCAGTTTGATCTTTATGAATCAGGGTTCCGATAAATGGGTTAAGCCTATTAGATAGGATCTTAGCTAATATTTTTATGTCTAAGTTGAGTATTGAAATTGGCCTATAATTGGACCATGAAATGTCATCTGTATGTGGTTTTGGAATCATGGATATTGAAGTTAGTAGGGATTCCGTGTGAAAGGAATATCCTTCTAAGAGAGAATTAAATGCATTTGACATAAGTGGGGATATTAGTGTAGTAACTTGATTATAATAGGTGGCTGAGAATCCATCAGGGCCTGGGCGTTTGTGTAATTTTAGGGATTTTATTGCAGATGTGACTTCCATATTTGTGATCTGTTTATCTATGGTTTCTTGTTGAGTAACAGAGAGGGATGGCAGTAGAAAAGAGGATAATAGAGTGTCTATGTTTTTTGAGTCAAATGTTTGTGTATTTTGGTACAAATCTTTGAGTTTCCCGCGGAACTCATTTACAATTTTCTGTGGATTACTAGAATATGTGCTTTTGGTTATTTGTAGTCGAATTGGTTTTGGAATGTGGTCAGCTCTACGTAGAGTTATTGCTAAGAATGTGGTTGGCTTATTTGCTTTCATATATACAGTGGTGTGAAAAAGTGTTTGCCCCCTTCCTCATTTCCTGTTCCTTTGCATGTTTGTCACACTTAAGTGTTTCGGAACATCAAACCAATTTAAACAATAGTCAAGGACAACACAAGTAAACACAAAATGCAATTTGTAAATGAAGGTGTTTATTATTAAAGGTGAACTGTGGTTGTCCACACCTGAGTTCAATTTCTCTAGCCACACCCAGGCCTGATTATTGCCACACCTGTTCACAATCAAGGCATCACTTAAATAGGAGCTGCTTGACACAGTAAGGTCCACCAGAAGATCCTTAAAAGCTACACATCATGCCGAGACCCAAAGAAAATTCAGGAACAATTGAGAAAGAAAGTAATTGAGATCTATCAGTCTGGAAAGGGTTATAAAGCCATTTCCAAAGCTTTGGGAATCCAGCGAACCACAGTGAGAGCCATTATCCACAAATGGCGAAGACATGGAACAGTGGTGAACCTTCCCAGGAGTGGCCGGCCGCCCAAAATTACCCCAAGAGCGCAGCGACGACTCATCCAAGAGGTCACAAAAGACCCCACAACAACGTCCAAGGAACTGCAGGCCTCACTTGCCTCAGTTAAGGTCAGCGTTCATGCCTCCACCATCAGGAAAAGACTGGGCAAAAATGGCCTGCATGGCAGAGTTCCAAGGAGAAAACCACTGCTGAGCAAAAAGAACATCAAAGCTCGTCTCAATTTCTCCACAACACATCTTGATGATCCCCAAGACTTTTGGGACAACATTCTGTGGACCGATGAGACAAAAGTGGAACTCTTTGGAAGGTGTGTGTCCAAGTATATCTGGCGTAGAAGGAACACTGCATTTCAGAAAAAGAACATTATACCAACAGTAAAATATGGTGGTGGTAGTGTGATGGTCTGGGGCTGTTTTGCTGCTTCAGGACCTGGAAGACTTGCCGTGATAAAAGGAACTATGAATTCTGCTGTCTACCAAGAGATCCTGAAGGAGAATGTCCGACCATCTGTTCGTGTACTCAAGCTGAAACGAACTTGGGTTCTGCAGCAGGACAATGATCCTAAACACACCAGCAAGTCCACCACCGAATGGCTGAAGAAAAACAAAATGAAGACTTTGGAGTGGCCTAGCCAAAGTCCTGACCTGAATCCTATTGAGATGTTGTGGTATGACCTTAAAAAGGCCGTTCATGCTCGAAAACCCTCTAATGTAACTGAATTAGGACAATTCTGCAAAGATGAGTGGGCCAAAATTCCTCCAGGATGCTGTAAAAGCCTCATTGCACGTTATCGCAAACGCTTGGTTGCAGTTGTTGCTGCTAAGGGTGGCCCAACCAGTTATTAGGTTTAGGGGGCAATCACTTTTTCACACAGGGCCATGATGGTTTGGATTTTTTTTCACCTTTAATAATAAACACCTTCATTTACAAATTGCATTTTGTGTTTACTTGTGTTGTCCTTGACTATTGTTTAAATTGGTTTGATGTTCCGAAACACTTAAGTGTGACAAACATGCAAAGGAACAGGAAATGAGGAAGGGGGCAAACACTTTTTCACACCACTGTAGTGTATGTTTGGTTTTGCGAAGAGTCTGCACTGTCAAGTCTGTCAAAAAGTTCCAACTTTGCTGTATCATAGGCTAGCTTAGTAGTTTGAGAAGGCAAATTTTGGAACTCTTCAGAGGCTTTAAAAAAAGCTTCCTCTAATTTGTTATGCATTTGCTGTTTTAATTTACAGCGGTAAGATGCCTGGTTGATACAGACTCCTCTAATGGATGGTTTGAGAGCTTCCCATAATGTCAGTGGATTTGTATCTGTTGTAAATTATTAGCAATGTGATCCTGAATGGCTTTTTTTATTTTTAGACGGTATGTTGGGTCTACCAATATATTGTCATTTATAGACCAGGATCGGTTAGGCCTTGGGATCAAGGATGAGAAGGATGTCATGACCGCATTGTGGTCTTACCATGCACATGGGATGATTAAGGAATTATGTATTTGTGGTGAAGTGTGGACAAATTGGTGGTCTATATGAGAAAACGTTTTGTGGGGATGGGAATAATATGTATATTGTCTTCTTTTAGGGTTTTGTTCCCACCATGAGTCAATAAGAGAATTTTGATCTGGAGCTGTCCGAGGGGGGCGTGTCCAAGATGGCCGAGTGAACGGACGTGTTCCTAAGAGCTCTGCTACTGCATTAATCCTAAAGACCCATAAAACCGGACCTACTGACCTGCATTGCGACCCATCCGGCGGTGAATGCCTTCTAGACTGCCCGGTCGGAGTAAAGGGGGGAAGAAACTGAAATTTCCTCCTGAAATACCGACTGAATCCAGCCCTGCTCCCTCGGGGCCTAGCGAACAACGGACGCCTCGTGTCAGCATGGCGTCTCAGACGGAGGGATCCCCCTCCTCCAATCCGGGCATCCCTGAGGTCATGGCGGCTATCGCAACCTGCCAGTCGGCAGTCGCCCTATGCCAGGCGGCCCTTACCACCAAGATTGAAGAGGTACAGATGGACGTGGGGCTCCTCCGACAGGACTTGGAAAAAGTCAGGACCCGTATGACCACGGCAGAACACCGCGTGGGTCAGGTGGAGGACGAAGTGCACGAAAACACCGGCGCCATTCGCTCCCTGCAATCCAGGGTTAAACTCCTGGAACACAGAGCCGAGGACTCCGAGAATAGGTGCCGCCGGAACAATATCCGGATCGTCGGCCTGGCGGAGGGAGCGGAGGGTAAGAACCCCACTGTCTTTGCTGAGGAGATGCTCAGGGCCCTGCTGCCAGCCGCACACCTGTCCCCCTACTTTGCGGTGGAGAGAGCCCACAGACTGCCGCCACAACCAGGTCCCCAGGGCTCCCCTCCCAGAACCTTTATCATGCGGTTCTTGAATTTTCGGGATCGAGACGAGCTGCTCAGGGCTGCCAGGGCGGCGGGGGAGCTAACATTCCGGAACAACCGTTTGATGCTATTCCCAGACTTCTCAATTGAGACCCAGAAGCTCCGCCGTTCATTCGACGCGGTGAAAGCAGGCCTCCGAGCGAAGGGCATAAAATATAGCGTGCTCTTCCCCACAAAACTGCGGGTGATTGACGGAGAAACAACCCGGTTCTTCACATCCCCTAAAGAAGCCGCCAAATGGATGGAAACAATCCCCCCACTGGGATGAAAGAAGGCTCACAACCCCTGCTTTGATTATCCCCGGTTGAGGTACGTGGACCCCTAGATGGTACTTTGCTGATTTTTGCCTGCACACACGCGTCAGCATCCCCCTGACCAGGAGGGGATCGGATGACTCTATCGGGAGGGGACGGTTTATCCGGATGGAATTGGGGACGGTGAGCTGAACAAGACCCCGGGCTAGTGCTTCATACTTATCCACTACCAGGAGGCCCATTCGGTACCCGTCTATCCCTACCCTTTGTTAATGTTTTTATCCTCTTACCCCCCCCTTTTTTTTTTTGTTCTTTGCCCGTCTCCCCCCCCCCCTCAGGGGTCCACATGCTGCCCACCGACCTCTGCCAGGTCTAGCAACGGCTGGTCAGGCCGCTGACATTGTTATTCAGTTACTGTTTTGCAGCACCATGTAAAGCGAACGTTTAAGCTAGTGCCCCTGGTACAGACCAGGAGAACTTTAAAGAACCGGTTTATTTGTTATATGTAGCATCTCTTTTTCACTATGGATGCCTTACTAGTACTTAAGTACTTGGAACTATTTTGATCACCTTCCTCTGTTGAAGAGTGGTCGGGAGATGTGAACCGCCATCTCGGCCACTACACACGCTCCCAGGACAGATAGTTGCCTACGGGCTGTTCAATGGGTATGATGCAGTCTTACATTGGGTGGGATATGCGGGGTGGGGGGAGGGGGGGGTTTCGGCCGTTGCCGATACTGGTTTGACCACTGAATTGGTCGGGAGTTATAAAGTTTTAAATAAGAGTCTAATGTTTTTCCTTTTATTTCTGTACATACAACAGACCTGCATAGCTGATGTTTCTAAATGCGGTGTGGGGAGGGGGTGCAGGGGGGGCAGGCTGGCCACCTGGAGGAGAGGAGTTGCCGCATGTTTGACCCCTATCCTGATTCTACTTAATTTGCCCATATCACCATGGCTCAGGTATCAGTAATTTCTTGGAATGTGCGTGGTCTTAACTCTGCACACAAAAGATCATTAGTCTTCAATTTCCTCAAAAAATACTCACCACATATCTGTGTGCTCCAGGAAACCCACCTGGTGGGATCCCGGGTACTGAGCCTCAAAAGGGCTTGGGTAGGATCCCACTACCATGCGACATACTCCACTTACTCCAGAGGGGTCAGTATCCTTATACATAAACAGCTACCATTTCAGCTTATGGATATTAAGATAGACCCTGGGGGCAGGTACATCATCCTTCATGCACTTATTGTCAACAACCCCTGTGTACTTGTGGGCCTGTACCTACCCCCACCAGCTGATGTAACATTATTGCAAAAAATTATGCAGTTGGTAATTGACTATGGAGTAGAGGACGTCTTGATTATGGGGGACTTTAATCTGACCCCGACGCCGGACCTGGACAGACTCCACACAGTATCTAGATGGACACCTGGCCTGGCAGAGTGGGCAGATAGCTTTACCCTGACGGATGTTTGGCGCAGCTTTCACCCATCCGACAGGCAGTTCACCTGTCACTCCGCCACGTTTAAAACCCTGTCTCGCATAGACCTGATATATGCGTCGGGCCCTCTGCTCAGGAAATCCACAGACAGCTGCATCTTACCACGGGGGATATCAGACCACACCCCGTTGCTGCTCAAGCTGTCATTTGGGCCCCCTGGGGAGAGGATGTGGAGGCTGTCCAGATTCTGGATAGAGGAGGAAAGTATTCAAGAGGCGGTGCAGGAGGGGGTATGTCATTATCGGTTGTAAAATGCCGTTGGCACAGATCCTCTAGTCTCATGGGACGCTTTCAAAGTGTGGACCAGGGGGGGAGTACATTGCACGTATAGCGGCAGCCCGCAGGAAGGCGGCGCGCTCTCTGGGGGAACTGGAGGACAGGGCTGTGAAGAAGGAAGAGCTGTATGTAGCCAACCCCAACAGGGAGGCCTATGGGGAGTGGCAGTTTGCCCTACACCAACTCTCCATCTGTAGAGTGGATGGAATGCATAAGTCACTCCTCCATACGGCCCACAAGATATTTGAATATGGGAACAAGAGCGGTCGACTGATGGCCTGGTTGGCAAAGGGACAGTTTGCTGTCACCCATATTGCTGTGGTCAAGGACGTAGATGGGACGTTGCTAAGGGCCCCACAGGACATAAACCGTAGATTTGCCCAATACTATGAACAGCTGTACTCCACCAAGGTGAGTTACTCCCCCCTGGAGCTGACTAAATATCTGGACGGGATCCCCTTACCGACTATTAGCGACCGAACATGTGAATCTCTTGAGGCTGCCATAACACTAGAGGAGGTGCAGTTGGCGATTGCCCAACTTCAGGCGGGTAAGACTCCTGGGGCAGATGGGTTGCCCAGGGAGTTCTACGCGCAACACCTTGAACTGCTGGCTCCGCGGCTGGTGTCCCTGTTTGCTCAATTTTTCCAGCTGAAGGCCCTCCCCGAGTCAATGTCTGAGGCGGGGGTGGTATTGATACCCAAGCCAGGGAAAGATCCGGAGGAATGCTCCTCATACCGGCCAATATCTCTCCTAAATGTGGACGCCAAGATATTGGCCAAAATTTTGGCCAATAGGCTATCCATAGCCCTCGAGGAAGTTGTTCATCCGGATCAAACCGGGTTTATGCTGGGTAAGGGTACCGATATCAACCTCCGCCGGCTCTTCCTCAATATGTCTATTACTCATGATAACAGTGGTAGAAGAGTCATTGCCTCACTTGACGCTGAAAAGGCGTTTGACTCGGTGGAGTGGACGTTCCTCTGGGAGACTTTGGGGAGATATGGGATCGGGCCCCGATTCCTGCGGTGGATTCGGATGCTCTATCGGGCACCTAGGGCCCGCATCCGCACCAGTGATAGGATCTCTGCCTCATTCCCGCTACAAAGGGGAACACGGCAGGGGTGCCCTATGTCCCCGGCCCTATTTGCCTTGGCTCTTGAGCCCCTTGCCACCCAGGTCAGACAGTCGGAAAGGGTGATGGGTCTCAGGGTAGGAACCCTAGTGGAAAAGATCTCGCTATACGCGGACGACGCCCTCCTGTATCTGCAAGACGCAGGGGACTCGTTAACTGCGGCTCTCGAGATCTTCGACACGTTTGGGAGGTTCTCTGGGGTGCGCATTAATTGGACCAAGTCCAACATTTTTCCCCTTGACCCCCAGGCGCGTGAAGCCAGTCCTAATATACCCCTTATTTGGGTTGACCAATTTAAATATTTGGGTATCCAGGTTAGGAGACAAGTGGCAGAATACAGGGAACTTAACGTACGCCCGGTTGTGGCACAGTTACGATCCAAATGCACTTCGTGGGATACCTTGCCCTTGAATCTCATGGGCCGTATAAACCTACTAAAAATGATATTCCTCCCTAAATTTTTGTATGTTTTCCGCAACAGTCCCACCTGGATACCCAAATCCATGTTTGCAGAGGTGGATAAATGTGTGGGCTCCTTCGTATGGGGGGGGAAAGCCCCGAGACTGGCCAAATCCACCCTAATCCTTCCTGTCCAATGTGGGGGCCTGGCAATGCCAGACTACCGGACATACTTTTGGGCAGCAGTCTTAGTAACAATTAGATGGTGGTACGTCCTCTCCAGAGGCAATGCTGCAGTATGCCTGGAAGCAGCAATCCTTGGGTCATTACAGGAGCTGGGAAACCTGATCTACAGGGGACGCAGGGCGTACGCCGAACTCCCGGTGCCCACTCAGACTACTCTTAAGGTCTGGGTGGTGGCCAGGAAAGGGAAGATAGACCCCCGGAATTGGTCTCCTCGATGCCCTTTATGGGGGAATCCCAATTTTCCCCACATCAGGACGGTCCCAGACCCGGTGGTTTGGGCTGGGTTTGGGATAAAGACCCTTAGCGACATTCTAACAAATGGCGCCATGAAGCCATTCCCGGTACTCCAGGCAACCCTCCAGCTGCCGGACTGGATGCTGTTTCGGTACTTCCAGCTACGCCACGCTATTAGGGCCGAATTTCCTACTCCCATCAGACTGACTGTGGACCCTGTCGAGCAGGTGATATCACAAGAACAACTGGACAAACCCCTCTCGGCCCTATATATTGAGCTCCTCAGGACTGACTCTGCCAAAGTGGACAGACTTTTTGACTACTGGAAGACAGACATCCCTGGGCTGGACAAGGAGGACTGGAATGACTGCCTTGCGGACAGCGCCTCCCTACTGATTTCCTCCAGAGAGCGCCTCATACAAGTGAAGTTTCTGCACAGGGTCTATTTCACCCCCCAGAGGCTCCACAGGGTATTCCCACAGCGATCCCCAGATTGTCCCCGTTGCCGGGACAACGCGGGAACATACTTTCATATGTTCTGGAGCTGTCCCAAAATAGCTGGATATTGGGATGCAGTATTGGAGTCTGTCAATGGTCGCCTCCAACTGAATCTCCCTAAGTCACCTGAGCTGCTACTATTAGGCATTCAGGACGACGAGCAAAGGCCTAGATACACCAAACTATTACTGACTTACCTCTTCTTCTACGCCAAAAGGGAGATTGTACTTCGCTGGAACTCCCCCTCCCCCCCCACGATCACAGCGTGGGAAAAGTCCATTAATGATGTCCTCCCCCTGTACAAGTTGACGTACATTAACAGGAACTGTCCCAATAAATTTAACAGAGTGTGGCAACCCTGGTCGGGGTGACGGGCATATCCCTGGGAGAATATGAGGAAGCTGCGAGAGCTGGGTGGGAGGGAGATGGTGTATCACCATATGTACATTGCCTCCATTAATAATGTATACCTTGCCGTTACTTTGATCTTCACTGCACATGCTCAGAAATTGTTGTATGTATCTTCACACCAAAATGCCTGTAATATATACTTGATTCAGTCCATGTGGGACCTTTGTTGTAACCTGTATGATATTCTGTTAAATAAAGGAACAATTTTGACTCTTAAAAAGGAGCTGTCCGAAATTAAGGTGTTGAGGTTGTAGTGGTGTAGGGGATTTGTCTAAGATTGGGTATATTACTTGATTTGAGTCTCCACACATCAGGAGGGTACCCTTTTTATGCGATTCCACTACTGAGAACAAATGTGAGAGGAATGAAAGTGGATTTTTATTGGGGTCATAGTATGAAACTATGGTTATTTCATTATCTAACAGAAGACCTGTAATTATTATATAGCGTCCCTCTAGATCCTTTATTTCCTTATGTAGAGTGAAGGGGGTAGTGTTATGAAATGAAATCAGCACTCCTCTTTGTTTTGTAGAGGTCGAGGCCATATAGACTTGAGGGTATTGGCGACTTATGAATTTAAGGTAGGGCTGTATTGTGAAGTGCGTTTCCTGCAGACATATTACATGTGCAGAAAGTGATGAGAAAGAGTGAAAAGCTTTTGTTAGTTTTGGTGGTGAGTTGAGACCATGGACATTAAGCGTTAGTACATTTAAAGACATTTTATAAAAGGTGATAGAGATTATAAAAATGGCTTAAAATTATATTGTCCAATAAGGTTGCACTCTTGAGGGGAAATTAATAAAAAAAAAAAAAAAGGGGGGGGGGTAGGAAAGGATGGGAAAACAAGATTAAGAGGGGTTTAAATAGGATATGTAGAGAAATTTAATTTCTGGTTTTAGAACTGTAGAAGAGAAGTTGTTATTAAATATAGAGGAATGTAGCTCCTATGTGGAGCTAGTATCCAAGGGGTGGTGAAATATCACCAACCGGAGGGTACAAGTGATACAAAGAGTGTCCGGTCAGTAAATCCGGCTACTCGAGGATCAAATGAGAGGTGCAGTGGATTGTCTCTGGGACAAAAGCAGCCTCCTCAAAGTTTATACAAACAATTATAAAATAATATAAGTCACTAATAATATAACAGTTATTATTAGGATCATTTAATAGAAGTGTTTTTCTGTAACTTTGCATTACTTCATGCACTTATAAACAAGGGCAATGTATTAGACTTAATAAACCTAAAGAATGTTGTTGGTGCATTAAAGATTGGTAATATCTAGAATTTTACAATAATTTGATTAACTTCTGTTTTTTTTTAATTCATAAGGATTCATACAGATGAAGATCACTACAGGGGAAGTATTATTTGATCCTTCCTCTGTGATTACCTAAAATTGATCACCATTAATATAGTAACAATAGGTTAATTCATGTAATATCACCATAGAGGATTTCAGTCCATTTGTTCTTCAGGATTTGGTGGTGGTGATGCAAAACGACTCCTTTTGCTGGTACTGGAGTGGGCTTGTTGAATAGGGTTGTCTTGCTGAGTCTTGGGTGAGTTTGATGATGCTCTGCATTTGGAGCCTTCTGTTGTGTTTTCTGGAATTGTCAATCGAAGCTCATGAATTGCAGTTAGAAGGTCGTCCATCTTCTTGCAGGTGTATGTGGTACCTTTATGGGTGAATCGAAGAGCAAATGGAAAACTCCAACGATAGGTGATGTGGTGATATTGGAGGATCTGTAGGTGAGGTTTCATCTCTTTTCTCTGGAGGAGAGTCTGTTGCGAGAGGTCTTGGAATACTTGGTAACGATGTCCTTGAAAGGTTAATGCATCTTCATTTCGTGTAGCTTCCATCAGTTGTTCCTTTGTTCCAAAATAATGTAATTTTATTACAATATCCTTGGGGGGCCATCTTCTTTTTTGGGGGCCAGAGTTCTATGGATTCTGTCCATCTCCAAGCGTTCAATGGGGATTGATAGGGCTAACTCCTGAAAAAGCGCTGTAATTGTTGACTGTAGATCTATTATGGTTTCAGATAGACCACGGAGTCGCAAGTTAGATCTCCTGGCTCTGTTTTCGAAATCTTCCATACGTGTGTGAAGGGAAGAATTTTCTTCTCTGAGGGCTTCTACCTCATCAGCATGAGTATTAGTGATATCATTTATATCCTCCATTTTGTGTTCTAATATTGATGTGCGGCGCCCTACCTCACAAATTTTCCTTGTCAGTTTTTCAGTTATTGTGTCTGAGGTATTTTGGAGGGCTTTTTGTAAGACTCGTTCAAACTGACTAAGAATATCTGAGTTATTAGGGATATTCTGTAGTGTTATAGGAGTTAATCCAAATTCAAGGTCAGAGTCAATAAATTGTGAGGTAGAAGAGTTAGAGTTCCCCTTCTGTTTCTGTCTCTGAGGTAATGCAGAGCGGGAGGATTGCGCTGCTGCCATGTTAGAAGTGCTTCTTGTCAGTTTTCCTTTGCCTGGTTGTTGTTTAAGTTTAGTCTTTTTCCCATTAAATATTATATGTACTTGTGCCCTGCAGGCTTAATAGTAAGCGGGTTACCGTTGTGATGCGGTATTCGACTGTGACTCGTTGAAATAAGGCAGTTTTCGTCCAGGTGACAGCGGAGCTCTCACATCATACGGGGTGGGGTCACCATGTGACATTACCCGGTGACCCCATATATATATATAAGTCGCCGCACAACGCGTCCCTGCTATTACGGCCGGAGAGAGCGTTGTGTCAACATTCATGTCTGCTCAGCAGCTTTGCGCATGCGCTCCTCCTTGGCAAGGGATCTCATACAGGTAGAGAAGGAACTAGAATACTCAGAACACTGCAGAAGGAGGCCAGATCCTCTGGATGTTTCATCTTAGCTGATCCGCTAAGTGTTGTCAGAAGATTTTGCAGGAGTCTTCAGTGCTGGAGCGTTATCCAAGAAAGGTCTGGGTACAGTTGTATGCTTGCTCCATTTCTTCTTTCAGGGCAAAGTCATGTATTCTACAAATCAAGCAGAAAGAATTCCTAAAGCACTTGGATCCACAATGTTGTCTCAAAAAATCATGTTGTAAATGGTGAAACCAATACTTATGTGAAACCAATATTTATGTGAACCACACATAGTCATTGTGTAAACTTAATGTTTATTAACTTGCCGACCAGCTGGCATCATTATACTGCGGCAGGTTGGCTCTATTGCGCGACTCTTCATAGCTGTACGTCAGTCCGTGCAATAGATACAGTGGGCACGTGCACGGCGCCAACGGCGCGTGTTCCTGCGTGTTCCTGCGGTGCGGCGCTGGAGCGATGTCTGCCGGTCACATGCAATCGCTCCACAGAGAGCCAGAACGGGCATCTCTCAATGTAAACAAACAGATCCCTGTTCTGACAGGGGAGTTGGGAAAGATTGTCTGTTTGTAGTGACCAGGAACAGCAATCTCGCTACTCCTCCAGTTAGTACACTCCCCCCACAGTTAGGAACACCTCCCAGGGAACACATTTACCCCTTGATCACCACTAGTGTTAAACCCTTCCCTGCCAGTGTCATTTATACAGTAATCAGTGCATTTTTTTAGCACTGATCGCTGTATAAATGTCACTGGTCTGTCCGCAGCAATGTCGCAGTCCCGCTAAAAATCGCTGATCACTACTACCATTACTAGTAAAAAAAAATAATAATAATAAAAATACCATAAATCTATTCCCAATTTTGTAGACACTATAACGCTTATTGCATTTTTTCTTACTGAAAATATGTAGAATACATATTGGCCTAAACTGAGGAAGAAATGTGTTTATTTTATATTTTTTTGGTGATCCTCTACTTCTTGTTCTTCTTCTTGTTCTTCCCGATGTTGACACAATGCTCTCTCCGGCCGTAATAGCAGGGACGCGTTGTGCGGCGACTTATATATATATGGGGTCACTGGGTGATGTCACATGGTGACCCCACCCATATGATGTCACAGTCCTGGGGATGCTGGGACTGTGACATCATAAGGGGTGGGGTCACCATGTGACATCACCCCAGTGACCCCACCCCTTATGCCTATATAAGTCGCCGCACAACGCTTCCCTGCCATTATGGCCGGAGAGAGCGTTGTGTCAACATTGGAAGGGAGAAGAAGAAGAAGAAGGCGGTGGCGGCGACAGCGACAAGACTGGGCCAACGCTAGTAAAAGAGCTGTAAGAAGTGTTGTAGCTGAATTTATAGCTTACTTAAATGATTATAGATACAAAAATAATAACGTGATTAAATCGATTAAAGTGATTAAACCTTTGTCTGTATAAGAATATAAACGTACGATAACAGTGCGAAAAGATAAACAATCACATTTATTAATACAGGAAAGAAACGTCAGAATAATTTAGAACTTATCATAAAATTAAGTGATAGTACATTTACAGGGTTATTTAGGCTTCGGAGATATTTAAGGCCATATGGTTTACAACAGATATACACTTATCAATATGGTTATCAAAACATCAAGACAAGTCCTAGGAGAGAAGATAGATTTAGAGATAGAAATAGGTTAGAGATACACAGAATACATTACACTTCCATCCGATGGTGTGGGATTCAAGAGAAATGAGCATCCAGCTCTAAGCTTGCTTATATGCCAAAATGCCCCCTTCTCCAGTCTCAATGTTCATTGGCTCCCTGGGCTAACTCTTTGATTGGTCCTTGGGCTAGCTCCGTGATTGGTCCTTTTCTAAAGTCAAAACTCCTGTTGCCAGTTAGTCTCAAAGATTAATGAATCACTAGTTCTAACTAGGTCTGACATTAGTATGTTAATGACCCCTGGGGAGAAGGTGCCGTGTTGTCTAGCGAAACCCAGGGGCAATGGAGGAACTGATGACTCACTGGTTTTGATAACCAGAGATGACCTTAGTATGTCAATGGCCCCTGGGCAGAAGGTGTCGTCTATTGTAAGAGAACAAGGGATATTCAATTAACACCTGGGCACAGTCAATCTATGGATTAACGAACCAATGTCAAAGAAAAAAAGTCTAGCTAGCCTGTCATAAAAATATATATAAATATATATATATATATATACATACATGCATATATATATATAAGAAGGCCAGCATGGTGGCCTGTAATTATGGGAGGAGCCCGGAGGGTATTTAACCAGACCACCCACAACAGGCTGTGTCGGTTCCAGTGCAAGGTACTGCACATCAAGAGGCCGACTCTTCTCAGCTCCCTCACGGTCGTCTATCTATGCGTCCAATCGCAGGCCCACTTCGGCATCTTCATTCGGGGTCTTCGTCGGCGGTTCCCGCTCATGGTCGCAGATAAGTAGTAGCCAAACCTTTCATATCATGTGCAAACTTGTGGCTTATCATGCTTACTATCTGGCACCCCTTCACAAAGCTACCTCTGAGTTATTGACCCGAGCCTCCAAGCAGCTATCGGTCGTTCTCCGATATGACTTTCATAGGATTCACTTGTTACAAATTCACTGTCCATGGGATTGCCTTTTTTTTTTTTTTTTCTCTCATTTTCTGAGATTATCATGTATTTTGTTTGTATGGATTCCTGTGGCTGATTGAGGTGTAATTAAAACCACCTGGTGCCTTCTCTGCACTGGCTAGCTTGGGGGGATGGGTGTGGTCAGGTGTTCGGTCACAGGAAGAGATGGCATACACCCTACAAACCAATTGTATCAGATTCTACCGATTTATATCGGACTCATCTTATACCTTTTCAAACTGATCCACATCAGATGCATCGCAGAGACTGTTTCTGCCTACCCACACATGTCCATACAGTTGGGCTCACGAGATCGGTCATATATTTTCATCGATTATCGCTACACACTCACTGTCGCAGGTAGGACTTTGTCGTTACCACGCCTACTAAACTCGAATCATTACGTTATCATGTCCATGTCGCAAAGTCGCACACACATCAATACGCTGCAAGTCTTCCTACACCTTGCAAAAACTGCAAACCCACCACATCATACGTCTTGCTGCATTTGGCATAACGCCCGTCATCTCCAGTAGCAACACGGCTACTCATACATCCTGCCGCATTTGGCATAATGCCCGTCATCTCCAGTAGCAACACGGCTACCCACACGTCTTGCTGCATTTAGCATAAACACCCGTCATCTCCAGTAGCAACACGGCTACTCACACGTCTTGCGGCATTTGGCATAACGCCCGTCATCGCCAGTAGCAACACGGCTACCCACACGTCTTGCTGCATTTTTCATAAACGCCCGTTATCTCCAGTAGCAACTCGGCTACTCATACGTCTTGCTGCATCCGGCATTACGCCTGTCATCTCCAGTAGCAACACGGCTACTCATACATCTTGCCGCATTTGGCATAACGCACGTCATCTCCAGTAGCAACACGGCTACTCATATGTCTTGCTGCATTCGGCATAAACGCCCGTCATCTCCAGTAGCAACACGGCTACTCATACATCTTGCCGCATTTGGCATTACGCCTGTCATCTCCAGTAGCAACACGGCTACTCATACGTCTTGCTGCATCCGGCATTACGCCTGTCATCTCCAGTAGCAACACGGCTACTCATACACCTTGCTGCATTACGCCTGTCATCTCCAGTAGCAACACGGCTACGCATACGTCTTTCTACATTTTGCTTAAACACCTGTCATCTCCAGTAGCAACACGGCTACTCGTACATCTTGCCGCGTTTGGCATAACGCCCATCATCTCCAGTAGCAACACGGCCACTCATACGTTTTCTTTACCCCCTTTTTCACCCTTCCAGGTCAGTTCCCCCTTTTTGCCCCCCCCCCCCCCAGTCCATCAGAGCATCTGTCACTGCCATCCCCCGCACTTCTTGCAGTTACCGCAAGTTCGTGTCATGGGCCCCCACACCTTGCAACCTCCGCAAGTCGATCCACTCCTTGCCTTCGTGGCAAACCCATCTCAAACGCAAGTCTCGACCTTCACTGGCCTCCGCAGCCACAACCTCCCCAGTAGCCAACTCAGCTACTCATGCCTTTCTCTATCCCTTTTCACCTTTTTTAGGTCAGTAAGTCGCCCCTGGTCTCCTACGAACAGGATCAGACCATCTCTTTCTTTCCCAGGTAAAAAAAAAATGTCGAGGGCTTGCATCTCTTCACCAGGGGGTCAGCTATGGCCCCGAATCAGCTCTTGCAACCCATCTTTTTAAAAAAAAAAAAAAAACTTTTATGTCACCCGATCGTAGGTACCAGGTCTACCAGGTTCGACCCCAACAGAGACTCTAGCACTAGGGTAGCAAGCAGGTGCATAGGTTGTTGTTATTTTAGTTTCCTTTCTCTCTACACACCTTTCACTACATATCCTCATTTCACGCACATATTTGGCTCAGTATCCAGGCGTTAGTAACTGTCACATACTTCTATGCATGTCACTCTGTTTTCGAAGCACAAGCCTTCACTATGCAGACAAGGTCACCTAGTCTCATGACTTGCTGGCAGTGCAAGTATTAGCTGACCGAACCCACGTCAAACTACTACAGATCGAAACATCCCTACTTAGCAACCAACCAGCAGCCACTCTCCCCAGTACCGCCCTGGGGGGGGCTCTGGTTAAACTAGTCCGTGCCGAGCACAGACGGACACCCGAGCATCGGTTACCTGGCCAGTCACCTCCTGGCTCACCTCGGTTGTCATGCATTCTCTGAGTTTCCAAACAGGCCAAAGAAACAAACGCACTCAGCGCTCACGCGCAATCCCCGATTGTCCCTATACCGTCGTACGGTATCCTGCTTCGTTTCCCACATCTCCCCTCCCCAATCCATGCAGAACACCATAGTTTTGGCTAAAATCTCCAGGCGTTAGTAACTGTCACATACTTCTATGCATCTCACTCTATTTTCGAAGCACAAGCCTTCACTACGCAGACAAGGTCACCTAATCTCATGACTTGCTGGCAGTGCAAGTATTAGCTGACCGAACCTACGTCAAATTGCTACAGATCGAAACATTCCTACTTAGCAACCAATCAGTAGCCACTCCCCCCAGTGCCGCCCTGGGGGGGCTCTGGTTAACCAGTCCGTGCCGAGCACAGACGGACACCCGAGCATCGGCTACCCGGCCAGTCACCTCCTGGCTCACCTCGGGTGTCACGCATCCCCTGAGTTTACATATAGGCCCAAGGAACATCCCACTCAGCGCTCGCGCGCAACCCCTGTTTGTCCCCATACCTGTCGCACAGGTATCCTGCTCTGCCCCCCCCCTCCTTTTCCCCAAGCTACAAACGCCCATATATTTTCTCCTGTCTTTCAAACTCGAAAGAAAAGAAAAACAAAAAAAAAAAAAAAACGCCATATTCCCCCCCCCCCCCCCTTTTTATTTATTAATTTTTTTCTCCTGTTTTACAAGCTTTACAAAAAAAAAAAAAAAAAAAAAAAACACACACACATCTGGGACAATAATGACGTTAACTTAGCATCCCTCCTCATAGCAGCACACAACTTGGCCGAGAACAAATCATATTAGAGGGGAAACGTCTCCATCATCCTGAAGGCCAGAGACCCTTGACTTAATCGCACGCTCACTGTCTCAGAGTTTGCGCTGTGCCTTAGGGACAGTCGGAGACACGCATGCAGGGCAACCCCAACAGGAGGGTAGAAGTGGACGCGTATCTGCATACAGCATGGATCTAGGTCATTAGCACGCAGGGTGCTCATTCCATGACTATCACCATTCTTTCTTCAGACCCGGGGGTGATCCCTTACCTCCCGCCTCTTAGTGTTTTTCTTCCAGGTACAAGACCCCCACCAAATCCTTAATTCAGACGTGCCAGCAACAACGGATCTGCCCATGGGAGACAATTTCCCATGAACCAACATGGCATGCCAATGTTCATTCCGTCAGCGTCTCCCTCTTCACCTCAGGTAGTCATGGACGCCACAGCCCCCACAGGTCCTCGCCTCAATTTTTGGCCATCTTGGGTTCACAGGGCTATGGCTGTCAGAATCCTCTTGATTCCCGGGATCACTTAGTCCTCCTCGTTGTTCGAACTCTACCCCATTGTTGCAGCAGGCCACATCTGGTGCAGCAACCGGGCAAGACAAACAGGGTCGTTTACCACAGACAACCAAGCCACAGCCAGTATTATAAATAGGTCCAAGTCGCTGGCCATCATGGCCTTCCCGCACAGGCCGGTGCCACTATCCCCGCAGCACCAATCAGAGGTCCTCTGCGTCCACATCCCAGACAAACAATACTCTAGCCGTCACATTAACCGTTAACCTTGCGTCGTCCTTTTCGCAGGAACCTGGAACCGACCCGACCATGTCTCTTATCCCACATTGGTCGTAGTTAACCTCGCATCCGAACAACACCTTCGCGATACTACCTGCCTCATTAATCTATCGTTATCTCAAATGCCCTAAAGGCCTACTGTACAGCCTGGAACTTGTCTCACGGGTTACTAGCCTCAAACCCCAGGGCGACAACAGGAGACCTCCATCACATCCTGGCTTCCATGTCATGCCGCCACACACAGTTGGCTTTTCACACAATACCAAATTACCTCCCTAACCGAGTCTTTTGCGCCCTTCTCTTGGCATATAGCCCAGCTCACCAGGGCTTATCGCCCAGCTCACCAGGGCTCACCTTACAGCAGGCCCAGGGCACACTTCAGGTCTATTTATGTTGTTAGTCTTGTGACGTGTTTATATGTTTCTTTCATATCTCTCGAAGATCGGAGGGCTCCGACCATAAATAAGAAGGCCAGCATGGTGGCCTGTAATTATGGGAGGAGCCCGGAGGGTATTTAACCAGACCACCCACAACAGGCTGTGTCGGTTCCAGTGCAAGGTACCCACCCACCCTTTTCCCTTCTCAGAGTACTTCTTTTAAAACATCCTTCTCTACAGAAGTATCCATTTACTGTCAAGGTATGCACCCTTCTCTTGGCATATAGCCCAGCTCACCAGGGCTTATCGCCCAGCTCACCAGGGCTCACCTTACAGCAGGCCCAGGGCACACTTCAGGTCTATTTATGTTGTTAGTCTTGTGACGTGTTTATATGTTTCTTTCATATCTCTCGAAGATCGGAGGGCTCCGACCATAAATAAGAAGGCCAGCATGGTGGCCTGTAATTATGGGAGGAGCCCGGAGGGTATTTAACCAGACCACCCACAACAGGCTGTGTCGGTTCCAGTGCAAGGTACCCACCCACCCTTTTCCCTTCTCAGAGTACTTCTTTTAAAACATCCTTCTCTACAGAAGTATCCATTTACTGTCAAGGTATGCGCCCTTCTCTTGGCATATAGCCCAGCTCACCAGGGCTTATCGCCCAGCTCACCAGGGCTCACCTTACAGCAGGCCCAGGGCACACTTCAGGTCTATTTATGTTGTTAGTCTTGTGACGTGTTTATATGTTTCTTTCATATCTCTCGAAGATCGGAGGGCTCCGACCATAAATATATATATATATATATATATATACATACATACATACATACATAGATCATATATATATATATATATATATATATATATATATACACATACACACACACATACATATATATATATATATATATATATATACACATCCCCACACACACCTCTCCCTGATATATATTTATACATCCGATGGGGCATGGCAATCCAATTCCATTTTAAATTTAGTCGTTCAAAAATCTCCAACACAGTTTCCCCTGAAGTTCATTCTTGAACTTATGTCAATGATTTTGTACCCACCCACAACAGTCCAGAAGTCCCAACCCTTCCCCACCACCACCACAGCCTCCTCTTCCTTTCTTGAACACGCCGGAACTCCTCAAGGTAGGCTTAAGACAGGAAAGAAATCCTGGTGCCCTTGAGACTTCACATCCAAACCATGAGTGTCTGTACTGCAATGTTTCATCGCCCATCTGCCTTGGAAGAGCGGAACTCCAACATTGATGGCGGGATCCTGGCCTATCTAGTCCTGTAACTTGGTGAGACCGTGTAGTGGTTTTTCCGCTTGGATCGGACCGCGAGACAGCACTTTTCAGCATGGTGAAGAACAGTTCAAGATAGTCTTATTTGTCACATTTGTCTCAAGAGATTACTTGATTGTCTTCAGGTGGTGGTTGGGCGGGCCTCCAGACCGTCGTGCATGAATACATAAAACAAACAAAAAAGGAGAATGTCAGTGTACAGATATTGGAGGAATGCCAGACAGGAGCAACGGTCATCAAGACTTAATACTTATAAGGGGTGCAATGGGGATGAGTAAAGTGGGCTCCCCACAGGGAACAGAGTCCAGGCAACAGACAGTATCATCCATGGCCCTTGATGGTAGGGATAGTCAACACTGCCTGTTATTGCAAGGTCCCTGGGTCCGCCACACCTACTCACGGGGCTCAGGTTAAAGCAGTAGGTAGACTAAGTGGGTAGCATTACATTAAGACATAAAAACACAGGATGTCCAGGGATACTTTGGTTCAAAATATGGTACACTACTGGCGGGCAGGGAAAATCCTTTTAAACAGATACATTATCTTGAGAAGATGGATGATAAAAACCCAGAGAAAAATTTAAAATGAAGCAAAAGAAACGGAAGAGAGGTGAGTAATGAAAATGAATGAGAAAATGGTGGAATTAATAATGGAAAGGGAAGAAAAAAACCTACAGATTTAATGCTGCTCCAACCAAGACTGTTAAAGAACATTGACTCTGGGTTAGAAAAAAAAAACAAATACATTGGTTGAAAAAAATAAAAAAAAATAAAAAAATAAAAATAAAAATTAAAATAAAAAATAGCACCATAAAAAAAATAAAAATAAAAATATGGAATTTAGGTAAAACCTGACCGCATATTATTACTATAAATTGAAAAAAGGCTTATCCCTAGAACAACAACAAAAAAACAAAAAGAAAAAAATATAGTTCTAGGGTCCTCTTTTAAATGCACACAATCCCCTACGTTGGTCTATAATAGTTACCCAAATTAGGACAGCAACAGGGTGGAGTTTACTAAAGCTGTGGCCCTAAGACTGTACCTGAATTAACTTTTCCCACTAAGAAACTCAACATTAGAGATATCTGGATTGACCTCTTTTGATCTTGAGATCACCCAAATCGTCCACTTCACTCCTAAGACATCCTGATTTCCAGCTCCCTTGTTACCTCCTTCCATGCTCAACATTAGGACCGCTCTGGAACTCCCCCACCCCAATATGTCCAGCCAGCGCCTACCCTGACCACCACTAGGTGATCCCTAGAAACTCTTTTAATGTTACCTCCGCCAGCTCCATATCAGATAATTCCCAACAGCTATTATTTTGCACCACCCTCCTCTCCTTAGATCATAAACCCCTTGAGTAGAGCCCTTCTATTCCCGCCCTGCACAGACTGTTGTCATTATCTGATCCTGTTGCACAAACCACCTAACTACCAAATTTTTAACTCCTCCCCGAACCCAAACAGAAGTTTCAGTAGGTGTAAGGGGAGGTCAGGTTTTCCATAAAACCTTCCTTCAGGGGTGATTGGGGTACAACCCGGGGTTCCTGCTATATCCATGCCAAGGGCAAGAGGAGATGTACAATAGACTCCCCGAGGTAGTGTACCCTGCTGATTACCATTTAACCTGATGCTGAAAACAGTGCATCATTAGACATGTGATACCAGCACCAGTACCCTGGTAACTTTGTTTAGGACCAGTTGGGACACTACCCCTCCCTCCATTAGACACGACCCCCTCCTGTGCCAGCATTGTTGCCTTTTCCCATAGAACAACACCTCCCTTTCTCCAGCACTCATCCGTACCAGTCTTCTGAGGCTGTCCGGACTCAAACCATCAGAACAAGATGGACTGCAGGGTGTAACACAGTAGAGTCTGTTAAAGGCTAGTACCCAGATTGACCGAGATATCTGCACAATGTTCCATCCCTGTCATTAGGGATGAGACCAGTGTAAGTTAGATTTTGATGCTCCTGGTACTGAGTCATCTACCAATCTATTATGATTCATAGGCAACCTGGATACTACCCTCACCTACCCGGTGCCCCCCTCCAGCTCCAACGGCAGTCTCCATTAAGCCTCTCTTTATCTTAAGTATGGGAAATAGTCTGAAAACCCGTATTGAAAACCACCTGCCAACAGGTACACTCGATTCTTTATAGAGGCTGCACACCTTCTCCCTCCTTTATCAATTCGGTAATCAGACCATGTTATCCTTCACCCATACAAAATTAACTGCCTATACTATTCAGACAGGACTCACATGAATGACAGGGGCATAGCGTATCACTGGGGCACTGGGCTTCCTGGCCTGCAGGACACAGATTAACTGAGGAGAATACGGCATGCCTATACATCCTGCACAACTTTTTCTCCAGACTCAACCAAAACTATACAATACGAGGCCAGACCTATACACTTTCAACTTGTATGCAATCCGGCAGGCCCTCGTACTTCACATCTGCAGATAAATCTAAAGGAAATTGAAAAAAAAATAAGATAAAAATTGCATAATGTGTATCCAGCTCGAGAAACTTCTGTTACCAAACACCACTGGTTAAAGGGCAAAGAAAAATCCCTTGCAGCACTGAGAACGCTGAACAGTCGGGGGTACAATTTGAGCCAACCTGTGTGCTTTGAAACCCCCAGATATTAGCGACAGATATGCCACAGACACATTAGACAATTCATAACAAATCGTCACGTAAAAACAGTGACACTGGGCAGGATGTAGGTTGGAACTTTACTTGGGGACACCCTAATTGCTAAGGGACATTAACATACCTTAGCCTGAGGCAATGAGCAGAGCTGGAACAGCCAGGTATATAATTACAATAACCGCAGGGGGGGTGAAGCAGTCCTAAACACAAGTAATCAGTGGAGCACAGAAACTCGTTAATACCAGAGCTTTATACAGGTTGGATCAGAAAATACCACCCTCACTTAGGTAGTCCAAAACACAGCTGAATGGGCTGACAAATAGGAGCACAAACCCGATAATGGTGCTGAAACCAGGGAAAATAAAAAATTGTCTATGATTTCCTTTTGGTTCTGAAAGCCGTGAAACCCAATTATCATCTGCGGAATAAAACACCAATAAAATTTAGTAATAAACATTAAATTTTTCGCCTGAAAAAAAACAATGGTTAAATACCTGTAACAAGACATTAGCACAAGGAACATTTACATTTACATTACATAAACAGTGCACCTTATTTTAAAATAGCAAAATTGTTGAGCTCAACTTATTATTAATATGTATTACTTAATACATATTAATACCACATGGATTTTTGTATTATGGTATACCAATAATTCCCCAAAAAAAAATATTCACCATGGTGAGAAAAAAAATTAGCAACGCGCAATAAATCTTATAACGGTACCATTTATCAACAAATTATAAATACCTCACCACAAACCTCTCGCAGAACTGTCTTTTCTGGAAAACAAACTGAGTTTAGTAAAGCACCTTTCAATTCATTATTACATATAGTTATCTTGGCTCAGGTAATTTGCATGTCAATACAGTTTGCTTTACACTCTCACTGACCTGGTCAGAAAGAAGGGGGTACATTTGGGTGGGCTGTCAGCAGCTGCGACAACAGACATCATAGGACACAAAATATATATGGCATATTAGCTGGGTCAAAGATGACCTCTAGACGTCACACATATTTCATATTCCACACACTCACCCTCACACGATTAGCTGGGTCAAAGATGACCTCTAGACGTCACACATAATTCATACTCACCCTCACACGATTAGCTGGGTCAAAGATGACCTCTAGACGTCACACATATTTCATATTTTCTATAATAAAAAACGCTCACCTTCCAGGGATTTATTCTTGCAAAAACACCAGGAATGAAACATTGTTGGTGACAACTGGATTAGTAGCATTGTTGGTACATACCTTAGGTGTGGAGGCCGTTCCCCTGATCATCACCGTCACTACTCTGGGGATGTGGTTCTATTGGCTGTCCCTGTTTGTCCCTACTTCTCAGCATTTGGTGCGCTTTCTCCTTACCTCCCACCATAAAAATATTCACATCATCTGTTCTATGCATGGATTCTACCATCCATGCGCTCCATGCATCTCTTTCATTTGTTCGTGTCATCTTCCCACGGTGATTGTACCACAGGTCTTCCCAAGTTTTTTTTAGCTTAAAAGTACCTCTTTTAGAATAAATTCTGTCAGTCCTGCAATCCTAATCTTGCATATTTCACAACCCAAGACCCATATACCCATCCTTTATGGACGATGGACCTTGAACTGATCCCCCAACCTCTTTAGAGGTTGCCTACGTCAGAGGTAGCTACTCTCTGGACAAGAATTAGGTAGACAGGCCCCGCCCCTGCCAACGTTGCTGCCTTTTTTTCACTACTTGCCAGAACAATATTCTCTGTCCTGGCTATAGTCCTTCAACAAAATTAGCCTAGAGATTTCCTGAACCAAATAATAGTCCAATCCCCTCCGTGGACTTTTCAGAAATATTCCAAAAGAAATGCTTAACAAAAGCTTATTACTTCTGTTATCTCAAGAATGTTTAGCACAAACTTGGATAATCAGGAGGTAGCGCATTATTACAGGAGGTAGTTACCTGATGCACACCTAATTGCGATATGATTTATAGTAGTTACAACATCGCCAGTGTCTACAGATCTAATTACAAAACTTACGATCCACAGTTAGCAGTTTATAAAGAGAAAGATTCATACTAGGGCTGAAACAACTAATCGACTAATCGACAACTAATCGACCATAAAATCAATCGACTACTACCTTCACAATTGATCAATCGGCCAGTAACACAATGGGATTAAAACAAAATGAGCCCTCTATTGTACAAAAAAACAACAATCACGAAGGTAAAATATAGCTTTCACAGTTCTACAGTAAAAATGAACCCCATACAGTAGTGACTATCTGCTCCCCAAAAAGCCAACTCTAGCCTTCTCAACGCCATTACGTTCAAAACCACGAACAGGTCTCAACCAGCGTTAGTCTGCCCCACTCAGCTCTTTAGAGCAGGCAGGGACAGAACGAAAACTGAGGACTCTTATGACAAAAAAAAAAAAAAACAGTTCCTCCTCTGAGAATCACAAACTACACATCCATCAATGCACTCACCATTACAGATTTCTGAAGCCACAACTGAACTACTTCCAAAATATTTTTTATTCTGGGGTCTTGTACCACCAGACATCAAAAATACCCTCCACAGGAATACACCTTACTGTACCCTCTGACCATATATGTCACACTTTAAGGGGTCTCATGTCCGGAGCCCCAAACCCAGATCTCATGTGTAAGGCAGCTGTCTGACTGGTTTGGAGCCTCATCCAGGGCACCCTTGCACTAATTTTCGGATCAGTAGTGACTTATTTTTACAGTACTGGCACCCGGCGTTTTCCGATTATTATACACGGCCTTCTGGTGTGCAAGCGTACTAATCCTCACATTTACATGCTCTGCTACCGGTTATCGGTAGCCCCATAAATGTGTTGTCAGACAAACTACAAAACACCATGAAATCCTCCACTATTCAAAACAATATTATGGCTTCTCTATGTAATTTACTTTAAAAATCAAAATGATTTTGTCCTTTTGGCCACAAACAATCAAAAAGCCCCTCCCCTCCTGTGGATACATCAAAACTCATCAAACGGGTTCATTTAAATATCAATGAAGAGGAAGAGGGAGGAGAGCTTAGATTTTCAAGTGCAGGCTTCCTAAAACACAATGAATCTGAGACACTCCCATACACTTGTAAAGCTAGTTTCTCTGACCACTGAAACCCAGTGTAGATTTCAATGAAAAAACAAAATTCAATACAGAAAACGCAATAGCATTACTTAAAAATGTAAAAAGTACAAAAATAGAATTCACTTAAAAGGAAATGGTGCCTACACAGAAAGTGACGTCCCAGACCACATGGCTACACACAAAGGAATCAGAGCTCTGGGATGATTTACACGCTGAAAATGGCCACCGTCCACAACCTCATGGTGATTACAAACAAATCGCAGGCCATCATAAAATGGGATTTTCCTGCCAAACGAAAACAGCTAACTTACAATAGCTTACATTCACTTAAAAGGAAACAGAAATGATGCCTAGCACCAAGCACATCCAACAAAAGAAAATGGCAGCCAAATGCAGTTTTTTTCCGCCAAAACCAGCACACCCCAAACTGACAAACATGGGACATCATGAAAAAGCACAACTTCCCTACTAGCCAACCCTTCTCCCCACACACTTGAAAAGGCACACTTAAACATAGACACACAGTTTAGGAACAGTTTCACTGAAAAGCATGTAATCTTGCCATACAATTGAGAGTAACACATGCCATCCAATGAAACGACCACGCCACATGAACCACAGTATAATACAGCTCACACATACATTATACATACACTCGGGCGGTCAATCCAACACACACCCACACACACACACTGTGCGAACTAGGCTCCCTTTTCACGAATGCAATCTGCCATGTGACTTTGGACACAAAGTCGCATTATAAGTCACAGCCCATTGATTTCAATATCACCAGTCCCAATCTATGCGACTCAAAGCTGCAATGACTATAAAAAGGTACCTGTACCACTCCTATGCGACTCCGGATGCGACTACGACCCAGAGTGTAAATTTGGATCAAAGTCGCATTCAAAGCCACCCCAAAGTCGCACCGCCCAGTCATACTCTAAATCATGTGACTTTGGAGTTGCACAAGTGGAAACGTAGCTCTAGGCCCACCGGTGTGTGTCCCAATCACAACAGTTGGCCTAATCTCATTCAAATGGTCAACTGAAATTGCTTTTTGGCAGAGACACATATCCTTTTCCACTGTCTCCAAGATTTCAAATGGAGCCCTTATCATTCATTCTGACACCCTCCTGCAATTTTTGGCCCAATTGAGGCAGGATGTCTTATCATACGCTCATAGTACAATCTATTTCACTTATACTGTTCATATCAGTCTCATCAAAGTATTAGTGCAGACAAAAGGTTATATATCTATAAACAGTGTTCAAAGAAGCTTGCTAGTTTTGGATGTAAATGACAGGGTAGGCAGATATATAAACAAGGCTTAAAATTTTTTTTTGTAGTTTGTCTTGTCCTCCACATATAAAATCGCCAATTCGCTCAAAACGTCAAGACTCCTCACACACGGGCACCATCTGTTGTAGCTGAATTTATAGCTTACTTAAATGATTATAGATACAAAAATAATAAAGTAATTAAAGCGATTAAAGTGATTAAACCTTTGTCTGTATAAGAATATAAACGTACGATAACAGTGCGAAAAGATAAACAATCACATTTGTTAATACAGGAAAGAAACGTCAGAATAATTTAGAACTTATCATAAAATTAAGTGATAGTACATTTACAGGGTTATTTAGGCTTCGGAGATATTTAATAGGGATGAGCCGAACACCCCCCCGTTCGGCTCGCACCAGAACCCGCGAACGGACCTAAAGTCCGTGCGAGCTTTAGAACCCTATTAGTTATAATGGATGCGAACGTTCGAAATTAAAAGTGCTAATTTTAAAGGCTAATATGCATGTTAATGTCATAAAAAGTGTTTGGGGACCTGGGTCCTGCCCCAGGGGACATGTATCAATGCAAAAAGAAGTTTTAAAAACGGCCGTTTTTTAAGGAGCAGTGATTTTAATAATGCTTAAATTGAAACAATAAAAGTGTAATATTCCTTTAAATTTCGTACCTAGGGGGTGTCTATAGTATGCCTGTAAAGGGGCGCATGTTTCCCGTTTTTAGAACTGTCTCTGCGCAAAGTGTCATTTTTGAAAGTAAAAAAGCTATTTAAAATCACTCGCGGCTAATGTTAATTGACGGCTCCCGTAATACAGAGAACAGTCATTCATTGAAACTCATTCATAAAAAAAAAGTCATTGATAAAAAAAAAAAAAAAAATGAAAAAAAAAAAGCGTAGGGGTCCCCCCAAATTCAATAACCAGGCCCTTCAGGTCTGGGATGGATATTAAGGGGAACCCCAGCCAAAAAAAAAATGGCGTAGGGTCCCCCTCAAAATCCATACCAGACCCTTGAGGTCTGGTATGGATTTTAAGGGGAACCCTAGCCAAAAAAAATGGTGTGGGGTCCCCCTCAAAATCCATACCAGACCCTTATCCGAGCACGCAAAATGGCAGGCCGCAGGAAAAGAGGGGGGACGAGAGGGGCCCCCCCTCCCGCCTGAACCGTACCAGGCCACATGCCCTCAACATTGGGAGGATGCTTTGGGGGTCTAAGACCCCTAAAGCACCTTGTCCCCATGTTGATGAGGACAAGGGCCTCTTCCCCACAACCCTGGCCATTGGTTGTGGGGGTCTGTGGGGGCGGGGGGCTTATCGGAATCTGGAAGCCCCCTTTAACAAGGGGACCCCCAGATCCCGGCCCCCCCCCCTGTGTGAAATGGTAAGGGGGTACAAAAGTACCCCTACCATTTCACCAAAAAAGTGGCAAAAATTGTAAAAATGACAGGAGACGGTCTTTGACAATTCCTTTATTAAAATCTTCTTTCTTCTTTCTTCATCCTTCGGTTTCTTCATCTTCTCCTTCCATCTTCTTCTTCCATTTTCTTCTTCCTCCGATCCGCTTCTTCTTGCGCTGGTCTTCTCGTCCTTCTCGTCCGGCATCTTCTTCCGTCGGCGTCGGTGTCGGTGTCTTCTTGGGCCGCTCCGCACAATGGGAGGCTCCCGCTGTGTGAGGCTCCGCTCCGTCTGACAGGTCTTTTAAAACGGAGGGCACCTGGTGACCCCGCCCCCCTCTGACGTCATGGGGAAAGCCATCATGGAATTCCCCATGATGTCCCCGTGCGTCAGAGGGGGCGGGGTAACCAGGTGCCTTCCATTATAAAAGACCTGTCAGACGGAGCGGAGCCTCACACAGCGGGAGCCTCCCATTGCGCGGAGCGGCCCACGAAGAGACAGAGACACCGACGCCGACGGAAGAAGATGCCGGACAAGAAGGACGAGAAGACCAGCGCAAGAAGAAGCGGATCGGAGGAAGAAGAAAATGGAAGAAGAAGATGGAAGAAGATGACAGAAGGAGAAGATGAAGAAACCGAAGGATGAAGAAAGAAGAAAGAAGATTTTAATAAAGGAATTGTCAAAGACTGTCTCCTGTCATTTTTACCATTTTTGCCACTTTTTTGGTGAAATGGTAGGGGTACTTTTGTACCCCCTTACCATTTCACACAGGGGGGGGCGGGATCTGGGGGTCCCCTTGTTAAAGGGGGCTTCCAGATTCCGATAAGCCCCCCGCCCGCAGACCCCCACAACCACCGGGCACGGTTGTGGGGAAGAGGCCCTTGTCCTCATCAACATGGGGACAAGGTGCTTTGGGGGTCTTAGACCCCCAAAGCATCCTCCCAATGTTGAGGGCATGTGGCCTGGTACGGTTCAGGTGGGAGGTGGGGCCGCTCTCGTCCCCCCCTCTTTTCCTGCGGCCTGCCAGGTTGCGTGCTCGGATAAGGGTCTGGTATGGATTTTGAGGGGGACCCCACGCCATTTTTTTTGGCTAGGGTTCCCCTTAAAATCCATACCAGACCTCAAGGGTCTGGTATGGATTTTGAGGGGGACCCTACGCCATTTTTATTTTTGGCTGGGGTTCCCCTTAATATCCATCCCAGACCTGAAGGGCCTGGTTATTGAATTATGGGGGACCCCTACGCTTTTTTTTTGTTTTTTATCAATGAATGACAGTTCTCTGTGTTACAGGAGCCATCAATTCATTAGCTGCGAGTGCTTTTAAATAGCTTTTTTCCTGCAAAAATTACACTTTTTTGCAGGGAAAGTTCTAAGCACAGGAAACCTGCCCCCCTTCACAGGCCACCTATAGACACCCCCAGATGTGATACTGCAATGCTGTTCTAACAGCACGCACACACAAATCCCCAGAAATAAAGCACATATTGTCAGCAGCACACTGACACGCTGACACTGACTGAAACAGAATATGCGAGGCCGCCGGCACTCTTATACCGTGGGGCGTGTACTAAAGCCCCTGAGCTATAATTGGCTACAGGCATCCTGCCTGTAGCCAATTATGGCTCTCCTCGCTGCCGGCGCTGTGATTGGCCAAGCATGCGGGGTCAAAGTGCATGCTTGGCCAATCATCAGCCAGCATTGCACTGCGCGGGCCGCAATGCATTGCGGGGCCGCTCGCATCACACGAATTTGATGCGAGCAGCCCCAATAGTTCTGGGCTCGCCGAGCGAGCGAACGCCCGGTGCTCGATTCGAACATGGGTTCGAATCGAACACCGGGCCCATCCCTAATATTTAAGGCCATATGGTTTACAACAGATATACACTTATCAATATGGTTATCAAAACATCAAGACAAGTCCTAGGAGAGAAGATAGATTTAGAGATAGAAATAGGTTAGAGATACACAGAATACATTACACTTCCATCCGATGGTGTGGGATTCAAGAGAAATGAGCATCCAGCTCTAAGCTTGCTTATATGCCAAAATGCCCCCTTCTCCAGTCTCAATGTTCATTGGCTCCCTGGGCTAACTCTTTGATTGGTCCTTGGGCTAGCTCCGTGATTGGTCCTTTTCTAAAGTCAAAACTCCTGTTGCCAGTTAGTCTCAAAGATTAATGAATCACTAGTTCTAACTAGGTCTGACATTAGTATGTTAATGACCCCTGGGGAGAAGGTGCCGTGTTGTCTAGCGAAACCCAGGGGCAATGGAGGAACTGATGACTCACTGGTTTTGATAACCAGAGATGACATTAGTATGTCAATGGCCCCTGGGCAGAAGGTGTCGTCTATTGTAAGAGAACAAGGAATATTCAATTAACACCTGGGCACAGTCAATCTATGGATTAACGAACCAATGTCAAAGAAAAAAAGTCTAGCTAGCCTGTCATAAAAATATATATAAATATATATATATATATATACATACATGCATATATATATATATATATACATACATACATAGATCATATATATATATATATATATATATATACACACATACACATACATACACGCACACATACATATATATATACACATCCCCACACACACCTATCCCTGATATATATTTATACATCCGATGGGGCATGGCAATCCAATTCCATTTTAAATATAGTCGTTCAAAAATCTCCAACACAGAAGATAACGGAGGCCCGGCAGAAGAGCGGGACAAGACCCCCGAAGTCGGAAGAAGACCCCCGGAGCTGTCTAATAAAGTACTTTAAAAACCTGTGTTGTGTTTTTTTTCCCAGGTGAATGGGTGGGGATACATTGTACCCCATACTCATTCACATAGGGTGGGGGGCAGAAATCTGGGGGGCCCCTTATTATCCTCATCAACATGGGGACAAGGTCCTTTGGGGTGGGGGGGCCGCAGTGCCCCCCCTTCCCCAAAGCACCCCTCCGTGTTGAGGGCCTGGTACGGTTCAGGAGGGGGGCACTCACTCGTCCCCACCCCCTTTCCTGACCGGCCGGGCTGCGTGCTCAGATAAGGGTCAGCTATGGACTTTGGGGGGACCCCCACGCCGTTTTTTCTGCATAGGGATTCCCCTTTAAATCCATACCAGGAGACCGGGCTCGCGAGATGTCAATCTCGCCGATGGAGGTGACGTCATTCACTTCCTTCGCTAGTCCCGTCTATAGAATATTTTAAAAAAGTCACAGTTACTTTTGAGGACAAACGTTGTCGGAATTTCCGGTCTCCAACAATGCTGTGACGTAAGCCGTGTACGACGGGACTAGAAAAGGGAAGTTCAGCACCACGTTTGGCACCCTTTTGGCTCCTTCTGCTGATTTAGTGTTTATCGCGTGTTAGTAGAAGTTTGGTTACATACGATTTGCGCTTTTCAGACTCGTGCTTCAGATCGTTACTGCTCTTCAGTTTGTGCTTGTCGGTGTGTGTAGTCAGTTCGCATTTGTTGGTCATTGCTGCCTATATCTTGATACAGGACACTTTGATTTTCACTGCTTATTGTCTGCTCGTTTCTGGTATTCATTTCGTTCTTTCAGGCCTTGCTGTTTATCGGTGCTTTCTGTTAGTCGGTTCTGACCAGCCGACCGTTTGGAAGCCATGTTTCGTGTACTTACTCATCGTAGAGTTTGTGCTGTGCAGGGGCTTGGTGTTGGGCTTTTAGCTTTGACACAAGCCCGGTCCATGAACAGGGCGAGGAGGAGTTCATGGACCAAGAATTGGTTGCTCCAGCGTGACCAATTCTCGCACATGCCTTTGCTTCGTGAGATTCGGGAGAATAATCCTGATGATTTCAGGAACTTTCTCAGGATGACGGACCCCGTTTTTCACCGTCTGTTGGCTTTGCTGACCCCTTTAATCAGCAGGCAGGATACCTGCATGAGGCAAGCCATCACTCCGGAGCAGAGGCTAGTTGCCACGTTGAGATACTTGGTGACAGGGAGAAGGCTTCAGGACCTGAAGTTCTCTACAGGCATCTCCCCCAGGCTCTGGGTATCATTATTCCAGAGACCTGTTCTGCCATCATACAGGTCCTGCAGGAGGACTATATTAAGGTAAGATTTCTCCTTTACTATTCCATTCTATGTATTTACTGTTTGCTAATGTTTTGTATTTCTTTCCCCGTTCCCTAATTACCAGGATTGCAATATGCTGTAATATGCTGTGTACCTTTGTCCTCATGCATGCTGGAACCTTGGAATATTTTTTTTTGTCCTTCATGCATTTTTGCCTTCACTTACCTCCCCAGCATGCTCTTCTGGGCCCATATACACCTATGGCCTAGTCACTTGGCAATGTATTTTGTCTGCTCCATAGTATTGGTTTCCCCTAAACACCCCCTAAAATATTCACAAATGTTTTCTGTGTGTTTAACTTCATGCAGAGTCCCCGTTTTTTTTTGTTTTTTTGGTGGCCCAAACTCATTAGGAACCCCCCTACCCCAACTGCTAGGTCAGCTGATACCAATCCTCTATCTGCTGACTTTGCCAAACTCAATACACACTATACCTACCTCTTTAGTGGTCAGATTTATGGATGAATTCAGCAAAGCATGTAGTGCAAGGGCCTGCCTCAATACTTTCAAATGCTAAATGTTATATATTTTTTTACTCCTATTATTAGCTTGATAGGTAAGAGCAGAATGTCAAAATGTGCTTCCATTTATGCATTTTGTGTTTTTTTTACTTGGGATTAGGACACTTCTTACCTGTCCAGTGGGCTGCCAATAGTGTAAAGTAAGGAGGGTCTGGCCAAACTATCACACATTATTTAGGCATTCAGCTCTCAATGAAGTGGAGAGGGTTACCTGTCCAATACATCCCCCCCTAATTTTTCGCAAGGGGTCATCAGAAGTGTGGGGGGGGATGGGGGGTGAGGAATCTGCTAAGGGGACCTTATACTTTGGTTTGTAAATACTGTTTAGCAAAAATGTTATTCTGATCTTGTTCCAAAATGTTTGTGTATAATCTGCTTGCAATGTTTATGTGCAAAATGACTAATTTGTTTTTCTTTTTTGACTCCACAATTTCCTTCAACGCCACAGGAATGGCAGACTGTGGCCTCCCACTTTGCCAGTCATTGGGACTTTCCTAACAGTGGAGGTGCACAACTCGGGGTCATACTATTACAACTATAAGGGGTTTAATAGTATTGTGATGTTGGCGGTGGTGTCGGCGACATATGAGTTTCTCTATGTGGACGTGGGGAAGAATGGCCGGATGTCGGATGGTGGAGCTATCGCGCAGACGGAGTTCTACTGGCGTCTCCAGAGTGGCAGTCTGGGCTTGCCACCTCCAGAGGAGAATGCGGAAGGACTCCCCTTCGTCTTTGTCGTGGATGAAGCGTTTGCATTGTCAAGCCATCTGATGCGGTCTCTCTGATGAGGACCCTCACCCCGGACCAGAGGGTCTTTAATTTTCGGCTGTCCAGAGCCCAAAAAGTGGTGGAGAATGACAGCCCTTGAAGCTGTACGTCCTGGCTTGCCTCCCCTAAACGCCCGCAAAGTCAGAGCCAGATATATGGAGTACTTTGTGGGTAGGGGGGCCATTGATATGCCAGACAATGTGTGAGAGGCATTTTTTAATAAATTTATTTTGGAAACTGAAATAAGCTTTGTTTTCATTTACTGCTTGGGTTTGTTGTAGGTGTCTTCTTGCTTATTTTATGGTTTATTTTTGGGCCTTTATCTTCAACAGTGTAAACCCACTTTCTGGGCGAGATGAGGTTACAGTCTCTTCTTCCAAAAAAAAATCTTCTCATGTTGTGGGTCTGATACATACAGCTGTTTTTTCTAGTTAAAGCGGAGTTCCACCCTAAAGTGGAACTTCCGCTTATCGGATCCCCCCCCCCTCCGGTGCCACAATTGGCACCTTTCAGGGTGGAAGGGGGTGCAAATACCTGTATAATACAGGTATCTGCCCCCACTTCCAGGACGAGATAGCCTGAGCTGTCCCGCCCATATCCGAAGATGCCCCGTTGTGTCTTGGGAAACACAGTTCCCAAGACACAACAGGGACCAATATGTATGTATGTATAGCATTTACTGACCAAAAAATACTCCTATTCAGCACCATGACAGAAATTTGTGGAATTATGAAAATGGCGTGATAGGTGGTTTAGTAAAAAGCATTGTTATTTCCAAAAGACCACTATATCCAAAAAATCCACTATGCACTACAAGTGCACTGCAAAAGTGCACCTGAAACTGCACTTGGAGTGCAAAGTGGATTTGCCTTTAGCAAATAACACCCATTGTCACCAAAAACAACAACTTTTTACGCAAATAATGCTATTGGGGTTTGTAATAAGGAAGCCACACATTGTTGATACGGTCGAATTTTACTTATAGCACATTCACATGTGCCTTTCAAAAAGGCTTTTCAAAAAAAGAAACATATTTGGTGTTTATAACATTCTTTGCTAACATTAATATAACTTGGCGCTTTTGTGTAAACAGGCATGTATCAAAGCAGAACATATATAACACAGGAACTTACAAAGTTCAACTTGGAAAAGTGAAGACAAGATCAGACATGAGTATGTCCAAACTGTGTTGATCTTGCCTTCATCACATGGGGTGTCACCCCTGGAAAAGCCAAATTTAGAAGATGCAAACTGGGCATTTTCTTCAAGAACCCATGCCTAGAATGTCAAAATGTGCAATCTCCCATCATGGGGATCAATGTACGTGTTTTGGGGTTACAACCCCTTCACCTCAGCCACTTTAGTAGTTAGTAAGGGGTTGCACCCACAAAACGTGGTCATTGATCCACCATGATGGGAGATAGCACATGTTGACACACTGTGTGCATCTTCCAAATTTTGCAATTTTCTTACGTAAAAATTTAGTTTTTTAAAAACACAAAATGTCTGGTAGCTAGTTTGTGGTGGTTCAGATTTTCCCTAAAACATCAATGATGTTCTTCATTTTTTGGTGAACATCATTGATGTTTTTCTTGATATCATCTAGATCTCGATTGCACACCATTATCTCCCCGATGAGGATGTGTGCACTTTCACTGGGAAAATGCGATTCTTCTTCCACAACATCCACATCACCTAAAAAAAAAAAAAAACAAACACTGTGTATTATAAATATGCAGGCATACATTGATTAGCTTACCTGAAGCTGTGGTCTCCGACACTCACCTGTTGTGGTGACAATTTCTCCAACTTCTACAATCTCTCCTTCCTCCTCCTCCTCTGCTTCTGGTGTTGGTATTTCCCCTTCTTTGGGAGGTGTGGGGTCCCTGGTGTCCTCAGACGTCCCGAGTAGGGATGGGCCCGGTGCTCGATGCGAACCCACGTTCGCATCGAGCACCGGGCGTTCGCTCGCTCGGTGAGCCCAGAACTATTTGGGCCGTTCGCATCACATTCGTGTGATGCGAGCGGCCCCGCAATGCATTGCGGCCGGCGCGGCCGGCACAGTGCATTGCTGGCTGATGATTGGCCAAGCATGCACTGTGACCCCGCATGCTTGGCCAATCACAGCGCCGGAAACTCGGAGAGCAATAATTGGCTACAGGCAGGACGCCTGTAGCCAATTAAAGCTCAGGGGCTTTAGTACACGCCCCACCATTTAAAAGGCCGCCACGCCGTCGGCGCCGGTCACATGAGTTCAGTCTGCTGATTCTGTCTTTGCTTGATTCATTGCTCCAGAAAGATTTGCTCTTCTTTGCCAAACCATTGGCCAGTTCTTTGCTAAACCATTGCTACCTAAGTCATTGATCGTTCATTGCTGCTGATTGCACAGTTAGTGTGTTTTTAGCTGCTGCTGGGGATTAGTCTGGTGCGTGCTTACTGTTAGTACAGTATTGCAGTAGTACCAACCGCAGTGCTGTTAGCACAGCATTGCACCCCAAAGGCACCCATAGGACTTCTAGTGTGTTAGTGGCATCACACAGAGCTCCTATATTTTCTTCTAAGCAGCACCCATAGGACTTCTAGTGTGTTAGTGGCATCACACAGAGCTCCTATATTTTCTTCCCAGAAGCACCCATAGGACTTCTAGTGTGTTAGTGGCATCACACAGAGCTCCTATATTTTCTTCTCAGCAGCACCCATAGGACTTCTAGTGTGTTAGTGGCATCCCACAGAGCTCCTATATTTTCTTCCTAGAAGCACCCATAGGACTTCTAGTGTGTTAGTGGCATCACACAGAGCTCCTATATTTTCTCCCAGAAGCACCCATAGGACTTCTAGTGTGTTAGTGGCATCACACAGAGCTCCTATATTTTCTTCTCAGCAGCACCCATAGGACTTCTAGTGTGTTAGTGGCATCACACAGAGCTCCTATATTTTCTTCCCAGAAGCAGCATAGGACTTCTAGTGTGTTAGTGGCATCACACAGAGCTTCTATATTTTCTTCTCAGCAGCACCCATAGGACTTCTAGTGTGTTAGTGGCATCACACAGAGCTCCTATATTTTCTTCCCAGAAGCACCCATAGGACTTCTAGTGTGTTAGTGGCATCACACAGAGCTCCTATATTTTCTTCCCAGAAGCACCCATAGGACTTCTAGTGTGTTAGTGGCATCACACAGAGCTCCCATATTTTCTTCCCAGAAGCACCCATAGGACTTCTAGTGTGTTAGTGGCATCACACAGAGCTCCCATATTTTCTTCCCAGAAGCACCCATAGGACTTCTAGTGTGTTATTGGCATCACACAGAGCTCCTATATTTTCTTCCCAGAAGCACCCATAGGACTTCTAGTGTGTTAGTGGTGTAGCGGGGTTGTTCCCCTTTTAGGGGATAAGACTACGATTCCCATAATTCCCCAGGCTCCCGGGAGGTTGGTTGTTTCCGCCCGAGAGGCTGATGGGGGAGGTGATATAAGGAAGGGGGGAAGCCCGCCTCTTCCTCTTCTGACGCAGGGATCACAGAGAGAGGAGACACCTGTGCGGACCGAGACTGCTGAAGGGCGGAAGCCTGGGCCTTGCAGCAGACTGAGAGAGACTCTCACGCCTCATTGTCAGCCAGTGCAGAACGGAGACTTTTGCCTGAGAACGGTCGGTCAGAGGGAGGACCGGAGCGCAGGGGCTGTGACGAGCGAGGCCGGACACTGCCAGTGGAGGTCCCGGAGCTGAGGACGGTATCCGGAGTGGTGAGCGAGCTGAAGGCTCATCTTATACTGTTATTTCATACTTTATGCCTATTGAACTGCCAAGGCCATTTACCTCAGAGAGCAGAAGATTGTTCTTTCTTGTGGATTACAAATACACCATTTAATTCTACATGTGCACCACCTCTACAGTTCTTGTGCCGGTGAAGAATGCTGTGTTCCCTCAAGGACTGAGCTCTATTGTTAGGGATCAGGCCTGGTCCGTTAGGTAGTCACAGTTAGATTTGTTGCACCTCAGGGGTGCCTAGCAGACGGTCGCTACACGTGGCGCTCCGTTCCCCATTGCTGTCCAGTCACATATGTATACATGTTTGTAGTACATACTGCAGGGACCTGCTCGTGTGTTGTATGTCAAATGTTAATGCATGTTACCATTTCTTTTTACATTGCCAAAAGTAAAGACAGTTATTTCAGTTAGTAGTCTGCCTGTGAGTTTGAGTCCATTACACTTAGAGTATAAGTGATATTTATATGTGCATACATATCTATCTGCTTATTAACTGTGCCAGAGCGGGTAGAGCAGATTGCCGGGGGGTTGGTGGAGCTGTACTCAGGGACCCAAATTAAACTTGCGGCCCTCTTAATTGGGGGTATCGCTACACGTGGGGGCTCGTAATCCGGGATCCTGAGACAGCGGGAAAACCCGCCAGAAGGTACCGGCATGGACCCGATAGAAGTGGGACGGTGGTACACAATATGGGGCACTGATCCAGCCGCAGCAGCAGTCATTGAACTGCCAGGGATATGGCAGGAAGAGGCAGTCAAGAAGCTCATAATGTCCTTATCCCCATGCCACAAAGCACGGATAATGGACATGAGAAATGATGCCGGGTGTACATACGCCCTAGTAGAATGGAGAAGTGAGACCCCAGAGCAGTTCAGGAGCCAAAGCATACAAGCATTGGATGGTCAGACCTATCAATTGCTGCATGCGCTGCCGCGCAAGGGAGACTGTTTTCAAATAAAAACCATGCTATCCCCGAAGGCGGAAGAGCAGAAAGACACAGAGAGTCCCACACCTGTGAAAACCACTCTTAGTGCAGAACTGTGCGCTGTCCTAGGGGAGATTGTGACTCAGTGCAGAAGAGACCCCGGGGACTACCCGATGTCGGGATACAGGAAACTCCGGATGTTTTCAGGGAGGAAACCCGTACCCTCGGGGGAAGAGGGATTTGAAGAGTGGCTAGATGGTGCCACGCAGGCCTTAGAAGAATGGGAAGTCCCAGAAGGTAGAAAGAAGCAAAGGATTGTTGAGAGCCTAAAAGGGCCTGCCTTAGAGGCCATACGCAACCTGAAGACAAGCAAGAAAGATTGCACTGCCCAGGATTACCTAGACATCCTGGAGAGTGTGTTTGGTGGGACAGAGAAAATCACGGAGCTTACCTATCAACTGGAACATTGTTACCAGAAGACAGGGGAGAAGCTGTCGGAGTACATAGGACGTATAGACGAGATCCTGCATAGGATTATCCTGAAGAAGGGGATAGATCCGGGGAAAGTAGACGAAGCCCATGCTCAGCAAGTGATGAGGGGAGCTCAACCCCTAGACCCTGTCGCACTAGTACTACGCACCCGACAGGATGGGAAGAGCCTGGACTACCCCGATCTCATTCGGATGGTCAGAGAGGAAGAGGCCATGTTGGAAGAGAAACGGGAAAAACAGGCGATGGGGCCTACAAAACTTCCAGTGGCAACGGTCAGGTCGGCCTTAACCCCTGAAAGAGAGACAGAAGTAGATGCTCTGAAGTTGCAGCTGTCCCAGATGATGGAGATACTGACATCTCTGGTGGCGAAAGAGGCGCCCAGTCCCAAGAAAGAGGCAAGCAGGAGGGAATTATTTCCAACTGTTTCAGCACCAGCATCCCCACCTGACTGGGGAGAGATGATCTGTTTTAACTGCGGGGGAGTGGGTCATATTGCAGCTGTATGTTCCAGTCCCAAGAGGAAGAAAACAGATAGCCGCCAGCCGGCGGGAAACTCCAGAGGGCCCCGGTGAAGGAGTCAACCGGGTGCCCATCACCTTCAGTGAGCTCCAAGAAGAATAGGATGAAAAGAAAGAGGGGAGACCAAACTCCTTGGAGGGAACCCAGGGTACCACAACCAAGATACACCCCAGAGAGATGGGGCAAGACCCCTCCGAAGAGACACAGCACTCCTAAGCGAGAATCTTTAAAAATGAGAGCTAACAATATCCCTCAGCGGGTTCGTACTTCCATAGAGAGGGAGAAAATTAATGCATACCAGGCTCAGGAAAGAATAAAGCGCAAATCTAGTTGGAAGGAAAAGAGTCCAAAGAAGAAGACAGCATCAACTCGGCCCTACCCAGAAGAGCTGGTTGGTCCATCTCCTACTGTACCCATACAAGTGGAAGGAGTATACACACAGGCCCTCCTAGACACTGGAGCACAAGTGACCTTATTGTACAGGGACTTATATGATAGGTACCTGAGTCATTTGCCTATCCAGAAGATAGAGGAGCTGGAGATATGGGGATTGGGAACTCAGAGTTTCCCCTATGATGGCTACCTACCCATACGGTTGACCCAAGACCCATCTGTGGCTGGGAAGGCTCAAGTGTTTGACACCTTGGCCGTGGTGTGCCCTCGCCCGCCTGGAACCAGCAAGACCTCCCTGATCGTAGGGACGAACACGGATCTAATTAGAAGGCTCCTGACCCCCCTTGTACAGAAGCAGAATCATTCAGCTCCCAAGATCCATCCCATGCTGAAGGCGGCCTACCAGCGGTTGGTCCTAGAGCAGAAAACTCCAAATGAGGGGATAGGAAAGGTGTGGAGACTTGGAAGAGAAGGAGCGGTGCTACAGCCCGGAGAGGTAGCCTGCATCAGGGCCACGGTGAAGCTTTATTGGGAGCAGCCTGGCCCCTTTGTTATGCTGGAATCTGACCCAATGGAGGGCCACTCAGGCCTGGAAGTGATCCCAGAAGTGATCCCAATCAAGGCATTGAAGAAGGCTAGAGGAAGAGTCCCAGTGAGCGTGAGGAACCCTACGGAGCAGCCCGTGGAGATCCCTGCCAGGATGCTGCTGGGACAGGTGAGTCCTGCTGTCCCAGTTGGCTGGTCAGAAGTGAAAGGGACGGGTGAAGGAGAAGATGTTTGGAAGAAACTCTCCATGGAAAACCCAAACCTACCTGGAGCTTGGAAGGAGAGAGCCAAGGCCCAGCTGACCAGATGGGAGAAGATTTTCTCTAAAGATGAGTTTGATGTGGGGTGTGCAAGGAGTGCCACCCATCGAATCTGCATGCAAGAGGACAAGCCATTCAGAGAGAGAGTAAGGCGGGTCCCGCTAGCAGATCTGGAGGATCTGAGGGAGCAGCTTGCGGAACTGAAGAAGACGGGAGTGATTCGGGAGTCCAGAAGCCCCTATGCCTCCCCAATAGTGGTGGTCAGGAAGAAGAATGGGTCGTTGAGGCTTTGCATTGACTACAGAACTCTCAACAGGAGGACCATTCCTGATCAGTACACCACGCCAAGGATAGAGGATGCCTTACAGAGTTTATCTGGAGCTAAGTGGTTCAGTGTGATTGAGTGGGTACTATCAAATTCCCATGCATCCAGAAGATAGAGAAAAGACTGCCTTCGTAACCCCAGTAGGGTTCTTTGAGTTCAACAGGATGCCTCAGGGTCTGTCTGGAGCTCCTGCTGCCTTTCAACGCCTCATGGAGAGAACTGTTGGAGACATGAACCTCATAGAAGTCCTTGTGTACCTGGACAATGTCATTGTCTTTGGAAAAACTTTGGAAGAACATGAAGCCAGATTGGAGAAAGTGTTGAGGAGGCTCAGTGAGGAGGGACTCAAACTTTCCCCCGAGAAATGCCGGTTCTACCAGTCTTCTGTGAACTATCTGGGACACATAGTGTCTGAAAAAGGAGTGGCTACAGACCCTGAGAAGTTGGAGGCAGTTACCTCGTGGCCAAGACCCACAACAGTCACGAACTTCGATCTTTCTTGGGGTTCTGCTCCTACTACCGCAGGTTTGTGGATGGGTTCACCCGTATTGCAAAGCCCCTAAACGAGCTGCTCAAGACAGAAGGAGTATGAAGATCAGCTGCGACCAGTGGCCTATGTAAGCCGGAGCCTGACCCCCTCGGAGAAGAACTACCCCACCCACAAGTTGGAGTTCTTAGCCCTCAAATGGGCAGTAGTCGACAAATTAAAGGATTACCTTTATGGGGCCGAATTTACTGTAAAGACAGATAACAACCCCTTGACCTACCTATTCACCACCGCCAAGCTGGATGCAACTGGACACAGATGGTTGGCGGCGTTATCTGGATTCAATTTCAGCCTCAAGTACAGGCCAGGGGCTGGAAATAGGGATGCAGATGCCCTGTCCCGAAGGTCTCATGTAATGGCTGATGACTGGGAAGACTGGACCCAAGTGGCACCAGAAGGAGTGCGAGCCCTTTGTCAGGGGGCTGAACTCCAAGCCAGAGGAGGATCAAGAGCCGAAGAGATAGGAGTTACCACGGTGGGAGTCCCAAAATGTTACTGTGGGGTAACTCAACTAGAAGAAGAGTGCCTGCCGAAGCTGTCCAAGAAAGAGTTAAGGTGTGACCAATTGGAAGACCCCATGGGGAAATTGGTCCTGGAAGCATTGGAAAACAAGAGTCCAGAGGGACTTCGACATCACCCTTCCAAAGAGGCTCGCCTGCTGAGGAAAGAGTTGGATAAATTACAGGTGCATCAGGGGGTGGTCTACCGAAGGGGCCCCTCTGATAGCCCAGAAGATAAGTGGCAGCTGTTTCTCCCCGAAAAGCATCGAAAGACTGTGCTGATTGCCTTACATGACCAGCATGGTCACTTGGGAGCAGAGAGAACCTTCCAACTCGTCAGAGACCGGTTTTATTGGCCCTGCATGAGGACCGAAGTGGAGGAATATTGCCATTCCTGTGCACGATGCATTCAGAGGAAGACTTTACCTCATCAAGCTGCCCCAATGGGCCATCTACAGAGTCAAGGCCCAATGGATTTGGTATGCATTGATTTTCTCTGCCTTAAACCCGATTTGAGTGGATTGGGAAATGTTCTGGTGGTAACCGATCATTTCACCCGTTATGCTCAGGCCTTCCCAACCAAGGACCAGAAGGCTTCTACGGTGGCCAAAGTGCTCCTAGAAAAATACTTTGTCCATTATGGACTACCACAAAGAATCCACTCAGACCAAGGAAGGGACTTTGAGAGTCGCCTGATCCGGAAGCTACTGTACTCTTTGGGAGTAGAAAAGACTAGAACTACACCGTATCACCCTCAAGGAGATGCACAGCCTGAGAGGTTCAACCGGACCCTATTGAACATGTTGGGAACTCTAGAGACAGAGAAGAAGCAACATTGGAGCCAACACATATCAGCTTTGGTGCATGCCTACAACTGCACCACCAGTGATGTGACGGGTTTCTCCCCCTACCGGCTTATGTTTGGGAGAGAAGCAAGGTTGCCAGTTGATCTGGCCTTTGGCATTTCCCTAGACCATGCCTCTGCTGCCTCCCACCAAGGATATGTGGACAGACTGAGGCGCAGTTTGAAAATAGCTTACGAGAAAGCTCAGGCGGCCTCTGACCAGAGGGGGCCCGAAACAAGCGGAACTTTGATCTGAAGGTTTGAGTACAAGACCTACAGCCTGGGGACCGTGTGCTGTTACGCAATCTAGGGATCCCTGGAAAACACAAGCTTGCTGATAGATGGAGATCAGAGCCATATATCATCTGTAGAAAGTTACCAGGATTGCCTGTCTATAAGTTGAAGCCAGAAGGGAGAGTGTGGCCTTTGAAGACCTGGCATAGGAATCACTTGCTCCCACTCACTGAAGCAGTCAGAATACCTCCAGAGAGAGACTTACCTGAATCTGTTTCCATTCTGGATACCCCCAGACCCAACACTCGGTCCCAGACCTCCCAAATTAAAGGGGGACAAGGCCCCCAACTGGCTGAAGAAGAGAAAGGAGAGTTTGAATGGCTATGGCCTTCCTCCACTCCAGGAAATTCCGCCATAGATCTTCCACTTACTGAGGATGTGGAAGATGGAACATTGAACCCAGAAGCTACAGAATTCGTTCCCACCAGTGATGTGCTCGAGTGCTGGGAAGATATCCCTGGCCTCTACTCAGAAGAAGAGGAAGTAGATGTTCTAGAACCAGTGATGTTGCCGGAGTGTGTTCCTGAAGAAGAACCTGTGGTATCAGTGCCTGAAGTGCCAAGAGAACAGAGAGCTTGCAGAGTTGTGAGGCCTCCCAAGAAGTTGACTTACCCCCAAATGGGAAAAAGTTCAGAGGACTCTGTTATGACAGCAAGGAGGAGTGTTGAACGCCCTGACCCATCCACTGTTCATTTGGTGGAGGGCAACCCCAGCTCACTCTCTGGCACAGTTAAACAGGTCGCCCACACTGAAGCGACCTGTAGACAGGACAGCTCCCCATCCTATGATAATTGGTGGGAGGCTCCTCTGTCTGAATTATGTGAACGTGTTGTTTCAAAGAAAGCTTGTAGATTGAACAATGTCTTTGGGGACCAAAGATTGAAAGTGGGGGGAGTGTGTAGCGGGGTTGTTCCCCTTTTAGGGGATAAGACTACGATTCCCATAATTCCCCAGGCTCCCGGGAGGTTGGTTGTTTCCGCCCGAGAGGCTGATGGGGGAGGTGATATAAGGAAGGGGGGAAGCCCGCCTCTTCCTCTTCTGACGCAGGGATCACAGAGAGAGGAGACACCTGTGCGGACCGAGACTGCTGAAGGGCGGAAGCCTGGGCCTTGCAGCAGACTGAGAGAGACTCTCACGCCTCATTGTCAGCCAGTGCAGAACGGAGACTTTTGCCTGAGAACGGTCGGTCAGAGGGAGGACCGGAGCGCAGGGGCTGTGACGAGCGAGGCCGGACACCGCCAGTGGAGGTCCCGGAGCTGAGGACGGTATCCGGAGTGGTGAGCGAGCTGAAGGCTCATCTTATACTGTTATTTCACACTTTATGCCTATTGAACTGCCAAGGCCATTTACCTCAAAGAGCAGAAGATTGTTCTTTCTTGTGGATTACAAATACACCATTTAATTCTACATGTGCACCACCTCTACAGTTCTTGTGCCGGTGAAGAATACTGTGTTCCCTCAAGGACTGAGCTCCATTGTTAGGGATCAGGCCTGGTCCGTTAGGTAGTCACAGTTAGATTTGTTGCACCTCAGGGGTGCCTAGCAGACGGTCGCTACACGTGGCGCTCCGTTCCCCATTGCTGTCCAGTCACATATGTATACATGTTTGTAGTACATACTGCAGGGACCTGCTCATGTGTTGTATGTCAAATGTTAATGCATGTTACCATTTCTTTTTACATTGCCAAAAGTAAAGACAGTTATTTCAGTTAGCAGTCTGCCTGTGAGTTTGAGTCCATTACACTTAGAGTATAAGTGATATTTATATGTGCCTACATATCTATCTGCTTATTAACTGTGCCAGAGCGGGTAGAGCAGATTGCCGGGGGGTTGGTGGAGCTGTACTCAGGGACCCAAATTAAACTTGTGGCCCTCTTAATTGGGGGTATCGCTACAGTGGCATCACACAGAGCTCCTATATTTTCTTCTCAGCAGCACCCATAGGACTTCTAGTGTGTTAGTGGCATCACACAGAGCTCCCATATTTTCTTCCCAGAAGCACCCATAGGACTTCTAGTGTGTTAGTGGCATCACACAGAGCTCCCATATTTTCTTCCCAGAAGCACCCATAGGACTTCTAGTGTGTTAGTGGCATCACACAGAGCTCCTATATTTTCTTCCCAGAAGCACCCATAGGACTTCTAGTGTGTTACTGGCATCACACAGAGCTCCTATATTTTCTTCTCAGCAGCACCCATAGGACCTCTAGTGTGTTAGTGGCATCACACAGAGCTCCTAAATTTTCTTCCCAGAAGCACCCATAGGACTTCTAGTGTGTTAGTGGCATCACACAGAGCTCCTATATTTTCTTCCAAGAAGCACCCATAGGACTTCTAGTGTGTTAGTGGCATCACACAGAGCTCCTATATTTTCTTCTCAGCAGCACCCATAGGACCTCTAGTGTGTTAGTGGCATCACACAGAGCTCCTATATTTTCTTCCCAGAAGCACCCATAGGACTTCTAGTGGACAAGACATGACATTAAAGCCACAAGTGGTTTTAAATGGCTTCTTTTTTTCCTTTACAAATGTCATTTTGTGCAAGGACAGTTCTAAACACGGGAAACACATGCCACTTCACAGGCATACTTTAGACACCCCCCAGGTACCATATTTAAAGGAAAATTTCACTTTTTTTTTTCACTTTATGCATCAGTAAAATGACTGCTCCCGAAAAAACATTAGTTTTTAAAAGTTCTTTTTGCATCGATATATCTCCCCTGGGGCAGGATCCGGGTCCCCAAACCTTATGACATTAACATGCATATTGGCCGTTGTAATTAGCAATTTTGATTTCGAACGTTCGCTTCCATTATAACGAATAGGGTTCGAAAATTCGCGCAAACTTTCGGTCCGTTCGAAGGTTCTGGTGCGAACCGAACCCGGGGGTGTTCGGCTCATCCCTTGTCCCGAGTCTTCTCTCCCCTATGAGAATGTACAAAAGGAATACTTAGCACACCAATCTTTGAGGGCAGTAATATGAATCTGAAACATTGCTTGGAAGTGTCGTACAATTGTGTTTTTTTGGCCAAGTTTAAAGCCAAAAATCATCATTTTTGACACTTTGTAAAGCTGGAATACTTATTACCTGTTTGGTGCAAGTTTGTCAGATGGAGACACCCCTATAGTATCCACTGGAGCACATGTGTGGGACACCCTAATAAAAAGGGTGTTCTGGTGTCCCAGCACTAGTGCTCTAGAGTCCAGATGTGTAAACAGCTACTGAGTGTCCTCTCCTTTACACTGAATCAAGTTTGCATTTCATTCTATTACAAACTCCTATAGACAACAATCTTTCTTTGACTAGAAACAGGCCTGAAGAAATGTAGTTAACTGCAACTTCACCAAACATCGTATTATAAAAGTGGGCAAATGATCAAGGTTTATTACGAACATGAAAGTGGCCATTTTCAACTGTCCAACATTAAAAACCAAAGCACATGGAGCAATATGCAAGCAAGAAAAATAATATGAACACACGACAACTACTTACTTTTTTGAAGAACTCGCTGGATCTTTCTGTACTGATCGTGCTCCTTCAGTTTCAGGTCTGACCAGCGTTTCCTCAGTTGATTCTTGGATCGTCGTAACCCAAAATTTTTCTGCAGACTCTTCACAACTTTAGCCATGATCTTGGCCTTTCTGACATTTGGGTTGGGGTAAGGCCCATACTTCCCCATCATAGTCGCTCCTCTTCAATATGTCTACCATCTCCAATATTTCTCCAAAAGACATATTTGAGGCCTTAAATCTTCTCCTCCGGGATCGGGATTTTTCTGGCTTCTGGCTTTACTCGTCCTCCTCCTCGTTGCTGGAATAGTTAGTGCGCACCTGCTGTGTCTCCGCCATGTGCTCTCCCCACTGCGCCATAAAGAGAAGGGGCAGGGAATAGATGAGAAAGATCATCAGGGGCAGGCGGAGTTTCACCCATGGGCACTGTATATAAAACGTCACACATGTGTGTCGTACGGACGATCTGTGAGCAGCGAGAGAGAGAGCTGACGCGACGATCGCTATAACGAAGGTACAATTTTAACTTGGTACATCACTAGCCTAGACTGCTTCTAGATTGAAGCTTATTTTGGGACAAGATTAGGAGAGTTTAGCCTGACATTATTATGGTTTGTCTTGCAGAAAATACTATGGATCCTTTTAAATTGCCATTCTTTAAAATGCTTATCATTGATGAGCTCAGGGCGCTGCCCTGCCTGTCTGAGATAAGCAACCCGGATTATAATAATCTAAGCAAAAGGAAGGCAGCAATGGAGAAACTACTCCGTTACTTTCAAATCCTGGTCCCCACAGCAGACATCACCTATGTGATGCTCAAAATTGGTGCCCTGCAGTGCGCATGCGCGGGAGCTCCGACATGGCTGACTGAGCCTGGAGCTCCCCATCACCCCTGCCCAATGAACGCTACAGCGGACACAGCACCCCCCACATCGACATCCCAATAACCAGCTTTGAGGGGGGACATTGCCGGGACCCCCCCCGTAGGTCAGGACCCGTGGTAAATCGTATTCTGGGTCCGGAATTCGAGTGGGCAGGTCGCGGAGGTGTACCAAGATGGCCACCGTCATGGTTGCTTGAGCCTGAAGCCCTGCATCACCCACGCCCAACGAGTGTCACAGCGGACACAGCTTCCCCAAGACCGGCATCACGCTAACCTGCTTGGTGAGGGGACACTGCCGGGACCCCCCCGTATGCCGGGACCCACCGCAAGACGAGACCTGGGGCCTGAATTTGAACGTGCAGGAGGGAGTACCAAGATGGCCGCCGGAATCTCCTCAGCTCAGCCACACGGGGCCTATTAGGTAGAAATGCAGGAATTTAGGCAAGTGATTGCCCCTGTCACTCTCACCTACTCCCAGGTTGCCCAGGGAACCCCACAAGGCCTCCCTGCTGCTTCCCAAACCCTAACCTTGGTACCAGAATGGAAGCTATTGAAACCAAACTGGACAATACAGTGGCTCACACCAACCAGAACGCGGCCCACATACAGGTCCTCCAGGACCAATTAGAGACTGCCCTTGCCAGGATAGACGACCTCGAGAACAGGTCCAGGAGATATAATTTCCGAGGTCTCCCGGAAAACATCACAGATATCCCCCTGGCCATACAGGATCTCATCAAGGATTTAATTCCTAACACACCTCCTCACCACCTAGAACTGGACAGGGCCCACAGAGCCCTCAGGCCCCCCAGGAAGGATAGATCCCCGAGAGACATCATAGTAAAGCCTCATGGACTTTTCCTCAGCACCTGGAGATTCCACCAAGAGACCCCCTCCGGCTAGCCCAGTTTCCCCTCTCTGGAACAGAGGCAAGACAAAGAAGTCTAAGGAAGCTAGACCCCCATAAGACACTTTCGCTAGCCTCTTCCATTACTTCGCCCTCCTCAGGGCATCCCAACCCCAGGGCCGGATTCCCCACAAGGCCACGAGGCCAGGCCTCAGGGCGGCAGTGGGGCAGGGGCGGCTCCGCTCCTGCGGCCATCGACTTCTGTGCTTCCCCCCGCATTTGCAGGGCGGGCTGGTGCCCGTACATTATCCTTAAAACAGCTGTTTGTTGTTTTTATCGCTGATTGGCTAGCTCGATCCACCTGCACTGGCAGCACTGCATTGTGGGAGTTGTAGTCCGACTGCGCTAAAGTTACTAGAGGTGTGAGCGTAGCCGGACTACAACTCCCACCTCCCAGGAGCCTCTCAGAGGCAGGGGAAGGGACGCCCGGCGTCAAGAACGTCACGTCGCACGTGACCTGCTGGGATTACGGAGGAGTGCCTAGCTGCAGCCAGGCTGCAGAGAAGAGAAGATGAGACGTGTTTCACGCTTCAGAAAGAATCAACACCCCACCCCCGAAGAGTGGCAAGGATCTGTCTCAGTGTCTCCTCACTGAAACAACGCTCCCCAGCCTGAAGTAAGGCAAATTTAAGTAATGATGTCATCATGATATTTTAAATTTTGCAGTGGCATTTTTTTTCTAGCACCACCCCCCCCCCACCAGCAGACTCATCCAGCACCCTCCCCCCCCAGCAAACTCATCAAGCACCCCCCCCCCACCAGCAGACTCATCCAGCACCCCCCCCACCAGCACCCCCCCCACCAGCAGACAGGGATGCCCCCTATCACCTTTAATTTTTGCCATTGCCATTGAGACATTAGCTATAGCGATTCGGTCCAACCCCAACATCCAAGGTATTTCTTGTGGCACCCAAACACACAAATGTGGTCTCTTCGCAGACGATATGCTATTATTCGTTACTTCACCTATCAAATCTCTCCCTAACCTCTGTAAACTCCTGAATGACTTTGCCAGGGTGTCGGGTCTCAAGGTTAATTACGACAAATCCCACGCCCTCAACATATCCCTGACTCCCTCCACAGTGGAAACTCTGAAAAACTCTTTCAAATTTAGATAGAACGCCTCGTCTATAGACTATCTAGGGATTCACCTAACCTCTAAAAATTGACCAGATGTACCCAGCAAACTTCCCACCCACGTACAAGAGACTTGAGTCGGACCTGAAGACATGGGCTAGTAAAGACCTCTCCTGGATCGGCAAGATCCACTCAATAAAAATGACCCTCCTCACCAGACTGATTTATTTATTTCGGGCCATCCCGATGAACCTAAGAAGGGACCATCTGCAATCCCTCCAAGTGAAAATCGACGAGTTTATTTGGGGCAGAAAAGGACATAGATTACCAAAAAATACTTTATACAGACAGCGCACGCAGGATGGCTTATGGTTACCAAGAATACTTTGGTACTTCCAGGCGGCGAGACTAGCCCAACTATCAGCAGTTTATGTCAGAACGGAAAAGCCAGACTGGATTAATATAGAAAGACAGGCGGTCCCCAACTATACTCTAGATTACTTGCTATGGCTCCCCCCCCAAGAACAGGCCTCCTATACTCTCTCCGATCCTCTCACAATCCCTATCCCTTTGGGATAAATTGAAAACCCACCCTTACTTGACCTCTGACTGTCGTCCACTAGTCCACATCTTCAATAACCCCAATTTCCCCCCAGGCCAATATATAAAATCATTCAAGTGGTGGTTGGACAAGGGGTTGTATCGGATCGGGCATTTCTTTATGGCTACAGGCCCAATAACCTTAAAATTCTGTAAGCAACAACTGGACATCCCAAATGGGGAACTCTTCAGGTTTTTCCAAATACAACACTTTCTCCACAAACTGTGGATAGGGAACCCCATACCACCTAGATTCTCTCCATATGAGCTATGGTCCGGACAACACAAAGGTCAGAGAGGTGGAATTTCAGTTATCTATCAGTCTCTTGCCCATCAGGTAGGCAAAACCCCTTATATGACCGCATGGGAGAATGACCTCCAAATCCATTGGGATCTATAACAATGGCAGACATCCTTTTCCAGAGCCTATAAAGGAATTAAGAACATTTCTCTAATAGAATCAAACCTCAAAGTAATGACAAGATGGTATCTCACGCCCTCTAAATTGGCCCTCATGTTTCCAACCGCTAACCCCAGTGCTTCAGGGGATGTGCTCTACAGGGCTCCATGGCCCACATATGGTGGGAATGTCCCAAAATCAGATCATTCTGGAAAAGGCTGTTTACCCTAATTCACACAGTAACTGGGCTTCAACTATCCAGAACCCCTGCAGTAGCCCTATTGAATGCCAATATCTCAGGGGCTTCTAAATGGAGCCGCAAATTAACCCATTTCATTCTCCTGGGCGCTAAGTTGACAATTGCCAAGGCCTGGAAAAAAACTGGGGTATCCCTCAAAGCCGCCAAGCACAAAATCTCATGGATTATGTCCCAAGAGAAATTGACCAGTGTTCTCCTGGACTCCAAAGCACAATTAGAGTCCACCTGGGAACCCTGGGCAAACCACGTGGGCATCTCTCTCATCCCTGGTATAAAAATATAACCAGGGTGTGTCAACAATTTCCCTACAACCTACTACCTGTCAGACGGCTCCCCCTCCTTTTCTCTCTACTCCCCTCCTTTTCCTCACCATCTTCTCCTTTTATTCTTTCTGGTTCTATTTTTTTGCATTTCCTGTATTAAGGTATGCCTTACATGGGCTTGTTGTGGCCATTTAGTGAGTGCAGTTTTCAGTGCGGTGTAGGGGCCCCTGGATTTGGGGATAATACCCCCCTGGGGACACCAGTACCGAGCACATTTTCTACAGTAGCTTACGTAGTCCTGTGAGCCTCCATTCGGAATTGAACATGCCCCAGAGGACTCGGGGGGCTGCCCCGACACAGTTTGATCCCCTTAGGGGTGTCGGGGGGACCTCCCGGAGCAAGAGTTTTATGGAGCGGGGGGAACGTGGGTGCCACAAGGTAAGGGGCCTTGGTCTCGACATTCGCAGCACTCCTAGGGAGGCCTTTCTAGTAGGTTACGGAATACATCAACACATTGCCTACTAGAGGTTCTTAGTTTCATGTATATTCTTGATGATATGCAACTCGCCTCTATGCACTGACTGTATGTATTATTGTGTTTTCTTATTGTACTTTGGTGCCCTGAGGACCACGTATCTGAGGGAGCGCCAGAGGTTCAAGAATTCCCTGCGATCAGGAGATCCAAATGACATTTATGTTCCCAGGATGCAGTTCTATGAGAGGCTACATTTTCTGGCAAACCAGAGGGAATCCATTCCATCATTCTACTGGCTTTCCAGGCTTCCTTCCCCCCCAGCTGAGGCTTTGGATGTCCAACCTGGGCCTTCCAGTGTGGAGGGCCCCAGCTTGAGACAGGTATAGCATTGGTGAACATATTTCTTGACGTACATTTAATGATGTTAACTAGATGTTATTATTGATCAGTTAAGTTGTGATTTAACAAAGTGATTGACATATCAATAGACAGTAGTGACCAAAAAGAATTGGTCCAAGAATGAAAAATGCTGGGCTCAGAATGATAGTATGTTCTATTTATTAACATTCAATTTGCAACAGTGTGATTGATGAACAAAGAACTAAAACTATGTCCCATTTTCATACACAGGAAGACCTCAGCCGGGAGGAGGCTGTGGCAAGTGGCAGCCGGGAAGAGGCTGTGGCAAGTGGCAGCTGGGAGGTTGACCATTGCCCTCCTCCTCCTCCTCCACCTGCTGCCACAACTAGAAGATCAGAGCCACAGCCTGGAGGGAAGTGTCTTAGGAAGACCAGAGAGTGATGGCCTGGGTTCAGTCTGGTCTATCAGAAGATGCAGCCTCTTGTCTGACAACATCCTGGGGACATAGATGTCATCTGATCTTCCTGATCGCTTGGACTTCTGGGCCAGATTGTACTCCCTCAGATATGTACTGCTCATGCCACCAATTTTGCTATTACATATTTGATGTCTGCCGTGGGGGCCAAAAGGCTTTGCCAAATTGACCAGTTTCTCCAGCATTGCCTTCCTGTTTATTTTGTTTATGACACCGAATAAAGGTTTTTTTTTTTGTTGAAGAAATACTTGCCTATGTGTTTTTTTACTTCAAAAAGGACAGTTTATTTGTGAGTAGGCAGGTACATTTCACAAACCAGAGAGTCAAATTAACAAGGGGCACCAACACCAAGCAACCTCCTAGAGAATTAAAAAAAAAAATGATAATAATGGTGTTGGGGTAAGTTGAGACACACAAAACACACCAAAAAAACGAAGATGAGCAAAATTACAAATAAAGGAAATCTTGATTAAAAAACCAACCACTGAGTGCGCATGCGTGGAGCTCCGAAGATGGCCGCCTGAGCCAAGAGCTCTGCTCCAGACCGCAGCAGAGGCGCCCAGATCTCCTGCCACAGCACTCACAGGGCCCCCAAATTTAAACAGGCTAATCCCCATATTGGCGGGCATAAATCCATATGTTTAGTTCCGCTGTTAAGCGGAATCTGGGGCCACATTTGGACACTCTAGGAGCGGCCGAAAAATCCAAGATGGCCGCCGCAGCATCTCCTCAGGCACACAGACACAGCGCTGAGGCACAGGCGGACTACAGGTCAGAACAATCCACCCTCTCCACAGGGACTCATCTAAGAATCCTGAGGGATAATACACCATTCCCTGCCTCCACTGCATCCCTGATAGAAAGATCTACAACTGATTTCTCCCTTTCACCTCTGGGGCCTGCTTCAGTACCTCATCCAGACTGCCACCATCACACTGATCACCATAAGGATTCAGCTTATCAAATAGAGGATCTCTTTCTCAGATTTTCGGAACTCCTTAAAAGAGGTCTGTCCCAAACAGCTGCTAAAATCACCGGGGACTTGAGGGCTGATTTGCTCAACATGGGAAATAGAATTGATGTGATCGAACACAAAATGGAGGAAACAATTTCTGTATCGAATCAAACTTCCAAACACATCTCCACTTTACACGATCAACTGAATCTGGCAATGTACCGTATCGATGACCTTGAAAATAGGTCCAGAAGGGACAACATTAGAATCAGAGGTCTCCCTGAAACCGTCCTTAATGTACCTGAGGCATTGCAGGATTTAATTAATTGCTTCCGGATATTCCCTCCCACCGCCTTGAGCTAGACAGAGCTCACAGGGCTCTTGGACCACCCAGGAAAGATGGCACCCCTCGGAACATCATAGCCAAGCCCCATCACTATTCGGTGAAAGAGGAAGTCATGAAACACGCAAGAGCTGCTCCGGCCATATTATGCCAAGGTCACCATGTTCAGATCTTCGCTGACCTGTCCCCATCTACGATTCAAAGACGGAGAGCGCTGAAACCATTGCTGCTTGCCCTATCCCAGAAGGAAATAAAATACAGATGGGCATTTCCGTTTGCAGTTAAATTCACTGACAAAGGCTGACAATATGCATTCTCTACCTTTCCTGAAGGAGAAAAACTACTCCTACATCTGAGGCTCATCTCTCAGGAGGTGGCAATGGATACATCCAATACCGGCCAAGGCTCACACAAAAGACCACCGCCATCCAGCCCCCAATCTCCCATCTGGACCACTGGGAAAACAAAGAAGGCCAAAGACAATGGACCTCCCTGAAGCACGTCTGCCAAAGACCTGATCTCCTCTTTTACCGGATCAAGATAATGGTCCAGGGACGCTGTGACCCAGTGGCAATGGGTACCTTTGCGCCCATGTTCCACGACTTCTGTTCAAATTTTGCTGTTATAATTTTGTGAAACCTTTGCTCGCTGCTTCTTTCTCGGACTGCTCCTAGATCAACCCCGGGACACTCTATTTGATTTCAGTTTGGTCGATTCTCCTTTTGAGACTCCCTCCACATCCTCTAAATAACTACTACCATGGAATACACTGCTAGGGGGAGGGCAGAAGGATCTGCGATTCCATAACAATCCCCTTAACAGAATTTTTTTATTTTTTTTTATATATTTCGCATAAAGCTGTGTGCCACTCACATAACTACGTCTAGGACACTGATGCACCTCAGGGGCCCTGCTGCGGAAAGGAACGCTAGCGCCTCCACCGGACTCTGGGCAGTCTGTTCTTTTTTTGGACGGACGCGACTTTTCCATTGTTCTGGGATTTCGAGGGCCATCTCCTCTCTCGAACTCCGATTTCCTTCTTTAGGAGAGCTGCTTATGTCTATTCTATTCTATACCTAATAATGTCTTCTTTTCTAGATAAGCCACAAAACCACCGGGATCTGATTCCTTCGGCTTCACCTCGATTTCCTGGAAGTCCCATCATGATCATCTTGGTCGCCATACTTCAAAGGGTGAGTGGGGGTGGATTGCTGAGTTGCTTCTCCCTTTTGCTCCATGGCTGAATGTCCTGACGCTAAACTCCTCATAGCCTCCCATAATGTCCAAGGCCTCAATTCCCTTTTTAAGAGGAGAAAAATCCTTGACTATTACAAATCTCTCAAAATGTATGTACTGATGCTACAAGAAACACATTTTCCTGCTAGATATACCCCCAATTTCCTTCATTCACACTACCCACACTTCTTTCTGGCCAGTGCTGAAAACAAAACCCGGGGAGTGGCTATCATACTCTCCAAATCATGCAAATTCGAGAAAATTTCTGACTATATTGATCCGGAAGGTAGATTTATTCTAGTCAAAGGTATACTGGGGGGCCAAATCTACTCTTTCGTATCATATTATACACCCAACAGAGGACAAGACAAATTTTTTGCCACTCTACTGAACACCCTATCCCCAAAACTGGAGGGGAAGATAATCATTGGGGGGACTCCAATGTGGCATTCGACCTAGGCCTTGACAAATCCAAACCTCCTAACTCTCGCCTGACTCGTCCCACAAAAGTTAGTCTCAAAATCACAAAGATTTTACATGCTTTCGATCTCACCGACACATGGAGAGAACTCAACCCATCCAAGCGGGATTTTACCCACTATTCCCATCCTCACAACACATATGCTCGGATCGACCATATACTCACTCCCTCTACCCTTCTCCCATTAGTACTATCGGCCCGAATCAGGGACACAGCTCTTTCTGATCATTCACTAGTGATCTTAACTGTCAGTGCAGGGGCTTTAGGGGGAACACGGGGTCATTGGAAATTGAATGGGTCCTTGCTCTCTGATCCTGTCAGAGTAACTGCATTGAGTAAAGCCCTCAAGGAGTTCTTTGAAATCAATAACACCACAGATACTTCCGCTGAAATGCTTTGGGCAGCACATAAAGCCTTTATTAGAGGCAGGCTCATTCAAATCTCTACTTAAGTCAAAAAAGAAAGAAGATCCGAAATAGAACGCCTCGAGAAAGTCTACACTTCTTTAAAAGTCATACACAAAACTGACCCGTCCAAAATACCCATATTACAACTGGATAAGGCTAGACTTGATTTAAATCTAGCACTCACGGCTCCAGCTGAAAAATCGATCAGATGGAGTGGACACAAATTCTATGCCCAAGCGGACAAATTAGGCCCCCTATTGGCTAATAAACTCTCTCCTCGCCCAAAACTGCACAATATGCCTAAAATCAGAATAGAGGGTCAACCCCCTACTTCCAATCCAGCTAGGATTCTCAAAGCCTTCCAAGGATTCTATTCTAAACTATACAGCACTACCACTTAGACTCACTCAGACTCGGTATCACGATTCTTTGAAGGTTTACCCATCCCCTCTCTGACAGATAGTCACAAAGACATAATGGACTTTCCTATCACAAGGGACGAAGTGCTGGAGGTTATCAAGAACCTCAAAGAGGGTTCCGCACCAGGTCCCGATGGCCTATCCGTACCGTACTACAAAACTTTCTCTGACTCCTTGACGCCACACTTGACAAATTTTTTTAACCATAAGTCCAAGGGTGACCCCCTTGATGCTCATCTTAATACAGCGTACATTTCGGTTATACCAAAACCAGACAAAAATCCTGAAGATATCAGTAACTATCGCCCTATTTCCCTCATTAATAACGATTTAAAAATACTCACTAAAATTTTAGCGAACAGACTAGCTTCATTTATCCCCCAATATATTAATAAGGATCAGGTGGGTTTCATCCCCGGTAGACAAGGACCTGGCCAAATACGGAGGGCAATTGACTTAATATCGCTCATGCAAACTAATTGGACAGGCGGGACTAAACAACAAGGCTTCATCCTATCATTGGACCTACAGAAGGCCTTTGATACGGTCTCCTGGCCCTACATCTTCTCTTTATTGGAACGTTGGGGATTCGGGGACCGTTTCCTGGGCCTTCTTAGGGCCCTATATTCACACCCAAAGGCTCTCATAAGGCTACAGGGGCATTACTCCGAACCCATAAACATCATTAGAGGCACTAGACAGGGATGTCCACTTTCCCCATTAATTTTTGCAATTGCAATTGAAACCCTGGCTATTGCGATATGTCTGAACCCTGACATTAAGGGGGCCACCTGTGGAGATCAGAGCCACAAATGTGGTTTCTTCGCCGATGATATCCTTCTGTTTCTAACCTCCCCTCTCACCTCCCTACCCAACCTCTGCCGCACACTAGATGTTTTTTCTAGACTGTCTGGACTGACAGTTAACTACTCTAAGTCACAGGCTCTCAACATTTCCCTAGCTCCTCAAACGGTTTCTTTACTGAAACAAAACTTCAGATTCATGTGGGATGATTCTTCTATTCGCTACTTGGGAGTTTCGCTGACGGCCAAGACGGAAACTCTATATACCTATAACTATCCCCCTCTTTACAAAAAACTGGAGGCAGATCTCAAACTCTGGTCCACGCAGGGTCTATCTTGGATTGGTAGGATCAACTCAATTAAAATCACTCTACTGCCTAGAATCCTATACTACTTCCGCTCCCTTCCCATACCAATCTGGAGAAACCACCTGAAATTCCGACAGAGTAAAATACTGAAATATGTTTGGGGAAAATCAGAATATCGTATCCCTCAGAGCACACTATATTTACACAGACGTAGGGGCGGCTTGGGACTCCCCAACCTACATAAATATTTCCTCGCGGCCAGACTTGCCCAACTTTCTACGTTATACTCTATATACGAAAAGCCAGATTGGGTGACTATTGAAAGACAGGCTACCCCCAGCTTCACATTAGACTACCTCCTTTGTTGTCCTAATAAGACCCGTCCACCCATACTGTCTCCTGTCTTGTCTCACTCCTTCATGCTGTGGGACACTCTCAGAAACAACCCGGCTCTGGTCTCCTCGGGACGACCTCTCGTACACCTCTTCCACAACCCAATCTTCCAACCAGGATTGAACATAATCGACTTCAGATGGTGGTTGGACAAAGGGTTATACCGCATAGGCCACTTCTTCACCACAAGTGGCCCGATTTCCCTCAGTTATTGTATCAAACACCTTAATCTTCCAGACTCTGAAAAGTTCCGCTTTTATCAAATTTCACATTTCCTTCACAAACTATGGACAGACAAACCCCTACCTCCTAACTTTACTGCTTATGAGACATGGTGTGGACAAGCCATGGAGCAAAAGGGAGGCATCTCAGTGGTTTATTCAGCCCTCATTCATTCCACTGAAAAAAACTCTTACATGGTGGCCTGGGAGGCAGACCTCCAAAACCAATGGAATCTGGAGACCTGGCAATCGGCAATCACCAAATCATTCAAAGGAATTCAAAACGTTTCCTTGATGGAAGCTAGCATCAAAATTTTAGTTAGATGGTACCTTACCCCTACCAGGCTGGCAGCCATTTATCCTTCAGCGGACCCTCAATGCTTTAGAGGCTGCCGACTACTAGGCTCCATGGTTCGCGTCTGATGGGAATGCCCCAAGATACGTACCTTTTGGAGAAGGATCTTTAACATGATCTACAAGGTGACCGGTTATCAGATTCCCAGATCTCCTGAGGTGGCGCTCCTCAATGCACACATTCCACAACTTCCTAAGGCCGCACAAACATTAATCCACTTTATTCTCCTAGGAACTAAAATTTCGATAGCCAAAGCCTGGAAAATGCCTAAACCATCTCTACTTGCAGTGAAAAGGAAAATATTGTGGATTATGACTCAAGAGAAGTTATCCAGTATATTATCAGATTCTTTCAAACAATTTCAGAAGACTTGGGAACCATGGGCCACATACGTAGGCACTTCCCTTATTCCGGGGGTCCACTCTGCAGCTCTTTTTCCCGGGGCCCCTTGCTAGGTGCTATTTCCACCCACCACCCTCTCCTTCCCCTTCTCTCCTTCTTTTTCCCTTCTTCCTCTCTTCTTCTTTCTTCATAAATGTTTTTAATGTTTGTTGATACAGATTCCAGGCTCTCCTTACAATGCTGGTAATTCTCATATAGTTCAACCTACCTTTGAACCTAAAAGTCTACCATGTGCCATGTCTACCACAGTGTAGTGGGGGGGGGGACCTCATCTCTGACACAGTATGCACCCGATTGGGGTGTCGGAGGTGGGGGTCCCCCTCGCTATACTCGAAACCCTATCCATGGTTAGGATGCTTAGCCTACGAGCCTGGAATCTTGTATAGGACAGGTTTATGGAATGTTCATGTTGCTTCACATTCTTGTTCATATACCCGGCTTTTATACATTAAAACGTGACATTCTGGGGATGTTCCCCACAGTTTTTCTCTATATGCTTCAAATATACTGTATCTTAGTTTTTGTTAAAACAATAAACATTTATTGAAAGTAAAATAAAAAATAAAATAAAAAAAACAACCACTAAATGTAAAAAAAAATACATTCTTGAGATCTGACGAATAAAAATATTCTAGTCATGAGATCAGGAAAAATAATAAAGAAAGAAGTTTTGGAGAAGTCAGTGTGAATATGAGCAGCTAAAAAACGTCATTCTTATTGCATTGTAAAGAAAAAGAGAATGCGCTGCATGAAACAAATTTTAACATTGCAGCGTGACGAATGTGCTCTGTCGATTAGGAACGCTAGTTTTACCTGACCGAGCGCTTCCGTCAGAGAATTTCTTCTGAGCATGTGTGGCACTTTGTACGTCGGACTAGGCTACACACGATCGGAATTTGCGTGATTGGACTTTGTTGTCGGAAAATTTGAGATCCAACTCTTAAACTTTTTCCGTCGGAAATTCCGACGGAAAAATTCCGATGGAGCCCACACACGGCCGGATTTTCCGACAACATGGTCTGATCGGACATTTTCCGTCTGAAAATCCGACCGTGTGTACGGGGCATTAGGCTGTATTCACTCTGGACTCAGGAGCAAATGAATAAGACCTGACCATTGCAGGAAGCCCTGTCAGTGTTAAATAGTTTGTCTCAAATCTCTAACTGACACTTTTGCTGGAAAGCTTGGTCTGTTAAAAGACATTGAAAAATAACAGACTTACTGGTTTTATTACCAGAGAAAAATAAAGAAAAGTAAAGCAGCCAGAACAGCTAAGAATTGGAAACCCACGCTAATACATTTTTGTTTATGAGTTTGATGGCACTCTAAAATCAGCTTCCTACAATCAGTTTTCTCAGTACTCTCTTACTTTCCGCTTTAATTTCAGCTCTGTGAACACAGTTACAAGTGCAGAGAGCACGGGGATCTGTGGGTTGCAATTGCATTAGCTACATTATAGTCTGATAGGAAAAACATGATCTGACTATACTGTATGGCAAGGATGTCAACATTACAAGACTGGCTGAACAGAACTGCAGAACCGTTGACAGGTAAAACAGAATACATACATTATATATATATATATATATATATACACACACACACTATATTACAATACTATATTACCAAAAGTATTGGGGCGCCTGCCTTTACACGCACATGAACTTTAATGGCATCCCAGTCTTAGTCCGTAGGGTTCAATATTGTGTTGGCCCACCCATTGCAGCTATAACAGCTTCAATTCTTCTGGGAAGACTGTCCTCAAGGTTTAGGAGCATGTCTATAGGAATGTTTGACCATTCTTCCAATAGCTCATTTGTGAGGTGAGGCACTGATGTGGACGAGAAGGCTTGACTCGCAGTCTCCGCTTTAATTCATCCCAAAGGTGTTCTATTGGGTTGAGATCCGGACTCTGTGCAGGCCAGTCAAGTTCCTTCACCCAAAACTCGCTCATCAATGTCTTTATGGACCTTGCTTTGTACATATTATGTACAAACATACATAATACAGAAATTCACAAAAGTGAATAGCAGTCTTTAAAGAAGAATCTAATTTGTGAGCAATTTTAATTTTGAAACATTGATTGCAACTGTCATGTGAAATATTCCCTCTTTTCAAGATGTTTAATGACTGTAATTTTGCCGTGACATTGATCTGTGCTCAGCAGTCAAAATGCTTTTAGCAATTGTCTAAAATATTTTCCCCTCTTTGTTTCAGTTTAAGGGTAGAATTTAATAGAAACTATTTTATACAAAGTACATTTCCATTTTTACAAAATATTTCATAGATCAAATGAACATCCTAACATTGAAATCTATTTTAAGCATGTTGCCTGAACTGTTTTCTATATGTTTGGGTTGATTTATTAAAGGGGAAATGAGTATTCACTTAGCAATGTGTATGTTCACTTTGCAAAGTATTCTATGGCTAATACGTTAAAGCTGTCTTTGCTTTAAATACCCAATCCCACACAGTTTTTTTTTTTCAAGTTTTCCTCATACATAACTGAGTATTTAAAGTGAATGCTCCTTATTCAATATCAATCAAAATGAATGTACACTTGGCAAAGTGAACATTCACTTTGCCAGGTGAACAAATTATATACCGTATTTATCGTCATATAACATGCGCCAGCGTATAACACGCACCCCAAGTTTAGGAGGAAATTTTAAGGAAAAAAACTTTTTAAAGGAAAAAAACTTACATTTAAATGCCCATCAATGCAGCCTTATCAGTGTCCATCTGCAGCCTTGCACAGCGTCCATCTGCATGCTTGTCAGTGTCATTTGCAGCCTTGCATCCTTGTCAGTATCATTTGCAGCCTTGCATCCTTGTCAGTGTCATTTGCAGCCTTGCAGCCTTGTCAGTGTCATTTGCAGCCTTGCAGCCTTCTTAGTGTCATTTGCAGCCTTGCAGCGTCCATCTGCAGCCTCCTCAGTGTCATTTGCAGCCTTGCCCAGGCTGCAATTAAACTGCAGTGACATGTCAGTGTCACTGCAGTCTTGCAGCGTCCATCTGCAGCCTCTTTAATGACATTTGCAGCCTTGCTCAGGCTGCAGTTAAACAGCAGTGACATGTTAGTGTCACTGCAGTTTGAAAATTGGCGCCATTGGCCGGTGTGGGGCGGGACGGTAGAAGTGTAATTTGCATTCAGGGTAGAGGAGCAGCAGTGCAGAGGGCTGGACAGGCGGAGTTCCGATCTGAGCCGAGAGCCAGGGGGAACAGATTTCGACGGGAGCCATTCTCGGCACAACACCGTTCTCGCAGCCTTCGGCCTTTCTCTGCAGCTTTCTCCCGCCTTCGGCCTTTCTCGGCAGCTTTCGGCCGCCGAGAACGTCCGAAAGCTGCCGAGAAAGGCCGAAGGTGGCCGAGAACGGCCAAAAACTGCAGAGAATGGGCGAAGGCGGACGAAAGCTGCCGAGAACGGGTGAAGGCGGCCGAAAGCCGATGAGAAGGGCCGAAGGTGGCTGAAAGCCGCCCAGAGGCTCACAACGGTGCGGGATGGGCGTATAACACGCACACCTGATGTTCCCCTGCTTCTAAGGGGAAAAAAGTGCGTGTTATACGCTGATAAATATGGTATATTTGTAAATTATCTTCAATGCATTCATAAAAATACATGATCATCCACACAGCTCTAGGGGGCTGCTGTTATGGGAGGGTGGACCTCAAATGAAGAAAATAGATACTACAACACTAAACATGCACCATAGGTTTGGGATATGTGTCCATCCACATCCATTTTCCAATCCTGCATTGGTAGGGGAAACGGTTAAGTCAGTTTAGGGGCATGGCCAGCTGCTGTTGGAAAAGGCCACACATTTCTGAGCCTCTGTGTGGCGGCTCCAGATATGCACTTTACAATGAAGGAGAGGGTCTTTTTCTCATCCTGCTGTGCTGCTTTGCTCCTGGGCATCCAGAGAGTAACATGTAGAATCGCAAAAAGCAGGGAAGGGCCTTGTAAACGCACCAAGTTCTCACAGACTGAGGACACAAGATGGTGCTGGCTCGGTGGCTTCATCTCACTCATATGCAGGCTCACTTCTGGGCAGAAACAATATGCAGCCAGTGAGGAATGCCTTCTGTCACACAGTCTCCACCCCTCCACAGATTACTATGACTTTTAAATGAAAAATTATGAAGGGACAAATGCCAAGATTTTCCTCATACAGTACGTAACCAGAACTAATGATTTTTGTTAAATGTGTACTGTTTTCTTATGAGAAATATTTGGATACCAAAAACTGTGCATGATCAGAAGCTGCTTATGACCCAGAAGAAAATAAACACAATGTAATAACTATTTGCATAACAGCCATAAAAAATACATTATTATCAGTAAACAATGGTGCTCACCCCCCTACTCAAAAAGCCATTATATATCTCTATCTATCTAGACATAGATAGATAGATTTACTAAACCTGGAGAGTGCAAAATGTTCTGCAGATCTGCAAAAAAAACAATCAGCTTCTAGATTTTATTGTCAAAGCTTACTTAAACAAGCTGATGTTAGAAGCTGATTGTGCTTCACCTGATAGGGATCCACATACCCTATCATGGGCCAATTTAGAATTTTTGGAATTATTTGAATTTTTTGAATTTTTTGCATATCTATTTGTCTCAAATCAAGCTACATATATGTTAACCTTTCTTTCTCTTCCACTTCAGGCGCTACAAAACCTATTTTTTCTCCTAAACCTTTTAAGTTCACACAGGTTGCTCCACCAACCCAGAATTGTATACTGCTTGGTGAGTCCACTCTTTAGAATCAGTTACCATTGCACCAATAAATGTATTATCCCAGAATGTTCAGGGTTTAAACGTACCACAAAAAAGGACTAAAGCATTTCAGACTTTCCATGCACGTAAGACACATATTGTGTGTCTTCAGGAAACACATTTCACTAACGATTCCACTCCTAAATATATGTCTCCCTTTTACCCGCAAATTTTTACAGCCTCTGCCTATTCCAAACAAAGAGGAACTCTTATAGCTTTCCACTGATCCACCCCTTTCACTTTATTATCAGTGATCAAAGACCCTGAAGGACGATACATAATACTTCGGGGACATTTGATCGATACAGCAGTCACTATTGTTTCATACTATGCTCCTAACAATATTCCCTCCCCTTTCCTCTCACATCTTTTGCTTTTGCAAGTGGTAAATACACACAAACAGGGGCTGAAAATTGGGCCTTAGCCACTGGTGGTGGCACCCAGAAACAAAAATGTTCTTCCAAGCTATCATCAGGATCATTGAGGAGGAAGAGGATAGTCAGTCAACATAACAAGACAGTCACTCAGCATAGGCAGTCTTGAAGGGATGTGACATTTCAAAATAAATTATTCTGTTATATCAGCTTCAGGTTCCTGGTAGCTGGTGGTGATCCAAGACTGATTCATCTTTATGAAGGTCAGTCGATTAACCGAGTCAGTGGACAGGCGCACCCTGTGATCGGTGACAAAGCCTCCAGCAGCACTGAATGCAAAGAACGCTGGATGCAGGACAGGCCAGTAGCTCAATTGCATACTGTGCAAGCTCTGGCCAGTGATCTATCCTCTATTTTCAGTGGGAAAGGTGTCCAAGGCTGACCTTGCCTCTAGGTATTCCTGCACCATGTATATCAGACACTGGCGATGGTTGCTGGAACCGATCATACCTTGGGGCTGCGGACTAAAAAGGTGTCTGAACGCATCGGTCAGACGGCCACCTTCCCCACCGCTCCTTCTGCTACTGACCGAAGCCTCAGCAACTCGTCATCCAGGAAGAGGAGTTTGTAACCTCCCAGTCTCTGGGAACGCGTTGCACAGACCTTTCTGCAAGGCCTCCCGGAGATGTCTCATCCTCTGCTCCCTCTGCAACGGCAAGATAAGGTCCGCAACCTTACCCTTGTACCCTTGTACCGTGGATCAAGGAGAGTGGCCAGACAGTAATGGTCCCTCTCCTTGATCCGAAGAATACGAGGATCCTTCCGCAGGCTTTGCAGGATCAGGGAGGCCATGCAACGTAGGTTAGCTGAGGCATTCGGTCTGGAGTCTTCTGGGTCACTGAGGACAACATGATCCGCAGCCACCTCCTTCCAGCCACGTACAAGTCCACCGGTTTCTTAGGACTGTAAATCATCCCTAAAAGACTGCTGCTGCTAATGCTGAGTGCCAGGCTCCACCTCCATGCTGACACAATCCTCCTCCTCCTCCTCCTCATCCTCTTCCTGTGTGATGGGTGGGAGAGAAGGAACACTGTCTGGATAAAGGGGGCCTTGAGAGGCAAGGAAGTCCTCCTCTTCCTGCCTTTGTTCTGCCTCAAGTGCCCTGTCCATTATTCCATGCAGCGTATGCTCCAACAGGTGGACAAGAGATGCATTCACTACTGTCACTGCTTATCATCCTCGTGGCCTCCTCAAATGGTGACAGGACAGTGCATGCATCCCTGATCATGCTCCACTGGCGTGGTGAAAAAAATCCGAGCCCCTGACCCTGTCCTGGTGCCGTAGTCGCACAGGTACTCATTGATGGCCCTCTGCTGCCTGTGCATTCGCTGCAGCATGGCCAACGTTGAGTTACACCCGGTGGGTATGTCACATATAAGGCGGTTCTTGGGCAGGTTCAACTAATTTTGCAGCTCAGCCAGCCGAGCACTGGCATTTTATGATCGGCGGAAATGCACACAGACTTTCCTGGCCTGCCTCAGGACATCCTGTAAGCCTGGGTACCTGCCCAAGAACCGCTGCACCACCAGGTTAAGGATGTAAGCCATACAGGGCACATGGGTCAGCTGTCCCTGTCGCAAGGCGGAGAGGAGGTTGGTGGCATTGTCACAAACCACCATTCCTGCTTTAAGCTGGCGTGGCGTCAACCACCTCTCGACCGAGCTGACAGAACCTCTGCCCCAGTGTGACTCCTGTCCCCTAAACACACCAGCGCAAGCACGGCATGGCATCTTTTTGCCTGCGTACTTGCGTAGCCCCTTGGATGCCTACGGAGCACCGCTGGTTTCCAAGGACAGAGCACTCGAAGAGGCCATGGAGGAAGAAGAAGAGGAGGGGGTGGAGGAGAGAGGTGTGTCACAACCAGTAGTAGCATTTTGGAGGTGTGGTGGCCGAACAACCTCCAACACTACTGCACCTTGTCCTGCATCCTTCCCAGCTGCTAAAAGAGTGACCCAATGGGCCGTGAAAGATAGGTAACGTCCCTGTCCATGCCTGCTGGACCATGAGTCAGTGGTAATATGCACCTTACCGCTGACCGCCCTGTCCAGCGAGGCCAAGACATTACCTTCCACATGCCGGTAGAGAGCCAGAATTGCCTTCCTTGAGAAAAAGTGGCGTTTTGGAACCTGCCACTGAGGAACCGCACATTGCACAAACTCATGGAAGGCAGCAGTTGAAGTGCTAGCAATTTAGCCAAGCTAGCATTCAACCGCTGGGCATGTGGATGGCTGGGAGTGAACTTCTTTTGACGGTCCAGCAGCTGGGGCAGGGAAATTTGCCTGGTACAATCGGGCGTCGGTGTAGGGCTAGCAGAGTGCCCGCAAGTACTTAGCTGTGACACACCTAATTCTACACCTTCATTCCTCTCAGTGCAGCTTTCAGAGAGGACTGAAGGTATAGTGGGGTTGGAGATACCAGCTGATGAGGAGCAAGGAGAGGTCCGCTTTGTTCTTTAGTGTGGGTCTTTAAGGTGCGCTTGCCAACGAGCTGCATGGCAGGTCAACATATGTCTGGTCATGCTTGTGGTGCCCAAGCGGCTGATGTTTTGGCCACGCGAGATACGCTTGAGACATATGTTGCAAATAGCAGCGGTGCGATCTGATACACTCGTCTCAAAAAAGGCCCACACCAAAGAACTTTTGGAATAATGCGCAGAGGCAGCGCCCTGCACAGGCGGAGCTCTGCGGTGTGATTCAGTTGGTGTGCTGCCCTCAACCTGGCCCCTGGAGGGCATCCTGCCTCGTTGGAGATGTGCCGCCTCCTCCTCCTCTCTCCGTTCAGGAACCCACGTGGAGTCAGTGACCTCATCATCCCCTCCCTTTTCACCACTGGAGCAAACCTGGCAGTATGCTGCAGCTGGTGGAACATGACTGCCAGATTGCTGTCCTTGAGCATCCCCTCTCTCTGCGCTCATGCTACTGCCTTTCTTTAGCTGGGTATCATCATCGGAGCCTTCAAAACTCTGGGCATCCTCCTGGAGCATGTACCCAACACTGTGCTCAAACACAGGTCTAGGGAAGGGGTGACTGATGACATTGAGTACGCGTTGGCAGCTGCTTTGCCATTACCCTGATCCTGGGTGAGAGAGGATGAGGAAGATGAGGAGGGCTTGGTCATCCACTCTACCAAGCCATCGGCATGATGCGTCTCAACATGTCCAACTGCCGAAAATAAGGACAAGCGTGTCCCATGGCCACTTGCTGATGTCGATGCACCGTGTCCACGACCAGCACTGTTGTCTCTAGACACAGAGCCTGCTTGCCCTGTTTTCTTGGCTCGTGACTGTCTGCCTCTCCTTTTTGGCCTTCCAGACATTGTAATAGCCTGCAGGGAGATGGAAAAAACAGCTATTGGGTAGTGTATATTGTGCTGGAGTCACACAACACACACACTAACTCCTGCAGATGGCTGGATTAGATGACACCAGGGCAGAAGGGCAGATACAGGTGCAGGTTGTATACTGCGCTGTGCAGCACTCACACAACATAATTACTAACTCCTGCAGATGGCTGGATTGGATGACAACAGGGCAGAAGGGTAGATACAGGTTCAGGTTGTATACTGTGCTGTGCTGCACTCATACAACACAATTACTAACTCCTGCAGATGGCTGGATTAGATGACAACAGGGCAGAAAGGCAGATACAGGTTCAGGTTGTATACTGTGCTGTGCTGCACTCACACAACACAATTACTAACTCCTGCAGATGGCTGGATTAGATAAAACCAGGGCAGAAGGGCAGATACAGGTTCAAGTTGTATACTGTGCTGTGCTGCACTCACACAACACAATTACTAACTCCTGCAGATGGCTGGATTAGACGAAACCAGGGCAGAAGGGCAGATACAGGTTCAGGTTGTATACTGTGCTGCACTCACACAACACAATTACTAACTCCTGCAGATGGCTGGATTAGATGACAACAGGGCAGATACAGGTTCATGTTGTATACTGTGCTGTACAAAAGAAGCATCTCAAACAGGTGGAGATAGAGGGCAGTGGGTCTCTTTTAACAGTAGTGTATGTCAGAAATAAAGTCAAAAACTGTATATGAAAAAATACATATATACATTTATTGTAGAAATACTTCCTGTTAGGTACCTGGTAGTGCTGAGCCTGACTTGGTGGTTGGAGAGCTCTCTTACAGCTCTGGTTCAGGGCCTGCTGGATTGGGGACAGCGTAGCCGTGAACACAGCGGGTAGGAGTGTCCGTATGGATGCAGCAGGCTGATGCTGGGTAGATGCAGGTCTTGCTCGGAGGGTAGATCTGCAGATGAAGGTTCGGCAGAAGACCAGGAGGCAGGAGGCAGACCGGCAACGGGAGCAGCAGCAGACGGCTGAAGTAGCTGACAGCAACGGCAGTAGATCAGCAGATGACGGCAGCAGCGAGGACCTGTGCAGGGACACTGGAGCAGGGATGGTCAGGCAAGCCGGGTCACAACAGGTAAGGCAGACAGGCAAGGACGGCAGGCAGAAGGATGGTCAGGAGGCAGGCCAGGGGTTCAGCAACAGTAACACAGTCCAGAGCAGGGTCAGACAAGCCGGGGTCAAAGAACGGAGAAGGCAGCGGAGTCAGACAAGCCGGGTCACAGGTAGGAAGCTCAGACAGGTTCAGGTTGGGGTCACGGGTGGGAGCTGAGACGGACAGCGCCGCATGCAGGCAGCTGTCCCCTTTAAATAAGGCCACTGGCGCCAAAGCGGCGCCGATCGCGCACGTGCACGCGCACGGGGGCGCGTGCGGCCGCTATTCGCGCACGGGAGCGCGCGCACGAGTCCGGCGGGCGCGTGCACGCGCCCGCGGCGCGCGCCGACGCGCGCGCCGGCGTTCAGAGGGACCAGGGCTGCCCAGGTGCCCGCGCACCCTCCGGCTAGGGTGCCCAGGGCGGCTAGAGCCCTGACACTTCCATTACAAGTATAGATGAAAATTAATCTGCTAAATATCAGATGGTAGACTAAACTTATTGTGAATTACCCACTGGTTCAGTTGGACCAAGTTGGATGACCACAGACACTGGGGGGACATAACAACATAAAACATCAATAACAAACATTCGTCCGGACGCCAGAGGGAATTCGTGATAGTCCTGCCTGTCGCTGAAACATACAGCTCTATATAAAGAGTACAGGGTAAACAAATAGCCAAAATAACCAGGCTGGCTATCATGAATGCCCCTAGGTGGCTCGAGCCAGTGGGAAGAACAAAAGGGGAGGGAGGAGGGAAGGGAATAATCCCTATGTCTGGCCACAACTACAGGAAAGGGCACTGTTGTTAGCTATAGATGGATAGCTCATAGGAGAAAAGACAATGCCCAAAGATTGTTCATATATGTAATAGACTAATCATATGGAACTGTAAAAGTCCCGGATTAGGTAGTAGATGGCTGCCTTTATAGTAAAAGTTGTTGTATATGAGCAATTGCCATAGCCTAGTAGTGAATGTCCTTACAATCAGTATCAAAGAGTTCTCTTAGCAGAGAATATCGGTTAATTGCTGCATCAGATTGGACAGTGTATTGGTCAATATAGGGCAACCACTTCTATTGCACTTTAGTGCCTTAACCAGCTATGACCGCCATCATACATTACCACTCCTATATAGGCTAATGATTGCCAGTTGGAGGTTGTAGATAGCCTATATAGCTCATCCGGGGTCCTTGAACAGCAGGGTATCCTACAATGGTATGGAACCCAAGTGCTATTTCCGTATGAATGGACGGTGCCGGTCAGAGAAGATAGTGTTGGGGGTTGGTCAGACTGTTTGGAGCCTTAGGCGTATGTTACTCATTTGATGCCGAGGGATGCGCATCTATGCAGGCGCCTGTAGTTGCGTGGCCGGGATAGTCAGGCCATTCCTCCGTCACTCCATCAGAAAAGCTGGCTCGTGCACGCCTGTAGGGGATTGCGTCATGGCATCCGTGCGAGGGTGACGTCAACGCGTTTCACAAAGGGGTGTGTGTAGCTTCTTCTGGTCCATCATCGGCAGATAGCGGGCGCGCACACACCGCATGCGGCGGGAGCGTGCCTACAGGTCCCGCAGACTCAATATCTGCGACCGTGGCACTGAGAGGCAGAACAGGGGGATGCAAACAAGGCATTTCCCTGTTCTGCTTAGCAACATGACAGGAATCTACTGCTCCCAGTGATTGGGAGCAGTGATCACTGTCATGTTCTAGTGAGCCCATCCCCCTACAGTTAGAACCCCTTGATCGCCTTCTATTGTTTAACCCCTTCCCTGCCGGTGACATTTAAACAGTAATCAGTGCATTTTTATAGCACTGTATAAGTGCCAATGATCCCAAAATAGTGTCAAAAGTGTCTGATCTATCCGCCGCAATGTCGCAGTTATGATAAAAATCGCAGATCACCGCCATTACTAATAAAAAAAATTATAATAAAAATGCCATAAATCTATCCCCTATTTTGTAGACGCAATAACTTTTGCGCAAACCGATCAATACATGCTTATTGCGATTTAGTTTGCCAATAATATGTAGGATACATATTGGCCTAAACTGAGGAAGAATTTTTTTTTTATACATTTTATGAGGATATATATTATACCAAAAAGTTAAAAAATATAGCTTTTTTTGTTTATAGCGCAAAAAATTAAAACTGTAGAGGTGATTAAATACCACCAAAAGAAAGCTCTATTTGTGGGAAAAAAGGACATAAATTTTGTTTGGGTACAGCGTCGCACGGCCGCAAAATTGTCAGTTAAAGCAACGCAGTGCCGTATTGCAAAAACGACTTGGTCAGGTCACAAGGTCAATCACAAGGTGATTTGGGGGGGACCCCAAAGCACCCTCCCCATGTTGAGGGCATGTGGCCTGGTATGGTTCAAGAGGGGGAGGCACTGCCAGGAGTCGGCAATACATTACAGCCACAAGCAAGCTTAAATTACATGCTCCTGCCAAGGTGCTGAGTGTAAATGCTTTGTCAAGCATGTGGTACCCAAATGGTTGGTGTTTTTGGCACGCCTGATGTGCTTGAGATAAAGTTTGAAAATAGCAACAGTGCTATCAGCTGCACATGTGCTAAAAAGGCCCAGACAGCTGAGCTGTGGGAAGTGGGCCGGGAAATAATAGCTCCACAATGTATAGAGTGGCTGCTTTCTACTCTTCAATGATGGCTGCCTCATTGGGGTTGTGCCTCACCCTCACTTTTCTCCTCTGCTCTATCTGACACCCAAGTCAGTGGCCTCATCATCATCATATCCTCCATCCTCATTACCACTGGAGATAACTTGGCAATACGCTGCGGCTGGGGGAACACGAATGCCAGTTTGTGTACCAGTGTTCTCCCCTCTCTGTTCCTGCCTTCCTCAACCTCAGAACCAACATCTGAATCAAGTAATGGCTGTGCATTTTCAATAAGAAAGTGGCTGACGCTGTGATCAAATAACTCTGCTGACTCCTCCATGTCTGATGCTGGGGCTACGGCAGGAATAGCTGTGGACAATGAGGCAGGTTTAGCCACTCTGCCGGCTGCAGGGGACTGCACACTAGTCTCTGTTTGGGTGATGGAGGATGAGGATGACCGTTTAGTAAGACAATCCACCACCTTCTCTGCATGCTGTGGCTGGATAGTACGGTCAAAATCACTAAACAGAGGAAGTGATACCCTGACCAGGTGCACCTTTGCCTGTGGACACATACGCTGCTGGCCCTCTTACAGTGTCATGGATACGTCTTCCTCCCTTTGCTGTCCTCCCAGACATGATAGGGGGTGCTTATTAACAAAATTGAATAAAGATGTATAAATGTGTACATGGCTGCACTTTAATCAATGGAAAGTGGTTTTTGGTGTACCTTAATTTGAGTATTCACTACAAAGACACACTCCATGGATAACACTATAATATACTGCAAAATACTGCGTCAAAAGTGCAGTAATGCACAGGACTATATGATGTTAAACTGGCAAGTATGCACACAAAACTATATGGCGTTAAACTGGCAGTAACGCACACAGAAGTAAATGGTGTTAAACTTGAAGTAACGCACAAAACTATATGGCGTTAAACTGTCAGTAATGCACACAGAAATAAATGGCGTTAAACTGGCAGTAATGCAATCAAATAGACGGTGTTCAACCGTCACTACACTGACACTATCTGAACTGTCCCTACTCTGCATGTATGACACGGTCTCACTACACTCACACTATTCCTAGACTGACACTAAACTAATATTCTACACGGACAATTGAAGCAAAATAGCACAGTATAGCACACTAACTAACTCTAACTATAGCCCTGTTCTATCTCTCTCCACGTCAAAATCACACTGAAAATGTCTGTCATTGAAAGAATACTTTTATACTGTGGGGCACGAATGAACCATGATTGGATAAAGTCATGATGACAGTGTCCAATCGTGACTCTGACAGCGCTCTCTGCCCTGATTGGCGGATCAGAGCTTGCAATGCACTGTTCAGCGCCACAATGCATTGTGGTCGGTTCGGGGGGGGCAAGTGGTCGAACGATTTAAATTTAAACTTTAATTAAACCTTAACATTTATTGGTTACCCTTAAACCTAACCCTAGGCCATAACCATAACATTTAAACCTATCCCTACCTCTTATCCCTAACCCTAGCCCTTAACCCTTACCCTGACATTTAACCCTAACCCTAGCCCTTAACACTAAACCCTAGCTCTTAACTCTAATCCTAGCTCTTAACCCTAAACTTTAACCCTAAACTCTAACATTTAACCCTAACTTTAGCCCTTAACCCTAACCTCAACATTTAACCCTAGCTCTTAACCCTAACCTCTAACCTTTAACCCTAACCCTAGCCCTCAATTCTAACCCTTGCCTTTAACCCTAACATTTAATCCTAACCCTCACGCTTAACCTTAACATGTGACTTTGGACACATAAAGGTTCCTGTACTACTTTGATGGGACTTTGATGCTACTTGAGTGTCAAAGAGTGTAAAGTTGCATCAAAGTCACACTACACGAACAAAACTGTCATACTGTCTTATTAGAAAATAAGCATAAAAAATGCATCAAAAACTCATGTTCAAAAATGCAAAATTCACAGCAAAAATGCATCAACCGCAACCTGCATAGTTGTGAACCTAGTTCAATTGTAGATGCTTTGCTCCCTGGGAAGGTTCTGCATGGGGAATGGCTTCAGTACATTTTCACAAAGTGCAAAGGCTTCATTACCGACAAATATGAAATTCATCCCCTTTCCTCACATTTTGGTAGATTAAGGGTACCATTCAGAATGTGTTTATAAAATACAGTCTGATCAATTACTCCACCATCAGAATTGTGACTGTTCTTCCCAATGTCAAAGTACATGAACTCATAGTTTGCATTCAGCACTGCCAGCAATAGTATGCTAAAGGGGCCCTTGTATTTGTAGAAATAGGAGCGAGAGTTTGGTAGAGGAATGACTTTTTTTTTAACAATAATATATTTATTGAGATATATCTGCCTGAAATTATGAGGGTGGCCTCTTGCATGGTTCCTGTCCAAACACCCCTGGTAGTGGAGACAGGGACTGCTAGGGCAACAGAAGGGTGCAGGCGCCTGGCGGCTGTAGGGGCGAGCTGAAGCTTGAAGACATAGGAGTCCTGGTCATGGAGGCGTGGAAGCTGACCACAAGTCTTATTCAGCGGGAGTCGGGCAGACAGATGCAGAATCAGGATTAGGGATGAGCCGAACACCCCCCCGGTTCGGTTCGCACCAGAACCTGCAAACGGACCTAAAGTTTGCGTGAACATTAGAACCCTATTAAATACAATGTATTTGAACGTTCAAAATCTAAAGTGCTAATTATAACGGCTAATATGCATGTTATTGTCCTAAAAAGGGTTTGGGGACCCAGGTCCTGCCCCAGGGGACATGTATCAATGCAAAAATAAGTTTTAAAAACTGCCGTTTTTTCTGGAGCAGTAATTTTAATGATGCATAAAGTGAAAAAAAGTGAAATATTCCTTTAAATATCATACCTGGGGGGGTGTCTAAAGTATGCCTGTGAAGTGGCATGTGTTTCCCGTGTTTAGAACTGTCCCTGCACAAAATGACATTTGTAAAGGAAAAAAAGCCATTTAAAACTGCTAGCCGCTTTCATGTAATGTCTTGTCCTGGCAATATGGATGAAAATCTTTGAGAATAATAGCATTGCTACCCCATCACCCCCCCCCCCCCCCCAGCCCATTACCAGCCCCTTTGGGTCTTGTATGGATATTAAGGGGAATCCCACACCCAAAATAAAACCCTATACCTAAAACCCTATATACTCTGAACAGCAGTATACAGGCGGTGCAAACAAGACAGGGACTGTAGGTTTGTTCTTAAGTAGAATCTGTTTGTAATTTGGAACAGGTACATTTTTAAGTGTAGCTCCAGACAAAAAATCTATTTTTAAGCTTTTTGGAGAACATAGGGAAGGGTTATCACCCCTGTAACATTTGTTTTGCTGTCTGTGCACCTGTTCAGAACATTTCACCTCACTTTCTGTCCCAATGACAAATGTTTTTGGAAAATTTGGGTTTTTATTGAAACACGGATTGGTGATAAAGCATCAGTAGAGAGGAGACACCTTTTTCCCATATTAACTCTTACAGGATAGAATTTCCCTTCCTAGGGGTAGATTTCCTCTCACTTCCTGTTGTCTCCTTCCATTTGCAAGTAGGAGTCGTTTGTAAGTTGGATGTTTGAAAGTAGGGGCCTGTCGTATATACTCTGCAGAAATTTGCCCCTTAGATGTTGGTATTGCCACAACACTTTAAGCCCTCACAGTTACTCTTGGTGGGCGTGGGAATGCCCTGCTGTAAACTATTATATCAGTAATTGTAATTACATGCCATTGTTGAACAGTGGTAGGAAAAATTGGGCCTTTGGTGGTGATGCTGTTGCTACAACACTGTAAGTCCACACAGTTACTCTTGGTGGGCGCATAAATGGGCCCTGTTGTGAATTATTAGATTAAGAATTGTAATTGCATGCCCCTGTTCAACAGAGGCAGTAAAAAAGTGGGCCTTTGGTGGTGGTGTTGCCACAACACTGTAAGCCCTCACAGTTACTCTTGGTGGGCGCAGGAATGGGCCCTGCTGTGAATTATTAGATCAAGAATTGTACTTACACGCCCCTGTTAAACAGGGGCTGAAAAATTGGGCCTTAGGCACTGGTGCTGGTGCCACAACACTGCAACCTCTCCCAGATACTCTAGTTGGAGTGCAGTAATGAGCCCTGCTGCAAAGCATTGCATAAAAAAATTGTAATTACATGCCCCTTTTAAACAGGGGCTGAAAAAATGGGCCTTAGCCACTGGTGGCGTCACCCAGAAACAAAAATGTTCTTCCAAGCTATCATCAGGATCATTGAGGAGGAAGAGGATAGTCAGTAAACATAACAGGACATTCACTCAGCATAAGCATAGGCAGTCTTAAAGGGATGTGGCATTTAAAAATAAATTATTCGGTTACATCAGCTTCAGGTGCTTGGTAGCTGGTGGTGATCCAAGACTGATTCATCTTTATGAAGATGAATCGATCAACCGAGTCGGTGGACAGGCGCACCCTGTGATCGGTGACAAAGCCTCCAGCAGCACTGAATGTGCGTTCCGAAAGAATGCAGGACAGGCCAGTAGCTCAATTGCATACTGTGCAAGCTCTGGCCAGTGATCCATCCTCAAGATCCAGAAAGCCAGAGGATTTTCGGTGGGAAAGGTATCCAAGTCTGACCTTGCCCCTAGGTATTCCTGCATCAGGTATATAAGACGCTGGCAATGGTTGCTGGAACCGATCATACCTTGGGGCTGTGGACTAAAAAAATTGTCTGAACGCATCGGTCAGACGGCCACCTTCTCCACCGCTCGTTCTGCTAATGACCGAAGCCTCAGCAACTCGTCGTCCAGGACCAGGAGTTTGTAACCTCCCAGTCTCTGGGAACGTGTTGCACAGACCTTTCTGCAAGGCCTCCCGGAGATGTCTCATCCTCTGCTCCCTCTGCGACGGCAATATAAGGTCCTCAACCTTACCCCTGTACCATGGATCAAGGAGAGTGGCCAGCTAGTAATGATCCATCTCCTTGATCCGAAGAATACAAGGATCCGTCCGCAGGCTTTGCAGGATCAGGGAAGCCATGCAGCGTAGGTTAGCTGAGGCATTCGGTCCGGAGTCCTCTGGGTCACTAAGGACGACATGACCCGCAGCCACCTCCTCCCAGCCACGTACAAGTCCACAGGTTTCTTGGGACTGTAAATCATCCCTAAAAGACTGCTGCTGCTGATGCTGAGTGCCAGGCTCCACCTCCATGCTGACACAATCCTCCTCCTCCTCATCCTCTTCCTGTGTGATGGGTGGGACAGAAGGAACACTGTCTGGATAAAGGGGGCCTTGAGAGGCAAGGAGGTGGACAAGAGGTACAGTGTCACTGATGCATGCACTGTCACTGCTCACCATCCTCGTGGCCTCCTCAAATGGTGACAGGACAGTGCATGCATCCCTGATCATGCCCCACTGGCGTGGTGAAAAAAAATCTGACCTCTCCTGACCCTGTCCTGGTGCCGTAGTCACACAGGTACTCATTGATGGCCCTCTGCTGCATGTGCAGTCGCTGCAGCATGGCCAACGTTGAGTTCCACCTGGTGGGCATGCCACACATAAGGCGGTTCTTGGGCAGGTTCAACTTCTTTTTGCAGCTCAGCCAGCCGAGCACTGGCATTATATGATCGGCGGAAATGCACACAGACTTTCCTGGCCTGCCTCTAGACATCGTGTAAGCCTGGGTACCTGCCCAAGAACTGCTGCACCACCAGGTTAAGGACGTGAGCCACACAGGGCACATGGGTCAGTTGTCCCTGTCGCGGGGCAGAGAGGAGGTTGGTGCCATTGTCGCAAACCACCATTCCTGGCTTAATCTGGCGTGGCGTCAACCACCTCTCGGCCTGCCCCTGCAGAGCTGACAGAACCCCTGCCCCAGTGTGGCTCCTGTCCCCTAAACACACCAGTGCAAGCACGGCATGGCATCTTTTTGCCTGCGTACTTGCCTAGCCCCTTGAACGCCTATGGAGCACCGCTGGTTCCAAGGACAAAGCACAGGAAGAGGCCATGGAGGAAGAAGAAGAGGAGGGGGTGGAGGAGAGAGGTGTGTCACAATCAGTAGTAGCATTTTGGATGCATGGTGGCGGAACAACCTCCAACACTACTGCACCTTGTCCTGCATCTTTCCCAGCTGCCAAAAGAATGACCCAATGGGCCGTGAAAGATAGGTAACGTCCCTGTCCATGCCTTCTGGACCATGAGTCAGTGGTAATATGCACATTACCACTGACCGCCCTGTCCAGCGAGGCATGGACATTGCCTTTCACATGCCGGTAGCGAGCCGGAATCGCCTTCCGTAAGAAAAAGTGGCGTTTTGGAACCTGCCACTGAGGAACCGCACATTGCAAAAACTCATGGAAGGGGGCCGATTCTACCAACTGAAAAGGCAGCAGTTGAAGTGCTAGCAATTTAGCCAAGCTAGCATTCAACCGCTGGGCATGTGGATGGCTGGGAGTGAACTTTCGACGGTCCAGCAGCTGGGGCAGGGAAATTTGCCTGGTACAATCGGATGTCGGTGTACTGCTAGCAGAGTGCCCGCAAGTACATGACACACCTAATTGGACACCTTCATTCCTCTCAGTGCAGCTTTCAATGAGGACTGAAAGTATAGTGGGGTTGGAGATCCCAGGCTAATGAGGAGCAAGGAGAGGTCCGCTTTGTTCTTTGGTGTGGGCCTTTAAGGTACGCTTGCCAATGAGCTGCATGGCAGGTCAACATATGTCTGGTCAAGCATGTGGTGCCCAAGTGGCTGATGTTTTGGCCACGCGACATACGCTTGAGACATATGTTGCAAATAGCAGCAGTGGGATCTGCTGCACTCGTCTCAAAAAAGGCCCACACCAAAGAACTTTTGGAATAATGCGCAAAGGCAGCACCCTGCACAGGCAGAGCTCTGCGGTGTGATTCAGTCGGTGTGCTGCCCTTAAGCTGGCCCCTGGAGGGCATGCTGCCTCATTGGAGATGTGCCTCCTCCTCCTCCTCTCTCCTATCAGGCAACCACGTGGAGTCAGTGACCTTATCATCCCCTCCCTCTTCACCACTGGAGCAAACCTGGCAGTATGCTGCAGCTGGTTGAACATGACTGCCAGATTGCTGTCCTTGAGCATCCCCTCTCCCTGCGCTCACGCTACTGCCTTCCTCTAGCTGGGTATCATAATCAGAACATTCAAAACGCTGGGCATCCTCCTGGAGCATGTACCCAACACTGTGGTCAAACAGTTCGGGGGGCTCCTCAGGAGGACATGGTGGGTCTAGGGAAGGAGTGACTGATGACATTGAGATGAGGGAAGAGGATGCATTGGCAGCTGCTTTGCTAGTACCCTGAGCCTGGGTGAGAGAGGATGAGGAGGATGAGGAGGGCTTGGTCATCCACTCTACCAAGTCTTCGGCATGATGCGGCTCAACACATCCAGCTGCCGAAAAAATAAGGACAAGCGTGTCCTATGGCCACGTGCTGATGACGATGCACCGCGTCCACGACCAGCACTGTTGGCTCTAGATACAGAGCCTGCTTGCCCTCTTTTATTGGCTTGTGACTGTCTGCCTCTTCTTGTTGGCCTTCCAGACATACTAATGGCCTGCAGGGAGATGGGAAAACCAGCAATAAGGGGTAATCAGGTGTATACTGTGCAGGGGGCACACTACACCCACTGAATATTAGGCAGATGCCTTAGTGTGGCACAACTGAACTACACAACACCAGCAATGAGGGGGTAGATTCAGGTGTATACTGTGCAGGAGGCACACTACACCCACTGAATATTAGGCAGAGGCCTTAGTGTGGCACAACTGAATTACACAACACCAGCAATGAGGGGGGAGATTCAAGTGTATACTGTGCAGGAGGCACACTACACCCACTGAATATTAGGCAGATGCCTTAGTGTGGCACAACTGAATTACACAACACCAGCAATGAGGGGGGAGATTCAAGTGTATACTGTGCAGGAGGCACACTACACCCACTGAATATTAGGCAGATGCCTTAGTGTGGCACAACTGAACTACACAACACCAGCAATGAGGGGGTAGATTCAGGTGTATACTGTGCAGGAGGCACACTACACCCACTGTAACAGCGCTAGGTTAAGAAGCAAAGCTGACACTGTCCCTGCCTATCCTGCTCTCTCCCTGAACGCCAACACACTACACCCACTGTAACAGCGCTAGCTTAAGAAGAAAAGCACAGCGGACGCTGACACTGTCCCTGTCTATCCTGCTCTCTCCCTGCACGCCAACACACTACACAAGGCCGCCGCGCTGGTGGCCTTATATAGTGTGGGGCATGTACTAAACCCCCCTGAGCTATAATTGTCTACAGGCATCCTGCTCCGATCAGGAGACAGAGCCGTAGTCATAAGTCCGAGCCGGGGTCAGTCAAATAGGCTATAGGCAGATAAACAGACAGGGATGCTCCAGGAGAGTAGTCAGAGGGAAGCTGGGTTTTCAGGAACAAGGTCAGCAGGTATAAGCAGTAGTCCGGAACACAGGAACAAGCTAAAGACAATCCAGCACTGAAGCCAGGCATACTCTCAGTTTAAATAGGGCAACGTGCACACGTGCTCGTATGGATGCGCATTGCGCATGCCCGTTCTAATCCTTGTCTGTCTTGATCTGTGACTCCGCACATGCACATTAGCATTTGCAGAACGAGGATTAGCAGCTGCTGCATAGAAACGAGCACTTGCTGTACGAGTTCTCTGACAAAGACCAAGGCGTACATACAGTAGGTTTTAAGACACTTAGTAGCCCTTCATATGATAGAATGTGCCCATTCCTCACACAATACACTGTAAGGAGTGTTGTCAGCTGATTTAAATAGTGATGTATCATTTAAGCCAGGAGGGAAGTCTGGGTTATTACTTAGGGATGTCAGTGGTCCAGGGGAGGTAGAGATAAGCCCATGGCGGATCACCTCATGGAAAGCCCTCAGCGTGGTTCCAATCAGTGGGTGGTGTTTAATATCTAATGGACATTTTGATTGTACTATCCAGGGTGTGTAGGATAATGGTTTTGCACTAGAGATTTCTTCCAAATGGACCCAGTCTTTATTGGCGCCATGGCAGTGGCAATCTAATATGCGAGCCAGGTGCGTAGCAAAATAATAATTCCAGAAGTTCGGAAAACCTAATCCTCCCCTTTGTTTGGGTACTGTCTGGTAACGTAAACGAATGTAGGGTTTCTTTCCCATCTAAATAAATTACTGTAGGAGGATTGATTCTTATGTGCTTTCCAACTATACAATAGCTCTACCACAATCAACAAACGAAGAAAAAAAATTGGTAAGACAATATATTTTTCACATAAAATCTTTTGTGGGTCTATTTATAACTTCAGGAAGCAACTTCAGGAAGACGGTATTTAGGAAAAAAAACATTACTGATTTTTTAATTTAAAGAATATGGGCATGGAAAAAAGAAATTGTACCTTAATGTATTCTTGCTGTAGGACTTTAATGATGGCACTTCAGGTTCTCTGGAATTATTACTCCAAGAGCTTGTGAAATGCCAGTGGTGAATTTTAAATCCTCTAGGCTTTGCCCCTTGGCAAGATATCCCAATGTGGCAGTCAACCACACCGATTGCCTTTCAGAAAAAGGTATTCCCTTTTACGATGTGTACCTTTACTGTGGTCAGGATTTGATTAAAGCAATCGTCAGTCATTCTTAAATAATTTCTGAAATTATCTTGATTATTCTCCTGAAATTCTCTTAACAGAGACATATGGGAGTACTGGTAACACCTCAGTAGCCATTTCTTGCTCCACAACCTCTTTTTTGTATTTTTCCTCAGTTGAGTCTGTATGGCCAGAACTTCAACACCGATAACGGCAATAGCTGCATCTTGAGAGCCATCAGAAATGGCACACATCGATATTCTGGTAAGAAAAACTGTTATAAAAGACCTGTTGATGGGGAGATAATGAAGAATCCAAGAGACGCCAATGATTATGGCACTGAAAGTTGTGGCTACAGGGTCACACTTACATTACAACACTTCCTCAGCTATGCTACAATGTTCCTATGTTATAAAAATGCCTTTGTTAGGGGTGTGGTCTGGCCACAGGAGAAGATGGCTGCTTGACTTCTGGACACTGCTCCTCCACATTACAGTTCAACTTCTCCAGCCCTCCCAGCGTTACCAAGATACCAAACTACTGCAGTACATAGCCAAACTTCAAAAAAGTATAAATAAATCAAGTCCCACAGTGATCCTTTGAAGTGATGCAGTGCTCACTTCACTCACTTCGCTCACCCACTATAAAGGCCTCCCTAGGAGTGCTGCGAACGTTGAGACCAAGGCCCCCCAGGAGTTACCCTGTGGCACCCACGTCCCTCCGCTCCATAAAACTCTTGCTCCGGGAGGTTCCCCCGACACCCCTAAGGGGATCAAACTGTGTTGGGGCAGCCCCCCGGGTCCTCCGGGGCATGTTCAATTCCTAATGGAGGCTCACAGGATTGCATAAGCTACTGTGGAAAATGTGCTCGGTACAGGTGTCCCCAGGGGGGGTACAATCCCCAAATCCAGGGGCCCCTACACCGCACTGAAAACTGCACTCACTAAATGGCCACAACAAGCCCATGTAATGCATACTTAAATACATGAAATGCAAAAAAAAAATAGAACCAGAAAGAATAAAAGGAGAAGAGGGTGAGGAAAAGGAGGGGAAGGTTGTAGGGAAATTGTTGACGCACCCTGGTTACGTTTGTATACCAGGGATGAGGGAGATGCCCACGTGGTTTGCCCAGGGTTCCCAGGTGGATTCAAATTGTGCTTTGGAGTCCAGGAGAACACTGGTCAATTTCTCTTGGGACATAATCCATGAGATTGTGCTTGGCGGCTTTGAGGGATACCCCAGGTTTTTTCCAGGCCTTGGCAATTGTCAACTTAGCGCCCAGGAGAATAAAATGGGTCAATTTGCGGCTCCATTTTGTAGCCCCTGAGATATTAGCATTCAATAGGGCTACTGCAGGGGTTCTGGGTAGTTGAAGCCCAGTTACTGTGTGAATTAGGGTAAACAGCCTTTTCCAGAATGATCTGATTTTGGGACATTCCCACCATATGGGGGCCATGGAGCCCTGTAGAGCACATCCCCTGAAGCACTGGGGGTTAGCGGTTGGAAACATGAGGGCCAATTTAGAGGGCGTGAGATACCATCTTGTCATTACTTTGAGGTTCGATTCTATTAGGGAAATGTTCTTAATTCCTCTGGAAAAGGATATCTGCCATTGTTCAAGATCCCAATGGATTTGGAGGTCATTCTCCCAAGAGGTCATATAAGGGGTTTTGCCTACCTGATGGGCAAGAGACTGATAGATAACCGAAATTCCACCCCTCTGACCCTTGAGTTGTCCGGACCATAGCTTATATGGAGAGAAACTAGGTGGGATGGGTTTCCCTAGCCATAGTTTGTGGAGAAAGTGTTGTATTTGGAAAAACCTGAATTTATCCCAAAGGGATAGGGATTGTGAGAGGATCGGAGAGAGTATAGGAGGCCTGTTTTTGGGGGGGAGCCATAGCAAGTAATCTAGAGTATAGTTGGGGACCGCCTGTCTTTCTATATTAATCCAGTCTGGCTTTTCTGTTCTGACATAAACTGCTGATAGTTGGGCTAGTCTCGCCACCTGGAAGTACCAAAGTATTCTTGGTAACCCTAAGCCACCCTGTGTGCGCTGTCTGTATAAAGTATTTTTTGGTAATCTACGTCCTTTTCTGCCCCAAATGAACTCGTCGATTTTCACTTGGAGGGATTGCAGATGGTCCCTTCTTAGGTTCATCGGGATGGCCCGAAATAAATAAATCAGTTTGGGGAGGAGGGTGAAAGCTTTGCTTTTTATTGTTGAGACACGTCACGTCTAATTTTCTTTCTGTATTTTCCAAGAACGTGTGGCAAAAAAATAGTCTTCAAAAGACTCACTATGCCTCTTAAAAAACACCTTGGGATGTTTGTTTTCCAGAATGTGGTCAATTTGTTGGTGTTTCCACTGTCCTGGTGCTCCGGGACCTCCAAATACTGTATGTGATAGGAAGTCAGGAAATGAAATGCATAATTATATCCCCCTAGAACACCTGAAGATGCTCCCTTTGATTTTGGGACCCTAAATGTGGCTAGGCTGTGAAAAGGTCTCACATGGTGGAGTAGCAGAATGTGTTTTGGTGTGTATTTATATGTATGTCTATGCTGTGTGTTAGAAATATCTTATTAATTGACAACTTTGTATAAAAAAATACATTCTCATTTTCTTTCCTGAATTTTTCCACAAAACATTTTCAAAAACAGACATTTTCAAAACACTTCCTATGGAGTGTTTGCTTTACAAAATGGGGTAATTTTGTAGGCGTTTCTACTGTCCTGGTGCTCCAGGGCCTCAAAAAATGTATTAGGCAGTCAGGAAATTAGATGCGTAATTTATGATCCTTGAGAACCCAAAGGTGCTCCTTGGATTTTGGGTCCCTGAAAATTAGGAGAAAATGTTTTCAAAATGTTTAGTATTTTTTCAATATAACAAAAAATGAAAAACCCAGTGGTGATTAAATACTGCCAAAAGAATGCTCCATCTGTCTCAAAAACATTGATAAAAATGTATTTTGGGTACAGTGTTGCATGACTAAGTAATTATCATTTAAAGTGTTCAAATAGGACTAAAATCTGAAAATTGGCCTGGGCAGGAAGGGGGTACACATATCCAGTATTGAAGTGGTTAATCACATAAAAAAATATATATTCATATTTAGGTATTCCAACTGGTAATCAATGTCCTTTGTTTAGTCTATTATGCTGCTAGACTAATACACCTTACTAACCAGTCCATGTCTGCTGCCCCTGTCTGCCAATCTCTTCACTCACTTCCACTAGCCCAATGTAATAAATTCAAAATACTAACCCCAACATACACAGTCATCCACAACATCACACCCAGATTCATTACCAGCCTCATCTTCAGATATCACCCAAATCATTCTCTCTGCTCCTCCCAAGACATCTTGTTCATTAGCTCTCTTGTTACGTCCTCCCATGCTCACCTTCAGGACTTCTCCAGAACCTCTTCCATCCTCTCGAGCTCCTACCCTGTCCGACTTTAGGCAATCCTTGAAAATTAATTTATTCAGGGAAACCTACCCCACCTCCACCTGCACTTTACTCACCTCCATCAGATCATCCCCCTGAAGCTATTACCTTATGTACCACCTCCCCCTCCCTTTAGATTGTAATATCCATGAGCAGGGCCCTCATATTCCTTCTATATTGAACTGTGTTGTTTTTGTACTGTGCCCCTTTATTTTGTAAAGCACTGAGTAAACTGTTGGTGCTATATAAATCCTGTATTATAATAATAATAGCCCCAACTAATATCTTCCCAGTTTCCTAGGTTTATCTTCTTCACTCCCCAATTTTATAAAAATACAGAACTACTGATAAACTCACTGTAAGGCAAAAGAGACACATTTTGCAAGTCAGCAGCTTTAAATAATCTTATGTGTGATCCTTGATTCTGCTTATAAAATCTGTCAGCTACACTTTCTATAAAACAATCTGTTTTTAGTCACGTTACTTTGCGACCAAAAACCATCCATGATTGATTGTGTAGTGCCTGCAATCGATTGATATCTGTAAAACAATGACAGACTGTGAGACTGACTACACAGCAGCAGATAGATGTGATCAATCATGTCTAGCTGAGCTCATAAAATCATACATTCAATGCTCTTTCAGAGGTCAGGCAATTCACATTTTCAAGTACCCCACACACTAATAGAAGATAAAGATTTACAATTCCCAGTACACATAATACAACAAATGTGCATACTAGGAAAAATGTGCTGCGTGTGGTTTTTTTTTTTGTTAATTTTTTTTAACAACCCAATATCAGTTTTCACCTGTCCCTTGTTTGTTTACATATGATCAAACAGAGAGCAGTTTCAAATCTAATAGTTGACAGAGCAAGCACCTGCTGCTTAAAAAAAAAAAAAAAAGTCATGAGAAGTCCTCTTGTTTATTTTACTAGCACTAGTACCCAAGGGTATAATTATATAACTGCACCCAAGCTAACAATAATGTTGATGATTAAGTGAGCCCTTTCACATGAATATTCACTTTTGCAGATGTACTAAAGAATACTGTATCACTAAAGTACCACTCCAAATCGTTTGCTTGACTAAAACACCTTTATTTTGCTTCTTGGCTTGCCTCCAAGTTCACTGCTTGTTTGAAAAGAATTCTGTAGCTGGAGGCTAAAGTAGAAACCGCAATGATTTAAAAGAGAATTGGCTACAGTACTAGTGATAATGTAGCGTATCGTTAAAATGCAACCGGCATTGTGGGCCTTCTTACAGCTTAAAGTAAAAAAAAAAAGTGATTAACTATTTAATCAGTGAGACAGACGTGGGACCTAACTTAACTGCAGAAAGAAGCTAAAGAAAATATGTTTCAGCTGATTTTATATGTTTATCTAAGCTTTAGGCAACAGCTGCATGTTTTTAATGTAATTATGTACAATCAGCTCTGTGGGCTCATTTTGTGAGATGCAGAATCCCTTACACTTGAGATTGTCTCAATTAAAACGTGATGCTTTTAGGCCACAAAAAAATCGAATGAATTTTGCTTAAAACAAAAGTTTTTGCAATAAAGATTGTTAAAAAAAAAAAAAAAAAAAAAACAGATGAAAGGGAAATGGTTCTACTAACTGTACAAAAAAAAGGTCAATGTCCAGTTACCCCCTTGACGAGAAATAAGTAAATAATTTGAGCACATGAGTAATTGAAATCGATCATTTGCTTTTGAGGGTTTTCACAATGTTTAGCTACTTTTGAGCTCCACTATGTGGAAATACATACTACAGTCATGAAGAGTTCATATGAAATAGCCTAATATAAAAATTGTGCAGAAATGCAGTGACTATTTTATTCTGTGGATGAAGCATGCCATTTATGGCAGCAGTTTGAAAACAAGGACAAACAGTGGGCATGGCGTTTGATACAGTTCCATATAATCAGGTTGTAGAAGCTAGGAATTAACCCTTTGGTGGTTCCGTGGATATGCAGTTGGCTAAAGGATAGATACCAGAGTGTGGTTGTAAATGAGGTTCATTCGGAACAGAGATCAGTCACTGCTGGTGTACCAAAAGGCTCTTTACTAGGTCCTGTTCTATTTAACCACTTTCAGACCGGACCATTTTACTGTCTTAAGACTAAGGATGAGCCCGGTGTTCGATTCGAACCCATGTTCGAATCGAGCACCGGGTGTTCGCTCGCTCGGCGAGCCCAGAACTATTGGGGCCGCTCGCATCAAATTCGTGTGATGCGAGCGGCCCCGCAATGCATTGCGGCCCGCGCAGTGCAATGCTGGCTGATGATTGGCCAAGCATGCACTGTGACCCCGCATGCTTGGCCAATCACAGCGCCGGCAGCGAGGAGAGCCATAATTGGCTACAGGCAGGATGCCTGTAGCCAATTATAGCTCAGGGGCTTTAGTACACGCCCCACGGTATAAGAGGCCGCCGCGCCGGCGGCCTCGCATATTATGTTTCAGTCAGTGTCAGCGTGTCAGTGTGCTGCTGACTGCTGACAACAATATGTGCTCTATTTCTGGGGATATGTGTGTGCATGCTGTTAGAACAGCATTGCAGTATCACATCTGGGGGGTGTCTATAGGTGGCCTGTGAAGGGGGCAGGTTTCCTGTGCTTAGAACTTTCCCTGCAAAAAAGTGTCATTTTTGCAGGAAAAAAGCTATTTAAAATCACTCGCGGCTAATGAATTGATGGCTCCTATAACACAGAGAACTGTCATTCATTAATAAAAAAAAAAAAAAAAGCGTAGGGGTCCCCCCAAATTCAATAACCAGGCCCTTCAGGTCTGGTATGGATATTAAGGGGAACCCCAGCCAAAAAAAAAAATGGCGTAGGGTCTCCCTCAAAATCCATACCAGACCCTTGAGGTCTGGTATGGATTTTAAGGGGAACCCTAGCCAAAAAAAATGGCGTGGGGTCCCCCTCAAAATCCATACCAGACCCTTATCCGAGCACGCAACCTGGCAGGCCGCAGGAAAAGAGGGGGGACGAGAGCGCCCCCCCCCCTCTCGCCTGAACCGTACCAGGCCACATGCCCTCAACATTGGGAGGATGCTTTGGGGGTCTAAGACCCCTAAAGCACCTTGTCCCCATGTTGATGAGGACAAGGGCCTCTTCCCCACAACCGTGCCCGGTGGTTGTGGGGGTCTGCGGGCGGGGGGCTTATCGGAATCTGGAAGCCCCCTTTAACAAGGGGACCCCCAGATCCCGGCCCCCCCCCTGTGTGAAATGGTAAGGGGGTACAAAAGTACCCCTACCATTTCACCAAAAAAGTGGCAAAAATTGTAAAAATGACAGGAGACGGTCTTTGACAATTCCTTTATTAAAATCTTCTTTCTTCTTTCTTCATCCTTCGGTTTCTTCATCTTCTCCTTCCTTCATCTTCTTCCATCTTCTTCTTCCATTTTCTTCTTCCTCCGATCCGCTTCTTCTTGCGCTGGTCTTCTCGTCCTTCTCGTCCGGCATCTTCTTCCGTCGGCGTCGGCGTCGGTGTTGGTGTCCCTGTCTCTTCTTGGGCCGCTCCGCGCAATGGGAGGCTCCCGCTGTGTGAGGCTCCGCTCCGTCTGACAGGTCTTTTATAATGGAGGGCACCTGGTGACCCCGCCCCCTCTGACGCACAGGGACGTCATGGGGAATTCCATGATGGCTTTCCCCATGACGTCAGAGGGGGGCGGGGTCACCAGGTGCCCTCCGTTTTAAAAGACCTGTCAGATGGAGTGGAGCCTCACACAGCGGGAGCCTCCCATTGCGCGGAGCGGCCCAAGAAGACACCGACGCAGACGGAAGAAGATGCCGGACGAGAAGGACGAGAAGACCAGCGCAAGAAGAAGCGGATCGGAGGAAGAAGAAAATGGAAGAAGAAGATGGAAGAAGATGAAGGAAGGAGAAGATGAAGAAACCGAAGGATGAAGAAAGAAGAAAGAAGATTTTAATAAAGGAATTGTCAAAGACTGTCTCCTGTCATTTTTACCATTTTTGCCACTTTTTTTGTGAAATGGTAGGGGTACTTTTGTACCCCCTTACCATTTCACACAGGGGGGGGCCGGGATCTGGGGGTCCCCTTGTTAAAGGGGGCTTCCAGATTCCGATAAGCCCCCCGCCCGCAGACCCCCACAACCACCGGGCACGGTTGTGGGGAAGAGGCCCTTGTCCTCATCAACATGGGGACAAGGTGCTTTAGGGGTCTTAGACCCCCAAAGCATCCTCCCAATGTTGAGGGCATGTGGCCTGGTACGGTTCAGGCGAGAGGGGGGGCCGCTCTCGTCCCCCCCTCTTTTCCTGCGGCCTGCCAGGTTGCGTGCTCGGATAAGGGTCTGGTATGGATTTTGAGGGGGACCCCACGCCATTTTTTTTGGCTAGGGTTCCCCTTAAAATCCATACCAGACCTCAAGGGTCTGGTATGGATTTTGAGGGGGACCCTACGCCATTTTTTTTTTTTTTTTTGGCTGGGGTTTCCCTTAATATCCATCCCAGACCTGAAGGGCCTGGTTATTGAATTTGGGGGGACCCCTACGCTTTTTTTTTTTAATTTTTTTAATTTTTTATCAATTACTTTTTTTTTTTTTTTTTCCATAAAGATTTTATTGAGAATAAGTCATACAGAACAGGAAAAGGGAACACTCACATATTGTATAACAAACCGTCTGTCAATACAGGCATAAGACATAGAGAGAAAAAGCAAAAAAACACGTGTACAACAGTGGAGCCTAAGTTTGGTGATTCTAGTGTTTACCCTAAGGGGTACGGTGGGAGATAGAGACTGGTAGGGTTTTAGTCCGCGCCATCCCAACTTGGTCCAGAAGGGCGTGACATAACGGGGGTGGCAGGTGTATACCAGTGGACACCTGTTACCCAAGTAGTGTTGAGGGCATGGCGGGAGGCTAAGAAGGGGCGAGAAAGGGGAGAGAGGAAAGAAAGAGAGGAAGGAGGAGAGGGAAGGAGAAAGGAGAAGGGGGGGTAAAGGGGTGTGAGGCGCCCCCCGCTCACGCCACGCGCAGAGGGCAGGTGAGGAGGCAGAGAAGCGAGTCTAGGTTGCCTAAGATGGGTGGGTATGGAGTTCGTATTCTCGGGTGGTCGTAAAGTGATTCCAGCAAGCCCAGGTGGATGTGAACTTCTCCATCCTCTCCTGAGCAATGTGGATCAGCTCTTCCATATCTCTAATCCTAGAGATGCCACTGAACCATTCTCGTGCTGTCGGGGGAAGGGTTGAGCGCCAGTGCCTAGGAACACATAATCTAGCTGCGTTCACCATATGCATGGCGAGGGACCTAAAGTAGTTCTTCCTAGAGAGGGAGGTATGATGCAAAAGGTATTGCTCAGGTGTAAAGTCTAGCGTGTAGGTGGTGATCGAAGAGATGAGGTCGTGGACTTTCCTCCAGAAAGGTTGGATGTTGGGGCAATCCCACCATATATGTATCATAGTCCCTGGTGCTGCGTTACACCTCCAGCAGACATTGGGGATCGTGTGAGAAAATTTGTGCAAGCGGGAGGGAGTTCTGTACCACCGTGTTAATATCTTGTACCCATTTTCCTGGATGGCGACATTAACCGACCCCCCGTGGGCATACTCATGAACTCTAGTCCAGTCGGCAAGTGACAGGGGAGTTTGAAGATCTCTGTTCCAAGAGGTTTGTGAGGGTGGGGGGGTCAAGTCGGGTGGGTCCTGCAGAAGAGCGTAAAAGAGCGAGATCAGGTGCCTCTGTGGGCTCTTGCGACTACACAGGGTTTCAAAGGGGGTGAGAGGTCTAGACCAGTTAGCTCTGGTAGTGTAGGTGGTCAAAAAGCTACAGATTTGTCTGTATGTCCAGAAGGAGAAGGTAGGGTTATTAGTAAACGTGCGTAAGTCAGTCAGTGAGATCAATTTGCCTCCTGGGAAGAATTGGGAGGCGAAGACGTCGTCGGATGGCCATTCTTGCTTCAGGAAGTTGGGGGAGTCCCCGGGGGGGAAGTCAGGATTGCCTCTTAGGGGCGTCAGTGGGCCTGGAGTTGGGGCAAGAGACCTGTCTGCAGGTATCTTCTTAAATGTCAATAGAGACGTGTGTATAAGGGGGTGTGAGTCCAGCTTGTGCGGCCAGCATTTCGGAGGGAGCCATGGAAGGAGATGCAGGGGGATCGGCGAGAAAGTATTCTCAAGTGCAACCCATACTTTTTGCGTGGCGTGGATGTTCCAATCCGCAATTCTTGTTAAGTGGCAGGCAGAGTGGTACTTTTGCAGGTCGGGGAGAGATATACCTTTTTTGGGCTTGGTTCGGGTGAGGTGGGTATACTTGATCCGTGGGGGGCGTCCTTCCAAATGAAGGAGGAGCAGATTTTCCGATATGTCGAGAAGAAGTCCGGGGGCAGGGCGATAGGGATGGTTTGAATCAGGTAGAGAAGACGGGGCAGAATAATCATCTTAATTAAAGCCGCCCGGCCAAACCATGAGACATTGAGAGTCATCCAGTCCTTAAGATAGGCTTGGGCTTTAAGCAAGGCCGTTTGGAAGCGGGGTGTAATCCGCACACCTAGGTATGTGATGGCAGACTTTTCCCAGTGGAATGGGAAAGAGTCTTGGCAGTGGGCAACTTCTTGCTGGGGGAGCGACACGTTTAGGGCTTGTGATTTGGAATAATTGATTTTGAGGTTTGAAAGCTCCCCAAAGGTGTGTAGATCCCTAAGAAGGGATGGCAAGGAGGTGCATGGGGATGTTAGAGACAGCAGGATGTCGTCCGCAAAGGCTGCGACTTTAAATTGTCTGCCTTGTATTGTAAGGCCACGGATGTCTTGGTTGCTCCTGAGTTTATTAAGAAGAGGCTCTAATGTGAGGACATAGATTAGGGGGGAGAGGGGGCAGCCTTGGCGTGTGCCGTTACTGATGGGGAAGGCGTTTGACAGGTGGCCATTGACTCGAACCGCCGCGGAGGGGCTGGAGTATAGTGCCATTATAGCAGACAACATGCGTTCTTGTAGGCCAAGGGTCTCCAGAACCGCCCTCATGTAGTCCCAGGCCACTCTGTCAAACGCCCCCTCCGCATCAAGAGAGAGAAAGAAGCCCTGGGAATTTGATGTGGTAAGCCAGTGATGTAGGTTGAGGGTGCGTATGGTATTGTCCCTAGCTTCCCTGCCCGGTACAAAACCCACTTGATCTGGGTTAATCAGGTCGGGGATAAGGGGCATGAGTCTGTTGGCCAGAATTTTAGCATATAGCTTAATGTCCACATTAAGAAGGGAGATCGGCCTATAGTTAGCTACTAAGAGGGGGTCTTTATTATCCTTAGGGATCACTGATATGTGGGCCGAGAGCATTCGGCTCGGGTCTACCTGGGGATTCGACAGGGCGTTAAAAGTGCGGATTAAGTGTGGGGAGAGAACTTCACGAGAATGATTTGTAATATTGGAGCGAGTATCCATCCGGGCCAGGGCTTTTGCCTACCTTCATTTGTTTCATGGCCGTATCTAATTCTGCTAGGGAGAATTGTTCTTCTAGGAGGGCGGATTGTTGGGGGGAGATGGGCATGGGGCTATGTTGAGCCAAGAAGTCTGCAATGGCCTTTTGGCGGGCCTTGTTAGGGGTCTGAGCGGAGCGATCGGGGTATAGATTATAGAGGTTAGCATAAAAGCTTTCAAATTCTTTAGCTATGTCCTCATTCTTGGCCAGTAAGGGTCCCCCAGTGCCACGGATGTTGTGGATTGTGGAGGAGAGTTTGGCAGCCTGCACTGACCGTGCAAGAATGCGGCCGCACTTGTTGCCGTATTCATAGAAGACCCTTTGGCCAAGAATGTATCGTCTCTTGGTGCGTCTACCCAGTTCTTCCGCAAGGAGGGAACGGGCTTGAGTAAGTTCCTGGAGGGTTAGTTGGGCTTGGGTCTGTTTGTGAGATTTTTCAAGTTTGTTAATTTGGTCCAGCAGGACCTTGATCTGCTGTTGGTGGAGCTTCTTGGCCTGTGCGTTCAGGGTCAGCAATTCCCCTCGGATAACGCACTTGTGGGCTTCCCAGATCGAAATGGGGGAGATGTCGGGGTCGGTATTTTCTTGGAAGTACAGCTGGATACGGTTGCGTATGTTTTCTAGGGCTAATGGGTCTTTGACCAGAGAGGGGTTAAAGCGCCAAATCTTAGTTTTGGTGAGAGTCTCGGGGAAGGTCAGAGTGACTGAAATGGGGTGATGGTCCGACAGGAACATCGGTTCTATGGTGGCCTGTCTAAGTAGGGAAAGGTCAGTCTGGGTGAGAAAGAAGAAGTCGATCCGGGAGTACTTCTGGTGGGGGTGGAAAAGAAGGTGTAGTCTTTAGTCGAGGGGAAAAGGGTGCGCCATGTGTCGTGGAGGGTCAGGTCTTGGAGCTGTGCCTTAATCTGGCGTAGAGCTCGGTAGGGTAGAGAGGACGTCCCCGTGGAGGTGTCTATCAGGGTGTTTAACGGGACATTGAAGTCGCCCCCCAAGAGGATCAGGCCTTCGCGGAATGTAGATAAGAGTGAGCAAATTTTGCGAAAAAACGAGACTTGGTGCGTATTAGGGCAGTATACATTCGCCAAAGTTATTGGCCTGGAGGCATATGTGCCTTTGAGGAAGAGGAACCTCCCCTCAGGATCTAGCAGAGAGTCAGTTAGTTGGAAGTCGGCGTGTCTCGAAATGAGGATTGACACCCCTTTCGTCTTGGCAGTAGGATTAGTGGCATGGAAGGCGGAGCGATAGAGCTGGTTGGAGAGTTTTGGAGTGGAGTCTGTTTTAAAATGAGTTTCTTGGAGGAACAGGAAGTGTGCCTTGAGCTTAGAGAGAGAGGCCAACACTTGGGACCTTTTTTCGGGCACGTTGAGGCCCTTCACATTCAGGGAGACACATTTCAGGGTTAAGGGGATCTTATTTGGAGGGTTGGGTGCCATAGTTACAGAGGGAACTATGTCAGAGATCGCACTAGGGAGTGTGAGCGTGCTAGGTTATGTGGGAGCGGGGGGCGCCTCAGGAAAAGAGTAGAGGGGGAGGGATAGGGAGAGCGCAAGGGGAGGAGAAAGAGGGGGAAGAGAGAAGGGGTGGGGGCAGAGATTAAAGGTGGAGTAAGGGAAATGGGAGGGGAAGGTACGGAGGGGGGTATTAAGGGGTTTGTAAACCAGAGGTGAGGGTAGCTCAGCTAATCACCTGAAGGGGGGAGGGAGAGGAAGTCTGGAACGTCAGCGGGGTCTCACAGAGACTGCTGTGTGGGGGAAGTAAGAAGGACGAGTACCACAGAGTGGTTGCGATCCGGGGAACTGTAGAGAGCAAGTGTAGTGGGAATGCAAATTATAAGGAGGGAGGGTAAGGAAGGGGGGTAGCATCATCCAAGGGGTGATCCCCGTAGGGGCAGGGTCCCTGCCGTGGATCAGGGAGGGGAGCTCCATCAAGTCAGGACTATTGCATAGTAAAAACATTGACATTTACATTCATGTCTAACTGGATTTCTTAGGGAACAAAACTTAGCAAGGTAAACATAGGTTGCTAACATTGAACATCATTAACAGTAACAGAATTTACCATGTACAGGTACAGCCCGTGAGTAGGCGATCTTGGGTATAAGCACTGAAGGGGTTACATCATACCCGTCACCGGACGGAGGGGTTGGGCCTCCCCGGAGCCATACAGCGGCATAATGTGGGAGGGAGAGGGGGGGAGGGAGAGTGGGAAGGGAGGGCAAGGGGGATGGGCAGGGAGGGGGGAAGAGAAAGGAGAAAGGAGGAGGGGAGGGGATGGGAGGAGAGCAGGGGGGAGTGGGGGAGGAAAAAAGGGGGGGGGGGGGGAGGGGGGGGGGGGGGAGGGAGGGGGGGGGGGGGAGAGGGGGGAGGAGAGGGGGGGGGGGGAGGGGGAAGGGGAGGGAGAGGGGGGGGGGGGAGAGAGGGGAGGGGGAGAGGGAGAGGGGGGGAGATAAAGAGGGGGGTAGGGGGGGGGGAGGGAGGGAGGGAGGGGGAGGGGGGTAAGAGGGGGGGGGGGGAGGAGGGGGATTGGGCGGGTTAGGGAGGGGGGATGGAGGGGGGGGGGGGGGGTGGATGTGGGGAGGGGGGTAAGGGACGGGGCGGGGGGGGGGGGGGGGGGGGGGGGGAAGTAGAGGGGGGGGGAAGAGCCTGCAAGGGGAGAAGGGGTCCTGGATCCCGGGGGTGTTGGTTTGGGAAGATTATAAGGGCAATAGATGAGATGAGATATCCGGGTACACCGGGTTACCTTAGGAGATGGAGCCTGCGTTTGGCAGCCAAGAAGCGTCTGTCAATAGCCCAAGATGTGGGAGCCTCTCGCTTGTAGGGATGAAGGCCAAAAGGGGAGAAACAAAAAAAAGGGGAAGGGGGAAAACAAAAACAAAAAAGCAACATCATCATATACACAACATCTTAAATAAGACATATAGGTGGGTAGTCCCCAAGCGGGATACATAATGCCGCCCAGTCTAACACGGAGCTCTTCACCTTGGCCTAGCATAGGTATATCTGGGTAGGAGAAAGGTATGTTAATGGGGCTAGGTGCCTGGCAGCAGGGTTGTTTGGAATGCTCCGTCGCCTGGCCACGAAGCATCTGATAGGGCAGAGGTTCAGGGGACAGTGTTCTGAGACCATGTTCCTGCGGGAGAGAAAGTCCTCCGGGTGGATGGAGGTTAGGCTTCATGAGTCGCAGTCCAGCCAAAGGTAGGCAAGTGCGGGCGTCCGTATCCTCGGGCATTAGGGGGGGTCCCATTTAAGGTGGGGGGGCGGATGGAGGGTTCCGTTCTAGGATCGATAAGGCCCATAGGCAAGTGGGTGTCACTCGGTATTGCCACGGGAAGGCACAGTGTAGGTGTCCTGGTCGGCACGGTTGGCAAGGTTCCGGAGCTGGGGTGAGGCGGAGGTCAGCGTTTTTCGTGACGGTTGGGGTGGGGCAGTCCCTTAGCCCTATGGCAGGTTATGGTGGCGTCCTGAGGGGAAGCCGTGGCAGGGGCGCTGGGAAGCATGAGGCATAGGAGGGTTACGTGTCCTGTAGGACGACTCGGTGTGGAGTACTGTTCGTGACTTCCGTGCGCAGATGTCATGTGGGAGCTGGAGAGGTATAGGGGTCTCCGCGGGCAGATCGTGGCTGGGGCTGGCTCCGGTTGGGTGGGAGCAAGGGCTGGGGGGAGTCCTTGGCGGTTCCTTCAAATACAGTGAGAGGTGAGTTGGGCATGGGTCAGGGGAAGGTCTACTCATGGGTCGTGCGCTGCATCTGGGGGTGAGTCATTCAGTCCTCCATCGCGTCCCTTCTGGCAAACGGAGGAGGTGAGAAATCCGGATTCCCCTGGTGGATGTCTCGGCGTGAGCGGGCATTCGGCGATGTAGGTCCGGGTCTGCGTCTGCGGGATCTCTGCCGGGCAGCCTTCGGGGAAGGATTGAGGGAGACAGGGAGCCAAGGTTCTGAAGGGAAGTACATGGCGTACCACTCCGGAAGCTCGATGTCGGGGAGATCGAGCTGGGCACAGAAGTCACGAAGGTCTTCGGGAGTGCAGAGGAGGGCCGAGCGCCCCCTGGCGGAGGCGGATAAGCCAAAAGGAAATTTCCACCTGTATGGAATGTTCCTGGCACGGAGTGTGTCAAGAAGTGGTTTCAGGGCCCTCCTGTTCTGGAGAGTAATCTGGGAGAGGTCCTGGAAGAGCTTCACTTCTGCACCATTAAATACAATGCGGCCCTGTGTTCTTGCCTTTCGCAGAATTTCCTCCTTTAGTGGGAAGCTGACTATGCAGCATACAATGTCCCTGGGTGGTTCATTGTCCCGTGGGGGGGGCGAAGGGCGCGATGAGCCCGTTCCATATCAATGGGGGAGTCAGCCGGGCGTTCAAGCAGATCATTGAAGATGGAACACAGGGCTTGCTGGATGGCGCCCGGCTCGATGGTTTCAGGGATCCCCCGTACCCTGATATTGTGCCTCCTCCCCCTGTTGTCTAAGTCCTCCACGTGGCGATGGAGTTCAAAAACCTGGGAGAGTTGCATATCGTAGGCCGATTGAACCTGGCGGATGGCCGCCGCGTGGGTTTGGGTGGTTTGCTCCACATTGTCAATGCGATGGGCCACCGCCTGGATGTCGGACTTGAGGTCGGCAATAGCGGCCGTGACGGTGCTTTTAATGTCCGTGGCGATCTTCTCCAGGTCGAAGAGGCTGGGTGGTGCGGTCCCGCTTTGGGAGGGTGATGGAAGGCCGGGCATCCTTGCGGCCGGGAGTTCGTCAGGCGGCGCCGAGGCTTGGGCCTGTGCCAGTGCCGCCGCGTGGGCCTGAAGCTTCTGGGACCGGAAAATCTCCGGTATGTTTCTTCCCGTGTGTGTGTTGGGATCCTTAGGAGCACGAGGGGTAGAGGAGCTCCTGGTGGTCCTGTGCATAGCCAGAGAGGTGGTTAGGTTTCCCAAAAAGGCGAATTTCTGTCCCCGGATCGCAGGAGCTAAGAAATTATGCGGCCATCTAGGTCTCCGTCCAGGCCACGCCCCCCCAATGACTTTTTTTATGAATGAGTTTCAATGAATCACTGTTCTCTGTGTTACGGGAGCCGTGAATTAACATTAGCCGCGAGTGATTTTAAATAGCTTTTTTACTTTCAAAAATGACACTTTGCGCAGAGACAGTTCTAAACACGGGAAACATGCGCCCCTTTACAGGCATACTATAGACACCCCCCAGGTACGAAATTTAAAGGAATATTACACTTTTATTGTTTCAATTTAAGCATTATTAAAATCACTGCTCCTGAAAAAAAACGGCCGTTTTAAAAAAAAAAATTTGCATTGATACATGTCCCCTGGGGCAGGACCCAGGTCCCCAAACACTTTTTATGACATTAACATGCATATTAGCCTTTAAAATGAGCACTTTTAATTTCGAACGTTCGCATTCATTATAACTAATAGGGTTCTAAAGCTCGCACGGACTTTAGGTCCGTTCGCGGGTTCTGGTGCGAGCCGAACGGGGGGGTGTGTTCGGCTCATCCCTACTTAAGACCAGACCACTTTTTGCGATTCGGCACTGCGACGCTTTAGCTGACAATTGTGCAGTCCAAACAAAATTGATGTCTTTTTTTTCCCACAAATAGAGCTTTCTTTTGGTGGTATTTGATCGCCCCTGCGGTTTTTATTTTTTGCGCTATAAACAAAAAAAGAGCGTACATTTTTTATTTTTTACTTTTTGCTACAATAAATATCCCCCAAAAATATATAAAAAAAACTTTTTTTTTCCTCAGTTTAGGCCGATATGTATTCTTCTACATATTTTTGGTAAAAAAATTAGCAATAAGCGATTATTGATTGGTTTGCGCAGAAGTTATAGCGTTTACAAAATAGGGGATAGTTTTATAGCATTTTTATTAATATTTTCTTTTTTACTAGTAACCACTTCCCGACCGCCCCATGTACATATACGTCAGCAGAATGGCGCGTACAGGCAAAACCACGTACCTGTACGTGCCATTCTTCAGGCGCGTGGGGGGTCCGATCGGACCCCCCCGGCCGGCGGGGACGGTCGGGATCGCTTCAGGAGCGATCCGGGATGAGGGGACGGCCAGTGGTTTCTGGCCACCCCCATCGCTCCTGGCGAATCAGATGCTTCCCCTGGCTGTGTCAATCAAAACACAGGCAGAGGAAGTGATGTCACACTCGGCGCGTCGGTCAGAAAGACCGGAACGCCGAGGAGTGAACATGTACAGGTTAGTGCACCAACAGTACACTGACACCAGTACACATAGGCACACAAATAACACCCCTGTCACCCCCAGATCACCACCCAGATCACCCCCTGCCCCCCCAGTCACAGTGTCACTAATTGCAGTGATCATTTATTTACTGATCACTGCATTTAGTGTCAGTGTGACTGTAATAACTGTCAGGGCAGTTAGTTTTAGGTCCAAGGTAGCCCCCTACCCCCCTAATAAAGGTTTAACCCCTTGATTGCCCCCAGGTAACCCTTTAACCCCCTTTTGCCAGTGTCACTAAGCGATCGTTTTTCTGATCGCTGCATTAGTGTCACTGGTGCCGCTAGGTAGACAGTTTTTTTTTAGGTGAACCGCCATGTTTATATAGGTTCATAAATAGGTTTATAGGTCAGGTACCCCCATATTACAACCTAAATAAAGGTTTTAACCCCCTGATTGCCCCTAGAGTTAACCCTTTCACCAGTGATCACCGTAAAAGTGTCACTGGTGACGCTGGTTAGCCAGTTAGTTTTTTCGTTATTTAGGTTCCCCGTCAGGTTTTTATATAGCGTCAGGTACCCCCATATATTACCTAATAAAGGTTTTAACCCCCTGATTGCCCCTAGTTAACCCTTTCACCCCCTTTTGCCAGTGTCACTAAGCGATCGTTTTTCTGATCGCTGCATTAGTGTCATTGGTGCCGCTAGGTAGCCAGTTTTTTTTTTTAGGTTAACCGCCATGTTTATATAGGTTCATAAATAGGTTTAAAGGTCAGGTACCCCCATATTACAACCTAAATAAAGGTTTTAACCCCCTGATTGCCCCTAGAGTTAACTCTTTCACCAGTGATCACCGTATAAGTGTCACTGGTGACGCTGGTTAGCCAGTTAGTTATTTTGTTATTTAGGTTCCCCGTCAGGTTTTTATATAGCGTCAGGTACCCCCATATATTACCTAATAAAGGTTTTAACCCCCTGATTGCCCCTAGTTAACCCTTTCACCAGTGATCACCGTATAACTGTTACGGGTGACGCTGGTTAGATAGTTTGTTTTTTATACTGTCAGGGCACCCGCCATTTATTACCCAATAACGGTTTAAACCCCTGATCGCCTGGCGGGTGATATCAATTAGGTTTTAGGGTCAAATAAGGTCTGCGTCGCCCCAGGTTAGTGCCAGTAACGCAAACACCCACGCGCAAAGCATACACCTCCCTTAGTGGTACAGTATCTGAACAGATCGATATCTGATCTGATCAGATCTATACTAGCGTCCCAGCAGTTTAGGGTTCCAAAAAACTCATTGTTATCGGCATCAGCCCAGATACCTGCTAGCACCTGCGTTTTCCCCCTCCGCCCAGCCCAGCCCAGCCCACCAAGTGCAGTATCGATCGATCACTGTCACTTACAAAACACTAAGCACATATAACTGCAGCGTTCGCAGAGTCAGGCCTGATCCCTGCGATCGATAACATTTTTTTTGTGGTAGCGTTTTGATTCAGTCGCTAACAGTCAGGAGCTTTTTTACCTGTAAATCTCAAAAAAATAAAAAAATAGTTGTTGTTTTATTGTTCTCTCTCTCTCTCTCTCTCTCTCTATTCTCTCTCTATTGTTGCTCTTTTTTTACTCCATTCTATTCTGCAATGTTTTATCATGTTTTATCATGCTTGCTTTTCAGGTATGTAATTTTGTTTACTGTGTTTTAGTGTTAACCATTTTTTTGTTTTCAGGTGCGCCATTCAGTTGCAGCGTGGATTTATTGACCTTGACAGCAACAGCGTTTGCTCCCACGATACATAAAGCCGCGACTCCAACGCTGTAGGAGGTGATTTCACCACCACAGTTAAAAAAAAGAGCATATATGCCGAAGCATGGGGGCAGCAGGGGCGGAGGAGCGATTGGCTCCTAATGCTGCGTACATACGGTCGAAATTCCGATGGAGCCTTGCCCCGTGGAAAAGTGCGACCGTGTGTACATGGCATAACTTTTGTGGGAGGATGCCCCCATGCTTCGGCATATATATATGGTGCATGTATGCCCATCATTAGAAGTGGGTGGATGAAGGGAGGTATTCTAATGGTGGGCATACCCACCAATCAATCTCTTTTTTTCGTTCAGCCAAGAGGCTGCATGAAAAAAAAAGATTACAATATATGTCCAGTATGTTGCTGGACTTTGAATGGTTATACCAGAATGATGCCTGCAGGTTTAGGTATCATCTTGGTATCATTCTTTTCAGCCAGTGATCGGCTTTCATGTAAAAGCAATTCTAGTGGGTAATTAGCCTCTAGACTGCTTTTACAAGCAGTGGGATGGAATGTCCCCCCTCCCAGATATAAACCGCGCCATTGGGAAATTGGGAAAGCGTTTTATCACACCGATCTTGGTGTGGTCAGATGCTTTGAGGGCAGAGGAAAGATCTAGGGTCTAACAGACCCCAATTTTTTCAAAAAAAGAGTACCTGTCACTGCCTATTGCTATCATAGGGGATATTTACATTCCCTGAGATAACAATAAAAATGATAACAAAGAAAAAAAATGGAAGGAACAGTTTAAAAATAAAATAAAAAAGCTAAATAAATAAAAAAAAAAAAAAAAAAAAAGCACCCCTGCCCCCCCTTCTCCTGCGCAAAGGCGAACACAAGTGTTGGTCTGGCGTCATATGTAAACAGCAATTGCACCATGCATGTGAGGTATCACCGCGAAGGTCAGATCGAGTGCAGTAATTTTAGCAGTAGACCTCCTCCGTTAATCTAATGTGGTATCATGTAAAGGCTTTTAAAGGCTTTTAAAAATGTATGTAGTTTGTCGCCACTGCGTGTTTGTGCTCAATTTCAAAGCATGTCGTGTTTGGTATCCATGTACTTGGCCTAAGATCATATTTTTTATTTCATCAAAAATTTGAGCAATGTATTGTGTTTTAGTGCATTAAAATAAAAAAAAGTGTATTTTTTTCCACAAAAAATGCGTTTGAAAAATCGCTGCGCAAATACTGTGTGGAAAAAAAAAATGCAACACCCACCATTTTTACTTTCAATCTGTTTTTATTGTGAAAAGTCAGAAACAAACATGAAAACTGAATAATGTACATATTGCAATCGGAAAAGCCTCCTGCGGATAGAAATACATTACGCGGACTACAATTACTGCATACAACAGAATAGATGTATCTGAGACTCAGTAGGTAGAAATCTGAACGTGAGCCATCGAGAGATATATTAATCCTAACAATTGAACGAGAAATAAACTGTCGGGACCGCAACAGGGAAAGAGAGGTTTCCCCCCTCCCGACACCCCTAACGGGATCTGACTGTGTCAGAAGAGAAGGAAGACCCCTACAACTACCGGGTAGTACCCGAATTTGCTAAAACTGAGAGGTAGAAGGATGCAGGCTCACTGCGCAGGAGCTAAATTTACTCTTAGAAGATGTTGAATAAAAACAATCATCCATTTGCATCTTATGCTATAAGAGAGACAGATAGAGAAGAGAAAGGAAAGGAAGAAGAGAAACCGAGAAGGGGGGGAGAAAAAGGAGCTACAGAAGGGCAGGGATGAGTGGTATGAAGGAAGGAGATGAGCCGGTCAGTACGTGGAAAGGAATATATTAGGTTAAATGGTCAAGAGGAAGAGTGATCTCGAACTCCCGTTATGAGGGATACTCCCATATATCGAGCCCAAGGCTCCCATACCCTTTGGAATCTAGCTGAGGTATCCGTCAAGATACTGGAAAGTTTTTCCTGGGACATGATCCAAGAAATCTTCCTCTTGACCGCATGGAATGAGGGCTTCGGTTTTTTCCAAGCAGTAGCAATTGAGATTTTAGCTCCTAGGAGCATGAAGTGGATTAACCTCTGAGCTGTTTTGGGTAGGTTAGGGATTTGTGAATTTAATAAAGCAACCTCAGGAGATCTGGGTAACTGGCAATCCGTTACCTTGTATATCATGATGAAGATTTTTCTCCAAAATGAGCGGATCCTAGGACATTCCCACCAAATGTGAGCCATAGAACCCAAATGCTGGCATCCCCTGAAGCACAGTGGGTTCGCAGACGGGTAGATAGATGCCAGTTTGGTAGGGGTGAGATACCATCTGGTCATTAGTTTAACACTGGCCTCCATAAGGGAAGTATTTTGAATGCCCTGAAAAGATTTGGTGAAAGCCGTTTGCCAGGTCTCCAGACTGAGGTTGAATTTGAAATCTGCCTCCCAAGCATTCATGTAAGAGGATTTATCCGTTGGGTAAGTGAGGGCTGAGTATATTACCGAAATGCCTCCCCTCTGTTCCATAGCTTGTCCGCACCACAATTCATATCCTGTAAATTTGGGGGGAAGAGGTTTTTCCTTCCATATTGAGTTAAGAAAATGGGATATTTGATGGAAGCGAAATCTTTCATGGTCAGGGAGATCCAGATGTTGGGTGCAGTAGTGAAGGGAGAGTGGGCCCTTGGAAGTAAAATAGTGCCCTATCCTGTATAGCCCCTTGTCAAGCCACCATTGAAAGGCTGAGATGTCCAGACCGGGAAGGAAATCGGGGTTATGGAAGAGGTGTGCTAGAGGGCGACCCGCGGAAACCAATGTCGGTAGTAGGCGAAGGGTATCCCAGAGAGAACACGAATGGGACAAAGTGGGAGAGAGGATGGGGGGCCTAGTTTTGGGGGGGCACCAAAGTAAGAAATCTAAAGTGAACGTGGGGGTAGCCTGACGTTCTATTGCTATCCAATCCGGTTTTTCGTATCTGGAATATATTGTGGATAGCTGGGCCAGTCTAGCTGCTATATAGTATTTATGTAAGTTCGGCAGGCCTAATCCACCTCTGCGTCTATGAAGCAAGAGTGTGTTTTGTGGAACGCGGTAACCCTTATTACCCCACACGAACTTCAGGATGCTACTTTGGAGCGAACGTAGATGGTCCTTTCTGACAGGGATAGGGAGTGAGCGGAAAAAATAGAGTATTCTGGGGAGAAGGGTCATTTTTACGGAATTGATTCGGCCGAGCCAGGATAATTCATGTTTGGACCATAGCCCAAGATCAGCCTCCAATTTCTTAAAGAGTTTGGGATAATTATGTGCGTATAGGGCTTCCGACTTGGCTGTCAAGGAGATACCCAGGTAACTAATGGAGGTGTCGCTCCATATAAATGGAAAAGAATGTTGGAGCGAAGAAACAATGTGGGAAGGCAGGGATATATTGAGTGCATAAGATTTGGAAAAATTGACTTTAAGCCCAGAGATTTTGGCAAAATCTTCTAGTACTCGGTAGAGGTTGGGGAGTGTAGTGATGGGGGAAGTTAGAAATAGAAGGATGTCATCGGCAAAAAGCCCGCATTTATGTGTTTGGTCTCCACAATTTACTCCTTTGATATCGGGATTATGGCGTATGGCGATCGCCAGGGTTTCGATGACTATAGCGAAGATGAGAGGAGATAAAGGACACCCCTGTCTGGTGCCCCGTGTAATGGTTATGGGTTTTGAGTAAAAGCCTTGGAGGCGAAGAAGGGCCTTAGGTTGAGAATAAAGCGCATGTAGAAGACCAAGGAAGCGAGCCCCAAAGCCCCAATGTTCAAAAAGTTGGAAGATGTATTGCCAGGAGACCGTATCAAAGGCCTTCTGAATGTCTAGGGATAGGAGAAAACCAGATTGTTTAGGACCCCCCTCCCAGTTAGATTGTAGGATTGAGATGATATCTATTGCCCGTCTGATTTGATCGGGTCCCTGCCTTCCGGGTATGAAACCGACTTGATCTTTTTGGACATACTGGCCAATGAAGGAAGCCAGCCTATTGGCCATAATTTTGGTTAGGATTTTTATATCATTGTTGAGAAGTGAGATTGGCCTGTAATTACTAACATCTTCCAAATTTTTGTCAGGTTTGGGTAGAACTGTGATGAAGGCCGTATTGAGATGGGGGTCCAGGGGGATACCATTGGTCTTAAAGTTGCAAAAGCTAGTTAAATGTGGAGCTAGGGTATTCGAGAATGCTTTGTAGTATGGTATTGAAAGACCATCAGGGCCCGGGGCTGAGCCCTTTTTGAGATCCTTGATGACTTCCAAGACCTCCTCAGCCGAAATAGGTGTTTCCATCTTTTGTTTATGGGTCTCAGACAGTGAAGGTATTGGGAGGCTCTTCAAGAATTGAGGAATGAGGTTATCGTTGGGAGTAGGTGGACTGCTATATAAAGAGGAGTAAAAACTCTGAAAAGCACAGAGGACTTTGTTAGGATTCGTAGTGGGCGGTTGACCTGAGATTCTGATTTTGGGCAATGTATGAAGTCTGACTTTGGGGGAAAGTCTAGTGGCTAAAAGGGAGCCCATTTTGTTCGCCTGAGTGTAAAATTTATGTCCAGACCAGCGGATAGATTTTTCAGCTTTGGTGGTTAGGGCTAGGTTGAGTTCCAATCTGGTCTTGTCAAGAAGGGCGGTGGGAACTTGGGTAGGATCTCTCTTGTGCAAGGCCTTAAGGCGGGAATATTCCTTGTCTAGCTTGAAAATTTCTGCTTGTCTTTCCCGTTTGATGCGTGAGGCGACTTGAATAATCTTGCCCCTAATAAAAGCTTTGTGCGCTGCCCAAAGTGTTTCTGGGGAGATATCCACTGATGTATTAAGACTGAAGTACTCTTGTAATGCCTTCTCAATTTCCCAGACTACAGTAGGATCTGAGAGCAAAGACTCATTAAGTCTCCAATGCCTGACAGGGCCTCCCATAGTTGTCGTAAGGATTGTCACGACTACCAGGGAGTGGTCGGAAATGACTGTGTCTTTTATATATGCCTTAGAGATATGAGGTAGGAGAGATGCTGGGGTTAGGATATGATCGATCCTTGCGTATGATCGGTGAGGTGGGGAGAAGTGGGTGAAGTCCCTCTTTGAGGGGTTGAGTTCCCTCCAAACATCGGCAAGGCCATATGTGTGTAACAATTTAGCTATTCTAAGGCTTTCTTTAGTAGGTCGTGTAAGACGGGACTGCAGGGGTTTGGATTTGTCTAGGCCCTGATCGAAGGCCACATTGGAGTCACCTCCAAAAATGACCGTCCCTTCTAAGAGAGGGGTAATGGTGCGTAAGAGGGATTCAAAGAATTTGGTTTGTCCCTTGTTCGGAGCATAGTAGGAGACCAGGGAATAGAGGTGGTCCCCTACCATGCCCTTCACCAGAAGAAACCTTCCATCTGGGTCCGCCAGGTCCGAAATCTTAATAAATTGGCAGGTCTTTGCGATTGCTATTGCTACACCTTTAGTTTTGGTAACTGCGCTTGCTAAAAAAAATTGAGAGAAGTGTGAGTGTAGGAATTTCGGGTTATACCGGGAGGGAAAATGTGTTTCCTGTAGCAGGAGGACATCTAATTTAAGGGATTTGTAAAAATCAAATACTTTCCTTCGTTTGGTTGGGGAATTTAGGCCTTGGACATTGTGAGAGGCCACGTGAAGCCTAATCGTGGAACTATCAGCCATGGAACAGGGGGAGATCAAAACAGCTGTAGAAGCCCTCACTTACCCCGTGGAGATTGAAAGGCAGGACCGCACCAGGTAATTCTTCACACTGTGTAGAATAAGATCGGCCGTGCAAGATTTCAGTTTGTTGAATTATTCCTAGAAAGAAAAATAGCGTTAGGCACATCATCTCGAGAGAGAACAGTCGGGAGGGAGGAGGGGGGGGAGATAGATAAGAAGAAAAAAGTACTCCAGAATAAGGAAAGTGGGGTTCGGAGGAGGAGAAGCCCTCCGAGGCCCATGTATTGCGATCATTAGGTATCTGACCCATATAAGATCAGATATCCCAACCCTCAGACACCAAAGGAAGTCAAAGGGTAGGGGAGGTACGCAAGGGTTCCCTCACGAGACCAGGCACCCCAATAGGGGAAAAAACCCCAACATAAACAATATCATAAAAAATCGGAAACTCAGTGTTAAGATTAGCCAATCTGAAGAAATACATAAAAAAAAAAAAGAAAAAAGAGGGGACCAAGCCCATGCAAGAGCCTGTTCCCCAGGGCTGTTGGACCCCCTCCCGTTAACAGAGCAGTGTCTATTGGTAAAGGTAGTCAGAGACCAAAATGAGAGAGCTGCTTCTTCGGAAGGTGGGGGAGGGGGTCAAAGAGCCCAAAAAAGAGATCCAATTAGCTAACGTCATGGAAAATGGTTAACCGTCAAGATCAAACAGAACAAAGTTCCAGAAACAACTAAGGTCCCGGATAAGTGGGGAGATCGGCCCCCTAGAAAAAGGGGTGCGTTCCTCCGGTCCTGTCCAGGATGCCGGAAGAAAGTTCAGGGAGAAGAGAAAAAGGCAGTTCAGACGAAGTTATGCTTCAGGTGGGAGCACCCTCTTTGGCCTTCTTGGCTTTTCCTGTCACCCACAATGGAGATTGCGGGCTGGTGGGTGTCGGTCTTTTGTTGGAGCTGTGGCCTGCATTGGAGGTGTCCATCTCTGCTTCTTGGGCAATGATCCTCAGGTGTAGAAGTAATTTTTCTCCTTCTGGAAAGGTTGAAAAGGCGTAGTGCTTCCCATTATTGGAAAATTTAACAGCGAAGGGAAAGGCCCATCTGTATTTGATGTCTCTCAAGGACAGAGCATGGAGGAGGGGTTTTAATGATCTTCTTCTTTGGATCGTAGAGGGGGAAAGATCCGCAAAGATCTGAACTTGGTGTCCTAGGCAGAGCACATTTTGAGCGGATCTGGCTCGTTTCATTACTTCCTCTTTAATAGAGTAGTGATGGGGTTTGACAATCACATCCCTCGGGGTGCCATCTTTTCTGGGGGGTCCAAGGGCTCTGTGAGCCCTGTCCAATTCCAAGTGGGGGGCAGAAATGTCGGGTATGAGCTGTTTGAAGAGGTCCTGAACTGCGTCCGAAACGTTAGGTACAGTCTCTGGAAGTCCACGGATTCTGATGTTGTATCTCCGTGACCTATTTTCGAGGTCATCTATGCGAGCCATGGCCAGGTCAAGTTGTTCCTGAATGGAATAAATGTGCTTTGAATTCTGACTGGTGATAGCTATCGTATCTTCCATTTTATGTTCGATCGCGTCGATCCGAGATCCCAGGTTGATGAAATCAGCTTTAAGTTCCCCTGTTATTTTAATAGCTGTTTGAGATAAGCCTCTTTCTAGGAGCTCAGAAAATTTGTGGAAAAGAGCATCCATATGGAGTATAGGATCTCTGTGTAGGGCATCCTGTGAGGGGAATCCTGCATGGATTGCTGTGTGAGGCTCTAGAGGGGATAGAGCAAAATTACTGAAGGATCTCCCCAGCAGAGATTCAGTGGATGCTGGGGAGGGGGTGATGGCTTGGGGGAGACCTCTGGGGTTATCTGGAGTAGTGGGGACAGGGATGACAGGGATGTGGGGTGGCTCTGACCTGTAGTCCACTTGTCCTGCAGAGCGGAGATCCTGAGGGAGAGACTGTGCTGTGGCGGCCATCTTAGATTTCCCCCCCGCTCCTGCCGAGTCAAATAGCGGCCGTAAATCCTTTTTATAATTTCCCCCAACCATCCAGGATTGTGCCCGGGGGTGGTATAGTGTTGCCCTGACGATTTGGGGCAGAAAGGAGCACCGAGCGGGACGCTACAGGTGCCGGTGGTCCGTGAGGCGGCGGAGCTCTAGGCGATCGCGGCCATCTTGAGAGCCCCGCGCATGCGCCAACACCCACCATTTTAATCTGTAGGGCCTTTGCTTTAACAATATATATAGTGTTTGGGGGTTCAACGTAATTTTCTTGCAAAAAAAAAATATGTTTTCATGTAAACAAAAAGTGTCAGAAAGGGTTTTGTCTTCAAGTGGTTAGAAGAGTGGGTGACGTGTGACATAAGCTTCTAAATGTTGTGCATAAAATGCCAGGACAGTTCAAACCCCCCCCCCCCCCCCAAATGACCCAATTTTGGAAAGTAGACACCCCAAGCTATTTGCTGAGAGCAATGTTGAGCCCATTAAATATATTTTTTTTTTTGTCCCAAGAGATTGAATAATGAAAAAAAAAATATATATATATTTTTTTTTACAAAAAGTTGTCACTAAATGATATATTGCTCAAACATGTCATGGGCATATGTGGAAATACACCCCAAAATACATTCTGTTGCTTCTCCTGAGTACGGGGATACCACATGTGTGGGACTTTTTGGGAGCCTAGCTGCGTACGGGACCCCAAAAACCAATCACCGCCTTCAGGCTTTCTAAGGGTGTAATTTTTTTATTTCACTTCTCACTGCCAATCACAGTTTCGGAGGCCATGGAATACCCAGATGGCATAAAACCCCCCAAAATGACCCCATTTTGGAAAGTAGACACCCCAAGCTACTTGCTGAGAGGTATGGTGAGTATTTTGCAGATCTCGCTTTTTGTCACAGAGTTTTGAAAATTGAAAAAAGAAAAAATATATTTTTTTTTCTTTACTTTCTTAATTTTCAAAAACAAATGAGAGCTGTAAAATACTCACCATGCCTCTCAACAAATAGCTTGGGGTGTCTACTTTCCAAAATGGGGTCATTTGGGGGGGTTTTGTGCTATTTTGGCATTTTATGGCTTTCGAAACTGTGATAGGTAGTGAGGAGTGAAATCAAAAAATTGCACCCTTAGAAATCCTGAAGGCGGTGCTTGGGTTTCGGGGCCCCGTGTGTGGCTAGGCTCCCAAAAAGTCCCACACATGTGGTATCCCCATACTCAGGAGAAGCAGCAAAATGTATTTTGGGGTGCATCTCCACATATAACCATGGCATGTGTGAGCAATATATCATTTAGTGACAACTTTAAATTTTTTTTTTTTGTCTTTATTCAATCACTTGGGACTAAAAAAAAAAATATTCAATGGGCTCAACATGCCTCTCAGCAAATAGCTTGGGGTGTCTACTTTCCAAAATGGGGTCATTTGGGGGGGTTTGTGCTATTTTGGCATTTTATGGCCTTCGAAACTGTGATAGGTAGTGAGGAGTGAAATCAAAAATTTGCACCCTTTGAAATCCTGAAGGTGGTGTTTGGTTTTCGGGGCCCTGTACGCGGCTAGGCTCCCAAAAAGTCCCACACATGTGGTATCCCCATACTCAGGAGAAGCAGCAAAATGTATTTTGGGGTGCATCTCCACATATAACCATGGCATGTGTGAGCAATATATCATTTAGTGACAACTTTAAATTTATTTTTTTTGTCTTTATTCAATCACTTGGGACTAAAAACAAAAATATTCAATGGGCTCAACATGCCTCTAAGCAAATAGCTTGGGGTGTCTACTTTCCAAAATGGGGTCATTTGGGGGGGGTTTGTACTTCCCTGCCATTTTAGCACCTCAAGAAATGAGATAGGCAGTCATAAATTAAAAGCGGTGTAAATTCCAGAAAATGTACTCTAGTTTGTAGACGCTATAACTTTTGCGCAAACCAATAAATATACGCTTATTGGCATTTTTTTTACTAAAGACATGTGGCTAAATACATTTTGGCCCAAATGTTTGACTAAAATTGAGTTTATTGGATTTTTCTTATAACAAAAAGTAGAAAATATCTTTTTTTGTTCAAAATTTGCGGTCTTTTTTCCGTTTATAGCGCAAAAAATTAAAATCACAGAGGCAATCAAATACCATCAAAAGAAAGCTCTATTTGTGGGAAGAAAAGGACGCCAATTTTGTTTGGGTACAACATTGCATGACCGCGCAATTACCAGTTAAAGCAGTGCAGTGCGAAATTGAAAAAAGACCTCTGGTCCTTTGGCTGCCAATTGGTCCGGGGCTGAAGTGGGTAATGGCGGCGAGCAGTGATTTTTATTGTGACTGCGACATTATGGCAGACACATCGGACATTTTTGACACATTTGTGGGACCATTGTCATTTATACAGCAATCAGTGCTATTTAAATGCACTGATTCCTGTAAATGACACTGGCAGTGAAGGGGTTAACCACTAGGTGGCAGTGTAGGGGTTAAGTGTTCCTAGAGGCGTGTTTCTAACTGTGGGGGGGCGTGGCTGTGAGCTAGTGAATGTTGATCTCTGCTCCAATCACAGGGAGCAGAGATCGGCGTCACTAGTTGCTAGGCAGAACGGGGAGATGCTGTTTATTTCCGCATCTCCCCGTTCAGCCTTCCCGTGAGACGATCGCGGGTATCCCCGCGGCGATTGAGTCCGCGGGACCCACGACCGGACTCACGGGGGTCCCGACCGGCGCGCGCGCGCGATGGCACGGCCGCATCTTAAAGGGGACGTACCTGTACGCTCTTATGCCTGTTCGTGCCATTCTGTCGACGTACATCGTCATGCGCCGGTCGGGAAGCAGTTAATCTGTTTGTAAATGATATACAGTATCTCACAAAAGTGAGTACACCTCTCACATTTTGTAAATATTTATTATCTTTTCATGTAACAACACTGAAGAAATTACACTTTGCTACAATGTAAAGTAGTGAGTGTACAGCTTGTATAACAGTGTCAATTTGCTGTCCCCTCAAAATAACTCAACACAGCCATTAATGTCTAAACCGCTGGCAACAAAAGTGAGTACACCCCTAAGAGAAAATGTCCAAATTGGGCCCAATGTGTCAATATTTTGTGTGGCCACCATTATTTTCCAGCACTGCCTTAACCCTCTTGGGCATGGAGTTCACCAGAGCTTCACAGTTTGCCACTGGAGTCCTCTTCCACTGCTCCATGGCGACATTACAGAGCTGGTGAATGTTAGAGACTGTGCACTGCTCCACCTTCCATTTGAGGATGCCCCACAGATGTTTAATAGGGTTTAGGTCTGGAGACATGCTTGGCCAGTCCATCACCTTTACCATCAGCTTCTTTAGCAAGGCAGTGTTCGTCTTGGAGGTGTGTTTGTGGTCGTTATCGTGTTAGAATACTGCCCTGCGGCCCTTGTCTCGAAGGGAGGGGATCATGCTCTGCTTCAGTATGTTACAGTACATGTTGGCATTCATGGTTCCCTGAACTGTAACTCCCCAGTGCCCGCAGCAATCATGCAGCTATAGACCATGACACTCCCACCACCATGCTTGACTATAGGCAAGACACACTTGTATATAACAATATTTGGGGTATAGTGTTGACCAGCACTAGAGTGAAAAAAGACTTGAGTATTTAAAGTGATTGGAAAGGTTTTTTATTATTATTATTATTTAAAAATAACAAATATGTTATAGTTACCTTCCCTGTGCAAGGGTTTTGCACAGAGTGACCCTGATCCTCTTTTTTGGGGTCCCCCATGGTGCTCATGGCTCCTCCTCTTCTCGAGTGCCCCCTCGGAGAACCACTTTCCAAGGGGGCACTCATGTCAGCGTGCTGCTGAGTCCTGCTGCTGCATCCATTGACACAGACAGCAGGACTTGGCCCCGCCCCCACTCCGTGTCACTGGATTTGATTGACAGCAGTGGGAGCCAATGGCTCCTGCTGCTGTCAATCTATCTAATGCTGCAGCACAAAAGGTTTTTTACCTTAATGCATATAATGCATTAAGGTAAAAAACCCTGAGGATTTACAACCCCTCTAATTTAGATGATTGCAAAATGAGAAAACAGTGTGGCAATGCAGTGGGAAAAGTACCGTACATAGAAATATAGGATACATCACTAGAGCAGCAGGGCCGGATTAACATAGGGGCTATTGGAGCTGCAGCTCCAGGCCCCTTTCTCAAGATAGGCCCATTTGCCCAAAAAAAATAAAAAATCAAATTAAAAAAAAGATTGACTTCGAGGGTTGTAGCTCAGCGACCAGCGTCCCTATTTGGTGGGTAGGTAGCTAAATACCTACTTCAACACTGGTTAAAATATGGGGCTGCTATCATCTATGGTTCCGGAGATACAGGGCTGCTTGCGCAGTCGGTCAGAAGCTACATACAGAGTGGCCAGTATAAATACAAGCTGGAACACTCTGCAGCAGACTGAGAGGATGAGCTCACAGTGCTTATAATAATTATTTGTATATTACTTATGATAATTAACCCCTTGCTACCCAGGCCAATTCTGACCCTTCTCTCCTACATGTAAAAATCATAATTTTTTTTTTTGTTAGAAAATTACTCAGAACCCTCAAGCATTATATATATATTGTTTTCCATTTTCCATGCCTTTGCAACTTTTTATGTTACACGATATTTGCGCAGCAATTTTTCAAAAGTTTTTTTTTTGGGAAAGAAACTGTTTCATTCATAAAAAAAACACTAAAGTTAGCACGATTTTTTTGTGTAACAAGCGATGCTTTACATTTTTTTTGCAGGTTACTTGTTTAGAGTTACAGAGAAGGTCTAGTGCTAGAATTATTGCTCTCGCTCTAACGATCGCGACGATACCTCACATGTGTGTATCTGGCTCTGATACTAACCAGTGCCTACCCAGCCACTGACTAGTATCTCTCCCCAGCCTGTCCCCACACACCCTCTCACCTGCTGACCTATGAATGGGGGAATCACTCCTGCAGTGTTATTGTGTTCTGCCTGTGAATACAATTATTAGTGTTGCTAACTATAGCTGGCAGCACTGATTGTTTTGGGGAAAACCTGACAGGCTGGTTGTACTCAAGTCGGTTAATAGGTTGACTTGTGTAAAACCTGCTAGCCCATACATAGATTGACTATGGCTGGTCTTTGCTTAATTGGTGTAATTTCAATCCATGTATGGCCCGCTTAACCACTACACAGTCCCTAAACATCCTTCCACAAACCTTTACATTTTTCCTTCCCAGATTACTTCATCCTCCTCTCCTATACATAGCCCACTGTCATACTCTCCACACTTTTCTCCTGTACATACTGCTCACTGTCATACCCTCCATACTTCTCTCCTATACATAGCACCCGCTGTCATATCCTACACACTCCTCTCCTTTACATAGTGCCCGCTGTCATACACATCTCTCCTGTACATAGTGCCCACTGTCGTACCCTCCACACTCCTCTCCTGTACATACTGCTCACTGTCATACCCTCCACACTCCTCTCCTATACATAGTGCCCACCGTCATACCCTCCACACTCCTCTCCTGTACATACTGCTCACTGACATACCCTCCACACTCCTCTCCTATACATAGTGCCCACTGTCATACCCCAACACTTCTCTCCTATACATAGTGCCCACTGTCATACCCTCCACACTCCTCTCCTGTACATACTACTCACTGTCATACCCTCCATACTCCTCTCCTATACATAGTGCCCACTGCCATACCCTCCACACTCCTCTCCTGTATATACTACTCACTGTCATACCCTCCATACTCCTCTCCTATACATAGTGCCCACCGTCGTACCCTCCACACTCCTCTCCTGTACATACTGCTCACTGTCATACCCTCCACACTCCTCTCCTATACATAGTGCCCACCGTCATACCCTCCACACTCCTCTCCTGTACATACTACTCACTGTCATACCCTCCATACTCCTTTCCTATACATAGTGCCCACCATCATACCCTCCACACTCCTCTCCTGTAATTACTGCTTACTGTCCTACTCTCCACACTTCTCTCCGGTACATAGTGCCCACTGTCGTACCCTCCACACTCCTCTCCTGTACATACTGCTCACTGTCATACCCTCCACACTCCTCTCCTATACATAGTGCCCACCGTCATACCCTCCACACTCCTCTCCTGTACATACTGCTCACTGTCATACCCTCCACACTCCTCTCCTATACACAGTGCCCACTGTCATACCCCAACACTTCTCTCCTATACATACTGCCCACTGTCATACCCTCCACACTCCTCTCCTGTACATACTACTCACTGTCATACCCTCCATACTCCTCTCCTATACATAGTGCCCACTGTCATACCCTCCACACTCCTCTCCTGTACATACTACTCACTGTCATACCCTCCATACTCCTCTCCTATACATAGTGCCAACCGTCATACCCTCCACACTCCTCTCCTGTAATTACTGTTTACTGTCCTACTCTCCACACTTCTCTCCTGTACATAGTGCCCACTGTCGTACCCTCCACACTCCTCTCCTGTACATACTGCTCACTGTCATACCCTCCACACTCCTCTCCTATACATAGTGCCCACCGTCATACCCTCCACACTCCTCTCCTGTACATACTGCTCACTGTCATACCCTCCACACTCCTCTCCTATACACAGTGCCCACTGTCATACCCCAACACTTCTCTCCTGTACATAGTGCCCACTGTCATACCGTCCACACTCCTCTCCTATACATACTACTCACTGTCATACCCTCCATACTCCTCTCCTATACATAGTGCCCACTGTCATACCCTCCACACTCCTCTCCTGTACATACTACTCACTGTCATACCCTCCATACTCCTCTCCTATACATTGTGCCCACTGTCATACCCTCCACACTCCTCTCCTGTACATACTACTCACTGTCATACCCTCCATACTCCTCTCCTATACATAGTGCCCACCGTAATACCCTCCACACTCCTCTCCTGTAATTACTGCTTGCTGTCCTACTCTCCACACTTCTCTCCTGTACATAGTGCCCACTGTCATACCCTCCACACTCCTCTCCTGTATATATTGCTCACTGTCATACCCTCCACACCCTTCTCTTATACCTAATGCCCACTGTAATACCCTCTACACTCCTCTGCTGTGCATAGTGCCTTCTGCCATACCCTCCGCACCACTCTCCTGTACATAGTGCCTACTGTCATACCCTCCACACTCCTCTCCGGTACATACTACCCTCTGTCATACCCCCACACTCCTCTCCTGTACATACTGCCCACTGTCATACCCTTCACACTCCTCTCCTGTACATACTGCCCACTGTCATACCCTTCACACTCCTCTCCTGTACATACTGCCCACTGTCATACCCTCCACACTCCTCTCCTGTACATACTGCTCACTGTCATACCCTCCACACTCCTCTGCTGTGCATACTGCCCACTATCATACCCTTCACACTCCTCTCCTGTACATAGTGCCTTCTGCCATACCCTCCACACTCCTCTCATGTACATAGTGCCCACTGTTAGACCCTCCACATTCCTCTCCCTCACCTGCACATACTTCCCACTTTTATACCATCCATACTCCTCCCCTATGCCTCTTACCCACAAAAACAGTTCTTTAAAATGATAGTGAATATCCTCAATGATCTAGAATGGGCACACTTTTGTTAGTTCAACGGAAAGGAAAAGGAAATCTCAGTCCTCATATTTGTTCTGCCCCATTATTAGTACTTATTTAATTTTGTAATTACTATTTGATGCACATAGGAACATAGGGGATATCAGCTACTCTAAATACAGCACTTGTAAAAAAAAGTGTCCCTGAAAATATTTTTGAGAGGCTCCTGTGATATCAAAGCGGTAGTAAACTTTTCTAACATTACTACTTTTTAGAGGCCCTGATGTAGGTTATGCCATAATGTACAAGTATGCACAGCATATTAGCACATTGGGGTACACTTAAATTGTCAGACTGAGCCCTCCAGTGCTGTGATCAATCCGGCGGGGCCCGGGAGCTTCCATCTTCACCCGATCTTCCTTCTGGGTTCTGTGCCTTCGGTCACTTGCCTTGGCCGGGCTGCGTTGATGTCATTCCCACGCATGCTCATGTGCATCCTCTTTCTCTCATCCCCCCTTTCTCTCTCAACCTCCCTCCCTCCCTTACTCCTCACACCTCTTCCATTCCCTTTCTCTCTCTCTCATCCTCCCTCTCTCTCTTTAATTTAATTTGTTATAACAAAAAATTGTTTGCATTTTTACTTATAAAAGGCCCGACCAAAATCCTCAGCACCAGGCCCATGATGTTCTTAATCTGGCCCTATAGAGCGGTCATCATCTGGTGGAGGGAGGTTCTGATTCTCCTATATACATCTTTAGTTAAACCTCATTTAGAATTCACTTACATATATTGATAAGATAGCACAAATCTAGAGATGAGCAACAAAAATGGTGAATTGTCTGAGTGATAAAACATATCAGGAGAGGAACTTCAGGAACTTAATATGTACAATCTGGAGGAAAGAATAGAAAGGGGAGAAACGACTGAAACCTTTAAATACATCAAGGAGGTGAATAAGATTTAGGAGGGCGGTACAACCAATATGATTAAGCCATGATTAAGAAAACAGGGACATGACCTAAAAACTAGCAGGAAAGGAAGTTCAAAACCAATCTTAGAAAGTATTATTTTACTGAAAGAGTAGTTGATGCTTGGAACAGACTTCCAGCAGAGGTAGTGAGTCAGTCAACAATAAGTGGATTGAAACATGATTGGGACAGTCATATCTCTCTCAAAAGAACAAAGCATGTTTAAATATAAAACATATATATATATATATATATATATATATATATATATATATATATATATTTATAAAATATTTGGGGCAGACTCGATGGACCACTTGGCCTTTTTTTCTGCACTCACTCTTCTATGTTTATGTGGCCAAAATGCGGTATGATTGTTACAACCCCCACCTCCAATTTATATATACTATATATGTTAAATAGTGGATGCCATGGGAACTTGATTTGTTACACCCCCACCTCCAATTTATATAAACTATATATGTAAAATAGTGGATTGAAAACATGAGGTAATTTATACACTGAGAAAAATTGTATCTGCTTGGTCTTATCTAAATAAAATAATTATGTAAATTTTCCCAGCACAAAAAAGTGAGAAATCTGGGTATAGAAAAAGAGTGTTGTACAGATTTTTAAACCTTACAGTAATGATGTATGCAATGTGCCTAAAGAAAGTGACTATAAAGATTAAATATCAGTAAAATTGTTTCCCAAAAAATTCAAAGTAAAAAATAAAGCCTTGAAATACTAACTCAATAACCAAGTGAAACCCAAAAGGCTTATTGCATTGTACAAATGTAAATTTATATATATATATATATATATATATATATATATATATATATATATATATATATATATATATATATATTTATACAGGGCTCAAAGGGCTTCAAGTCCTGAGCTACTAGCCATGCCTCAATGTTTACTCCCCACCAGTGCCCCACCCAACCCCTACCCTGTCCCACCCCTAAACATGCCCTTATAAATTATCTCATGAAATTACACTTAAATGTTTTATGCAGAAGTAAGTTACAAAAATAAATATTAACAACTACTGTATCAGTGCAGCCTCACCTGTGCCCCTCAACGCAGCCTCACCTGTGCTCATCAATGCAGGCTCCCTTGTGCCCACCATTGCAGCCTCACTGTGATCACCATTGCAGCCTCACTGTTCCCACCATTGCAGCCTCATTGTGCCCACTATTGCAGACTCATTGTGCCCACCATTGCAGCCCCACTGTGCCCACCATTGCAGTGTCACTGTGCCCACCATTGCAGCCTCACTGTGCCCACTATTGCAGCCTCACTGTGCCCATTGAAGCAGCACTGTGCCCACTATTGCAGCCTCACTGTGCCCACCATTGCAGCCTCACTGTGCCTACTATTACAGCCACACTGTGCCCATTGCAGCCTCACTGTGCCCACTATTGCAGCCTCATTGTTCCCATTGCAGCCTCCCTGTGCCCACTATTACAGCCACACTGTGCCCACTATTGCAGCCACAATGTGCTCACTATTGCAGCCACACAGTGAGGCCCGGAACGGAGAGAGAGAAAATAAATGTAGTGTAGGGCCAGGCATGACAGTGTGTCAAGTTGAGACACCAAAAGGTTAATAATGAAAGTGATTATGGGGAGTACTGAGAGGGGAGGGGATGGAGAGAAGAAGTATGGGGGGAGTGGCAATATTTAAGTGAGAGGCAGGGCCAGGCTGGAGGCAGAGAGCTTAGGAAGTGAAAGGAGGAGGCAGTTTTTTCCACTGCTCCTCCAACATGGCCGATATAGATATGATACTGGCGAGGTTGTGGCAGGCGGCGGCGAGCAGGGGACCAAAATGGCTGCACAGCCAGGTCGCAGCCCTCATAGTGGATCAGGTAAGCAGGTCGGCACAGGGAGGTGAGGCATCCCCACATGCACGGAAGTCTCGTTTTTCTCCAGGGCCTGCATCTTGGCCTGTTCGCCAGCCCAGGAGCCTGCTGGGGGATCGCTGTGTGCTACCAGCTAAACAGAGCCAACAGCCGGCGCAGCAGGGCCCGGGTGGACTACACCCCACCGGCTTAGCTTCCCGCCCGCAAATCGCTGGACTTCACACTGTCGCCCCCCCTGCAGCTCTGAATGATCCAAGGTGGGAGGCTCGGAGGGGGAGAGCAGCAGGCATGGCCATCGGGTCTGGTACTGGCAAGGCCGGCAGCGCCACGGGTGGGCGTGGCCTATCCGGAAGGCGGGAATCAGGGCAAGATGGCGGAAGAAGACAAAGACAGGCTGGTAAGGTGTCAGCAAGCGCAGTGCGGAGTGGTACCACAGCAGGAGGAGGAGCTTTGGGGGCGAGACAGGCCCCAAAGCAGAGGGATTCCACGGCCTCCAGGACCTCTTCACCTGGGGGGCTAGCAACGGCACCGGTCCCGGTACAAGACAACAGGTCTGAAGGTGAGGTGTCAGAAGAGGAGAAGCCCCACGAGCAAGAACCATCGAGGGAGACCAGTGCGGCGGCTGTTGGGAGATCTATGTCAGATGCTTTGAATGATTTGTTAGGGGTGGTAAAAGGGGGTGCAGCAGGGGCAGCTGCCCCCCCACTTAGGATAGCAGGGGAGGTTCCTGACCAGCAACTGGTTGACAGTAGGCCCACCAGTTCAGGGTCAGGGGCACAGCTGCGGGATTTGCTGGAGGGCCTGTGGGCCTTGGTAGGCCGGTTTGAAAGGGGGCAGGTGCGGCCCCCACAAGTGGCCCCATGGGCACACACAGTGAGCGGGACAGCGGGGGATGGCAAAGGGCTGACTCCGGCTGGGGTGTCAGGGGCTGCCTCCCAGGCTAACAGGAGCAGGGTCTGGCACCAAGAAGGCAGGCGACAAAGGGGCTTTGAAGGTGACTGGTAGGACAGATGTGGTAAAGATTGCGGACGCAGCAAAATGTGAGGTGTACGTTTGCTTTGAGGGTCCGCTGGGAGCACATTTGAAGCAGGAGGTCCGGGATAAGATTTGCAAGGGTGAGTATGTGGCGATTTTCTTGTTGTTGCCCTTGGAAAAATTCAACTTGGATAGGGTCAAACCTGACGACTCCAAGAAAAACGATGAGGAGAAGAGGTGGTACAGGTTTATCCAACGTACGTTCGTTAACTGGCTACAGGCGATCACCATTATGGCGAGCATCATTGGTCAGAAGAACCCCGAACATTGTTTATGGACGCTATCGGGGAGGCGCACAGGGTATACGGGGGCTCTGCTTGGCTAAGGTATGATGAACAGTTTAGACAGCGTAGGGCGGTTCGTCCGCCTCTTCGCTGAGATCATAAAGATATTAGCCTGCGGATGCGACTTATGTCGTCGGCGAGGGCCTCAGTTTCTTCAGGGGGGCCGGGGGTACACATTCCTCAGGACTGCCGACCGGAAAAAAATAGGGTGTGTATTGGCAGTACAACGAGGGCTCTTGTAAGTTCTGGGTGTCCTGCAAATTTAAGCATGAGTGTTCAGGGTGTGGGAGAGCCCATACATTGTCCCAGTGCTTCAAGAGAGGGAAGCGTACCAGCGAGCCTGCTCACAAAAGGGACAATGCCAGTGAGGGTAGAAAGGATGCAGCCTTTCCTATGCAGGTATCCGGATAGGGAAGCGGCGTTGCTGCTTGCCTCTGGTTTTCAGGACAGTTTTAAGATCCCGTGTTCATTGGCGGTGGTTCCACTGATGGCAAGGAATCTAAAATCAGCGTTGCAACATCCAGGGGTGGTGGGGAAAAATTGGCAAAATAAGTGGCCATGGGCCGCATGGGGGGCCATTTGTGGAAAAACCTTTACCGGAGCTAGTGGTGTCTCCATTGGGGGTAGTACCCAAGAAGGAACCAAACAAGTTCCGCCTCATTCCCAACTTATCCTTTCCAAAAGGGGGTTCTGTCAATGATTTCATCGACCCTGATGCGTGCACCGTGTCATATACTTCATTCGATGCGGCCGTCAGGTGGGTTAAGCACTATGGAAAGGGGCGCTTATGGCAAATTCAGACATAGAATCTGCCTTCCGCTTGCTTCCAGTTCATCCGGATAGCTTCCAGCTGCTGGGATGCTGCTGGCAGGAGCAGTAATGTAAAGTCATACATTATTTGGATGACTTTCTCTGCATAGGCTCCCCTTCCTCCATTGTGTGTGCGATTCTACTCTCTACGTTGCAACACATTGCAGGAAAGTTCGGAGTGCTGTTGGCAGCCGAAAAAACTGTCCCGACGTCCCGTTTTTTAGGCATTGTGATTGATTCAGTAGCAATGGAGTGCCGCCTGCCAAGAGGTAAGTTGAAGGAAATTTGGGAGATCCATGGACTGCGAAAAGTACAGTTGAGGACTTTGCAGTCATTGCTGGGTAAGTTAATTTTGCCTGCAGGATCATTCCGATGGGTAGGGTTTTTTGTCGGCAGCTGTCGGCGGCTACGGTGGGGGTTAAGGCCCTGACCCATTTTATTCAGCTTACCAGGGAACACCAGGAGGATTTGAAGGTATGGTATGAGTTTCTGGCCTCATACAATGGCAGATCGGTGTGGATGTCTCACATATGTGAGACCCCTGTGTTGAATCCCTCTAGTCCAGTAGCAGGGTTCAAGATCAGTCCAAGAGGCAGGCAAAAAACATGGCTAAACAGTCCAAGGTCAGTTCCAGATCAGGCAGAGGTATGTACAGAATCGTTAGGCAGAAGCATGGTCGAATAACAGTCCAGGGTCAGTTCCAGATCAGGCAGAGGTATGTACAGAATCGGTAGGCAGAAGCATGGTCAAATAACAGTCCAGGGTCCGTTCCAAATCAGGCAGAGGTATGTACAGAATCGTCAGGCAGAAGCGTGGTCGAATAACAAGCCAAAAAAAAATTGCTACTTTTTAATACCAAAGGTATGTCCGTCTTGTGGCAAGGTAGGGTTCGAGCATTTGGTCATTGAAGTCGACTCCCCCCAAATTGTATTTATGGACAATTCCTTCTGGGGATTTCCACAAAGGTATTATTGTGGATCGAAGACAGCATGTAGACATCCCTTCTGTCCCTCCACTTCACTGCCAGAATCTCCTTGTTTTGCAGACTTGCTGTCTCTCCTCTTCTCATGTTGGCGTCTTCTTCCGGTGAAGGTTGTGGAACAGGGGCAGACTTGTGTAGAAGTTGTCTACTTTCAAGTGGTAGCCTTTCTCCAGTAGGGGGTATATGAGGTCCCAAACAACTTTCCCGCTTGATCCCAAGTAGTCTGGGCAATTAGGGGGATGCAGATGGGTGTCCTTTCTTTCGTACACTATGAAGGCATATGTGTACCCTCTGGCTCGGTCACATAATTTGTACACCTTCACCCCATAGCGGGCCCTTTTAGGATAAATTGCTTGATTTTAAGCCTGCCGCTAAATTTGACAAGCGACTCATGCACACATATGTGTTGGTCCAGGGTAAACAACTGGGGGAATATTTCTGAAAAATAATTTAGTAGTAGCTGAATTTTGTAAAGCCTGTCATAATTTGGGTCGTTTCGGGGAGGGCACTGGGTATTATCACTGAAATGTAGAAACCTCATGATCATGAGATATCTAGTTCTGGGCATTACCGCGGAGAAGATTGGCATGTGGCGGATGAGGTAGGTTGACCAATTGGAATGCAATTATTTTTTTTTGGTGAGCCCCATATAAAAAACCTTCAACCTTCAACTCCTCCACTATTAGGTCTGTCCACTTGTAGGGACAGGCATAATAGGATGTTGGATTATTCAAAATAAATTGTTGTGCATACAGGTTGCACTGGACCACAATTGATGCTAGCATGTCCTCCGTAAGCATTAAATCAAATACATTGATTGGGGAAAAATTCTCTGTGTCCACCTGGTCTCCTGGCTGTGCAGTGAAAGGGGGGATGTTAGCTTTTCCTGAAGTAGGAGGAAGCCACAAGGGGTTTTGAAGGGCATAGGGAAGGCTGGCATGGGTCCTAACCCTTTGGGGCTGAGGTGACACCCCACTGGTACTTTACCTTTCTTGCCAAGGTACTGCGGTGCTGGTGGATGTCACTGCGGTGCTGGTGGATGCCACTGCCTCCTCACCAGAACGCCTTTGTTTGGTGGGTAGAATATCTTCCTCCTTCAGTCTGTCCATGTTCCACTACTGAGGACTGGCTCATATTTACGTCAGACTTAGAATTCAAATTTGAAACTGAATCCGAAAAAGAGAGCTCCCCATTGCTCTTTTTGCCATGGAAAGTATTTGGTACGCTTCCTCGGTGGAAAAACATCTTTTGGACATGGTTGCTGGTGGTGATGAGACTGAACAGGTGTGTGCTAAGCTTGCACTGATGGGCACTGATGAGGTGGTACTGATGAGCCTGCACAGATGTGTGCTAATGAGCCTGCACTGATGAGGTGGCATAGATGTCTGCTAAGCCTGCACTGATGGGCACTGATTAGGCGGCACTGATGAGCACAGATGTGCACTGATTGATGGCACAGATGTGCACTGATGAGGCGGCACAGAGGGGTACTGATTGATTGCACAGATGGGCACTGATTAATGGCACAGATAGGCACTGATGAGGTGGCATAGATGGGCACTGATGAGATGACTTAGGTGGGCACTGATGAGTTGGTACAGGTGGGCACTGATGAGTTGGCACATATGTACACTGTTGAGGTGGCACAGATGTGCACTGATTGATTGCACAGATGTGCACTGAAGAGGAAGCACAGATGGGCATTGATGACGTGGCACAGGTGGGCACTGATGAGGTGGTACAGATGGGCACTGATGAGGTGGCACAGATGTGCACTGATTGATTGCACAGATGTGCACTAATGAGGCGGCACAGATGGGCACTGATCAATGGCACAGATATGCACTGATGAGGTGGCACAGATGTGCACTGATTGATTGCACAGGTGTGCACTGATGAGGCGGCACAGATGGGCACTGATCAATGGCACAGATATGCACTGATGAGGTGGCACAGATGTGCACTGATGAGGCGGCACAGATGTGCACTGATTGATTGCACAGATGTGCACTGATGAGGCGGCACAGATGGGCACTGTTGAGGTGGCACAGATATGCACTGATGAGGAGGCACAGATGGGCACTGGTGAGGTGGCACAGATGGGCACTGATGAGGTGGCACAGATGGGCACTGATGAGGTGGCATATGTGGGCACTGATGAGGCGGCACAGATGTGCACTGATGAGGCGGCACAGATGTGCACTGATTGATTGCACAGATGTGCACTAATGAGGCGGCACAGATGGGCACTGTTGAGGTGGCACAGATATTCACTGATGAGGAGGCACAGTTGGGCACTGGTGAGGTGACACAGATGGGCACTGATGAGGTGGCACAGATGGGCACTGATGAGGTGGCACAGATGTGCACTGATTGATTGAACAGATGTGCACTGATGAGGCGGCACAGATGGCTACCTTTGAGGTGGCACATATATGCACTGATGAGGAGGCACAGGTGGGCACTGATGAGGTGACACAGATGGGCACTGATGAGGTGGCACAGATGGGGCGGGGCACTGACTGGCACATACATGTACTGATGAGGCGGCACAGATGGGCACTGATCACTGATGGCACTGATCACCGATGCCACAGTGATTGTAATAGCTTATTTCTCATCACTGTGTAAACAGGAAAAGCCATGTATTGGATTAATTATGAGTGCAGCCCCCCGAGGATGCCCACCCAGGACCACCAGGGATGCCACCAGGACCACCATAGATGCCCACCACTGATGACTACCACGTATGCCACCCATGGCCAACAGGGATGCCAATCTGTGCCCACAAATGATGCCAATAAGTGCCCACAAATGATGCCAATCAGTGTCCATCACTAATGCCTGCCACTGCCTGCTTATCAGTGATGCCCATCAGTGCCATCTATCAGAGTCCATCAGTACCACCCATCAGTGCCACCTATAAGTGCCCATCCATGCCCATCAGTACCACCTATCCGTGCCCATCAGTGCCACCTATCAGTGCCCATCAGTGCCAACCATAAGTACCCATCAGTGCAGCCTGTCAGTGTCACCTATCAGTGCCCCTCAGTGCCACTTATGAGTGCCCATCATTTCTGCCTTTCAATGCCCATCAGTGCCACATATCAGTGCCACCTATCAGTGCCCATCAGTGCTGGATATTAGTGCCCATCATCAGTGCCACCTCATCAGTGTCACCTCATTGGTGCCACCTCATCAGTGCTGCCTTATCAGTGCCCATCAGTGGAGCCTCATCAGTGCCCATTGGTGAAGGAGAAAACTTACTTATTTACAAAATTTTATAACAGAAACCAAGAAAAACTTTATTTTTTCAAAATGTAGTTATTTTTTTTATTTGTTTAGCAAAAAATAAAAAACCCAGAGGTGATCAAATACCACCAAAAAAGAAAGCTCTATTTATGGGAACAAAATGATACAAATTTTGTTTGGGTACAGTGTAGCATGACCACGCAATTATCATTTAAAAAGCGACAGCGCTGAAAGCTGAAAATTGGCCTGGGCAGGAAGGGAAGAATGTGCCTGGTATTGAAGTGGTTTATGCTGGCAATAGATGGATGGGAATTCAGCTGGTTCAGCAGGGAGCGGATGAATTTCAATCCTTGTATGGGGTAGTTGGTTGTACAACCACTCTTTCAGGTTTTTTCCCAAATTATCAGTGCTGATGGCTATAGCCGGCAACACTGATCATTGTATTCTTCCCCACTGGCAGAACACAATAGCGTTGTGGGAGTGATTCCCCCACCAGTGTTGATGGTGAATTGGCATTTTTTTTTTTGTTGTTCAACCCGCTGGTTGAATGAAAAAAAAAGGAAAATGTATGGCCTGCCTTAGATAAAGAAAAATTACATGATATACAATGGCCTGAGTTTAAAGATATATTCTAGATTATTAGACTGATCATGGGTCAAATTAACTTAGCAATTAACCTATTACACACACAGATGAGAGCTGTCACAGTGTGTTTTAACACAAACATGTACCATTGTCTGGGACAGTTGCTGCAATACCTAGACTGGATTGTGACAGTGTTTTTAACCACTTTCAGACTGGACAATTTTGCTGGCTTAAGACCAGACCACTTTTTGCGATTCGGCACTGCGTCGCTTTAACTGACAATTGCGCTGTCGTGCGACTTGGCTCCCAAGCAAAATTTACATCCTTTTTTTCCCCACAAATAGAGCTTTCTTTTGGTGGTATTTGATCACCCCTTCGCTATAAACAAAAAAAGAGCGTCAATTTTGAAAAAACACATTATTTTTTACTTTTTGCTATAATAAATATCCCCAAAAAATATATAAAATTGTTTTTTTTCCTCAGTTTAGGCCGATACGGATTCTTCTACATATTTTTGGTAAAAAAAAAATCGCAATAAGCGATTGATTGGTTTGCGCAAAAGTTATGGCGTTTACAAAATAAGGGATAGTTTTATGGCATTTTTACTAATATTTTTTTTTTACTAGTAATGGCGGCGATCAACGATTTTAATTGTGACTGCGACATTATGGCGGACACATCGTACATTTTTCACACATTTATACGATACAAATGCATACAAATGCACTGATTCCTGTGTAAATGACAATGGCAGTGAAGGGGTTAACCAGGAGGTGGCAGTGTAGGGGTTAAGTGTGTCCTTGGGGCGTGTTACTAACTGTGGGGGGCGTGGCTGTGTTGTGCACATCACTGTCACTTGTCACTAGGCAGAACGGGGAGATGCTGTTTACATCGGCACCTCCCCGTGAGACGATCCCGGGTATCCCCACGGCGATCGAGTCCGCTGGACCCACGATTGGACTCACGGGGGTCCCGACCGGCGCACACACAATGTCACGGCAGCAATTTCAAATGGACATACCTGTACACCATTATGCCTGTCCGTGCCATTCTGCCAACGTACATCATCATGCCGCGGTCGGGAAGCGGTTAAGTGTAGTAGCCATCACAAAGATAAAAATTATTTCATTTCTGATTTAGAGAATTCTGAGCCTTAGCCTAAACATTTAAAAATATTAACCTTCCTTCCTTTAGAGCCGAAAACCTAACCAATCAAAGAGTCTGAGGGGTGTACTGAAGGGAAGTGTTTTATAAAGTTCAGTAGACATACCTGTAGCACCCTCTACCAATAGATAGGTTCTAGTATAGGATTTTTACTAGGTAGACTGTCAGCACAGGTAAATTTAGGCAGTCCTATGCTTTGAGCTAGGCCTGTCTTTTTTGATCTGGGGGCAGGGAGGGGTTAGTGTAGCAGTGGGTGTGACCACCTGTGGTCTAGTTCTGAGGTGCCTCCTCTGCTTCCAGGGAGAATGTTCTGGAAGAGGGGCAGGACCTGGAACTGGAGTGGCAGGCAGCTCATGTGGGAGCCCTGACCAATCCCCAACTGGTATTGGCAGGGGGGGGCCTCCTATATAAGCTGAGGTAGCATGCCACTGGGGAGAGTTGTCGGCCAGGTGAAGTGGAGAATGGAGTACTAGACAGCAGCAGGAGGGCACCCCCATCGGGGGGGTTTCGCTGATCGCAAGAGCAGGCCCTCCCCGAGCTGTGAGGGAACATCACTTTTACACAATCATTAGTGATGTCCTCATCATTACACGGTCATTGATGAGGAACTCCTGGAGCAGAGGGGCAGGTGAAGCTGTCAGAACGTACAGTCCGGTTAAGTTCTCCATCAAGGGCTTGGGGCAGAGAAAGGTCGGTGAGCGTACCATAGTAGAGGGCTGGATGTGCCAGGAAGTTTGTAAAGGAACTTCACTTTTACACGGTTATTAGTGAAGTCCTCATCATACAGGGGTTCCCTTTTTCCTTCCCCCTCCCTACCCTTTGTAATCCCCCCCCTTTTTTTTTCCTCTCCCCTCTGTTCCTTACAACATACACCTTTCTCCCTGTGCAAGTCATTCCTAATGCTATAAGTTGAAATAGCTTGATGGGACAACCTGCCATCGGTCCCTAATTGATTAGAGATGCATTTTTTGTCTCTACAGTGAATGACTTAACAAAAAAGAAAAGAAAAAAATGTTATTAGGTTATATTGCTATGTTAATTGGCACTCCCACCAAATGCATTTTACATTGAGTTTTCTCTGTTTCTTATCCAAAGGTTCTATGTTTATGATTATTTGAAAGAGTATCACTACTACGAGGGTGCTCGATTTTCACTTCTGTTTTTGTCACTTGTGCTTTATACAACATTGTTACTTTAGTAAACATATTGAAATATAAAAAAAAAAACAATTTTTAATATTTGTTATGAGTTTTAGTGATTTATTTTTCACGGTTAATGATTAATGTTGGTAAGATGCAAAGTTGACTCATTGAAATAAATGCTAAAATAAATACTGTCTGGGTGGTGGCTTTGGATTCCTTCTATTTATTCCATATACGTATTAACTTGTCTATTTGTATAGTTAGCTATTTTATTAAAACTCTGATAATATTACTGTTGATAGTACAATGATATAAGGTTAGCTATGAAAACAGACACACTGCTTAGTAAAACAACGTCTTATTTATTTCCCAAGAAAATAGGAAATGCTAACATAAAAAATAAACTAAAGGAAAATATTACAGAGCATATAACAAAAGAACATCAATGATACTTAACGCAGGGCAGTCCTCTAGATATTGTCTCGTCAGCTGGGCTCAAAAGGGCAAAAGAGAGCCATGCGGCACAAGAGCCATCAGAGCCATCAGGTAAACGAGCCAAGAGCGTAAAAAGGCCGATTTCCCTTTCTGTGTGCACTTTGTAAAACTCCAATCATACACCGTCCAAACCCAACCCCATTGCCAGCCCGACGAATCAAAGTATTTCTGTCCATCCTGCAGTATTGGCCTCTAGGGGCAGCATTCGTCCATGTATCATCTCTATGTGACCTGGGTCATCTTCAGTTATTGTTGGTCCTTTGATCTTCTGTAGTCCACCTTCATCAATCATCCTGGCAGCCATGGCCCACTTTGAAGCTTGCTTGCAGAGTGCTAAACAAGGATTTCAATCTTATCACACCAGTTGGTCAGGAGCCAAGCTTTTGTTTAGCATCCTTGCTAGGGGCATGAATCGAACACCTGCTGGGTCAACTTTCAACTTAAAGTGGAGGGCCACCCTAAGATAAAAAATAGCATTAATATTCTTTAAAAAAAAAAAAAAAAAAACATTTGTAAAAAAAATTTTTTTTAAACTTACCAGAAACCCCTGTTGCTAGGCAGTCATCCTAATCTGCCTCTTCCTATTCCGCAGCGTTTCCATATCTTCGGTGAGCAGCCCCGTTGCCTTCTGGGACATGTGTGTGTCCCAGAAAACAACGGGGCCAGTCACAAAGCGATGCGCGACTCGCGCATGCACATTAGGAAACGGGCAGTGAAGCCACAAGGCTCCACTGCCTGTTTCCCTTTGTTAAGATGTCGGCGCCGGCAGCCGATCGGATGGACTGATCGGCCTTGGGGGGCCGACATCGTGGGCTCGCTGGACAGGTAAGTGTCCTTATTAAAAGTCAGCATCTACAGTGTTTGTATCTGCTGACTTTAAAAAAAAAACGCAGCCAGAACGCCCCTTTAAGTCACCTGGTCAACCATAAAGAAACTCCAGAAATATGATATTAAACCATGTTGCCTTCCAACACTCATGATTGCACATCTTGTTGGTTTTACATGTGATAAAACTATAAAATTAACCACTACACTACCTTCATACATTTATGAACACCAGAGTGGTGGACTGTTATTTTTATAATAATCAACTCTATTGAATAAATTACCCATGGTAAACTTTTGCACCCTTTAGACAGCTCAGTATGCAGACACAGTGAACAGAGCCGGTATGAGAAGGAAACAAATGAATGGATCATCGGTAGTAGTTGTTTTGTTTGTTTTTTTGTTTTGTCTTCTTTTGTTTTTGCCTTCTGGTTTAATTTATTTTTATAGTAAAAAAGGGAAATGTATGTGGTTATTCAAAAGCACAAAAGTGTCTATAAAATAATATACAATTCATTTGGATACAGTGTTGCACAAATGAGTAATTGTCAGTCAGACTATCACAACACTAAAAACTAAAACATGGCCTTGTAATGAAAGGGTATTACAGGTTGGTAGTCAAATGGTTAAATCTTCCCTGAGAGAAACATGGAGACTTCCATTCATGGCCTTCATCTGAAAATGCTAACTACATGGCTGTTATGCAGACACACTGGGGGTCATTTACTATAGTGCCAATATATGATCCTGCAGTCCCGGAAAATAACACCCAATTAAGGCCAATTAGAACTCTCAGAAACTGGGTGTACATGCAAATGGAAAGTTGCGCTATTGCCGGCAAACATGCCTGTCAGATCAGCATATGCAGGAATAGTGGAAGTCAATAGGGCACAAATCTAGAAAATCCAGAATCCAAAGTTCTCAGTGAAGGCTTGTATGCAAGTTCTTTGCCATAAAAAAGTGTATGGGGACCTGAGTCCTGCCCCAGGGACACGTATCAATGGATTTTTTCAGGAGCAATGATTTTAGTAATGCTTAAAATGTAAAACAATAAGAATGAAAAAAAACTTTAAATATAATGCCTGGGGGTCCCCTTTGTCTGCCTGTAAAGTAGCGCATCTGGCCAATGTGTGGAATATTGCTGCAGTAAAATGACATTTCTAAAGGAAAAAATTTCATTTAAAACTGCTTGCCGCTGTAATGTATTGCCTGGTCCTGGCAATATAGATTAAAAATCAAGGAAAAAACAGCGTGTGGTCCCCCCAGTTAATACCAGGCCCTTCGAGTCTGGTATGGAATTTAAAAAAAAATGGTGGTGTGACATACCAGACACTGAGCAAGCAGCCATGGCAGGCCAGGAAAGAGGGGGGACGAGCGAGCGCCCCCCCCCCCCCTAACCATACCTGGCCACATGCCCTCAACATGGGGAGGGTGCTTTGGAGTACCCCAAAACACCTTTTCCCCATGTTGATGCAGACAAGGGCCTCAACCGCACAACCCTTGCCCGGTGGTTCTGGAGGTCTGCGGTTTTTGGCAATTCCTTTTTTTTCCTTTTTTTATTGTAAAATAGCTCTGAGCCGTCTTCTCCCACGAGCCGTGTCTCCCACTGTTATCTTCTCCTGATGCTGTCTCTCACCACCATCTTCTGTCGCCATCGTCTCCTGCCGCCATCTCTCCCACTACCGCCTACTTCTCCCGCTGCTGTGTTCTTCCTCACCGCCTTTGAGGTCACCGTTGATGTCACACAGAGAGCCCGTCCCCTTTATAAAAAAAAGGGGGTGGACTCTCCATGTGACGTCAACAGATAGTCATGCCCCATGGCTGTGTAAGAGACTCCAGACAGCAGGTGACAACACAATGAAGGAAGACGGCGGTGAGGAAGAACATGGCAGGAAAAAAAGAACACAGCAGTGGAAGAAGTAGGTGGTGGCAGGAGAGACGACAGCAGGAGATGATGGCGACAGAAGATGGCGGCAAGAGAGACAGCACCGGGAAAAGATGACGGCGGGAGGCATGACTCAGGGGAGAAGACGGCTCAGAGCTATTTTACAATAAAGGAATTGTCAAAAACCGACTATTGTCTTTTGTCACATTTCCCTGCTTTTTTTGGTGAATTGGTAGAGGTACAATGTACCCGATACCCATTTAAATAGGGGGGGCTTGTTAAAGGGGGCTTCCAGATATTGATAAGCTCCCCGCCTGCAGACCCCCACAACCACCAGGCAAGGGTTATGGGGAAGAGGTCCTTGTCCCCATCAACATGGGGACAAGGTGTTTTGGGGGTACGGTTCAAGGGGGGCTCTCTCGCCCCCCCCTTTTCCTGTGGCCCGCCAGGTTGTGTGCTCGAATAAGGGTCTGGTATGGATTTTGGGGGGCACCTCACACCATTTTTTTACATTTTGCTGCAGGGTTCCCCTTTAAATCCATACCAGACCTGAAGGGCCTGTTATGGATTTTGGGGGGAGCCCTGACATTTTTTTTTTTTTTTTGCATGGGGGGTCCCCTCTGAATCCATACTAGACCCGAAGGGCTTGATATAGACCTGGGGGGGTCTTTTTTTACTTTTAGTGGGGAATCCGCTTACAGCTGTTGACTCATTGGTTGTAAAGGACGCGGCGGCTGCCTTCCCAGCCCCCTCAGTTAGCAACCAGCTATATACTGTTCAAATAAGAACCGCAAAACACATAAAAAATTGCATCACAAACGCAACAGTTGTGGTTCCATTGAAATCTATTACAAACAAATCGCAAAAAAAAAGTACCCGAACATTTCCAAAAATGCACTGGCCGCAAAATGCATTGATGTGAACTAGTACCATAGGAAACTGTGTTAAATGGACTGTAGAGCATTTCTGCATTTCTGCATAGGTGTGAACCTAGAGTCCGGGTCAGTTCACACTGGAGCGATGCGGGATCCCTGCGAATCCAGTGTGGGTTTCCGCATCGCATACAATTCGCAATCAGTTCACACTGCCATATGCAAACTGCTGGGAGTGTCATTAGAAAGCTAATCACACCACCAAATCAGTTTGCATATCGCAGAGTGAACTGCAAATTCAGACAGGAATCCGATTGCATGGGTGTCCACACTCACATGGGTTATCCAAATCTGCTGCAGACCAAAGAAGGTCCCGTGCGAGTTTGGTCTGAATTTTTCATCACACAGACATTGCATGTGATTTGTGATATCTGATGTCGGCCAGCACAGCAGTGTGAACCAGCCCTAAGGCCCCTGTCACACTTGGGCGACTTGTCCTGCGACTCCTGCATCCATAGACCTCAAGATTACACTGGCATTGCTTAAAATCGCATCATTTTGTGGCAAAAAGTGCTGCAATATTGGGGAAAAAAAACCCACAAAAGTGTGAAAGGGACCTTATGGACCTCAAGTTGCATGAAAAGTCAGCCAAGTATGGAAGGAACCTAATGAGATTCATTGATAACACCTTTGAATTAGGCCCCATTTGCACTTGTGCAACCAATGCCGTGTAATCTTGCAATATATGGACCTCAATTTACATCAAAGTCAAACCAAAGCGGTGGAGGGACAAATTTGACCCACTTGCAGGATGCACAAGTCAGAATAGGGCCTAATTCAAAGGTATTATCCATGAATCTCATTCACACTGCTGGGACCTGAAAGTCACACTATTTTGCTGCCACTTTGCTGCTGCAACTTGTCCAGAACTTCTGGGAATGCCTGTGTAATATTGCGCCCTATGTACCTCAAGTCACATTAAAGTCACACAAAAGTAGTACAGGGGCTACTTGAAGTTGTTGCAACTTGAAGTACCACAGATATGAATGGTTATCATTGAGAGGTACAACTTGTCATGCAAATCGGAGGTTCAAATTTGCTGGAAAAGTCATCCAAGTGTAAAACAAGTCATATATATTTTAATAGAAAGGAGCTCTCATTTATATTTGCATAGTCCTTACTGATTTACATCAGCAGAACAATGCAGCATCATGCAGGAAGTGATGTGTGCACATGGCCCAGAAGAAAATGTGCGGTGATGCCAAATAAACAAATCAATGAACCCCACCCACACCAAATCTAATTACCACATCCACCCCCACATTGAGTAAGCACAAGTACATATCCTACACATACCCGACAAATGAGCAGCACATCCTCTTTGCTAAAGAGGGACCTTGCCATGTCCACCTAGATGGAAATCCCGATCAGCACAGGAACTTTTGGGTGATTACAATGACTTATTTCCAGGTCAGAAGGCGAAACTACGCTCTTTGGATCGATTATTTTGTTTATTTGCAGATGTGCAACCTGTATTTCTACATATAACGATATTTGAAGGCAACCTTAAGGGAGTTTGATAAGAAATGGTTTTCCTGGGATGGCAGCAGGTGAATTACAAAGACAAAAACACAGTTTGAGCCCTGGTTCACATTGACAGCGGGAGGAAATTGTGTGAGTTCAGCTGAACTTGCACAATTTCATTCCTGCATTTCAGTCCCAACTGCGAGGGGAATTTCAGGGACATCTGTGCAGGCTTAGGCACAGATATCAATAAAAATCGCACACCCCAAAGTTGCTAAAAGTAGTACAAAAAATACTTTTGGAAATTGCGGCGCCGCACCGATTAGAGCGGTGCAATTGCCGTCGATTTGGCATCCGATTTGACATGTCAAATTGCATGCCAAATCACACCAATGTGAACCAGGACTGACACAACACTGCCTATCCACCAGCTGAATTCATTACCTGCAATTCGCCACAGCTGTTATATACAAAGACTCCACCTTTATCATTTAATTGCAGGTGTGCTGAAGAGATTAGGCTTTTTGGTGCACAATTATATCTTATTATTTCTAGACATGTGCATTCGTTTTCGTCCGAATGCATTTTCGTCTGAATTTCAGGTATTTTCGTGCAGAATCCAAAAACTGATAAATCCAACATAAACAAATGCTTTATTTTCGTTTTCATTGCAACAGTTTAATATAGATAGGAGATTTGACATAGCACTGATAATAGCGATCTGTGTCCATCGCACCTGTGGTCGAATGTGCCTAACCTTAGCTCTATTAGTTCAAGATTATTCTACATAGAGAGAAAAGATTTGAAATGAAGATTCGACAAAGCAGTTGCAGACATTTATGGTCAAATGCTCCCCTTATAGGCTATAGAAGAATTCTAATGTTGGTTGACTAGTAATAATAATTAATACATATAATTATAATGTATTACTATTGTCATACAACATTAGAATTCTACTATAGCTTGTAAGCGGAACATTCGACCGGAAATGTACGATTGCGGCATCATACAGTTTTGCTGCTCCGTCAAATCTTCTTAGAACATGCGACAGACACCATAAGCCTTCAATGACAGATTTGACCTTAATTATTTCGGATTTTCGGACGAATGCATTTTTTACGAAACAAAATAAATAAAAACGAATTTCGGGAGTAACTAAATAAATGTATTTTTTGTACAAAAACTAAATTCCGAAACAAAATATTTCAGTGTGCACATGTCTTTCTATGGGTAAAAGTATGATATTGCACTTCCCCAAAATCACCACCCCCAAAACTAATTAAAAAGAAGAAAGAAAAGAGAAAAAACAACAAACAAGCTCAATAATGTACTTTTTTTTGCTAGCAGAAACAATTATGTACATTCATTTACTAGCATAAAATATTTTTCTACAGGATATATGGTGCTACATTTATCAAAACAGTTAGTAATTAGGTTTTAAGAGCCCTACTCTTAGGAGCTTACAATCTAAAATGTGGACACAGCTTTACTTTCAGTGTATAACGGGCAACACATTTCATAGTACAACTACTAGCCCACCAACCTATATCACATTTTTATCTGTAAGATTATAGAAACATACTTAACAGTCATTATTCTTACAAAGCATTCCAACATAATATTTAAAAAGGCACATATTTAAAATATAACACCTGCCACCACTGCACAATCCACACACACAGCTCAAAACCGCCATGGTGGGCATGAGGCCATAGGTTAACATGGAGAGGCATTTTTAAGCTGCAAAAAACGCTCAAAAAAATGGCTGTTAAAACGTCCGTGGGCATGAGGCCTAAATGATGATACCATCGCTCATGTCCATCTAATCTGGAACTTCAGAGGGTGACAATGAAAACTGAAAAAAATGAATATCTAGTCAAAGGAATGAACTTGATTGGTTCTGGTGGTTACAGGTCAAATGTCAAAATGTTTTATGTAGTTCACAAGTAAGACAGTTCTACACACCTTTTCACATTAATAGCATATTGTTTCTAATTGTTGTTTAATTTGCACTGAGTGTTAACTTGATAGGACGGCCCTGATAGTTAAAAGTGGTTAAAGTGGTTATTATCCTGTTAATAATCCATTCTGTGATTGTTGATCACAAACTCACTCTTCAGAATCTTTGTACAAAAGGCAAAAATGTATTGACGTCAACCTTCCTTCCTTATCATGGTGTATTTGTCTGCTTCTCTGTAATAATAATTCCATGAATAAAAGATAGTGAAATTTAATTAAAACTCAATATAATGAAATACGCTTGATGTATCCCCTGCCTGTGTAGCTCATATAATAAGCACATTATGTTTGAATAGTGAACTGCAAGCCATTAAGCATTGCTTTTAATTAAACAATAAAGAATACAACCGTTTTTCTGTTAATGTGTTAGTATATGCTACCGTGATGTGCTTCCTTAAAAATGAATTGTCTTGGAGTGTACTTAAGTATTATTGATCTTCCTGATATGCAATGTTTAACCTAACATTTAAAATAGATTTTATTCCATTATACGTTTGTGATGCAAGAATAAAAACAAAGTAGGAAACAAATGGGCACTTGGATTCTAATAGCAATAAGCAATAAATGTCAGCCATCGAAAAATGATGGGCCCAATTTCATCTAGGCACACTTTGTTCTTCTATTATGCCTGCATGAATTTTGCTACAGGCAAAATCTATTACAGATAACAGTTAAGAAGCATTCTAATCTACACAGATAGTCATGGCAAAATGCTAGGGAGAGAATGGTTAGAAAATGTAATATTGTAGTGCAAAATTGACACTTGTGGAAGCCAATGTGTTTTCTTCACTTTTACAACCTTATTTAGCCTTGCATGGGCTCATATATTAGTGAAGAAATGCATCATTACACCTCAGATAGGTTCTCATGACCTAGCCCAAGGGCAAATAAATTTTGATAGGTGTTGTTAGCTATTGTGTTTTTGTAGACTGCATATATTTTATGGTTTCAATGCCTTAAACATTAATTAGTACATTTTACAATTTACTCTTAGTTAATTAAATGATAACTTAGAATAGAGAATATATAAGTAAAGTAATAGAAACAAATACAAAAAAAAAAGTTCTTACTTTTCTATCAAAATGTTTTTTATGCCCAATATACAGAACATTCCTCCACATTTTTGGAGCTGTAAGTTTTCTAAACCATTCTGGCAATGGGTCACCGTTAAAGGTCCAACTTTGCCAATGTGCTTATTCTTCGCAATACTACCAGATGTCCCACCCCATGCCAAATATTCGCTCTTTTCTGTATGCATTTCCATATCCCTTTTGGGATATAAAAAGTTTGTTTCTTACATTGTTTGTACTGTACACATGGAGAGCTATGATTGTATGTGACATCTTGGTCTTCGGCATTCCTTTTTTTTGATGAATTTCTGTCGTTGTGTATTACAAGCTCTAATAAAAATTGTTGGTCACTAAGAAAAAAAAAAAACATTCAACTCCTTTAGTAAAATAGCCTGTGTAGGCTGGAGGGTTCATTAAAAAACTCCTGTATAAAAACTCCCACTTTCAGACTACTGTGTTTATCTACAATATTATCTGTTTGAAGCTGTAATTAGATTACATTTTGCATATTACACTAAAATTAATGAAAACAATTGTATATTTGTCAATCTATAATTAAAACAAATATTAAAACAGCATTCCATGTGTACCCTCAGATGCACCCCCCACCAAAAAAAGTAGTAATGACCTCATACGCACGATCGGAAATTCCGCCAGTAAAAGTCTGATGTGAGCTTTTGGTTGGAAATTCCGACCGTGTGTATGCTCCATCTGACTTTTGCGGGCAGAATTCCCGCCAGCAAAAGATTGAGAGCAGGTTCTCTATTTTTCATTCGTAAAAAGTTCCGAACGGAAATTCCGATCTTCTGTACAAATTCTCGGAAACAATTTGACGCATGCTCAGAAGAATTGAACTTAATTTTCTCGGCTCATCGTAGTGTTGTATGTCACCGCGTTCTTAGCGGTCAAAAGTTCAGAGAACTTTGTGTGACCGTGGGTATGCAAGCCAAGCTTTTTCAAGCCAAGCTTTTTCCGACAGAAATTCCACCAGAACCTGTATAAAAAAAGATGCACATGCACAGTAGTGCATGGTATCCTCATAAATGGATTAGAGCACCACCCACCTAGGCTTAAAGAGGAACATCAACCTTATCATAAAAAAACTACAACAAAGGAACCTTCAGAAATGTTTAAGGTGGATGTAAATCCTTCCATATACCCAGTAATCGGACTGGCCTCAGGTGACACAGAGAGGTGAAACAAATCCTCTTACATAAGTTGTACCTGTTTATATGCAGTTTTTTGTTTTCTACATCCGATAAAAGTCTAGAAGTGCTGATTGTAGGAAAGTGACACACCCTCTTCACACAGCCCACAGGAACAGAGCTGAGGATGTCTATCGGCTGAAGCTCCCCCCTGTCACCTTTTTTCTCTTGGTGTCAAGAAAACGTGTCACAAGTGACTCATGCTGATAGCAGAGGAATGAAGCAGCAGACAGAAATGACACTTCGTACTTTTAATTGCGTTGTTTATATTTCATGTCTGAGGTTTACAACTACTTTACTAATGGGAAACAAATACTTATAGATAATTACAGGCACTCTCGCCGTAGCTTTTCCTTTCCCTCGCCATTTCTCACAATAGCCATTTTCATTAAGTGCAGAGGAATCCATTTCCCTTTAAATCATGAAACTCAGCCAAGAACTCTGGGTCTGCCTTCTGGAACACATGCCAGGAATTTCTCAGGATGCCACTGTAAGGCCAGGGTTACATCACCTGTGTCGTACCCAACCAGGACGTGTAAAAATTAATTGTATGTAATAGCAAAGAATGTAAGGTTAAGTAATGAAAGTAAGAGCTGCATGCTGGTGTGATTTTTTGTGAAATTGGGGAAAGGTCTGAATCGAGCTGGTTGTCTGCCAAGCCTAAGTAAAAACAGGTATAGCTAGAACACGAAGCAGGAATGGAAACAGCTAGTATTCTCACTACTGTAAAAGTGATTGGTGGCTATAGAGCTGCCTGGATCACTTTTACTGAACAGCTGATCAACAGCTGAAATAAAAATTACCAAGCTTGAGTCCAAGCCATCTTAAGGATCTGAAGTGATTAAAAGTGTATTTTAAATGTAACCTAATGTGTGCATTGCATATTCTATTTTGTGTTTTAGTTTCAATAGTTTTTATTGGTTATGAAAATAAACATTTGACATATGACATCAAAAAATAGCATTTATAGCGTAGACTGTACACATGAGATTTACAGCGTATAGTATATATATATTGTTACATGTAAATAATATGGTATGTTATCAGCTGGATGCTACTGTGATGTTTTAAATATTTATAACTTTATTGAGCTTAAACTAAAATGGAGAGTATACTCTGAACAGACTTAACTTACTTAAATAAAAAGGAAATAGTATTATTACACAGTCCAACTAGTTCAAAATGTATTGTGGTCATTATCATTTTATTGCTTGTTTTGACCTTTATCACTTGGTTGGTACAAAATCGGTCCAATGTTGCCATCCGGGACTCACACTAAGATAGTTAACCTGGGCTGCTGCGAACATTAGCTCATAGGTGGCCTGTGTATTAGTTGTCTCCACTACTTATTTTATTGAGGGTGATCTTGTGTCCTTCCAGTGTCTCATTATTACCACTCTGGCGCTAAGTAGAATGTGGGTTACAATGATTCTTGCAGCTACTGGTATGTGGTCTATGCCTAAGGATAAGATGGCCATGCCTGCAGAGAGGGGGACATGTATCCCTACGATGTTTGAGATTAGTCTAAAGTTTTAGACCAAAAGGTATGTAAAGTTGGACATGTCTATACTATATGATGCAGTGTGCCAGTACATCCTCAGTTCCTTCCAGCAAAGTGAGAAAGTACGAGGATCAAATTTTGATATTTGGTAAGGTGTTAGATACCAACGTAGTAGTATTTTGTGGGTAAGTTCCCATAAGTTGACACTCTTGGTCACTGCATATTTGATGCGCACTGCTGTTTGCCATTGGTCTGTGGAATAGGTCGCGTCTATATCCCGTTCCCATGCTTTTTTGGGTGTGGATTTGGTGAAATCATTTTTGTTGTTCAAAGTGTTGTAGAATAATGAAATACCCTTGATATTTGTGAAGGGGTTTGTGAGGTACAAGACTACACTCCAATGAAGCAGCATGGAGGTTTTGGGATTGCTGTGGAAGAAAATGGATAATTTGAAGGTATCTATAGTGGTCGCGTTCTTCTATACCATATTCTATTTTTAAGGCTCTAAATGTTTTCGGTGTAGGGCCAACCATAAGGTCCTCTCCTATATTTATGCCCTTAGATATCAGTGTGATATGTGTAAATCTGGGATGATCAAGGCTAAACTTGATATGGTAAGTGGGAAGGTTTTAGTTGCAGTGCCTGAAAACTGCATGGATGAGAAGGCCCTCCATGCTTGTAGTGTAGCAACTATCGTGGGTGACAGGGTTGTATTTTTATGTGTGCGGAGATTGCTAATTAATAGAAGATCATATAGGTTGTTACCCAGAACCTGTGATTTATCAAGTTTCAACCATCTAGAGTCATGTGATTGAGGGATCCAAGACTTGGCCTGTGAGAGTACTGAAGCTGTGTGGTAGTCTTTTAGTAGTACATGTCCCACTCCCCCAAGCTCTCCCTGATACTATTAGCCTATTAAATGCACATCTAGCCCTTTTGCCTTGCCACAGATACCTGTTTATCATGGATTGGGTGCTGAGGAAAAGGAATGTGGGACTGGTATTGGCAAAGTCTTGAACAGATAGAGTATATGTGGTAGCACTATCATCTTGAACGCTGCTAAACGTCCTGACCATGACAGCTCCACCTTCGCAATAGGCTCTTACTAAGTGATCCAAGGAATGGAGTATAATTGGCCGTAACTAGATTTTCAGTGGATGCTGTTAAAGTTATCCCCAAATATTTTATCCCATCAGTCTGCCAGGTGTATGGGAACCTTGAGCTAAGTTTCATTTGCAGTGGTGGATCAATGGCCAAGCCCACTATGTATGATTTACTTTTGTTAACTTTGTAGTAGTATATCGGATTGAATAGTTCTAATGCTGTATGTACTGAAACCAGGGAAGTCTCCACCTCAGTGAGTATCATTGTAATATCGTCTGCAAATAGGTTAATGATGTGGGTCAAGTTTTTTATTGAGAATCCTTTAATATATGGCTGCGAACAGATATGGGTTGCTGGGGGTTCCATTAGTAAATTAAATATAAGCAGTGATAAAGGGCATCCCTACCTGGTTCCGTTTGAGATGTTGAACAGCTTGGATAAGACTCCTGGGCAGAGGGTTTAGAGTAGAGTGCTAGAATTTCTGTCAGGATGATGCCAGAGAACCCAAACTTCTCCAAGACTTGGGACAGTTATTGCTAATGAATTTGATCAAAGGCCTTCTATGCGTCTAACGCCAACAGCAGAGAAGGCGCATGCGCGGCGCTGAGAGGAATGGACGTCTGAAGCTGTAGCTCCGCTCCACCCGGGACTCTAACGGCTTCCCGAGGGCTATAAACACCATTATTCCCAGCGATTCCAAAACCCCTCTAGCCTTAGTGCATGCCGTCGAGGAAGAAGAAATCTCGAGGCGCCGTTCAGAACACTCTGACACACTATCTCCTCCACACGCAGGAACAGTACAGCATGTCCCAAGATAGCGCTGCAGAGAGAAGTGATTCCCCTGCTCCGACTCCACCGTCACCGCCGGCTCCTTCCCTTACATCGAGCTCCAACAGTGAGTACTCAGCCGCTCTCTCTAAAGCAGATCTGGAAGTGAGCCTGGAAACTATGTATGCTAGGTTGGCTACTAAATTTCAGACGGAACACCATAAGACCTCACATACACTGTCACAAGAGATTGTGGCCTTGGGCACAAGGACAGAAAGGCTTGAAACAAAACATGATGAACTGGCCCTAGCATATAATGACCTCAGTAGGGAGCATGAATCACTAGCGTCAGCCTTCTCCATGATTCAAGCACAAGTCGAGGACCTCGACAACAGAAACAGGCGCAACAATCTGCGCCTACGAAGGATCCATAAATCTGAGCCAAAATTAATCCCCACAGTGATCTGGTTGTTCAAGTCCCTTCTCCTGTATTACGATTCTGCTGCTTTCAAATGCGATCGCATCCACAGGGCCCTCCGACCGAAACCCCCTGATGACAAACTCCCTAGGGATGTGGTCCTCTGTATGAAAGACTTCCTCACCAAGGAGGAGATTCTGAGGGCAGCCCGGAATAAACAACGGATCATTCTGGATGATCATTCCATCCAAATCTATCCAGACATTTCTCCAGCCACCCTGGATAGAAGAAGGGGATTGAAAGAGATTACCACGGCTCTCCAATCAGCCCATATTCGTTACAGATGCGGTTTCCCATATATATATATATATATATATATATATATATTTTTTTTTTTTAAGTGTAGTGATTTCACTTAAAGTATATAGTGGCTGCAACTTTGCACTTAATTAATTTAGGGTGGCACTGATTTTTTCACACATTTGTATATTTACACACTCCAGCTGGTTCTGCCATGCCTCTTCTCCCAGACAATCCATGCCAGGAGATTCTGGTGAAGCTGGGCCTCCTTGACGCTGCAGCGATTCTCCGACCACCATCTACACCAAGACCAGCACCAATTTGGCAGACTCTGCCACCTAGGAGAGATATACGAAGAATCCGCTATGACATTGGAGACTGAAACGATGAACACCCTCGCTGATCGATATACTGCCTGTGCAACTGCACATTCTGATGGCCATTTGCACTCAACACCCTAACCCGCCTGCTCAGAAGTCGGTCCCTCAGAGCCACCGCATGTCCTCCCCACCCAGCAGACGCTCTACTCACACACTTTGGGGCTCTATTTTTATTTTTATTTCTTCTTTTTGCTAGCCCTACGGATTTTACTCCTTGCAAGGTCACCAGAATTTTTTCTTTTTATGGTTATGTTTTTATTTTTACTTTTCTCTTTAGGTCAGTCGGTTTACAGTCTGTACAACAATCTCCTACTATTTTCCAAAGGACGTTGGCGGCTCCCCTTGTTGGATTGGAATTATGTGGATTACACCCCCTTGCTACCCCCCCTTGCTACTTTATACCTGATTGATCCCCTGCTGATAGTACAACATTGCACCTTCCATGGCGATAACTTGTATCTCGCACAATGTTAAGGGGTTTAACTCCCCCATGCATTTTATAAACAATTGGGAGCCAAAATTCTCCTGATCCAGGAAACAAATTTTTCCCAAATCTCACACCCTAAATTCTTCCACATAAATTTTCCCCAAGCTTTTTACTCTCTCCATTCCACCAAGAGCAGGGGCACCGCCATACTCCTGCATGCTATCTTCCCTATGGAAGTAAGACAAATATATAAAGACAAGGAAAGCAGGTTCGTCATTATCAAAGGGGTTATACACAATAGAGAATTAACCATTGCCAGTATTTACGCCCCAAATGACACCACTGCTTCTTTCTTTAAATCATTCTTTGATAGACTAGCTAATTTTCTATCACCCCACATGATCATAGGAGGGGACTTTAATATGGTGGCTAACTCCACACTTGACAGATACTCCTTGGCAGCCACAACTAAAGCCTTTCCCAGGTCTCTCACCTGTGGCTTGCTTGAACATCAACTGGTTGATACCTGGAGAACGCATAACATAGGGATCAGGGAATTTACCCTTTTCTCCCATCCCCATAATAGCTATGCTAGATTGGATTATATTTACACCTCCCCAATAATTTTATCTAATTCCACAAAGGCAACAATCCATCCCTGTGTATGGTCAGATCACCAAGCAACCTCCATCACAACTGAATTCATCAAACTAGCCCCCACTCCCCACACACGGAGGCTTAACAAAGCTATCCTCTCAGATTTAGCTGTTGAATCATAGGTAGCAAAGGCCATAGAGGAGTATTTTACTCTAAATGCCCTTCCGGAAACCCTGCCCTCTACAGTCTGGACTGCCCAAAAAGCAGTTCTGAGGGGCACACTTATTGGCATAGCCTCGACTTGCAAGAAGCTTAACAGACAAAAAATATTAGACCTTACACAAGAACTAGATCACCTGTATAAAAATACAGACTCAAACCAAAAACGCCTAGAATTAGACTCTCTTTTATCCACTAAGGTAGAAAAAGCCCTTAGATGGTCCAAAGCCAAATTTTTACTTCACAGTAATACCTCCTCCACCCTATTTGCAAGAAAATTGAATCAGTCTACTCATCCCCCTCATATTTATAAATTAGCCACTGGTACAGGTCTCACCACCTCGCATCCAAAAGAGGTCCTTAACCACTTCAGCCCCGGACCAATTGGCAGCCAAAGGACCAGGCCCCTTTTTGCAATTCGGCACTGCGTCGCTTTAACTAACAATTGCGCGGTCATGCGACGTGGCTCCAAAACAAAATTGGCGTCCTTTTTTTCCCACAAATAGAGCTTTCTTTTGGTGGTATTTGATCGCCCCTGCGGTTTTTATTTTTTGCGCTATAAACAAAAATAGAGCGACAATTTTGAAAAAAATGCAATATTTTTTACTTTTTGCTATAATAAATATCCCCAAAAAATATATAAAAAAAACATTTTTTTTCCTCAGTTTAGGCCGATACGTATTCTTCTACATATTTTTGGTAAAAAAAATCGCAATTAGCGATTATTGATTAGTTTGCGCAAAAGTTATAGCGTTTACAAAATAGGGGATAGTTTTATAGCATTTTTATTAATATTTTTTTTTTATTAGTAATGGCGGCGATCAGCGATTTTTATTGTGACTGCGACATTTTGGCGGACACATCGGACATTTTTGACACATTTTTGGGACATTTGTCATTTATACAGAAATCAGTGCTATTTAAATAGCACTGATTCCTATGTAAATGACAGTTGTAGTTAGGGGGTTAACCACAAGGGGGCGGGGAGGAGTCAGTGTGACGTGATGTGTTGTGTTTACTGTAGGGGGGCGTGGCTGTACGTCTGACGTCATTGATCGGCGTTCCCGATGACAGGGAACCGCCGATCACTGACAGTCAGTGTAGGAAGCGCGGGGAGAGGTTTGTTTACATAGACCTCTCCCCGTTCTTCCGCTCCGTAACCCGATCGCGGGATACCAGCGGCGATCGGGTCCGCTGGTCCCGCGGCCGGGGTCACGGAGCTCCCGACCGGGTCGCGAGCGCGCCGCTAGCGGCGCGCGCGCGACCCACGGGCAGGCACATGCACGATCACGTACAGGTACGTGATTCTGCCTGCCCGTGCCATTCTGCTGACGTATATATGCAGTGGCCGGTCGGGAAGCGGTTAAAGTGGGGTGCCCCTTAAAAAAAAAATTTTAACTGCTGCAGCTGCTGACTTTTAATAATTGGACACTTACCTGTTCCAGGGTCCAGCGATGCGGGGGAACAAAGCCCCCCCCCCATATCCCCCACTCCGCTTGAGGCGCCGGCATCCTTACTGTGCATGCGCGAGCGGTGCCGCACGCCGTGATATGCCGCGCAGTCATCTGGGACCTGTCACGTGTCCTAGGTGACTGACTGCGCTGAGGGGAAGTGATGTCAGTGCCCGGGCACTGAAGGAGGCAGACTACGAGGGACCCCCTAGCAACAGGCATTTAGAGGTAAGTGAAAAAAAATATTTCCAATTATTTTATTTTTAATTTTTTTAGGAATTTTAAGCCATTTTTTTTGCTGGCACCAGGGCAATGGAAACCATCCTTGGATGATGAATCCTGGTTCCAGGATATCCCCATACCCGCTCTCTCTCCCACACAACTAGAGACACTTAACGCCCCCATCACAATTTCAGAGGTCCTGAATGAAATTAAAACCTTGAAGATGGGTTCGGCTCCCGGCCCAGATGGTTTTTCTTCTATATATTATAAGAAATTTTCCGCCTCCTTATCACCTAGACTGGTTTAGCTCTTCAGCTGGGTGTTGCAGGGTGGCAGCTTCCCTGAAGAAATGTTATTAGCAAATATGTCCCTGATACCAAAACCTAAAACAAAAACCATACACTTCCCCAAAATTATAGGCCAATTTCCGTCATTAACAATAATTTAAAAATATTTAGGAGAATCTTAGCAGACAGATTAGCAGGAATAATTTCTTCCCTGATATCCCCCTATCAATCTGGCTTTATTCCCCATAGATTCATCATAGATAACATACGTCTAGCTGCAGACATTATCCTGAATGCCAATTTATCCTCCCGGAAGCTCTTCATGCTTAGCCTAGATATACAAAAGGCTTTCAACAGTGTTTCCTGGAGCTATATATCTACTCTCCTACAATGCATGGGTTTGCAAGGTGAATTTTTGCATGCCTTTCAGGCCCTTTATCAAAATCCTAAAACACACATTAAGATCCCAGGCTGTAGTTCTGAATTTTTTAGCCTAGGAAGGGCCACCAGACAGGGGTGTCCACTCTCCCCTTTAATTTTCGCCCTCGCTTTGGAACCCCTGACCTCCGCTATACTAAATAACCCTGACATATCCGGCTACACCAAAGGTCCTTCAACCTACAAATTTTGCATGTATGCAGACGACGTACTAATGTTCCTCACTAACTCCCTAATCTCTTTGCCTAACCTACTACAGACCTTGTTAAACTTTGCTAGAATCTCCGGACTTTCGATAAATGTCTCAAAGTCAGTAGCCCTTCTAGTGGGGTTTCCACCTGTGGAACTTCACCAACTTAGACAAACTTATCCTTTGACATTGACTGAAACCCATCTCCCATATCTAGGCATTAATCTTACAGGAGATTTTGACAAACTCTTTGAAGCCAACTATCCTCCGATGATAACAAAATTGAAGAAAACCCTCAAACTCTGGTCCCCTCTCCACATTCCTTTTATAGGTAGGATTACTGCCCTCAAAATGACAATCCTCCCCAGGTTACTTTACCTGTTCCGTTCCCTTCCCATTAGACTCTCTAAAACTTATCTGTTTAACATTCAGGCCCACTTTAACAGATTTATCTGGCATTACAAACCCCCGAGATTTGCTAAAGATGTTCTATACCTCTCCTCAAAGAGAGGGGGTTTGGGAGTCCCTCAAATATGGCTCAACTATTTAGCCAGTAGATATACACAACAAGTCCAATGGAACATTAGGAACTCCAAGGTCTCCTGGGTCAGATTTGAAAGTGAATCTATTGCTCCCCTATATCTCCCTGGGCTGATGTGGTCCTCTAACCATTCTAACCCTGAACTGACTTTTAAAAACCAAGTTGTCGCAATCGGACTGAAACTATGGAACCAATATAAGGTAAAATACAACCTTATATCGCAAACTCCTCTAGGGGCCTCATATCTTGGTGACCCCAGATTCCCCTCGGCATACGATCACCCGGAATCCTTCCTAATCTGGACTGAGTGTAAATTGACCACGCTGGAAGATTTTCTAGTTGGGTTGAAATTTACTAGTATGGAATCGGAGGGGACCCTCCCACGCCAAAAGATTAAAAAAATGGTGTGGGCCCCCCAAAATCCATACCAGACCCTTATCCAAGCAAACAGCCTGGCAGGTCAGGAAAGGGAGGGGACAAGCGAGCGCCCCCCCTCCTGAACCATATCAGGCTGCATGCCCTCAACATGGGGAGGGTGGGTGCTTTAGGGCAGGAGGGGCTCTTTGGGCCGGGGGGGCCTCATCCCCTCAGCCTTTGCCTGGTGGTTGTGGAGGTCTGCGTGTGGGGGGGCTTATCGTAATCTGGAAACCCCATTTTTTTAATAAAGGGGGCAGGCTCTCCATGTGACGTCAATGGATGGTCACACCCCATGGCTGTGTAAGAGACGCCAGACAGCGGATGACAACAAAACGGAGGAACACGGCGGCGAGGAAGAACACAGCAGAGGGAGAAGTGGCGGTGGCGGGAGAGACGGCAGCAGGAGGCGTTGGCAACAGAAGATGGCGGCAAGAGAGACAGTACCAGGAGAAGATAATGACAGGAGACATGGCTCGGGGGAGAAGATGGCTCAGAGCTATTTTACAATAAAGGAATTGTCAAAAACTGGCTATTGTATTTTGTCACATTTCACAGCTTGAAACAGTACAATGTACCCCTACCCGTTCACATAGGGGGGAGGGATCTTGAGGCCCCCTTGTTAAAGGGGGCTTCCAGATTCTGATAAGCCCCCCGCCTGCAGACCCTTACAATCACCGGGCAAGGGTGGTGGGGAAGTGGCTCTTGCCCCATGTTGAGGGCAAGGGGCCTGATATGGTTCAAGAGGGGGGCGCTCGCTCATCCCCCCCTTTCCTGGCCTGCCATGGCTGTCTGCTCGGATAAGGGTCTGGTATGGATTTTGGGGGGACCCCTACGCCATTTTTTTTAATTTTGGGCATGGAGTTACCCTTAATATCCATACCAGACTTGAAGGACCTGGTATGGACTGGGGGGAATCCACCCAGTTCTTTCTTTGAACTTTAATCTATATTGCCGGCAATACATTACAGCCGCGGGCAGTTTTGAATTCAATTTTTTCTTTGGAAATGTCAATTTTCATTGATACATGTCCCCTGGGGCAGGACTGGCAAAGAACTTGTATACAAGCCTTCAGTGAGAACTTTATATTTTACAGGTTTGAGCCCCATTGACTTCTAGACATGTGCACAACAAAAAAATGTGTTTATTTTAGTTTCGTTTTTTTCGTTTCCGTTGAATCGTAACGATTCATAAATTCGTAAGTCGTCGGTGTTTGTATTCGTACATTCGTAAGTCGTCGGTGTTCGTATTCGTAACGATTCGTACATTCGTAAGAGTTATTTTTTCGTTGATTTGTTTTTTCGTTTAATTTTCGTTTATTTGTTTGTTCGAAATTCGGACGCATTCGTATTTATTCGTACATTCGTAACATTCGTAACATTCGTAATCGGAGCATAATTTATAATTTTATGTAATGTGTATGCTATTATTGCATTTTAAGAGACACGGAAAATTATGAATCGAAAAAAAAGTTACGAATCGAAAAAAAAGTTACGAATGTACGAATTTTTTCGTTCAATCCATTCGAAGCACATTAAGCAACGCCATTGTAAGAGACACGGAAAATTACGAATCGAAAAAAAAAAGTTACGAATGTACAAATTTTTTTGTTCATTTTAATTTTCGTTGTTCCTGTTTTCGTTTTTCGGATTTTTTTCATTGGCACATTCGTTGTTTCTAATTAGTCTTTTTCAGATTTTCGTTGTTTTTCGGATTCGTTCGATTCGAACGATTCGTTAATTCGTACGAAAACGAACGAACGAAAATAACGAAGAAAAACGAAAAACGAAAGAAAACAAAATGAATCGCACATGTCTATTGACTTCCGCTATTGCCGGTATTCTGACAAACATGTTCGCCGGCAATAGCGCTACTTTCCATTTGCATGTACACCCTGTTTCTGAGAGTTGGCCTTAATTGGGCGCTATTTTCTGGGTCTGCAGGATCATATATTGGCGCTAAATGACCCCCAATGTTTTTTCTATGAGGTGAGCAGGAGGTGGCAGTGTTAATCTTCCCTTTTTTTCAAATCACACACTTGTAATATTATTGTGTGGCACGGATCCCGGAGTGAAATAATTTATGGTTATCACAGAAGAATCTGCATACTAATCTTGGATTGCATATGGACTTATATATATATATATATATTTACCAATTTTTTTAACATATGTATATAATTTTTCATTTAAACTATTTTTCATTTATTGGTGCCCTTTGTATATATGGTACCATTGATTCACAATATCTCACTATGTGCGTTTGGGTATTCCAATTGATTCACAAATTATATTGAATAGTGCATTAATATTATTATTTTTATCACATATTTATTATTGGTGTTAGATCACTATTGAATAGTTGCAGCTGATCAATATAACCACAATTAGTTCCTCTACATAGCAGCGCTTGGGTATTTTAGTATATTATAAAATAAATAATTAAAAAATAATTTAAAAATTAAATTAAAATTAAAGAACCCCTGTCCCCCCAAGCATTGGTCTTCTGTCATATGTAAATAGCAATTGCACCATGCATGTGAGGTATCACCGTGAACGTCAGTTCAAAGGTCAGTTATTCTAGCAGTAGACTGCCTCTGTGAATCTAAAGCGGTAACCTCTAAAAGGCTTTTAAAGGCTTTTAAAAATGTATGTAGTTTGTCTCCGCTGCACGGGCATGGGCAATTTAAAGCATGTCTCGGCATAAGATCATCTTTTATATTTTGCAAAACATTTGGGCACTATATTGTGTTTCTGTGCATTAAAATTCAAAAAAGTGTTTTTTTCCCAAAAAATAAAATGCGTTTGGAAAATTGCTGCGCAGATACTGTGTGAAAAAAAAAAATGCAACACCCACCATTGTATTCTGTAGGGCCTTTACTTTAATAAAGATATATACTGTTTGGGGGTTCAAAGTAATTTTATATGTAAACAAAAAGTGTCAGAAAAGGCTTGGTCTTCAAGTGGTTAAAAGAGTGGGTGATATGTGGAATAAGCTTCTAATGTTGGGCATAAAATGCCAAGACAGTTAAAAAGAAAAAAAACAAATGCCCCTTTTTTGGCTTTCTAACGGTGTATATTGTTGATTTCACTTCCTCACTACCTATCACAGTTTCGGAGGCCATGAAATGCACAAAGTTGTCAATTAAATTATATATTGCTCAAACATGCCATGGGTATATGTGAAATGACACCCCAAAATACATTCTGCTGCTTCTTCTGCATATGGGGATTCCACATGTGTAAGACTTTTTGGCAGTCTAGCTGGGCACAGGACCCCAAAACGCCTTCAGGCTTTCTAAGAGCATAAATTGCTCATTTCACTCCTCACTACCTGTCACGGTTTCATTGGCCATGGATAGTAGACATTTCGGAAAGTAGACATAACTTAGCAGGTATTTATATATATTTGAGCGACTACACAACTCCCCTTAAAAATTAATCTATCTGCTTTTCTTTCTGTAAAGTTGTCAATATCTTTTTTTTAGGCATTATCTATAGCCAGCATCTAATTTTTCCAATGCTGACTCAGATATGAAAATGTCTGTCATAGTTACATAGTAACATAGCTAGTCAGGTTGAAAAAAGACATAAGTCCATCTAGTTCAACCAATAGAAGGGAAACAAAAATTACACAATCCCATATACACAATCCTCTAACCACAGTTGATCCAGAGGAAGGCAAAAAAAAAAAACCCCAGCAAGGCAACCCAATTTGCTCCAGCAAGAGACAAAATTAATTTCTGATCCCCCAAGAGGCAATCAGATATTCCCTGGATTAACTTTACCTATAAATGTTAGTATCCAGTTATATTATGTGCATTTAGGAAAGATTCCAGGCCTTTTTTAAAGCAAGCTACTGAGCTAGCCAAAACCGGCTCTTGAGGGAGTCTATTCCTCATTTTCACAGCTCTTACTGTGAAGAAACCTTTCCGTATTTGGAGATTAAATCTACTGTTCTCCAGACGTAAAGAGTGCCCCCTTGTCCTCTGTGATGACCTTAAAGTGAATAACTCAACATCGAGTTATCAAGAGAGAATAAATTCTGTTTGTCTAATCTTTCCTCATAGCTGAGCTCCTCCATGCCTCTTATCAGTTTGGTTGCTCTTCTCTGCACTTTCTCCAGTTCCCCAATATCCTTTTTGTGAATTGGTGCCCAAAACGGAACTGCATATTCCAGATGAGGTGTTACTCAGGTCACAAATCAGCCTCTCTTCTGCAAACTCCAACCTTGTGAATTGTTACAATGGAATGAAGTTACAGTCTGATCACTAGTGGAAATGAGACTGATGAAATGCTGCCTCCTGCCCACAGCAGATTGATTACATTGTATTGGTCTAGGCCAATGATGGCGAATTTTGGCACCCCAGATTTTTTGGAACTACATTTCCCATGATGCTTGTGTACTCTGCAGTGTAGTGGAGCATCATGGGAAATGTAGTTCCAAAATATCTGGGGTGTCATCACTGGTCTAGGCAATGTCAAATGGCTAGAGCACAATGACTGCTTTTTAGGAAAATGTTACATATTGTCACTGTATATTACATAGTTACATAGTTACATAGTTAGCTAGGCCGAAAAAAGACACAAGTCCATCCAGTTCAACCATAAAAAAAAAGAAATAATAAATAAAAATAAAATATATCGTACAATCCAATAAATCCCATTTTATACCCACAGTTGATCCAGAGGAAGGCAAAAAAACAAAACAAAAGAGCATGCTCCAATCTGCTACTGCAGGGGGAAAAAAATCCCCCTAGAGGCAATCGGATTTTCCCTGGATCAACTTTACCTATATATGTCAGTACCCAGTTATATTATGTACATTTAGGAAAGTATTCAGGCCTTTCTTAAAGCAATCTACTGAGTTAGCCAGAACCACCCCTGGAGGGAGTCTATTCCATATTTTCACAGCTCTTACTGTGAAGAAACCTTTCCGTATTTGGAGATGAAATCTCTTTTCCTCTAGACGTAAGGAGTGCCCCCTTGTCCTCTGTGTTGACCGTAAAGTGAATAACTCAACACCAAGTTCACTATATGGACCCCTTATATATTTGTCCATGTTGATCATATCCCCCCTTATTCTCCTCTTCTCAAGAGTGAATAAATTCAGTTCCTCTAATCTTTCCTCATAGCTGAGCTCCTCCATGCCTCTTATCAGTTTGGTTGCCCTTCTCTGCACTTTCTCCAGTTCCCCGATATCCTTTTTGAGAACTGGTGCCCAAAACTGAACTGCATATTCCAGATGAGGTCTTACTAATGATTTGAACAGGGGCAAAATTATATCTCTCTCTCTGGAGTCCATACCTCTCTTAATACAAGAAAGAACTTTGCTTGCTTTGGAAACCGCAGCTTGGCATTGCGTGTTATTATTGAGCTTATGATCTACCAAAACCCCCAGATCCTTCTCCACTACGGATTCCCCCAGTTGTACTCCCCCTAGCATGTATGATGCATGCATATTCTTAGCCCCCAAGTGCATAACTTTACATTTATCAACATTAAACCTCATCTGCCACATAGTCACCCAATTAGACAGAGCATTGATGTCAGCTTGTAAATTGGAGACCTCCTGTAAGGACGTTATTCCACTGCATAGCTTGGTGTCATCTGCAAAGACAGAAATGTTACTTTTGATCCCAGACCCAATATCATTTATAAAGATATTAAAAAATAAGGGTCCCAGCACTGAACCTTGGGGTACACCACTGATAACCTTAGACCATTCAGAGTAAGAATCATTAATCACGACTCTCTGAATTCTGTCTTTTAGCCAGTTTTCTATCCATTTACAAACCGATATTTCCAATTCTGTAGACCTTACCTTACACATGAGCCATGTGTGGGGAACTGTATCGAACGCTTTTGCAAAATCCAAGTATACCACGTCCACAGCCACGCCTCTGTCCAAGGTTTTACTTACCTCTTCATAAAAAGAAATCAGGTTTGTCTGACAACTTCTGTCTTTCATGAACCCATGCTGTCTGTTGCTTAAAATGTTTTTTTCCAGCAAGAACTCGTCTATGTGGTCTTTTATTAAACTCTCCAGTATCTTACCAACTATAGAAGTTAAACTAACAGGTCTATAGTTACATGGTAAAGACTTTTATATTGTGACATGTCATTATTTTTTATATACAGTAAACTGTATACAGGAAGCTTGAAAGTAATGAAACTGAAACAAAAATCTGTATACTCCTCTAAACTTTTTTTTTTCATGTACAAATATCATGAAATGTAATAGGTTACAAAGAGTGTCAAAATTTGGTGCATCTTAAAAAGTTTCATGCTTTTGTCATTTTAATAAATGAAATATGGAAAATTAATTGACACAATGTTAAGCAGCAATTAAACATTATTTTATAGCTACTTAATTATCCAGGCTAGTTCATTACATTTCAATCATGCTTATTAGAGACGCTTCATGTTAGATATTGCAATTTAATTGAAAAGCCTCAAAGTGGCTAATCTTAATGTGGATGTGATCTGAAAACCCTGTGTATAAGTTATAACAAACCTGTCTATTTTCTCTAAATTTTTGTTTCCAGCAAATACATTTCCAAATCATTACTATCCATAAACATATGAAAATATTACAAATTATTTTTTCTATAAACAGTGACAGAAAGGACAAAATCTGTGTTGCCAATAACAACCAAATTTGATTGTCGCTTGTGTTCTGTAATGTGCACTAGAAAATCAATGCAGACCTTTTTTCTACAGTTTTTATACAGTACATGAAGTCCTTTATGAGAATTGCTATTTACAAATAACCTGCAAGTAAATAGACGTTTTAAAAAAAGGCATACATTATATTTCTGTGTGTGTAAATCTAATATTCAGCTCATTAAAGCAACTACTAAAATGAATAGAATATAGCCAGGAATAAAATATGCTATCATTCCCAGATCATTTTAAAAGGACAAAATGTTCACACATTTTAGCACTGTTGAAGCTTGTAGCTCTGTCATACCTGATGAATTTTTTTATCATAGTTGTGTTCCAATAGTAACTTCTGTCCATACTTTATACTTGTTAGCAGTGTATTTTGTAAGTGACCTGGAGTCTAAACATTTATCTGTATGAATCTTTCACATGGCTGGATCATAGTATTGAAATTAGACAAATACTGGGGGATACGTGTTTACTGTATATGTCACTCGTGCAAAGTGTAAAAAAATTACTAATAAATAATAATAGGTGAAAATAAGCCAACGTTTGGGTTGCTGTAGCTTAATGGTATGTTGTACTCATGTGCATAGACCTTCTAATAGATGCTGCGCTACCCTATATCAATACACCGTATGTGAGTAACAACATTAAAGTACTTAGTGCTAATGAAAGAACAACCAATTGTGTAGTCAATTGATCATAAGTTCATATAAAGTTATTCAATTAGAAACTCCAGTGAAAATAGTAAATGATTTTTCATCCTTATAATTCAAAGTGAAAGTGCTCTGTGTGCATGCAATTAACCACTACCAAACAACGTGCGTGCCCCCACCAGAGTGTACACTCACCCACAGGTTTGACCCACCTGGGCCTTTTACCAAGGTGGGTCTACGAAGATTCTGTGTATATGTTATTCCAACTGGGAATGAGGAATCCCCCTCGATTGATCCAATTCATAGGAAAGATAAGACCACAGGAATTGACATAGCGTGACAAAGTTTATTTAAAAGTACACAAGAAAGATAAAGATGTCCACTCACGTAGTATAGTGCCATGTCCCAGCACAGGGAATGATCTTCCAACCAGTTAAAATGCTGAAGCCGCCACTGCTCCATGATCCCCTGGAGCCAGCGTGCATTCCACTAGGTGGATGTGACTGATGTGCCTGCTCTTATGCATTTCATCATCCAGACGTCATTAGGAGGTGTGGTCACGGCCGCCACCTCTGCTGTTTTATACCCTGTCTAAACTATGCATTGAGTCAAGCTAATAGAGAGTTTTTCCCCTATGATAAATGTATAATATTGTTGGCAGATGATTCTTACAATTATTGGCACAACAAAAATGTACACGTGATTAAAAACTTTATAAAAATTAAGAAATAAAAATGGGTACTAAAAATATGGACCATGGGTCTCTATCAGCCCCATCTTGTAGTTAACTAGTAAATGACATTCACCACTCTCTTTTTTCTACTAGTAAACTATGGACCATAATCACCATATTAAAAACTATGCAAAAGAGGTATATCATTTAAATAAAATGTTTTAATGTGGTTATTTATGCTATATATTGGGGCAATAAACTTCTAATATGACAAGAGGTCCTTTGTATCCTAAAAACATGATTTTTGCTTGGAATTCTTTGGATGAAAATTAATTCACGATTTTCACTGGAAGCATACTTGATTTTAAGTTTATGGACTGTTATTTTTATTTTTTTAATATTTTCAAGTTTTTACACTTTTTTAAAGAGGAAGTAAAGCCTATCAAAAAAAAATGCACCCTGCATAGCATACTAGCTCCTTATGAATAACTTACCTGAGAATGAAGCCCCCGAAGCGGTCCTCCTTCTTCATCTTCACCACTTCCATGTATCCCGGAATGACTTCCGGGTCTCGCTGCTCTGTGATTCGCCGGAGCCACGATGACGTCACTCCTGCATGTGCACGGGAGCCACCACGAGCGGCATATGGCCATTGTCAGCTAATTGTCAGCTCCTATCTCTCCACAGTGACTCACCTGTTGATGATATCCTGCTTGTCAGTCCTGCCTACTTAAGCCGTCCAGTCCAGATGATCTCTGCCTTTGCCTTGGTCACATATCTAGAGACTCTCCTCTGTGTTCCTGTTAAAGACTTGCTTGGCTGACATTCCTTCTGGCTCCAGATCCTGCTTGCTGTTCTACTACGACGTTTTGGCTTGTTTGACTATCCATTCCAGTTCCTGAACTCTGGCTAGGTTTTGACTATGTTTACCATTTTTTATTATTATTAAACAAGTGTGATTTAACTGTACTTCTGTCTCAGTCTAAATCATGGTTTCTGACTGTAGGTGAAGGCCATGAATTCAGAAGATGCAGTCAATCCACTTGTTGGTAATATCTTTTCCAGATTGGATGAGCAGGATCACCGCATGGATCAATTTGCTATAGCGTTACAAGCGCTCCTGAGTCGCACGGCTCACCTGGATTCTCCCACTGGCTGCTCTGGTTGTTGCAGGCCATCCCTGCTGCTGCTCCAGTCTCTGTGCAGGCACCCGCCTCAAATATAACCTCTATAAGAGGTGTCTGGTTCCGCTACGCTTCTCCAGAGATTTGGGGGCAATCCAGTGCAATTCAGAGGGTTTCTCAACCAGGTTGAGATATACTTTGAGATGCTGCCCCAGGTGTTTCCCACAGACAGAAGCAAAGTAGGTTTCGTGATATCTGCTTACTGAGAGAGCATTGGCCTGGGCAATCCCTCTATGGGAGATGCAAAAACCTGTTGTCTTGAGTTACCCTGAGTTTGTGGCTTATTTTAAAAGGGTATTTGCCGATTACGCCATTGAATTCTGTACTCTGGCAGCAGAGGTTGCTTGGAACAATGAGGCCCTCGTGGCTGCTTTTTCTCCTGGTCTCTCGGATACCATCAAGGATGAGATAGCAGCCCAAGATATACCCACTGGGCTGGAGAATTTGATCACCTTTGCCATCCTCATTGACTCCAGACTCCCAGGACTGTCTCCCAGCTTTGCAGTTTCACCCGTGCCTCCCTCACCTCCCATGCCTCCTGGTACCGAGTCGGTTAGTGAAGGTGAACCCATGAACATGGATTTCACGCGTGTCTCTGCGGATGAGAGAACCCTTAGGAGGAGGGAGAGATTGTGCCTTTATTGTGGCCAGGCAGGTCACTTTTTCAAGTCTTGTCCTACCCGTCCAGGGAACGTCTGAATCTTAAGGTCCTGTCACGGACAGACCTTAGGTGGTGTTGTTTTGTCCCCAGTTATCCAGATGGATAAGCCCCTGGTTTCAGTTACCCTTTCTTGGGCTAAGTCGTCCGTCGAGATACAGACTCTAAGCAACTCTAGGGCTGCAGGCCTGTTCATTGATGCTGCCTTTGTATCGAAGCACTCAATTTCGCTGCAGCTGCATGACATTCCACTTGCCATTGAGGCTCTTGACGGGAGACTTCTACAGCCTGCCCATAAGACTCATGAGACTGTTCCGTTGTCCATGGCCATAGGGGCTCTTCACTATGAGATAATCCAATTCCAAGTTATTTCCTCACCTAAGTGTCTGCTGGTTATTGGTTATCCTTCGTTACAGAGGCACAACCCCTCTTTTGATTGTTTCCATTCTGAGGTTCTCTCCTGGTCGCCACAATGCAGTAAGACATGCTTCCAGAAGGTTGCCAAAGTCCTCTGCACCTCTTCACTCTCCTCCCTTCCAGATTAGTACCGAACCTTTAGCGATGTCTTTGACAAAGGTCAAGCCGGTAGTTTGACTCCACACCGGTTGTATGATTGCGCAATTGACCTTCAACCTGGTGCCATACCCCCTCGTGGCCAGGTATACCCTTTTCGGTCTTGGAGGATAAGGCCATGGAGGAGTATGTTGCAGAAAGTTTATTCGTAACTTCTTGTCTCTGGTCAAGCTCCTGACTGATATGACCAGAAAGGACGGTAACCCACACAGTTGGTCTCCGGAGTCCATTAAGGCCTTTGAGAGTCTCAAGGCTGCCTTTGTTTCTGCTCCTGTGTTGGAACATCCTGATCCTACGTTACCCTTTTATCTTTGGGGTTGATGCTTCTGAGACTGGAGTTGGCACCCTTCTGTCTCAACGTCCTACCTCTGAGAGCGCTATGCATCTTCGTGGCTAATTTTTCAAGAAATTTTCACCTGAGGAGTGCAATTACGAAAATTGGTGACAGAGAGCTGTTAGCGATCATTTTATTCCTGAAAGAATGGAAACACATCTCACATTCTTGTCTGAGACTAAATGCCTTTCTCCCAGATGGACACAATGGGCTCTTTTCTTGTCTAGTTTCAATTACATTGTCTCATTCTTACCCGGTACTAAGAATGTAAGGGCTGATGCTTTGTCACAACAATTTTTCTCCACTTGCAAGATGGAGTCAGTTCCTGTGATTTCTCCTGATCGTATTCTGGCTACGGTTCGCACCAGTCTCATTTCTCCTTTGGGTGACAAAATTCTTGCTGCTCCTGTCCATGCTCCTCCTGAGAAACCTTGTGACCGTTACTTTGTCCCAGAGAGTCTCCGTACTGCCATGCTCCAGACTTACCATTCTCCCAATGCTGCTGGCCACTCTGGGAAGAATCAACTCTTTTGGGCCATTTCCCAACAATTCTGGTGGCCTAGTCTACGTGCTGATGTAACCGCCTTCTTAGCTGCCTGTTCTGTGTGTGCTCAGACTAAGACTCCCCAACACCTTCCAGTGGGCCTCCTACAACCCATACCCAATGGAGAGAGGCCATGGACCCACTTGTCTATAGATTTCATTGTGGAGTTACCCAACTCCCAGGGCAACACAGTTATCCTTATGGTGGTTGACCAGTTCTCGAAAATGTCCCATTGTATTCCACTTAAGAAGTTGCCCACTTCTAAGGATCTGGCTTCCATTTTTGCTCGGGAGAGCTTTCGCTTACATGGGCTACCCAAGGTGATTGTCTCAGACAGGGGTAGTCAGTTTGCATCCCAGTTCTGGTGAGACTTTTGTGCACAGTTAGGAATTCAGCTTGCTTTCTCCTCTGCATATCACCCGTAGTCTAATGGGGCAGCAGAACGAGCCAACCAGTCCTTGGAGTAATTCCTACATTGCTATATTTATGACCATCATAACAACCGGTCAGACCTATTTCCGTGGGCCGAGTTTGCTTACAATACTGCCTTTAAATCTGCTTCCAGATTGTCCCCGTTTATGGCGAACTATGGTTTCCAACCTTCCATGTTGCCTGACTCATTTGTTCTGCAGAGTATTTCTGCATTAGAGGAGCATCTCCATGGTCTTCATTCCACTTGGGCACAAGTCCAGGAGGCTTTGCGACAGGCTAATGATAAGTACAGACGCAATGCTGACCTCAGACACCTGCCTGCGTCTTCCTATCTAACCTCCGACTTTATGTACCTGAAGGGCCCAATATGGATTTTGGGGGGGACCCCTACACCATTTTTTTTTTATTTTGGTGCAAGTTATACCTTAAAATCCATACAAGACCTGAAGGGCCTTGTATGGATTTTGGGGGGACCCCAAGCCATTTTTTTTAATTGTTGGTTCGGGATTCCCCTTAAATTTCAACCGGGGGGTTTTCAGCTCATCCTTACTCATGACACCATCCAAGAAGTTCAGATGCACTCCCCTTCTTCAAATGTATGGCCTTGTAAATGTTTGGAGGGAATTACATCCTGGATCCAGAGACTTTACTTTAAATCCACATAACAGCTTTTGTAGGATTGATCATGTCGTCATGCTTTCCCAACACCTACAAGCTATCAATCCCAACCACCCTTTGGTCAGATCATGATACCATTATCTTTTTTGCTATAATTTCTGGGTTGACACATTCCACATATCAATGTCGATTGAATGAATCCCTTCTAACCTCACAAACTACTCTTCTCCATATCCACTCTCATATTTAATACATTTTCACTGAGAACGTTGATTCAGTCTCTTCCCCGGTCTCACTGTGGGAAGCCCAAAAGGCCATGATTAGGTGCCATTTAATTCAGATAGCCTCCTCAAGGAAAAAAGAGAGGAAGCATAGGCTACAGGACCTTACCTATCACATGGTGGCTGTGGAGGCTACACCCTTGTGGCAGAACTAGATGTTCTCCTCACTGAGGAGGCAGAAACGGCCCTATGGTGATCTAAACACAATTATTACTCATGTGCAAACAAACCTGAGCCTATGTGTGCTAAGAAGCTTAAGAAGCTTAACTCTACAGGGAAGTCCTATAAACCAATTTAATTGATATCCCATAGTGGGGAGCTTAAGTCTGATCCCAGTAAGATCAGCTCCATTTTTGCAGACTTCCATGCCCCTCTGTACAATAAACCTGCTCCCTTCTGCCACTTTTGAAGGTAGCCAGAGAATGCCCAAAAATGCAGATATCTCTGAAACAGAAGTTGACCAGACCATTCAATTCCTGACACTCTCTAAAGCACCAGGCTCTGACTGGTATTCTAATGTCTACTATAAACAATTTCTATCCATCCTGACGCCCTACCTACCTAACCTCCTTAATGCCTTAATGAAGGGCTCTTGAAGTAGGTCTTGAGTGCCTGGATTAACCACTATCTTTGTCCCTTTATTCATAAAGATCAGGTGGATTTCATCCACCTGTTACATCAACGCAAGGTACCTGGGTTTCATCTTTCTTCTAGATATTTACAAAGCATTTGATTTATTTTCTTGAGATTACTTACAGCACTTTTTGAGACGCTAAGGCTTCAGAGTTTCTGTCCTATCCTGGTCCTCACAAATCCACTCACCAATCTCCTGATTCTACAAAGTACTCTGGCATGATTTTCTGACATTTCAGGCCTTGAAGTTAACCTTGCTAAAGCAACTGCTCTGAACATTTACCTTCCTAGTGATTTGATTTTGCATCTCCAAGCTGCTTTTTCTTACCGTTGTGTGACTTTGTGTCTAGGTTACTTAGGTAATAAACCGACACCCAGTTACTCTTCCCTTTTCAGAGCCACCTATTATCTCTTGTTACTCTTCTTGATCCCTCTTATAAAGTCATGGCAATTTAATTCTCTGTTTTAGAAAGGCTGTGTCATTGCTGTTAAAATTATGATTTTACCAAAAGTCCTTTGTTTGTACGTAAAGTACAAACAAAGGACTTTTGGTAAAATCATAATTTTAGCAAGGATCTCTTCTTTTTACTTGTGCATCCTACAGCTTAAGATTTTCTCTTTTATTTGGGCCTACAGACATGCTCAGGATCCCCACTCTTTTTATACATAGATTACAGGGAGGCCCAGTGGTCCCAAATGTAGCTAAATATTAGTTATCTGCTCAAATTGTGCAGGTCTCCTTGTTACATGCTACCTCTGATATCCTGTTATGGGTACTCATGGAACTCCCAAAAATCCCTGTGGAGGCCTTGCTTTGGCTCCCACAATAATTATGCCTGCCTCTATTAGGCCCCTAATGTTGCATTGTCTGAAACTGTGGGATTCAGACAAACTCATGTCCCCTTTTCTGCCTCTACTGGCCATCATACACAGGGCTGTTTTCTCAGCGGGAACATGGGGGAACACAGTTCCAGCACTGAATGTATGTAATGGGAGAGGTTTAGGGTCTATTGGTGCTAGCTACTGGGAGATCTATTAATGCTGGAGAGTATTTATGTTTGTGGGGCGGGGGTATATTGTTGCTAAGGCAGTTTATTGTTTCTGGTGGGGGATCTACTGTTGCTGGGGGTGGGTCTTATGTTACTGGGGGTCAGTTGTTGCTAGGATAGATCTAGTGATGCTGGCTGTATGGAAATCTGTTGTTGCTGCCGGGGCTCCATTGTTGCTGGGGGAGGGGGTATTTTGTTGCGGGTGATCCATTGTTGCTGGGAGGTCTACCAATGCTGGCAGCTGAAGAGTGTATCTGTGCTGTCTGCAGGGAGATCTTTGGTTGCTGCTGTGGATCTTTTGTTGCGGGGGGTATTTTGTTGTGGATGGTCCATTGTTACTGGCGGGATCTATTGTTGCTGGCTGCATGGGATCTCTTTTACTGCTTTTCTTGTTATCATTAACAAATTCCTTTCAAATTACTTGACCACAATTGGTCCTTGGTTCTGTATTCTCTAAAAGGGGCAGTACTGGGAGGTGGGTAGGGGTAGGAGTTCCTGCACCTATTGTCTGAGGAAAAAAAGCCCTGATCATACATTATCTCCTCTTTCCACCTGGCAAGGAACAACCAGGGCATTCATGTGGTGGTTGTCTCATGGGTTCACCGAGATATATTATTTTCTTATCACTGAAGTGTTTTCTTCCTGGGCTTACGTACAACAGACTCATGAGGCTCCTCTATCTATATTCTATCACTTTTTACAACTTTGAGTAGCTGACTTCTCAAAATCACCAACAGGTAGAGTAGTAGAAACTCTAGTGCATATATAAATAAGATACACTGAAATACTTTGGTATGAAAGAATAAAATCAATAGTATATATAAAAAAAATATTGTGTTCATTAATCATATAAAGTAAAAGCCCAATATCTACATAAACAAGACAACATTCCCACAGTTCCAATAAAAATGTTGTGAATAATGTTTAGATAAATAATGCTATCTCCATCTCCAAATGAACACCCAGGGTGTCTGCAAATTGATAAGAAAAATCACAGACAGTGCTACGTTCACCACCCTCCAGGTATTGCACTCACCAAAAGTGTTTGGCTCTCTTATTACATACTAAGCTATCACAGCTTGAGTTGTACTGGGATTACACTGCATCTTTGTGAACAATCAGGAGCAGGGCAGCCAATGGGCAGTGGATGTCTGCTGCTCCCTCATAGTGTAAATTCAGTTACAGCTACACAGTGCAGTGTATAACTATCTTTCTTTTCTTTTTACCCCTGTGTGGGTGCACATGTTACCTTACTTTCTAATTATATATATATATATATATATATATATATATATATATATATATATATATATATATAAACATTATTGAAAGACAAATTAGAGACATTCTGTAGAGGCTGCATCTCTGTGAAGATCAGCAGACAACTTCTGCAGTTTCATTTTTCCATAGCAGCCCCTCTATGTGTATACATTGGTACTCAGGTTCCCTCAGAAACCACTGGATTTTCTGGTCTTAAAGTAACCTTATCAGTCACCTAAAAAATAAAAAGTCCCCATGCAATAAAAAATAGAAAATCAGTGGCCATCCAAGCAGGGTTGTCACAAGAAAGGATTTTTTAAGGTGGCACTGGCTACTCATCCAAGAAAGTATGCTAAAACATTTGTAAAAACACCAAAGTTCATTACATGGATTGCTAGTCTATTAAAATTACATATAAATCAATAATAATTAAAATCCAAATAAATGCAAATCATTACATCAAACAATATGACCCATTAATTTCAGTGTCATCCTCAATAGCTCAGTACATCTGAGGGTAGATTGAAAAAAATCCTACTACCCATATATACTGTATTGATCAACACTGAAATAACTCAATATAAGGTAACTGAGGTGTTATGTATTTTTTTCTAACACCCTAGAGAATAAAATGGCAGTCGTTGCAATACTTTCTGTCACACCATATTTGCGCAACGGTTTTACAAGCACACTTTTTTTGGAAAAAATACACTTAAAAGTAAAAGTTAGCCCAATTTTTTTATATTATGAAAGATAATGTTACACTGAGTAAATTAATACCCAACATGTCACGCTTCAAAATTGCGCCCGCTCGTTGAATGGCGACAAACTTTTTCCCTTAACCACTAGCCACCCGCCCACTGTCATATGACGGCGGGACGAGGCAGCATTCCTTCTGGGCGGACATCATATGACGTGATCGCCTTCATATTTACACTAAAATGCAATAAAAATATATATATTTTGTCATTTAAAAAAATGGCCCTTTAAGAGCTATGGGTGGAAGTGACGTTTTGACATCGCTTCCGCTCCACATTGGTATGGAGACGGGTGGGGGGGTCATCTTCCCCTTACCCAGCATGAGAAAGGATCCGTTTGCCTCCGCTGCTGCCGACAGCTCTGGGAAAGGGCACCGGAGCACAGCAGCGGGGGGGGGGGCTCTCCCGCCATTGATAAAAGTGATTTTGCGGCGAATCCGCTGGAGAGACCAATATTAATCTGAAAGCTGGCCAAAGAAGAGGATAACGGGTTTATGGCAGCTAGTTGCTGCCATAACAACAATATCCCTCTTCAAAGTTAAGACGTATATTGGCGTGCGGCGGGCCATAAGTGGTTAAGAAATTTTCCATTGTAAAAACTTGTTCTGTGTGTTTGTGGTAAAGGTGATAATGAGAGTCAATGCACCTAAAGTTATGTTTTTTTTTCTCTTTTTTTTCTTTCTTCTTTTTTTCTTTTTTTTTTTTTAATGGACACTGCATTGGAGGGTTTGTCCTTGTTTTCTGCTTCTCTTTGTTGTTTTTGTGTATTGTACTCTTGAAAACGCTAATAAACCGATATTTAAAAAAAAAAAAAGGCGTTTTTTTTTATCAGAATTAGAATGCTGCAGCATATTGTGTCTTTAGGTTCTACTGTACAATACGTTGGGGTGCCAGTGGAGTGCAATGGTGGAGGGGGTGCTCAGCCACTCTTCATGAATTATCAGAGTCTTTGGGATTGCTATAAACTTATGGTCAATGTAGCAACCATGAGCTTATAGTCTAAGGGAATATCACAGATGTAGGGGTTACAGAACTGCTGCAGAACTTACTTTTACACCCATGACAGTAGAAAAGGTTAAACTATCAGCTGTAATTGGTCCTTGAACATAAATGGATATGTGTTATATATATATATATATATATATATATATATATATATATATATATATATATATATATATATAAGCCTGCCAGGCAAAAAGCATTTCTAGAAGGAGATTATTAAAAGTACCAACTTTCTCTCAGTGCACCTTTCCTTTACTATTGTACAGTATTTATATTTGATATGTAGCTGAGAAAAAAAGGAATGTTTTCTCATGCCAAGAGACTTCCTGCTGAGTCCTTCAATAAACTTAAAGCCAGGGAGTCTTTATTCTATACAAAAATAGATTTCACACAATTAAAGCTTGATTTGAATGTATCCAGCTCTAACACATTACACAAATATACATGCTGTATGTAACAAGAAACATTAGTGCATTTTTTTAAGACCTATTCTGTTACTAAGAATAGGTTAAAATATATGCTGTCCATTCAAAGAGTGGACGTTATTACAGCTGTATTAAACTGAGTGGATTGCTCCATTATATATTATTCAAACAAATAAAAATATGCATAGCGAAATAACAAAAAATCCTTTGTTCTCCTTTTACATTCTGAGATCTAGTTCATAGCCTCAGTTGACAGTTGAACATATGTTTATAATACTTGTTTGCTATAAGTTATTTGTTTTTTTTTAAATATAATTGTATTTTTTATTGAAGGATTTAACATTACAGGAAAAAAAGGCTCACCATACAAACACAACATGGGTATCAAAATTGTACAGATACACAAAAAACTAGTTTGAGCATATTGTGGAGTGCTGTGTAATCATAGCTAGTGGTAAAATAAAATGTAGGTACTGCACAAATAATACATGTCTGGAATGCACCCAACAAAACATAGCGAGGTTTGAAAATACAAATATTAAAGCTAGTATCAGAGAGACCAACCTTAGATACAGTGTAGGAAACCTCAGTAATAAATTTAGAAGAAGGGGGTCAGATCCGTGGAAAAGCAAGGACTATGTTGTGACATACCCCACCAGGACATGGGGCTTTTGGAGAGGACTAGGGGCAAGCCTCCTACCCACTGATTATGGCCCATGGAGAGAGCAGATCATTCTCTAATGATGGACTTGGACAATCACTTAATAGATGCTGAGAGTGAGGCTTGGATTACTTCTCTGAATAAGGACCATAAAGCTTCCCTTCTGGAGTGGATGGAAATAGGTAATATTATTCTTGTACAGGTTAATGGTCAGAGGGAAAATGGTGGCCCTCCTGCAGACTGGATTGGGACAGAAATATTTATCAACAATATCCCTCAAGGGATCTTTGAAGATAAATTATCTTTGCAGACTTTTAGAACATTCATTGCATGAGTTTGTCTCATAGACTGTTGCTGGAAAGTCTGAGTGGGGGTGGGATCACTGATTAAACAAAAAAAGGTCTGGGCACCTAGGTTTATTTAAGTGACTAGTTAATTAGCTCATGTTAATTAAATAACTTTCAGCTATTAGTTGCTAAATGTGAATTGACATTATGTTGACTGTTCCTTAGCTATGTTACTTATATTTCTGTTTACAGTTTGTATTGATATGATAATATGATCAAGAGGGGAATGTCTTCCTGTGGGGTATAAAGTATGTGTCTGAGTTTGAATAAACAGTCTTTCCTTTGGTTCTTATCCCAATATCTTGTCTGCGTACGATGCTTGGTGTAAAAAGAGCTGGTATTAGCTCTCGGTCTGCTAGGAACAGTTTGGAGGACAGTTTGGTGGAAGATAGCACCCAAGCGGGGTGCCAAAGTGGTTCCGTCACATATGTAATATGTCACTTACAGTTTAAGGGTGCTTGGACTACTCTGAGGAGAGGAAAGAGTATCCTCCAAATTTGGACTGTCTCAAATAAAAGGTGCGGTGACTCCATTGAGAGCAGTGAGAGACTCCATTCTCCTAACCTCAGCTATGACTTTCAACAATTTCTAAAAGAGAAGATGTTTTTGTGGACAATACGAACAGAGGAATGATTCTCCTGTCAGCTGTCAAAATGTGAGCAGTCAGTTTTTTGGCATATTTAGAAAAAATATGGTAGGCCCAAGAGGTAGCTGCCATAGAACCTGGTGCATTGCACCTATAAGATACTTTAAGCTGTCTGGAAGATCTGGGCTAAATAAGATGTTAGTTAAAGGTGAACAAGGGGAAGCGAGGTAGTACTTCAACTTACACCATTTCCATATTGTCAAAGTAAAAAGCATTGGCGCAAGGAATAGAGGTTTGTACAAAGAAAGCCAGGGGATAGGACCAATGAGTATAAGTGTACAGGTTGCAGTGATTACATTTCAGTCCACCTGTTTGGAGGGTGTTGGGAGGATCAACACACCACTGAACCTAAATGCATAACTAAATAATAGTTCAGGAGGTCCAGAGCCCCCAAACCACCTCTAGAATGTAAGAAAAGTAGGACTGATCAAGCTACCCGGCATTATTATTCCATATAAAACTGAGAAATCATTTTTGTATAGAGTATAACCTGTCATTGGAATTGGGACCGAAAAAGATTCAAATAAAAACAATAATTTAAGCTTAATGGTCATTTAAAGAACATTAATCCTTCCTAAGAAGAATATGTTATAGGAATCCCATAGTTTCAATGACTGAGTAATAGTATGAAATATGGGTGACTAGTTAGCATTATATAGAGTTTAATAGGAGAGCGACATGTTAATACCTAAATAACACAGGGAATGGGATCATCAGCAATAGGGGTAGTTCGTCCGGAGGGATTCCAAGGGGGATATTAATGGGTAGAGCCTCTGTTTTGAAGGTATTTATTTTATAGCCCGACAATGTGCTAAAGCTTTTAAGAACGTGATGTAGCCCTGGTAGGGATTTATGTGGATTTGTAAGGGTTAGAAGAACATTATCTAGAAATAGTGATAATTTTATCTCTTTTTGGTTAGTGATAACCCCATAAATACCTGGGTTAGTTCCAATTGCAAAAAGATAAATAGGAAACAATATCACTTGAGAGGTTGGGGTGAAGTAGAGAGACTGTAAGGCTTTAAAAAAATGGCCACGAAAGCCAAATTTGGAGAGTGTGTGAAACAGAGTTTAATGCCAACCCAGCAAATGCTTTCTGAGCATCCAGACTTAACAGTAAAGTAGAGGTACGTATTCTGTTAAGTATATCAATGAGATCTACTGTTCTCCTTGTATTGTCTCCCACATGCCTGGCTGGACAAATCCCACCTGATCACAATTTATAAGCTTAGGCAAAAGTTTAGCCAATCTGTTGGTCAAGACCTTTGTGAATATCTTGTAGTCAGAATTCAGTAATACTATAGAATGATAGTTTTCCAAGTGAGATGCATCCTTGCCAGGCTTTAAGATAACTGAAATATAAGAGCACATAAATTAGGAACTTCCCCCTGAAGGAACAATTTAAACAAGTCAAGTAAGAATGGTGCAAGTGTGGGGAAAAAGGTCTTAAAATAAGTGTATGGAAGGCCATCTGGTATAGGGGATTTGTGTGTAAGTAAGTGGTGTTTGATAACATGGGAAAGTTCCTCCAGAGTTAAACCCCATACACACGGTCGGACTTTTTCATGGATTCTGTCCGATCGGACAATGTTGTTGAAAAATCAGACCGTGTGTATGCACCATCGGACAGTGTACGTCGGATTGTCCGACGGACAAAGTCTTATCTCCTGCTGGAAAGATTTGCCGACAACACGGTCCGATCACACCAAATCCGATCGTGTGTACGGTTGTCCGACCGGACAAAGTGCTACGCATGCTCACATCACATTACAAGACCAAAGCTATTGGCTACTAGCCTCTACGTAGTCCCGTCGTAGGCAACAAACGTCACCACGTTCAGAATGATCGGATTTTCCGACAACTTTGTCCGACCGTGTGTACGCAAAACCAACATCAGACAAAGTATGACGGACAGGATCCGACCGACCTGGTCCGCGGATTGTCCGACCGTGTGTATGGGGCTTTATACTATTATACTAGCATTCAGACATTGAACATCCAAGGGAGATGATTTAGTGGGTCAAAAAAGTCATCAACATTTTCTAACCTAAAAGGGGAGGTGTAAATCTGGGGAGAGGCAGTTGTACATTTTTTGGTACTATTCCCCAAAGACTTTGGCCATGGTTCAGGGACAATGAGTTGGGGTGCCATCTGATTGGTGTAAATCAGCAGGCAGAGAGGGGGAGGATTATCTCTGTGTTTATTTACTAACATTCTTTTTTTTTTTTTTTTTTATTCTTTATTTCTTTACAGGGAAACAGAAGTATACAACTTAAGCGTAAAAGAAAAGTATGGCATAGCATTTACGTATTGTTTCACATTATCTTCATGTTACCTATATGCTTCTACCTTTCTATATTCTAAATCTGTAGACCTGTATTTTCTTTACATTTCCCTCTTAATTACCCCCTATTTTATCTGCTATACTAAAACCTACCCCCCCCCCCCAAACAACAAAAAAAAAACAACACAAAAAATAAAAATAAAAAATTTCCCCCATCCCCTCCCCCCCCCTCTCCCAACCCGTCCGGTCCACTCTAGGTATACCTCCTGAGTTCTATTTAGATTAATCACAACCTTCCTCTCCAATCTGTCTCTTACCTTCCTCAGTTTGCAAAAAGAGCTCCCATGGAGCCCATATTTGGGATATTTGTTCTTTTTTACTCATAGATGTAGGTATCATATTTTCCATAATCCCTATATTTCTCACTTTGCTGAGCCACATGGAGATCCGAGGTGCACTCGGGCTCTTCCAGCATGCAGTTATAGAACTTTTAGCAGCATTCACCATGTGACTCAGCAGTGAGTTTTTGTATTTCTCCATGGGAATTTGTGAGGATTGTAAGAGAAAGAATGCCGGGTCCCAGGGAATCTGATATTCCGTAAATAGTTGAGTAATTCTCTGGACTTCCTGCCAAAAGTTTTTAATTATTGGACATGTCCAAAAAATATGTGCTATAGTGCCTCTTTCTTGGCAGCCCCTCCAGCACCTGTCCGAAGCCGTTTGAGAGAATTTATTCATTAATGAGGGTGTATAGTACCATCGCGTTAAAATTTTATAGTTCAATTCCTGAATCTTGGTACATCTGGAAGAGTTTAAGGTTAGATGTATTATCTTCTGTTGTTGGTCTGTTGTGAAACTTTGTTCCAAATCTCTCTCCCACTTTCCCAGACTTAACATCTTAAAGTGCTCTGGAGGGGCAGTCAACAAAGCGTATATCTTAGAAACACCGTGGGAGAAGGGCCCTTTCTCCTCACAGTATCTCTCGAAGTTTGTTCTTGGGCGATTATAGCTTTCCTGGGACCCCAGAGATTCCAGGTAGTGTCCAATCTGTCTTGCTTGCCAAAAAGGTAATTTAAACTGACCTCCCATATTTATTAGTAGATCTATTGTTGACCAGTTATTGAGATTAAAGAAATGCGAGGCTTGGAAGATGCCTCTATCTTTCAATTTTTTGAACACCCCTGGCTCAAGGCCCAGGGGAAAATCCGGGTTCCCCAAGATAGGAAACAGTGGAGATTTCATTGAAGAGAATTTAGGATTCTGGATGACCTTTACTCCTATCCGAAGTGTGGGCCCTATCAAAGGGTGTGTTTTTACTGCAGTAGGTATAGCAGCGTAGCACCATATTGCTCTATTAAGTGGGATCATACTGGCATGTTGCTCAATATTAATCCATAATTTACTCCCTTCATGTCGACCCCAGTCTATTATTCTACCCAATTGGGATGCTTGGTAATATTTATATAGATCTGGCGCTGCTATTCCTCCCGCAGTTTTCGATAGGGTCAACAGTTTTCTATTTATCCTAGGGCGCCTACTTGCCCAGATGAATTTTGTAAAAACGCCTCTCACTCGATTAAAGAAGGCCAAGGGGACAAACACAGGTAGAGCCTGAAAAAGATACAGGAATTTCGGTACAATGCTCATTTTTAAAATATTACTTCTCCCAAACCAGGAATGGCGAGCTTTACTCCATTTTGACAGTAATACTGTTACTTCTTTAATTAAAGGTGGATAATTTAAAGTATAAATATCTGTTAGCTTCGGTGGGATATGAATTCCTAAATATTTTAATGCACTTGATGTCCATCTGAACTTAAAACTATTTACTAAGTTCTTACTTAGGGGGCGCTCCAGAGACATCCCCATCGCCTCCGATTTACTGTAGTTTATTTTAAAATTCGACTGGGCGCCATAGTCTTCCACCTCCTTTATAAGGTTTGGAAGTGATATCTGTGGGTTTGTAATTGAAAAGAGTAAGTCGTCCGCATAAGCAGAGACTTTGTACTCGTATTTTCCAACACAGATGCCACTAATATCCGGATTCTGACTAATTTTATTTAATAAAGGCTCCAAAGTCAAAACAAATAATATAGGCGATAGGGGGCATCCCTGGCGCGTCCCATTTGATATAGGGAACTCCATTAGCCTTTACCAAGGCTTGTGGTGTAGAATATATCCCTTCAATCCAATGTAACATTTTATCTCCAAAATCCATATGTTTTAACACTCCCCTCATAAAAGTCCAGTTAACCCTATCAAAGGCCTTTTCGGCATCTGTATTCACGAAGACACATGACATCTCTTTCTGATTTACATATTGGAGCAGATTTAACACTTTAATAGTACTGTCTCTAGCTTCTCGTGTGGGGACGAACCCCACTTGATCCAGATGTACTAATTGTATCAAGTACGGTTGTATACGGGATGCAAGTATCTCCGTGAATATTTTCATGTCCACATTTAATAGGGATATTGGACGGAAGCTACTGCACACTGACTGGTCTTTCCCTTCTTTGGGTATTACTACAATATGTGCCTTCAACGCCTCTACTGGTGGGGTAGATGTTTGACCCCATGTATTAAAGGTCTTAGATAAATATGGGCTTAATATTGGAAAAAAGCTTTTGAAGTATTGTGAAGAGAACCCATCCGGGCCAGGTGCCTTCCCGTTCTTCATCGTCTTTATTGCCAATATCACTTCCTCTGTTGTGATTGGCAACTCCATCTCTGAGCGAGCTGAAGGTGACAGTCTGGTTAATTGTGAGGAGGTCAAATATTCTTCCATCAACTGGGAGGGTACAGGAGGGATTGGTAAATTATATAATGCCCTATAAAATTCTCTGAATTCCCTTACGACATCTTTAGGCATATAAGTTTTTTGACCGCCCTCTGTTTTAATACAAGGAATGTAAGACCTCTTCTGTTGTTCTTTTAATTTTTTAGCTAAGACTCTACCGCACTTATCTCCTGATTCATATATTAATCTTTTCCCTTGTTGCAAAGTTGCCCTAGCTTTATACCTGAGAAGATCTGATAATTGTCTTCTCAAATCGGCTAACTCAATTCCTGTTTCCTTTTCCAATGTCTTTTTATGTTTTTTCTCAATTTCCTGTATCCTTTCCAGTAATCCCATCATCTTCTCCTCCCTGGCTCTCTTCACTCGAGTGCCATGCTTAATCAAGATACCTCTAATTACCACCTTATGGGCTTCCCAGACTATTCCCATATCCATCTCCCCAACATCATTTATTTGAAAATATGAATTAATTTCTGTAATTAGATCATCTCGAATTTCGGGACACTGTAACAGGCTTTCGTTTAATCTCCATCTCCATTCCATTTTTTGAGTCGCTCCTATCAGATTTATCCTCATTGTAATTGGTGCATGATCTGACCAGGTAATATTTCCTATCTGAGTGTCCCGAACCTTCGAGAGTATCTGTTGTGGTATTAAAAAAAGGTCAATTCGCGAGTAAATCTGATGTGGGTTGGAAAAAAAAGTAAAGTCCTTCTCTTCTGCATGAAAGGCCCTCCAAACGTCTACTAATTGGAATTCTACTAACTTTCTAATTATATTTTTTCTTAATCCAATCGATGTTGAGGAAGTTCCCTTAGATGTATCTAATTTAGGGTCAAGAGGGATATTAAAATCCCCCCCTATTATCAGAGTTCCATCCTTAAATTCCATTAATTTAGATAAGGCCTTCTTCAGAAAGCTATCTTGATGTAAGTTCTGGGCGTATATGGTAGCTAAAGTCACCTTTACTGTTCCTATATATCCTTTAAGAAAGATATATCTTCCTCCTTCATCCTGACATTTCTCCACTAATGACCAGGCAATTCTATTAGAAATCAGAATTGCTACTCCTTTTGTTTTAGCTTCCTGGTTACAGGCATAATATACATTGGGGAAAAGTCTATTTTGAAGATACAAAAAGGCCCCTGCTTTCAAGTGCGTTTCTTATACCATCCCCACATCTGTTTTTAGATGCTTGAACTCATTCAGTAACATTTTTCGTTTTTCGGGAGTGTTTAGTCCTTTAGCATTCAGTGAGGTAATACCTATCCCGTCCATTTTCCTCTGGGCCTATGGGTGTCCAGAGGAGGGAGGGAGAAAGAGAGACAAAGAAAGAGGGAGAGCGAGAAACGGGAAAGAAGAAAGAAAAAAAAAAAAAAACCCTCCCTAAACTAAGCTTCCCAGCACCTACCTATGGGTACTTTAGTTTCCCGTAGGTGATGGATATGGGGCGGACTAGCAAATGCCTGAGTGGGCCAAGCATAGACCTCTATCCCTCCATCCCTTCCCAGTACAATTTAAGCCCTCCTGGCTAGCTTCCTCAATCTTTCTCCCTTCTTATCCCTCTCTCCTCTCTCCCTTTCCCTCCTCCTCTCTACTTTTTCACTTTATTTCACATTCCTCTCGTCCATGTCCCATCCCCTCCTCCTTCTTCCCCTCCTTAGTCCCCCTCCCCTTCCTTTCCTCAAACCATTTCAAGCCTCTTTTTACATACATATTAATTAACTTCCACACAAAAATATAGAGGGTACATTTTAGACATAGAACAGGGAGGTAAGGGGGAGGAGAAAGAAAAAAAAAAAATTTAGACCATCTTAGCATGAAGGTGGGTGGCAATAACCACCCTTCGACTTACTAAGTTACATTATTACGTATATTCTTTACATTATCATCTATATAAATCCCTTCTGTTCAGTCCCCACCCTCCTCCACCCAGATTTTATTATTATTATTATTATTATTGTTAGTGTTTACTAACATTCTATAGGATTTATTTGAAAATGCATCACATTTTTGCATAGCCCACACTAGGGCTTGGGCATTTTTTTGACATTCAAGAGTTTTAATTTGGTCTCTTAAATGTGTAACCTTCCTAAGAAGGGCAACAGAGGGATGAGATAGGAGGTGCTGTTGTCTCTTAGTTAATTGAGTAAGTAGTGATTACTGAAGGGTATCATGTTTCAGACATGCACTAGCAGATTTACATAAGCTATTGATGACAGTTTTGTGGGCTCCCCATAAGGTAGAGGCAGACTCCTCCGTGCCAGCATTGAACTGAAAGAAGTCAGTTAGACCCTTAGAGAGTTGCTCTTGAGTATGTTCTATTCAAAGTAGACTTTCATTAAGGCACCAGTGACAAGTTCTAGGAGTAGGGTTTGTGATCAGACCACGTAATAGGGTTGATCTCAGAAGCCACTAGAGTAGGTATTAGTGGTGCTGTAACCAAAAAGTGATCAAGCCTAGAATACATGTTATTGGGGTTAGAATAGAATGGTTTATGAATGGGGTGTTTGATCTGTCAGGCATCAAATAGGCGGTGTTCTCTGATCAATTTCCAGAATGTTGCTCTTGCTGTGCAGAGACTTTTGAAGGAGGTAGTTTAAAATGAAGCCTGTCTATCTTTAGAAGGTGATATTACTGATTTAAAGTCTCTGCCAACCACCATAAATGGGGCTGAGTCAGGGTGTAACCTGTCCAGAACCTGTGTAAAAAAAAAAAGGCAGTTGGTTTGAGTAAGGTGCATAAATGTTTAACAATACCAGTGGAATTTCCGTATTCAGAAAAAATAAAGCGACCATGGGCATTATTGTAAGAATTTCACACTCCCAGGGGGCAGTGCTTCTGAATCAAAATCACTATGTCAGTTTTTCCAGAAGAGTCAAGGCCACAAAGGAAAGAGGAAAAAATTTAGAGGCAAACTTAAAGGAACCATCCCTCCTGAAAGGTGTTTAAAATAAATATGAGAAAAGTTATGTATGCCCCTGCAGATTTGAACTCCCTCAATGCCAGCCACCTATGATAACATTCTCAGAGACAAATAATTAGAACTGGACATTTATTGCTAGAAAAATGATGTGCATAAAGGATAAAACCACCTATAAGAGGTAAAAAAGTCAAAAATAAGAAAAAGAATCCTAAAACCTAGCTTGAGGCCGATTGAGGCCATAACACAGATGGCTAAAAGAAAAGGTTATTAGTGATAACAAACTCAAGAGTAGTGATGGACTGAACACCCCTTGGTTCGCGTCAGAGGGGGGTGGGGTCAGGTGACAGAGTGGCCTGGTCCTCCTCTGCTAAGAGGATTCCCTCAGTGTCTCCATGGAGACAGGACGCACAGCCCTGGACGTCGGAAGAGATCAGCAATCGCTGGACCCCGGAGCAGAGACCACCCATCGCTGGATAGTAAGAGCGGATTACCACCACTGGAATCTTTTTTTTATTTTTTTTTTATTTTTAATAAAGGACTTTTTCCCAACAGTGTCAGTGTGTTTTTTAACTATTTTTTTACACTTTCTTTGTGAAATGGTAGGGGTACTTTTGTACCCCCCTTACCATTTCAAACAGGGGGGGTGGGATCTGGGGGTCCCCTTGTTAAAGGGGGCTTCCAGATTCTGATAAGCCCCCCGCCCGCAGACCCCCACAACCACCGGCCAGGGTTGTGGGGAAGAGACCCTTCTCCTCATCAACATGGGGACATGGTGCTTTGAGGGGTCACAGACCCCCAAAGCAACCTCCCAATGTTGAGGGCATGTGGCCTGGTAAGGTTCAGGAGGGGGGGCGCTCTCTCGTCCCCCCTCTTTTCCTGCGGCCTGCCAGGTCGCGTGCTCGGATAAAGGATCTGGTATGGATTTTAAGGGGGATCCCACGCCATTTTCTTTTTATTTGACCCGGAGGGCCTGGTAATTGAATTTCGGGGGAACCCCACGCTTTTTTTTTTTATCAATGACTTTCAATGACTGTTCTCTGTATTATGGGAGCCAACAATTCATTATAGCCGCGAGTGATTTTAAATTTTTTTCCTGCAAAAATTACACTTTGTGCAGAGACAGTTCTAAGCACGGGAAACATGCCCCCCTTTACATGCATACTATACACACCCCCCAGGTACGAAATTTAAAGGAATATTACACTTTTATTGTTTCACTTTAAGCATTATTAAAATCGCTGCTCCTGAAAAAATGGCAGTTTTTAAAACTTTTTTTTGCATTGATACATGTCCCCTGGGGCAGGACCCAGGTCCCCAAACACTTTTTATGACAATAACTTGCATATTAGCCTTTAAAATTAGCACTTTTAATTTTGAATGTTCGAGTCCCATAGACTTTAATAGGGTTCTAAAGTTCACACGAGCTTTAGGTCTGTTCGCAGGTTCTGGTGCGAACCGAACAGGGGGGTGTTCGGCTCATCCCTAGTGAACAGTTAAACATTAGCAACTGCTTCTTGCAACATTGTATCAAGCACTGCAGGAAAGAATAACATATTTTGAGAAACAACAGAGTTTTTACCATATATATATATGTGTATAAAGTACACTGACATCTAGTGATAGTTCTCAGTATTGCAGCCAATAATCCAATCATCCCATCATCCCAATATGCAGTTTAGTACGTACCCATTTAGTAGAAAGTACCAAGATAGTTTCTGGTGATAGGAGCAGATTATTTCAGCAGTGACAGTGTTTTTTGGCTGGTCAGTGGACACCATTCATAGTGAGGATTTTGTGTCAGTGTTTATTTACTTAACACATTTTGTGTGACTAAGTAGGGGTACTACTGTATGTACCCTTTACTCATTCACATGCCGGGGTCAGTATTTGGGTACCCCCTTTTTGTTTATGGGCAGCTGCCGGTTTCCTAACAAGTAGCCAGAATTTAAACAATCACATTTAGCAGAGGTAATACTGCTGGTAAACTCATCACTTCCCGCTGCCTTCAGAGGTTCAACTTGGCTGGTGGTCAAACAAGCAAATTTTGGTCCAAACCTGAGTTTGGACAAAACCAGCACTTTATTCTTAAGAGGGATCATCAGTACCTTGCTCTGGTTATATCCTGTACAGCTGTCACAATATTTTAATGATCACAACTTATCTAATGTGCAGATACAGGGGGGTACACTATCCATTTTTCTATGACAATCTAATTTTGTTCCTCGTTGTCTGCTGTCTACACAGATGTGGCTGAGGGCCACAACCTTGTACATCCACCAATAAAGTCCATCACTCCTTACAGGGTGCTCTAGTGAAGATCTGGTATGTGGGTTTAGATTCTATACCTTTTTTCTTTTAATAGTCACACCCTCTCCAAAGTGTGGATACCACAGAGAATCCACTATCGGTTTCTTCAATGTATGCTAATGTGCATTTTTCTCCTCCTCTTTTGCTAATCCCGTTATATGAAAAAGAGTGTTTGGGTGCTGGTGGTAAGAAGGCAGTGGCGGCTGGTGCTCAAATTTTTTTGGGGGCGCAAACAAACAGCCTCACTGTGCCATCAAACGCTGCCACTGTGCCCATCAAACGCTGCCACTGTGCCCATCAAACGCTGCCACTGTGCCCCAAGTGCTGCCACTGTGCCCCAAGTGCTGCCACTGTGCCCCAAGTTCTGCCACTATGCCCCAAGTGCTGCCACTGTGCCCCAAGTGCTGCCACTGTGCCCCAAGTGCTGCCACTGTGCCCCAAGTGCTGCCACTGTGTCCCAAGTTCTGCCACTGTGCCCCAAGTGCTGCCACTGTGCCCCAAGTTCTGCCATTGTGCCCCTCAAGTGCTGCCACTGTGCCCCTCAAGTGCTGCCACTGTGCCCTCTGCCTGCCCTCTGCACTTACCTTATCTCGGTGTGCAGCGCGCGGTGTCCCCTCATCTTCCCCTCATCTTCCGATATCTTCTCACGCGCTCCTGTCTTCTGCTATGATTGGACGCCTAGCATCCAATCACAGCGCCTGTGACTTCAGCCAATCAGGTGACAGGTAACAAACCCGGCAACCTGATTGGCTGAGAGGCGGGTCTGTGTTAGGGAAGCGATGTATTCGCTTCTCTAACACAATACTGTGTAATCAGCGAACGCACAGCAGTGCGCCCGCTGTTTACACTTATGGAAGCCTATTAGAGCACACCGCTCTAATCAGGTCCCCTATTAGAGCTTTACAGCTCTAATAGGGCGCTTCCAGAAACACCCCCCCGCTGTAATTCAAATGCCCGGCGCCCGACAAGGGGCCGGACACCTGAACAGGGGGCAGCAGCAGTGACAATAGATAGATTCATGCAATGCATGAATCTATCTATTGGTGATAGAGCGGTGCAGGAGAGGGGGGGGGGCGGCGCTCCTGCGCCCCCTCTATGCACGCATCGCCACTGTAAGAAGGGATGCGGTTCTGACATTGGGGAGGAGTGTAACAAAATTGAAAAGGCTGCCTGCCCAGCCACAGCACAGTGGAATAACATTCAGCATTAAAAAGCTGAGGGAAATTATATGGCAGGGGGAAGGGCAGTCAGCAGCAAAAATTAGGTGGTCATTGGATGCCCTATCACCTTGTTCCTATGCAAAAATTTTAAATGCGTTCATTGCAAAATCAGGTCCCAGCCCAGAAGCTGGCCTTGCAGAGGTGACAATGGATACAATTAATTGTTTTAGCATTATCTGTTTATGCTCCTCTGATGTAAAACAGATTTTTTTTATTTGGTCTCAACTGCATTCCTGGACTTGTCTGACAGTGTTGAGGATATTGATAGCATATTGGAAAAGGTGATTAAAAAAAGTTAGTAGTCACGCTCAAGGAAAACAATGTAAGAGCACCAGAATTAATAATGACAACAGAGTTGTAAATTAGATTAATGAAGAGATTTGTCTTTTTGAAGCCATCACATAAAAAGTATTTATCCAGTATTAAAATGAAAAAAATATATATTGTACCGTGAATCAATACAAATCTATACAGTATGTGAATTATTTAATGAAAGTCAAGAAGACAAAGGATTGAAAAGTCACCTGAGAATCACATGGAAGATTCAGATGATAACAATTAAACGTTCTATAGTCCACTGCATTACAGCAATAAATAAAACCTATATCTGAGGCATAGTATTAAACTTTTTTCATAAGGCCACATGGTACTGTGAAAAAAGATGTTCACAAGCTATACTAGAAACGTTGTTGCCACTGTCCAATTTGTATGAAGTTGAGGGCTTTAGATTATTTTTTTAAGAGTAAAAAATAAATTACACAAGTAAAATATACAATTACAGATTACTGTGTCACTGACACTGTCTGTGAGAATTTTGTTCTTTCATAACACAAAATACGGCTTAATGGGATCTCCCAAGCATATAATAGAAATGACTGGTGTTTTCCCACGTCTCCCTCAAAGTCACATTAAAAGGAATATCCTCTCCCCACTGTAAAACATAACTGTATTTATTTTTTTGCTTTGGTGTTATGTGCTCTGTATCTAGCACCCCATGCCATTTGTTTTTATTGTACCTGGTCACTTTTATGGAGCAGAGCAATTTTTAAATTGCCACCATGGGCCAGTTTATTTAGCAATAACAATACCATTGTCATTACTTAAGACAACAAGGTAATATATATATATATATTTTTTTTATTTTTTTTTTATTTGGGGGGGGGGGCGCTGGGTTTTTCTTTTTGCAATATGGTCTTGCGAAAATTATTTCATTTTTTTTTTTTTTTCTTTTTATTAAGTAATCAAAAATGTAACATAAATTTCTCTCTCGCAGGGGAGTCTGAGAAGAGTAACAAAAGAACATGCATATCAGTAGCGATTATCTAGAGCAGTTACCGGGCATAAATGGCACTTGTACATAACAGTTGAGTACACTGGGGGTACCATTGAGGGGCAGATGAACAGTTAGGTGGAATGGTGCACAAAGACAGTCAAGTAAGTAACCTCCAGAGGGTCTGGTGCCCCGACACCCCAGCTGGGTTCAATCTGTGTCAGGGCCTCAAGGCCCCCTGGTCATGAGAAGCTCAGAAACTCATTGTGCACTAATTGAGAGTAAGAAACTAATGAGGAAATAAAAGGTAAAAGGGACATTGAGTCCCCAAGGCAAGGTCCCTTTTGAGCTCTAGATATAGACAATGCCCTTTAGAGCAATATTGGTACTGCCCGAGGGGGGACTGACTAACTGGTGTGTGGCACTTGAAAAAAAAATAAAAATGTCGCCACTGATATTCGAGTACCTGATCTTAGAAATGTGCCAGGCACTGGCGGGAAGGGTGGGATGAGGAGGAAGAGATAGGAGGAAAGGTGGAAGAAGGGGTAGGAGAAAGTAGATAGAGGATCGAGAACATAGGGGTGCCTGTTTTAAGGAGAGCCTGAGGAGATCAAGGGGGGTCAGTTCTGGGAGGTCATCTGAGTATGATCTTGGGTCCTGGTTTAGAGGAGAGTCCCAATGTATTGGGCCCAGGGTTCCCACACACATTTACATTTTTCCAGTTTGTCAAGAATGATGTTGGAGGTTTTTTCTTGGAATATAATCCAGGTAATTTTTTGTTTAGTTAATGGGAAGGAGACCTTTGGAGATTTCCAAGATCGAGCTATTGTCAATTTAGCTCAGATGAAGATGTAATGGATCAAGATTTGGCAGTTTTTGATGGTTTTAGGAATTTTTTGGTTTAGCAGGGCTATTGTCGGAGATTGGGGAACTGCAACGCCAGTGACTTTGCGGATTAGGCTAAAGATCTTGTTCCAGTAGCCTCTGATTCTGGGACATTCCCATAGGATGTGTAGGAGAGATCCTAGATGGCCGCAACCCCTAAAGCATAGGGGAGAGGACTGGGGATAGAATTTAGCTAGACGTGTCGGTACCAAGTACCAGCGGGTAAAGACTTTAACGTCTGCTTCCATTAATGATGTGTTAAGGATCCCCTTCAAAACATTTGTGAAGCAGGAGTGCCAGGTGTTCAAGTCCTACTCGAATTCCAGGTCGCGTTCCCAGCCTTGCTATTTGTTGGAAGCGGAATCTCTCTGAGTCGGGCGTTTTTAATTTTGAGGTGCATTGGGTTAGTTTAAGGGGTCCATTTGAATTGAAAAAGTGCCCTATTCTGTATAGGCCTTTATCTAGCCACCACTGGAATGCCTTTATATCCATCCCTGGCAGGAATGAAGGGTTGTTGAAAATATGGGCAAGGGGTTGCCACCTTGATGTAATGATGTTTAGTTTATGTATTGTGTCGCATAGAGCCAAAGAATGAGAGAGTGTAGGGGACATGATCGGGGGTCTAGATTTAGGAGGGTGCCAGATGAGGTAATCGATGGTGAACTTGGGGATAGCTTGTCTTTCCATTTCTAACCAATCAGGTTTGGGGCCTCTAGAATAAATGGTTGATATTTGACTTAGTTGTGCCGCCTGGTAATACCACCAGAGGTTGGGCAGACCTAAACCGCCTTTCCGTCTGGGTCTAAATAGGGTTTGTTTGGGAATTCTGTGGTTAGATTTGCCCCATGTGAATCGTGTTATTGTTGATTGAAGGTTATGTATTTGGGCTTTGGGGACCGGTATGGAGAGTGAGCGGATGAGTTATAGTAACCTAGGGAGGAGGGTCATTTTAACGGCATTGACTTTAGCTAGCCAGGACTGTTTATGGAGCGACCATTGTTCAAGGTCGTTTGGGTACATGGGAGGGGTAGAACAAGGGATTATGACGGTGCCAAATAAATGTTTGTCAACAATTCAATGCATTTAAAAAAAAAAAAAATGAATTTTATTAGAAAATATTAAAAAAGATTTTTTTGATACACAAATTTCAAGTTCTATGTTTTTTAGTTTGAGAGTAGTGCTCAAAGCCCCCTATAAACAGCATATAATTGATAATAATGTGGAAACTTAACAATAAGGGTATGCATGTCAATGTTTTAAATACATTCAATCAGTGGGTTTAATACAACCAAGAGTCCAGATCATCATAGGACTCAATTGATGATGCAGGCCATAGTTTTGCCGACATGTTTCGCCATTCTGATGGCTTCTTCAGGGTAGTCCTGCTACTCACTTAGTTTGTCTAGATATAAAACAGTAAATACATATGAGTTTATATTGAAAGAACAATTTTGATTATTAGAGCAAAACAATTCATGACTATACACTGTGGACAGCAGAAGGAATCTAATAGCCTTCGCCTCTTCCGACAGTCCAACATTCAGGGACACTATACCTATTAGATACCAAAAGGTAGTTAGTTATTATCGATTTCACTATCTACTAATAATCATAAACAATGAGACCCCTTGCGGGAATTTGTATCCCGCAATTTATGGGTGTGGCATTGTAAGGACAGTAGTCTCAATACTTACATAAATTTAAAAGAATAATTGATAGTAGACACGGACAGCAGGTGAGCAAATGGTAGGAGGCGCCTGGGGGGATTTTTTAATTAGTTTAAATAAGTAATGGTAATTTCATCAAAAAATGCACATGTAGTTTAATTTAACATAAAGTTTATAGTGTTAACTTTGAGGTACAAGCCTCTAATTTTGAAGTGTCATTGTTGGTAATTTTAGGAATAAACTGACATCTACAAAATTTATTTCAATAAGTTGTAGGAATTTTTACCTGATTTAAGATTGAAGGAGAGGCGGCAACATGATCAATCAAAGAGTTTGCAATATGGAACATATCATTGATATAAGTTGACCAGGTAATCAATTCGGTTATCACAGTGAGACCAGGGCATTGAAAGCTCCTAAAATTAAGAGTTAATATGCTTATGGTCAATTTAAAGCTGCTCAGAAATTAAGTTTTTTTTTTCCCAAACAAAGGGATCTATTTGAAAATTTCAATAAGGATCAAAAATAAACAACTTACCTTTGGACTGAATAGACTAAAAGTCAGGCACCTCCAAGGTCCGGTGCTCTAATGAAAGCCGGGTGCCGGCTTAAGTAGTGTCTCACCTGAGTGGGGGGCATGTGTACCGCCGCCCATTCAGCGGATGAAAAGAGGCTTTGCGCATGAGCGACTACCCCGGCTTGCTGCATGCGCAGAGCCTCTTTTCATCCGCTAGTCTATTCAGTCCAAAAGTAAGTTGTTTATTTTTGATCCTTATTGAAATTTTCAAATAGATCCCTTTGTTTGGGAAAAAAAAACCTTAATTTCTGAGCAGCTTTAAATTGACCATAAGCGTATTAACTCTTAATTTTAGGAGCTTTCTATGCCCTGGTCTCACTGTGATAACCAAGTTGATTACCTGGTCAACTTATATCAATGATTTGTTCCATATTGCAAACTCTTTGATTGCATTTTTTGATGAAATGACCATTACTTATTTAAACTAATTAAAAAATCCCCCCAGGCGCCTCCTACCATCTTGCTCACCTGCTGTCCGTGTCTACTATCAATTATTCTTTTAAATTTATGTAAGTATTGAGACTACTGTCCTTACAATGCCACACCCATAAATTGCGGGATACAAATTCCCGCAAGGGGTCTCATTGTTTATGATTATTAGTAGATAGTCAAATCGATAATAACTCCTAATTGATTTACATTGCTAGGTCTAGTGTGTCTCCTGCTTCCCTTTGGCTAGTGCCCCTCTGGTGACCCCGCCCAGGATACGCATGTCTCTCAGCACATACCTTTTGGTATCTAATAGGTAAGTGTCCCTGAATGTTGGACTGTCGGACGAGGCGGAGGCTATTCGATTCCTTCTGCTGTCCACAGTGTAAAGGTCATGAAATGTTTTGCTCTAATAATCAAAATTGTTCTTTCAATATAAACACATATGTATTTATTGTTTTATATCTAGACAAACTAAGTGAGTAGCAGGCCTACCCTGAAGAAGCCATCAGAATGGCGAAACATGTCAGCAAAACTATGGCCTCTTGGTTGTATTGAACCCACTGATTGAATGTATTTAAAACATTGACATGCATACCCTTATTGTTAATTTTCCACATTATTATCAATTATATGCTGTTTATAGGGGGCTTTGAGCACTACTCTCAAACTAAAAAACATAGAACTTGAAATTTGTGTATCAAAAAAATCTTTTTTAATATTTTCTAATAAAATTCCTTTTTTTTTTTAAAAATGCATTGAATTGTTGACAAACATTTATTTGGCACCGTCATAATCCCTTGTTCTACCCCTCCCATGTACCCAAACTACCTTACTGGGATGAGGCGCTGTATAACATTTCGGACCCTCTCAACCATTCTTCGCACCATTGTTCAAGGTCGTTCTTAAGTTTCTTAAACATGGGTGGGTAGTTGTGGCTGTATAGTTGGTCAATGTTGGGTGTGAGGTGGTTCTTTATTCTGTCTACTAGGGCCAGTGGGAAGGAGATATTGAGGGCTATCGATTTAGCCATGTTAACCTGCAGTCCCAAGAACTGTCCAAATTTGTGAAGTAGTTAAAGGATATTAGGGGTAGAAATGAGGGGGGAGGTGATGAAAAGGAGGACATCATCTGCGAATAAGGCACATTTATGTGTGGATTGTCCACATTTGACCCCATGAATGTCTGAGTGGTTTCTGATGGCTACAGCTAATGTTTCAATACCAATTGCAAAAAGGAGGGGGGAGAGTGGGCAGCCCTGTCTAGTTCCTTTGTTGATAGGGAATGTGTCTGATAGATAACCTTGGAGCCTGACCTGTGCTCTAGGTTGGGAGTAAAGGGCTTTGAGGAGGTGTATAAAGTGCGCGCCAAAGCTCCATCTTTCTAATATGTTGAATAAGTATGGCCAGGTAATTGTATCAAAGGCTTTTTGCAAATCAATGGAAAGGAGAAAGCCTTCCTGTGAAGGGCCACCATCCCATCTCAACTTAAGTAGGGAAATGATGTCCACCGCCCTCCTTATCTGATCCGGTCCCTGCCTCCCGGGAACAAAGCCCACTTGGTCTTTATGGACATAGGACCCTATGAAGGATCCTAATCTGTTAGAAAGGATTTTTGTCATTATTTTTAAATCATTATTAATTAATGAAATGGGTCTGTAGTTGCTCACTTGGGTCTGGTCTTTGCCAGGTTTGGGGATGACAGATATGTAAGCAAGATTGGCCGAGTCTAATGCCCCGTACACGGTCGGAAATTCCGACGGAAAATGTCAGATCGGACCATGTTGTCGGAAAATCCGCCCGTGTGTGGGCACCATCTGACTTTTTCCGTCAGAAGTATTCTTTAAGGTCATTTTCAAGCATGGTGTAGTGTACAGGGTTGGAAAGAAGAGATTCTTTAAGGTCCCATTGTGGGGTGCTAGCTTGATTAAGGAAACCAGTGATTGAGGGAGACTATGGAGTGGTCAGACCATGGGACCTCATTTATGGTGGCCTGAGATGGTAAATGAATGTCTGAGTGGAGGAAAATATGGTCTATGCGGGCGTAAGTTCTATGGGATGCATAAAAATTAGTGTAGTCCTTAGCAGTAGGATGTAATTCCCTTCAAAAGTCTATCATGCCCATAGAGTGGAAGAGCCGTGCAAAGCTGAGACTCTGTTTGGGGGTTCTTTTGAGGAGAGATTTGATTTGAGATGATTTATCTAATATATGATCGAAGGCGACGTTAGAATTGCCGCCTATGATCAATTTGCCTTCCAGGTGCTGTGAAAGGGAGGTCAGCATAGAGGAGAAAAAAGGGTCTTGGCCTTTATTAGGGGCATAATACGAAATAAGGGAAAAAAGTATCCCATTTATAAATCCCTTGACTAGAATATATCTTCCCTCACTATCCCTGATGATTTGGGATAAAGTAAATGGGATGCGTTTGGAGATGAGGATAGCAACCCCCCTTTTTTTGTCATCTGCATTGGCTAAAAAGAAGGTGGGGTAGTTTTGGTGTAGAAAGGTAGGGTTAAAGCTTTTATGGAAGTGGGTCTCTTGAATTAGGATGATGTCTAGATTCTTAGAGTGGTAGTTATGGAAGGCCTTACGTCTTTTCATTGGGGTGTTAAGGCCTTGTGGGTTGTGGGATGCTATCTTGAGGGACTGTTTGGGGGTTTTGTCAGCCATGGACATGAGGATGTGGGTGCGAATACATGCTAGTGTTCCTTACCTGATCCATGAGCACAGGAGAGTTCAGCCAAGGTATAAGAAGCAAGACCAGAATCCGAGTAGGCGGGAGTCAACAAGCTCTCCTTGAAGGCACCTGGAGGGGGGGGGGAGAAAAAGGAACAAAGGGGGTGAGAAACGACCAGAGAGGAATAGGAAAGATGAGGAGAAAGAAAGAAGAGAAGCCCAATATAAGAGATATCCTGGACTCTCTCTCAGCAGGGTTGGAAGGCCAAGACCTGCTCTGATTCCCTATAAAGTGAGGGGATCGGGTGGAGGGCAACCCTAAATGGGGTTGCAGTCCTGATGTCTCCATGGGAGGGAGGTTCCTTAGGGTCACAACAGGTGGGGTGGCAAGCGGTCCGGCTCCGGCAGCAAGACACCAAATAAAAGTAAACATTAACATAAACAAAAACAAGGGGGGGGGCCCATGAAAAGAAAGCGAGTGTCATTCTGACATAACATATTAACCAGACGTTTAAACACAAGTCTCCTAAATAGAGACTAACATTAAATAACGTTTAAGGCAACTGTGTCAAAGACGATGGGGGGGTGGAGGGGATGGGAAGGGGAGGGTAGGGAATGGGGAAGGGAGGAGGAGTTGGGGGATGGGTAAGGGTTTGGAAAGGCTAGGTAGAACTTTTATGGAAATGAAAAGTACTAGTCTCATCGGTCCAAGATCTTGACAAAGTTTGTGTTACTGCAGGAGGGGGGAGAATGGACCGTGAAGCAAAATAAAAGGGGGAAAAAGGGGGCGGGAGGAAAAATAGTAGTTAGTATAGCTGGAAAAAAAAGGGGGGGATAGGTCCGTATGCCCCGAGAGGGCTCGGTGGGTGTAGAATCCATCTCTACACCGCCAAAAGTTCAGACAAAGACGGATAGTTGGGATCAGACCCCTAGAGGTCGGTTGTTCATGGTGTTTATCTTGGCGGAATGGAGTCACTGTCTCTTTGGCTGCTGTTTCACCCATAGGCGGGTAAGCGGGCTGTTCGGATGCGGTCTCTTGAACGAGCTTGGGCGGGTCTCCATCTGGTCGGGAGACAGTTCATGGGTAATAAACCCTAGTTGTAGAAGTAAGCCATTTTGGAAATTTGTGATGTTGTATGATTTTTCTTTGTAGTGGAATTGCAGGCGAAAGGGGAAAGCCCATCTATATTTGATCATCTTCTGGGAGAGAATGTCAAGTAGACGTTTTAGGGATCTCCTTTTCTGGATCGTGGCGGGGGATATATCAGCGAAAATTTGAATTTTATTGCCGTTTAGGGAGATGTTGTGCCTCTTGCGGGATCTCTTCATAATTTCTTCTTCGACCCCATAAAAATGTGGTTTGACCACAATGTCCCGAGGGAGGCCATCTTGGTGAGGGGGTTGCAGTACTCTATGGGCTCTGTCCAATTCGAGCCTGTGATCAGGGATATGTTCTTTAATCACAGATTTGACGGTGTCATTCACGTCAGTATTGGATTCGGGTATGCCTCTAATGCGAAAGTTGTAGCGTCTGCTCCTATTCTCCAAATCGTCTATTTTGGAGAGGGCAGTTTCAAGTTGGTCCTGTAATGTCTGGATGCATGCTGTGTTCTGGTTCGTTCGTGCTGCAGCTTCATCCACTGATTGTTCAATTGCATCTATTCTGGCCCCCAGGCTCTGGATGTCAGCTTTTATTGAGAGGGTGATCTGCATTGCATTTTGGGCTAGACCAGCAGCTAACATATCAGAGAAGCTGCTTAAAAGCTGAGCCATTTCAGGGGGGTAATTGGGCTGAATGGGAGAGGCCTGCAGTGAGTCAGTTATGCTGTTGGGGGTATTAATCAAGGGAGAATACTGATTGTCCATCTGCAATCTGCTCAGGAGAGACTCTGTTGAGGCAGGAGAAGAAAAGGGGTTCTGGGTGCTACTCACTGTTAGTGGGGCAGTCAAGGTAGGAACTGCTGTGTTGCTTAGAGTAGCGGTGTCACCACTTGGTTTTTTTGCGGCCGCCATCTTGGAAGGCTCAGGGGCTGCTAGGCCAAAGTTCAGTTGACGGTTAACGTCCTTCCTAATGTGCGATCCCGACATACCGGCTGGTGCCCGGAATTGTCCGGAGGTCGGTGGGGGTCTCCACGAACGTGTCCGCTGATGGATGCTAGTGTTAGGTGCCTTGGAGGACCAGAGCGGTGCAGAGCTCCCAGGTAGCGCGTCCTGCGCATGCGCACCTAATTATTTTATTTTCTATGAAATCTATAGACAAATTATAACAATGTTTGTTCCTGCTTTGACCAGTGTTAGTTTCAAAAAAAGTTTACTGTAAATAAAAAGCATACATTTTATCTTATATTTTGTCGCTTTTAAAATTAAACTAAAATTATTTCTGGTACATTGAATGCCAACGTTATTTGTAATTAAAAAAAAATATATATATTTTTTTTATTCTTTCTATGAGACACTGAAGTGGAAATGAAAAAAAATATTGCAAAAAACAATATTTAAAAGGAGAAGGAGAGGAAGGGTTAATTAGGGCAGGTTAATAAATGGTTGACAAGGGGTTAAATAGTACTACATTTATTTAAAGAAAAACACTTGTAATATGCATATGAAGATCAATGGTCACACTTTCGATCCACGCATTAATGAAATAGTAAATACAATCAAACAATGCACTGATTCATTGCATTTATTAATGACATGTACAAGTTTCATTTATGTTAACATTGGCATGTCTCATTGGCAAGTGTCAGTGGCAGCTCCTGCTGTGTAATACAAAGCAATTAGCATACATTTTTTTTTAAAGCTGCTAGTTGCTGGTAATAGCAACACTGGGAATGGCAGTAAGGGGAGAGTAGCTGGATGTAAGAGATGCATCCTAAAACAATTAAACTTGATGAAGTTTTTTAGGACATACCGTATTTCTTACTTTCAAAATCCTTAACTTAAAGTGGAAGTGTGACGGACCTCGTACTCAATATGTCCGCCGTAAATGCTTCCTCCGTCCGGTACCACACAATCCAAGACCCATTAGCTCAGCCAGTCACCAGACAACACCAGTGTAGGCTACATCAGGAATGAATCTTTATTTGACATGTCACACTTATATACAGCTAGATGACTAAAGCTTAACCTAATTAGCATGAGCTAATTATCTTAATCAACACTGGGCTCCTTCATTCAATTGCAGGGTTAATTAGCACACACAACAATAGGTGAAACACTTCTACAAGCCAGACTATACTCAATTACATAACACAGGTGGCTGGAGTTCATGAGTCATGACATTAGCGTCTCTTGCTAATATGCCAAATACACATACAGATTCTATGTGTATTGGGGGCCAGCATGGACCTGAATCCAAGTATCACCAGCTCAGGGGTCCCAGGCTTGCAGCTCAAAGAGCACTGTTTCCCCAAATGCCAGGGCCCATAATCGTAAGGCAACAGGCTCGCACTCAGTCCCCTCCAACAGCCCGTGTCCCGGCTAGGTTCGTCACATTTCTCCCCTTTCGGCAGGAGACTAACACAGGAGGAGACCCCAGACGGGTTGACTCCGAAGTTAGTCAGTGGTCCCAGTCCTCTACTGCCTGTACCCACACAGTACCCCAAACAAATTGTTCCAAACAGAGCATGACTCACCCAGCCAACTTCTGCCTCTCTCATAGAACATATCCGCCGCTGGGGAGAGGCCTGGACTGGCCCTTCTCCCTGGAGTCTTTTCAGCCGCTGGAGAGAAGACAGGGTGACTGGGCTCACTCCATCCTGCTGTTGGGGATCTGGGCCGACCGCCCAGCATCCCTGGGTTATACTGGTGGAGACTGCAGTCCCATCCCCCTTTACAGGAAATCTGCCCTCTGTTAGTTGTGGGCAGAGGCCAGCAGCACTTTGTTCCGTTGCCAGCAGTTCAGGTGGGTGTAGGAGCTTCCCTACATCATCTCCTCCAGCTAACTGTTGGGGAGAGAGGCCGACTGCCCCGGCTTCCTGGAACTCCATGGTTGTTGCTGGTGCTGGACAGAGGTGGGTAGCACTCTGCCCTGTTGCCAGCACTTCTGCTGGGGACTCCACATCCTCCGCTCTGGCAAACCATTGGGGCAGGAGGCTGGCTTGCTTTTCCATTCCCTCATCTGGCTGCTGGGACAACATGTCTCTGGTACTGTCTTCCAGGTGCACAAATCTTTGCTGGGGAGGAAAGATCGCTTTCTCCACCCTGGCCAACTGTTGGGGAGGGACGACAAACACCTCCTCTCCCTTCTCCCCCTGTATCTGCTGCTGGGAAGTGATTGCCACCTTCTCACCCTGAGCCTCCATAACTGCCACCGGTGTGGGGCAGAGGTCTTGGACCCTCTGTCCGGTGACCTGCGCTTCAGCTGGAGAAGTTCCTTGTAACTCCACGGATACTGCCGTTGGTGCTGGGCAGAGCTCAGTGAAGTTTGGCCCTAATACCAGCTCTTCTGATGGAGGCTCATGAGGTTGTTTTTCCTCAGCAGAAAAGTCTATTAAATCCCCAGTCTCTACAACTGATGGCTGGGGATAGAGGTTCACCACCTGTCCGTGGAACCTAGAAGATGCCATCGGTGCTGGGCAGAGGTTAGCAGAGCTCTGCCCTGTTGTCAGCACTTCCTGCATCTGCCATAAGACCTCCGCGTCCATAGCTGCGGGGGCAGGTGGGCAAAGCACTCTGTTACTATGCCACATCGCCGACTCTTCAGCCAGGATTTCAGAGCTGTCTGCTGGTATTTCCTGATAGTCCCAGGCAAAGGGAGCCCCACCCTGCTGCTGAGCAGAGTCTAGCAGCTGTATGTAGGCGATCTCCAGCTCCCATTCCTGAGCGGCCAGGAACTCCAAATCTTCCTGTGCCCAGAGCACTTCCGAGACGTTCAATCTTTGCTCTCTGTGCTCCATTATTTCCTCCAAACGCCACTCCAGATCACTCCCAAAGTCGGGGTCCTCGGACAGCCTCCAGTACAACAATCCCAGGCCATTATAATCAAAGCCTTCCGTGGGCCTGTCATCCGCTGTCCACGGGCACACTTGGGCTACATACAACCGGAGGGCTCTGTAGCTCTCGTCCAAACGCATTTCTGCCCGGATCAGCCTGCTTAACTCAGCTGTCCACTCCTGCTTTGGTTGTTCCCCCAATAACAGCATTCGTACTTCATACTGCGACCAGTACCTTACATGGATGGAGGGGAGAACTTTTCCCTGGTGTCGCTGCTCACAGGCTAGCGCTTCTTTCCAGAGTTGTAGGCGAACAGAATCATACCATCCCAGCAGGACCTGCACCGATACTGATCCTCTGTGCTGTATCCGCATCTCTCGCAACCTCCTTCCGAATTCCTCTTCCATGATGTATCTGTACCTCTGCTATCCGGGCCTTGGATCCAGGTGATGGTTTGGATGTGTTCACGACAAGGAAGCACGATCCCACCGCTGCCAGCCAATTGTGACGGACCTCGTACTCAATATGTCCGCCGTAAATGCTTCCTCCGTCCGGTACCACACAATCCAAGACCCATTAGCTCAGCCAGTCACCAGACAACACCAGTGTAGGCTACATCAGGAATGAATCTTTATTTGACATGTCACACTTATATACAGCTAGATGACTAAAGCTTAACCTAATTAGCATGAGCTAATTATCTTAATCAACACTGGGCTCCTTCATTCAATTGCAGGGTTAATTAGCACACACAACAATAGGTGAAACACTTCTACAAGCCAGACTATACTCAATTACATAACACAGGTGGCTGGAGTTCATGAGTCATGACATTAGCGTCTCTTGCTAATATGCCAAATACACATACAGATTCTATGTGTATTGGGGGCCAGCATGGACCTGAATCCAAGTATCACCAGCTCAGGGGTCCCAGGCTTGCAGCTCAAAGAGCACTGTTTCCCCAAATGCCAGGGCCCATAATCGTAAGGCAACAGGCTCGCACTCAGTCCCCTCCAACAGCCCGTGTCCCGGCTAGGTCCGTCACAGGAAGTAAAGTCAAAAATATAACTTTTACCTACAGGTAAGCCTATAATAAGGCTTACATGTAGGTAAAAAAAATATCTCCTAAACCTGTACGGTTTAGGAGATATTCCCCGTGCAATGCGCCGCTGACTGCAGCGGCGCATGCGCACGGGGGATTCTCGGCTGAAGGGCCGGCAGAATCCGAACCCTGCCGGGAAGAAGTCTCCCGTGCGCATGCTCGGGAGTGACGACATCGCGGCTCCAGCCACTCACAGCGCTGGAGTCGCGATACCCGGAAGACACGCCGAGGCAACATGTCAGCGACCTCGGCGTGGACCAGGTGAGTTACCGACGCTTCGTTCTAAGGTAAGTATTTCATAATGAGCTAGTATGCGGTGCATACTAGCTCATTATGCCTTTTCCTTTACAGGTGTTAAAAAAAAAAAAAGTTCAGCGGCTTTACTACCGCTTTAATTGTTTTGCAGGTATCGGAATCTGTAATGGATTGCACCTTGCCATGCAGGTCTCCAGCAGATCTGCCAGTGTATCTGCTTGCCCATACATCCTGTACAGGTAAGCAGATATAATCTGACAGGAAGCAGGAATGAACTACCACTACGCTCCAAAGTGCCACCACCAAATGCAGCAGCCTGTGTCCCACCAAATGCCGCAGCCTATGTCCCACCATATGCAGCAACCTGTGTCCCACAAAATGCAGCAGCCTATGTCCCACCAAATGCAGCAGCCTGTGTCACATCAAACCCCCTCCCCTCCGTTACTTACCTTGCTGTGTGTTGTCCTCTCCAGCGGTGTCTCCTTCCACAGCAGCGATGGAGAGGTCCGCTCCTCTCATACTTCCTGTTTCCTCTATCCCGGGGACAATGGGAGAGAGAAAACAAGAAGTGACATCAAACTGAGATGTCAATCAAACCGCCCGGCCACAGTAATACATACAACGAGCGCCGGGCGCTTCAGAAAGCGCTGCAAGGTGGGCTAAACGCCCGCAAATGAAGCGCCACGTCTGTAATCTCGTGATTGCATCGACATGGTGCTTCCCAAAAGTGCACTGTGTCTGGCGTCCAAACACAGTGCACTTAAGGACCTTTTTTTTTTTTTTAAAGGGTCAGTTTTTTTTTGTGACTGCCTGGAGGGGTGGGCGGCGTCCATGTGCCCCCTATGGATGGGCCGCCACTGGCTATGCTACCTTTTTTGCATATGTATTGCAAGACTGTGTTAATTTGAAAAACAGACATATTCATCTAATATGTCAGGATTGTTTATCATTTCACACAGACTAAGGCCATCTGTTCTTAACAGCTTGCTAGCAATGGATTGCAGACTATCCCAAAATGGCCACCACAATTTAACTCAATGGGTCAGAGAGTCAGAGAGTCCAAACACTGATTTTACAGAAATAGCACACTGGGCGAGATTTACTAAAACTGGAGCACTCAGAATTTGGTGCACCTGTGCATGGTAGCCAATCAGCTTCTAACATCAGCTTGTTCAATTAAACTTTGGCAATAAAACATTGAGGTCTCATGCACAATGGATGTTTTTGTACGTTGTTACAGCAGCTGTTGGCAGTAGACGTTGTTTTCTACAGTCACTAAGCTCTCCGTCATGTTATCCTATGTGTCCATGCACACATAGGCTGTTATCAGCAGTTTTGGGCAGTGGCGTTTTTGAGCAGTAAAAAAAAAAAAAAAAAACTAGTGGGTTCAGACGTTTTTCAGCTGTAAAAAAGCTCTAACGCTGATAAACGGTGATAAACACTAAAAAAACGCTAAAAACGCTATTGCGGAGTGCGCATGCGCGGCGCTTCCAAGATGGCCGCCGTCGTCTGAAGCTCCGCTCCACCTCAGCCCACCGCTGCCCACCGGAGCTAACAGAGGGCTCGAATTCCACGCAATTCGAGCCATCCATACAGGGGTACACCCCAGGAACCCAGCGGTATACATACCGCGGCCCAGGAGGGCTCCGTCGGGCCATATTCCGGCCGTTCCCGGCCCCCTCAGAAGATCCAAAATGGCCGCCGGCGTCTGAAGCCCCGCTCCTCCACAGACTGTCACTGCACACCGGAGCTGCCAGAAAGCTCAAATACCCCGCTCTTTGTGCCATCCGTATAGGGGGACACCACAGGGACCCAGCACGTGCTTTACAGCTGCTCCAGTGAGCCAGATGATGGCCGTCCCCGGCCCCCTCAGCTATGCTAAGATGGCGTCAGCCACACGAGGCCCGCAGGCCTCTGAGGAGATACTACATTCCATTGCTGACCAGGACCAGGATGGGCATCTATTTTCAGGTACTGAATTCCCCCCCCTGCAGGCAGTCAGTTCTCCCTCATCTACGGAATCCCTGCTAGGGGGATTATGCCCAGGCTACCCCACAACCCCACAGATGGACCCTCACACAGGCATGTTGCTCACAGTCAGTGAAGCACAGGAGGACATACCTACCCCCACTGACTTCCCATCTATGATGGCAGCTTTTTCCCGAATGTTATCTAAAAGTCTGGCCCTGAACGCTGCTCAAATCACTACATCTATACAGGCATCTTTGCACGCTGACCTGCAGCAAATAGGGATGAGGATAGACACCATAGAACAGAAGTCTGACCAAGCAGTGGCTCAGATTAACCAGAACTCTGCCAGACTGCAAGAAGTACAAGATCAATTGGAAACGGCATTCGCCAAAATCGATGACCTCGAGAATAGGTCGAGACGATATAACTTTCGATTAAGGGGGCTCCCGGAATCTGAAAAAGACGTGGATAAAGCGGTTAAATCCTTGATTAAAGGCCTTATACCTGGCATCACTGATCACCGTTTAGAACTTGATAGAGCCCACAGAGCGCTGCAGGCTCCCCGCTCTGACGGACTGCCCCGAGATATTATTGTCAAACCACATCATTACTCAGTCAAAGAAGAAGTTATGAGAAAAGCACGATACTCAGAAAATCTCACTTTACTTGGGCACAAGATTCAGATCTTCGCTGACCTTTCCCCTTACACAGTACAAAAGAGGCGATCTTTCAAACCGTTGCTGCAGGTATTACTAGATAAAGAAATAGCATACAGATGGTCTTTCCCGCTTCGCCTGAACTTTTCCTACAAAAACAAAAGTTTCTGCTTCTCCTCTTTCCAAGAAGGGGAGCGTCTCCTCACTCATCTTGGCCTGATTCAGCTGGAACCCGCACCTGCTCCGCCCGTCAGAGGACCCCCCTCCTCATCTAAGAGACCCCCGCCAGCGAGCCCTTTGCAAAGATCCTGGATGAAGCAAGGTCCCAAACGCACTAAGGAAAACGTACCGCCTTGAACAATCTCCTTCCTCCTCCATATGTTCTTCACTGGACTTCTCCCCAGGTTTTGGGGCATTACTTAGGGCGAAGGACTGGTTAGGACCCTCGCTTCTTCCCCTCTTCCTTATAGAGGGAGGATTTGAGGGGTCCACCTTCCCCTGCAGTAAAAATTGCCTTTGTTCGTGGTTCAGCTCCAATGCATACTGACTTTTTCTTGTTTTTATTATGTATTTTCAGAGCGCTGCCTGCTCCCATGCTTTACGCATTGTAACTTGGTCCCCCCTCCATTGAGGGCATGTTATACTTTATTTTTTATTTTTATTTTTTTTTTTATTTTTTTCTTTATCACTCATGTAGTAGCCTGCCTGGTCATAGGGCATTTTTCTAGTTCTAGGCTGAAACTATGTTTTACTAAGTTTATTGTATTTCTTTGGATACACTTTAATCTACCCGGGTTCAGGTACACTCAGGGTCACTCTGCCGGGATATAGGAACTTATTATATGTTCTAGTCAGTCCCTTTTTTACTTCCTCTACTTTTTATACATATTTTTTTTTTTTTTTTTTTTGGAATCTGGCTCGCTCACAGGCTCCTTCACCTGTGGGGGGGCTGCGGGACTGCCAGACCAAAGCGAGTCGCACGGTGTGACTCTGACACATGAGGTATTTTTTAGGTAATAATGGAGCTCACTCCCCTTGGGAGCGCTCTGGCAATTGTTCATAAAGGGACTTCTTGGACCCCTTAGATACTACTGAGTTGAGGTGGGAGGGCTGTGGTGGACCCAGTGCGCCTCAATTGGATCAGGAGCCCATTTGGCATACCTGAATCCTCCTCCGGATTTTCCTTGCTAGGAAAATCCGGTACCACAGGGTTTAGAGTGGGTTTGGAGTATCCAAACCGACTTGGGGTTGGGAAGGGGTCAGGGGACCCCTCTGTTTTATTATGTTTTGAGTCTACTGTTGTAATATCACACCAGCTTGTTACTAATTTTTTTTTTTTCTTACTTCCCTCCTTTTCCCTTTCATCTCTTTTCCCTCGCTTTTCCCGGGTACTTTAAGCGGAGTTCGTGGATCTCACAGTCTCTTCCAGTCGTCGTTCCCAGGTTCCAGGTACTTCTCTATAGGCTCCGAGGGCTATACTAGGTCTCCTCTCCTATGCTGGCAGGGTAAGTCACAAAATGTCTGTATAGACAACCCCCTTCTGATCTATGCCTGATACACCTACCTTGTCAACTACCCTTAAAATCATCTCTCACAACACACAAGGCCTCAACTCCCCGATCAAGCGTAGGAAAATCTTCCAATTTTACCACTCATTGCATGCTGACGTCCTCCTGCTTCAGGAGACACACTTCCCCTCTACACTTAAACCCTCTTTTTTACATCAACGCTTTACACAATTTTTTTTAGCTTCGGCTGAGAACAAAACTAAAGGGGTGGCGATTTGTTTTGCTAAACACGTAAACCTCTCCCTCACGGACACTATTGTTGATCCTCAGGGACGCTATGTACTAGTCTCCGGCCTTATAGATGGGGAACTCTATACATTTGTATCCTATTATGCGCCAAATAAGGGTCAAAAATCCTTCTTAGAATCTCTGCTTACTAAATTACATGCGCATCTTAAGGGGACGGTTTTCCTGGGTGGGGACACGAATATAGCCTTTGACTTCTCTTTGGACAAGTTTGCTGACGGAAAGTCCAAACCCAAACGCCCTACTAAGCAGAGTGTCAAAATTGCCAAAATGCTCAACGAGGCGGACCTGATCGATATCTGGCGGGAAGCCAACCCACATGTAAGGGACTACACACATTTCTCGGTTCCCCACAACTCCTATGCCAGGATAGACCACATCTTCACCCGTGCCACTACACTCCCTCTCATTAAATACTCCAAGATCATTGACACGCCTCTTTCGGACCACTCCATTGTTTCACTTTTGACATGTAAACCAGCGGGAACGGACAGCCGACCGCGTTGGCGCCTACGGGAAACCCTATTGAATGACCCTATACAATGTACGTTACTGGAAAACGCTATACAAGAATACTTTACTTTAAACTCGACAGAAGGGATATCTCCTGTTACCATTTGGGCAGCTCACAAAACTGTTATAAGGGGTAAACTGATTCAATTATCCTCTAAACTCAGGGCAGAACATAGGGCTGATACAGTGAAACTTACGGAGGAATTCGGTAGATTATCTAAGGAGCATAAACGTAACCCCAATGCTACCTCGCTAGCAAAATTAGATTCAGCACGGGCCCACCTAAACATGTCATTGACTACATCGGCTGCCCAACACCTTAAATGGACTGGGGCCAAATTTTACGCACAGAAGGATAGGATGGGTTCCAGACTGGCGGCTAAACTTTCCCCTAAACTACGCACACAGGCATTCCCCAAACTAAAAGTGACCTCTGGGGAACTTTCACAGAATCCTAGCAAGATAATGGACACCTTTAAACAATTTTATGCAGATCTTTACAAACGTAGCCCCAGTTCCTCCACCGCTCTGGGGGATAATTTCCTCAATAACCTCCCGTTGCCCTCCCTAGAAAAAGCACATGCTGAACTCCTGGAGAGCCCGTTCACCCACAAGGAAGTCCTGGACACTATTAAACGCCTTAAGCTGGGCTCCTCACCGGGTCCGGATGGCCTCTCCACGGGTTATTATAAGAAATTTGGACACTGCTTAGTACCCCATTTAACTAGACTGTTCAACTCTCTCAGGGATGGAGCCACTCTGAATCCGGACTTGAACTCGGCTTATATTTCAGTCATACCGAAACCGGATAAGGATACTAGTGTGGTAGGTAATTACCGCCCGATATCTCTTATTAACAATGATATCAAAATAATGACTAAGATTCTGGCCGACAGACTCTCCAGCTTTATTTCGTCATATGTTCACAAGGATCAGGTAGGCTTCATCCCTGGGAGACAAGGCCCGGACCAGATCAGGCGAGCGATTGACATTATTTCTCTGCTAAATTCTCACTGGGATGGGGGTCCCGCACAAAAGGGCTTTTTACTTTCAATTGACCTGCACAAGGCGTTTGATTCAATAGATTGGGCATACCTATCTGATATCCTAAGGCGCTGGGGTTGTGGCAAATATTTTCTTAATCTGATTGATTCCCTTTATTCCGCTCCTACGGCGCAGGTTCGCCTTTTGGGCAGATATTCTGAGTCCTTCCCTATAGGCAGGGGGACCAGACAAGGGTGCCCACTGTCGCCGCTTTTGTTCGCAATAGCTATCGAAACTTTAGCCATCGCTCTGAGAACAAACCCCGACATTAAAGGAGTTAATTGTGGCCCCCGAGAACACAAATGTGCACTATATGCAGATGACCTTCTCCTCTTTGTCACTTCCCCCCTGACTTCAATACCAGTGATCCTGCGGACTCTTCGTGAATTCAGTGGGATTTCAGGTCTACGGGTTAACATGGACAAATCACTGGCCTTGAACATAACTCTCCCTCCGGATCTTCTCAAACAGCTCACGGACAATTTCTCTTTTGCGTGGGCACCTCGCCAGATCCCTTATTTGGGTATCAAGCTTACCTCAAGTATTGACGGTTTATTCCTAGCAAATTATCCCCCCATGGTACAGAAATGTAAACAGGACATGGAGAGGTGGTCTAGATGTGCTCTATCCTGGCTGGGCAGAATTCATGCGGTCAAAATGACACTGCTACCAAAGCTCCTGTATCTTTTCCGCTCTCTACCAATCCCGATACCCAAACGCTTTCTTACTAAAATGCAGTCGGATATATTACGTTTTATTTGGGGTAATAAAGGTTACAGATGTCCTTCTATTACGCTCTATAGATTAAAGACACAAGGGGGTTTGGGACTACCCAACTTGTGGGGATATTATCAGGCGGCTAGACTAGCACAAATATCCTTAGCCTACTCGAGTCATAACAAACCAGATTGGCTTGCTATGGAACGACAATCTGTCCCGTTGAACACGATAGATTTCCTTTTAGGCTGTGGGCCGAAAGACAGACCAGCAATAATGGCACCCACTCTCTCTCACTCCATAGCACTTAGCTCCAAACTTTTCTCCCGTAGCGCCTTAATTTCCCCACTGAGCCCCCTGAAACACATATTTCATAATCCTGACTTTCCCCCTGGAATGAACATTGAAGCATTTAAATGGTGGACCGACAAAGGCCTCTATCGTATTGGACACTTTTTTTCCCCTGCAGGACCCCTCTCACTGACACACTATAAGAAGAAATTGGATTTACCTGACTCAGAACTTTTTAGACATGCACAGATCTCCCACTTTATACACTCCATCTGGAACAACAAACCCCTACCCCCAGATATTACTCCTTTTGAGCGCTGGTGTATCACTACGGAGGATCAGAAGGGAGGCATTTCACTGATTTATATGGCACTTATGACTAAACAATCCAAACCCTCTTACGCCCGAGCCTGGGAGCACGACATGGACGAGTCTTGGGACACTACGACGTGGTATCGCGCCTCAACGAGAGCATTCAAAGGTATTCTTAATATCTCCCTTATCGAAGCCGGACTAAAAGTTCTAACACGATGGTACTATGTTCCTTCCAGGCTAGCGACTATATTCCCAGGCACATCACCGGTATGCTTCCGAGGTTGCGGACTGGAGGGCTCAATGATTCATATTTGGTGGACTTGTCCCCGCATACGATCATTTTGGCACAAAGTTTTCCGCACTATTAGCTCACTGACGGGCACTACTGTTGTACCACATCCTCGGTGGGCATTATTTAATTTTCAGATCCCGAAGCTATCCAAAACCTCCCAGATGTTGTCATTGTTCTTATGCCTAGGTGCTAAAATGACTATCGCTAAGGCCTGGAAGACGCATACCATCTCTTTTCGGATGTTTAAAAGAAAGGTTACATGGGTCATGGTTCAGGAACAAATTGTTGCTAAACTCAATGACAAAACTGAGCAATTCAGGGACGTTTGGGAACCTTGGGCGACCCTTTGTGATATCTCACTCATTCCTGGCGTACCCCCGGGAGCTATGAACTCCCGAGGCACTAGTGAATGAGTTTGGCATTACCTTCCTTTCTTCTTTCCTCCCCCCTCACACGTTTTTCTCTCCCCCTTTTATTTATTTTGTCGCCTCTCTTGGCGAATACATTCGCCTTCATGCTATCATACTGGTTAGTCTCTTGCCACTTTATATGAATCTGTAACTTTATGGTGACTATTACACCGCCACTTCCGCTCTGACACTGACCCAGGATTCATTTTGCATGGGATAGCTCTGTGTCCTCGTCTCCTGGGCTGCAGCAGGATCCCAATTGGGGCTCCTGGGAGCACGGGGTTCTCAGGGTTCTTCTAGCCCTGGCTCATTGTCACGGAATGCTGGGCTGCAATGGACCGTTACATCTTGGTCTGCAGGGACGGACGCCTGCTGACTGAGACGACATTCACAGTTACTTTGACAAACTGCTGTGTTGCTTTGTATTTGTCTGTACAATGGCTCACCTGCATCATTTTTATAAGTGTTGCATAAGTTTCACTTGTTCTCTCTTTGTTATGTATGTGTTAAACCCATAATAAAAATTTTCAAACATTGATTGGAGCCAAGACCTTGAACTGAAATCAGCCAAGAAATTTCAACTTTATTGCTAAAGATTATAGATATACACTGTCAGCCAGCTATACCCTACCCCCAAATCCCTGGCTTCCAGGCCAAGGTTCTTGTCACCACCTGAGCCTAACCTGCTACTCCCCCCACCCTGTGCTGTGCTTGTGTGTTCTTACTGGAGGATTTTTATTATCCAAACATAGACTGGGTGGAAGGAACCATGCATTCATCTAATGCGGCGTACACACGCTCTGACTTTCCAGCGGGATTGTCCGCCGGACCTAGTCCAGCGGACAAACCGCCGGACTTTCCAGCGGAGCTCCGCCGAACTTTCCGAGCTGTGGACCTGCCCACACACGCCCGGACTTCTCCGGCAGACAGTCCACGGGAAAAAGTCTGCAGGACTTTTGGAAATGAACGGACTTGCCGACACACGATCGGAAAGTCCGTTCATTTAGAACGGAACTGCAGGTAGACGGGACTAGCGAAGGCAGTGAATGCCATCGCGCTAGCCCCGTCACCTGGCATGGATTTAAAGGGAATCCCCACGCCGAAAAAACGGCGTGGGGGTCCCCCCCAAATCCATCTCAGACCCTTATCCGAGCACGTAGCACGGCCGGCCAGGAAAGGGGTGGGGACGAGCGAGCGCCCCCCCCCCTCCTGAGCCGCACCAGGTCGCGTGCCCTCAACATGGGGGGTGCCCTGGGGAAAGGGGGGCCGTGCGGCCCCCCACCCCAAAGCACCTTGCCCCCATGTTGATGAGGACAAGGGCCTCTTCCCGACAACCCTGGCCGTTGGTTGTCGGGGTCTGCGGGCGGGGGGCTTATCGGAATCCTGGAGCCCCCTTTAATAAGGGGGCCCCCAGATCCCGGCCCCCCACCCTATGTGAATGAGTATGGGGTACGATGTACCCCTACCCATTCACCTAAGGTGTAAAAGTGTAAATAAAAAAACACACGATTTTTTTAAAATATTTTATTGCACTGCTCCGGGGGTCTTCTCGCCGGACTCCTCCGCTCTCTTCTGCTCTTCTACCGACCGGAGGAGCCCGGCTTTCTTCTTCGTCGTCGCCGCCGTCTGGGGGTCTCGATCCGCCTTCAGGGATCTTCCGGGGTCTCTTCTGTTCTTGCCGCTGTCGCTGTCTTCTTCTTCTTCTTCTTCCGATGTTGACTCCTCGCTGTCTCTGGCAGGAATGGCAGAGACGCGCGGTGTTGTGACTTATATAGGGACAAGGGGGCGGGGTCACATGCTCATGTCACATGGTGACCCCGCCCCCTAGCATCCTCCGGGACTGTGACATCATAGGGGGCGGGGTCACCATGTGACATGAGCATGTGACCCCGCCCCCTTGTCCCTATATAAGTCACAACACCGCGCGTCTCTGCCAATCCGGCCAGAGACAGCGGCGCGTCAACATCGGAAGAAGAAGAAGAGGAAGAAGAAGACGGCGACAGCGGCAAGAACAGAAGAGACCCCGAAGACCCCCGAAGGCGGATCGAGACCCCCAGACGACGGCGGCGACGACGAAGAAGAAAGCCGGGCTCCTCCGCTCGGTAAAAGAGCTAGGTAAAAGAGCAGAAGAGAGCAGAGGAGTCCGGCGAGAAGACCCCCCAAGACGGAAGAAGACACCCGGAGCAGTGCAATAAAATATTTTTAAAAAATTGTGTGTTTTTTTTTATTTACACTTTTACACCTTAGGTGAATGGGTAGGGGTACATCGTACCTCATACTCATTCACATAGGGTGGGGGGCCGGGATCTGGGGGCCCCCTTATTTAAGGGGGCTCCCAGATTCCGATAAGCCCCCCGCCCGCAGACCCCAACAACCAACGGCCAGGGTTGTCGGGAAGAGGCCCTTGTCCTCATCAACATGGGGACAAGGTGCTTTGGGGTGGGGGGCCGCACGCCCCCCCCCTTTCCCCAGGGCACTCCCCATGTTGAGAGCACGTGGCCTAGTATGGCTCAGGAGGGGGGCGCTCGCTCGTCCCCACCCCCTTTCCTGGCCGGCCGGGCTGCGTGCTCGGCTAAGGGTCTGAGATGGATTTGGGGGGACCCCCACTCCGTTTTCCCACTACCTTAAGTCAAGTTCTAAATGAACGGACTTTCCGATCTTGTGTCGGCAAGTCCGTTCATTTCCAAAAGTCCCGCGGACTAGCACACAGCCCCCTTATTAAAGGGGGCTCCCGGATTCCGATAAGCCCCCCGCCCGCAGACCCCGACAACCAACGGCCAGGGTTGTGGGGAAGAGGCCCTTGTCCTCATCAACATGGGGACAAGGTGCTTTGGGGTGGGGGGGCGCACGGCCCCCCTTTCCCCAGGGCACACCCATGTTAAAGACACGCTGCCTGGTATGGCTCAAGATTTGGTGGGAGCTCGCTCGTCCCCACCCCTTTCCTGGCCGGCCGGGCTGCGTGCTCGGATAACGGTCTGAGATGGATTGGGGGGGACCCCCACGCCATTTTTTCGGCGTAGGGATTCCCCTTTAAATCCATGCCAGGTGATGGGGCTTGCGCGGCGGCATTCACTGCCTTCGCTAGTCTACCTGCAGTTACGTTCTAAATGAACGGACTTTCCGATCCTGTGTCGGCAAGTCTGTTCATTTCCAAAAGTCCCGCAGACTTTTTCCAGCGGATTGTCCGCCGGAAAAGTCCGGGTGTGTGTGGGCAAGTCCATACGCTTAGAAAGTCCGGCGGACCTCGGCTGGAAAGTCCGGCGGACCTCGGCTGGAAAGTCCGGCGGTTTGTCCGCTGGACTAGGTCCGGCGGACAATCCCGCCGGAAAGTCCGAGCGTGTGTACGCCGCATAAGAGAAATCCCAATAAAAGTACATAAATAGTAAGAAAGGGAGGTCAGATCATATTGGTCCCATAAAGAATGATGAAGGGAATCTGGTTACTAAGGATGGAGAGACGGGCGAAGGTATTGAATGTATTATTCACAAGGAAATTGGGGGGCATCAGTAACCAAAACTGCAATGTTTATCCTCATGACACATCACAGGAAGCACCCTCATGCCTAACAAATTTTTGAAAGAGACTTGAAAAACGAATTGCCAGACTATTGTTCCTAATTTTTATGAACAGTCTACTGACTGGAATGGTACCAGCTGATTGGAGAAAAGCCAATGTAGCACCAATATTTAAAAAAGGGCCACGATACATCCCTGGGAGTTACAGACCAGTTAGCCTGACATCAATTGTATGCAAGCTCTTGGAGGGTATTGATAAGGGACTATATACAAGATTTTATCAATGACAACTATTTCATTAGCAGTAATCAGCATGGATTCATGAAGAATCGTTCTTGCCAAACCAATCTATTATTAACCTTCTATGAGGAAGGCCCACAGATGTGGAGTATCTGGATTTTGCAAAAGCATTTGATACAGTTCCCCATAAAATTTTACTGTACAAAGTAAGGTCAGTTGGCATGTACCATAGGATGAGAACATGGATTGAAAACTGGCTACAAGGACGAGTTCAGAGGGTAGTGATAAATGGGGAGTACTCGGAATGGTCTGGGTGGAAAGTGGGGTCCCCCAGGGTCCTGTTCTGGGACCAATCCTATTTAATGTATTCATAAACGACCTGGAAGAGGGGATAAACAGTTAAATCTCTGTATTTGCGGATGATACTAAGCTAAGCAGGGCAATAACTTCTCCACAGGATGTGGAAACATTGCAAGAAGATATGAACAAATTAATAAGGTGGGCAATTATATGGCAAATGAGGTTTAATGTGGAAAAATTTAAAATAATGCACTTGGGTGGCAAAAATATCAATGCAATCTACTCACTGGTGGGTGAACCTCTTAGGGAATCTAGAATGGAAAAGGACCTGGGGGTCCTAGTAGAGGACAGGCTCAGCAATAGTATGCAATGCCAAGCTCCTGCAAGCAAAGCAATATTGGCATGCATTAAAACGGGGGATTAACTCCAGAGATAAAACAATAATTCTCCCACTCTACAAGGCTCTGGTCCAGCCGCACCTGGAGTATGCTGTCCAGTTCTGAGCACTAGTCCTCCGGAAGGATGTACTGGAACTGGAGATAGTTCAGAGAAGGGCAACAAAATGAATAAAGGGTCTGGAGGACACTAGTTATGAGAAAGGTTACGAGCACTGAACTTGTTCTATCTGGAGAAGAGACGCTTGAGGGGGGTAATTATTTCAGTGAAAAAATAAATGAAGTGTAGTCCAGCATGGGCCAAATCATCCACCAGAGGATAGTGAAGGGACAGAAGAACCCAAATACTGAACACTGTTCGGTAGGGAGAGCATCATGAATATTGCATCCTCAACAATGGAAAGAATTGCGTTTGCCCTTACCGGAATTGGTCAGCGACATGGAATCATACAGGCATGGTGCCACAGATGGCCAATGTATGGAACTCCAAAGGGACAAGGACCTCTGGGATGGAATCCAAGGAAGGGATGGAAAACCTCCAAATGGACCTCCAATCTTGGAAACGTCAAGCTGGATCAGGATGGTGAAATCCAAAGGATAACGGAGCCACTCACATTAAAATAATATGTGGAGAAAGAAAATCCTTCCACATGTGCAGATCAAAAAATTTATTTCTACAAACCCACGTACAAAGATAAAAAATGTGATCATGAAAATAAAAGGCAATGTGGAGAGCGATAAGCCAAGCCCATTGCCTTTTATATTCGTGATCACATTTCAGGCCCTCCACATAATTATATAGTCCTGTGAAAAAAGAAAAAGGCAACACAAAAAACAAAACTGAGAGCTTGACAGATTGTATGAGGGTACCTCCATCAATAATGGTAGGGTGTGTATACAGAAATCAGATCTACCACACAAAAATAAAATAAGGTATACCTGCACACCCATGGGCTAACTCCTCCAAATCTATTAAGAGAAATGGCATCAATTTACAGCTCTCAAGCAAATATCCCCCCCCTCACTTATAGTACCATGTCCCCCCCCCAAAAAAAAGTACAACCCCCCCCCAGACACCCCACCCATCAGACAATAATATGGGAAATCATTCCCATTCCCTATTTTCCCTCATAAGTGCATAAGTGGGACCGCTAAAGGCCCCCTAAAAATGTGTAACCGGAGCTGGAAAGAGACTGTGACACCCCTGCTAGATGGTTCTCCTGATGACTGCTAGACAGGTGGGATAAGTTTCGTACAAAATCAGAAATTCGTACATTCGTACCAATCCAAAATACAAATTTTTATGCATACAAATTTTGCACGAAATACAAAATTTCGTATACAAACTTTGGATTTAAATTCCATTACAACAGAATCAGACAGAATGTTTGTTAACTACAATTATTTGTTACGATAAAGTTTGTTACGATAAAGTTAAAAACCCCAGGAAGTCAGCACAGCGATGGTGGGAGCCCCTCATAATGATAAATTCATCATAACGAACATTCGTAATTGTTACGAAAAGTTTACAAATCTAACGACAATTTGTATTTCGTATGAATCCGAATTGAATTTCCGACACAAATTGCGAAATACAAATTAAATACAAATTAATTTTAATACGAAATGGAACGGAACTAAACAAAAACAAGTTTATTGACAGCGCACATGTCTAATAACTGCACCTAAATCCAAACCTAACCAATGAACATACCAGACTATGTAGTTGTCCGATAACCTAGTATAGGGCTCTGTACATTATAACCACATTGGGTGAATACAGTAACCAAATACCAGGTGGGGGAGTCCTCAGATGAGCCGGTCTTACTGCATTGTGATCTCCTCTGCATAAGTGATTCCTTGATGAACCAATCCTGCTCCCACCTAGGTATGTGACATGAAATCTAATAGTCCTGGTGGTAGATGTATAACAGGAGATCAGACAGTGAGTGCTGGCTTATTAATACTTAGTCAGGTTCAACTGGACTAGTAATAGTTAGTCACGTTCAACTGGGCTTCCTCTGTAACGTTTAAGATCTTTTGCAGCTATTCAAGCCACTTTTTTCAGGAATATACTCCAGCTTTTATATCCACAGGTAGCTCAGTCCCCTTAACCCTTTCATTTCCAGAGCCATTTTTGTATTATTGACACACATGTTTAAAACATTATTTCAGGTTTGAAGATTAGTTAAAACCCCCAAACATTCACTGACTTGAGTTGGGATATTTTGGAGGGCATTGTGGTTGGCTCGAATTAATTCAACCCTCTACTTCCCTTCTTCTTTTACTACCTTCTTAAAATTTTTCATCTTTCTTTTTTTTCTTTTCTCCTCTTCTGTTAATTTTTCCTCTGATGTGTATTTCTAATAATGCCACGTACAACCCGAGCGGAATTTCCGACAGAAAGAGTGTGTATGCCCTATCTGACTTTTTCTGTCAAAAATTCAGACGGACTTAGATAGAGAACATGTTCTATATTTTTCCGACGGAACAAATTACTAAAACGCTCGTCTGTATGCTGTTCCAACACACCAAAAACGACGCATGCTCTGAAGCAAGTAAGAGACGGAAGCTATTGGCTACTGGCTATTGAACTTCCGTTTTCTAGCCCTGTCGTATGTGTTGTACGTCACCGCATTCTGAATGGTCGGAATTAGGTGTTACGTGTGTATGCAAGAAAGCTTGAGCGGAATTCCGTCAGAATTCCGTCGAAAAAACCTTCAGAGTTTATTCCGACGGTAAAACCAGTCGTGTGTACAGGGCATAAGTCTGAATATTTGTAATAGATTTGCTATTAAAATTTTTGGAATATTGCAGTAAGGAAACACTTATTTAATATTATAAGGCCCACCAAGACTTATAATGTTATAGGGATTGGCCGAACACCCCCCAGGTGCGGTTTGCACCAGAACATGCGAACAGACAAAAAATTGGTTTGAACACGCAAACACAGTTAAAGTCTATGGGACACGAACATGAAAAACCAAAAGTCGTAATTTTAAAGGCTTATATGCATGGTATTGTTTTAAGTGTTTGGGGACCTGGGTCCTGCCCCAGGGGACATGTATCAATACCAAAAAAAGTTAAAAAAAACTGACATTTTTTACGGGAGCAGTGATTTTAATGTTTAAAGTGAAACAATAAAAGTGTAATATTCCTTTAAATTTTATACCTGGGGGGTGTCTATAGTATGCCTGTAAAGTGGCACATGTTTCCCGTGTTTAGAACAATCCGAGAGCAAAATTACATATATAAAGGAAAAAAAGTAATTTAAAAGTACTAGCGCTAGCTGCTATAATGAATTGTTGGTCCTGGCAATGCACATAAAATGTAATTGATAAAAATGGCATGGGATTCCCCCACAGGGAAACCCCGAACCAAAATAAAAAAAAAATGGCATACAAATCCATACCAGACCCTTACGTAAACGGGTGACCCCACCCCCTCTGACAACACGGGGAAAGCCATAGGGAAGTCCCTGTGTGTCAGAGTGACCCCTCCATTATATAAGAGCTGTCACCTGAACAGAAGCGCCATACAGCGGTAGACTCCCATTGAGGTGGAACATCCGGAGGACGAAGTGGGGTAGAAGAATCCGTATGAGAAAACTGGAGGAAGAAGCAGAGGAAGATGCCGGACGAGAAGACCGGAGGAAGATGCAACGGGAGATAGAGGGGGGAAGAACAAGATGGAAGAAGAAAAAGAGCACCAAAGGAAGACCAGAAGAAGATGGAAGAACAAGCGGGGAAAGAAGAAGACATTAATAAAGGAATCAAAAACTTTTTTTTGTGAAATGGTAGGGGTAGATTTGTACCTTATTACCAATTCACACAGGGGGGGCTTGTTAAAGGGGGCTTCCAGATTCCGATAAACCCCCTCCCGCAGACCCCCACAACCACCGGGCAAGGGTTGTGGGGATGAGGCCCTTCTCCCCATCAACATGGGGGCAAGGTGCTTTGGGGGCTCCCAATGTTGAGGGCATGTGGCCTGGTATAGTGTGGGTGTCCTTTGCGCTGTTTGTGAACTAGAAACTATATAGATAAATAGATGAGTCAAATAAACAAAAATCAGTGAGGTGCCAGCACTAATGCTGTATGTGGAAAATTCCTAAAAAAGCAGCAAAACCTAAGGGTAAACACAATCCGTGATAGTAAATGATAATAGGTGATGATTTTGCGCTAATGTGCACCAAAATTAGAAATGGAAAAGTGTAAATGTCAAGAGAAAGTGTATAGGTGTATCAAAAACTAGTGGTCACTGACCCGTGACACATATATGAATCAACATACACTGAGCATAATCCAATAAATTATTTGCATGAATGAATAATGAATAAATCCTTTTTTAGCACTTGTTGCACTTTTTAGTCACTTATTTGGTATAATTTATTTATTCATGCAAATAATTTATTGGATTATGCTCAGTGTATGTTGATTCATATATGTGTCACGGGTCAGTGACCACTAGTTTTTGATACACCTATACACTTTCTCTTGACATTTACACTTTTCCATTTCTAATTTTGGTGCACATTAGCGCAAAATCATCACCTATTATCATGTGGCCTGGTATGGTTCAGGAGGGGGGGCGCTCTCTCATTGCCCCCTCTTTTTTTTTTTTTTTTGGCACAAGGTTCCCCTTAAAATCCACACCAAACCTGAAGGGTCTGGTATGGATTTTGAGGGGCACCCCACGCTATTTTTAAAAAAAAATTTGGTTCGGGGTTCCCCTGTGGGGGAATCCCATGCCATTTTTGTCAATGAACTTTTATGTGTATTGGCGGGACCGACAATTCACTATAGCGGCTAGCGCTAGCTCTAGCACTTTTAAATTACTTTTTTTCCTTTAGAAATTTAATTTTGCTCTCGCACTGTTCTAAACACGGGAAACATGAGCCATTTTACAGGCATACTATAGACACCCCCCAGGTACGAAATTTAAAGAAATATTACACTTTTATTGTTTAACTTTAAGCATTATTAAAATCACTGCTCCCGGAAAAACTGACGTTTTTAAAACTTTTTTTTTTGCATTGGGGCAGGACCCGGGTCCACAAACACTTTTTATGACAATAACTTCCATATTAACCTTTAAAATTAGCACTTTTGATTTTTCCCATAGACTTTTAAAGGGTGTTCCGCGGCTTTCGAATTTGCCGCAAACACCCTAAATTGTTCGCTATTCGGCGAACAGGTGAACAGCCAATGTTCGAGTCGAACTTGTGTTCGACGCGAACATAAAGCCCATCCCTAGTTATATCTCTCTGATAGGTCTTGGTCTGCATTTGTTTTTGTTGGTTTTTTCACTACACATCTGAAATCCTGAGGTATGATGAGAGTAACATGTTCATGGCATTATGGTGCTTTGTTCTGTTATACCTATCTATATGTAGATAGATCCGGTTAACTATCTGGTTACCAGCTATACATAAATCCAACTCTTTATATTTGTCACCATGACAAGCAAGATTGTATTGTTGAACTAATGCTCTTGAAATTGTCTTCATGTTCCTTTAAAACCTTTTCAATAAAAATGAGTGAAGCAGAAAACACCCAAACATTATATATATTCTGAAAGCAGATATCTCGGAGAATAAATCAGGGGTTATCTCGGAGAATAAATCAGGGGTAGTTCCAATTTTTTCATAATTACATAGTTACATAGTAGGTGAGGTTGAAAAAAGACACAAGTCCATCAAGTCCAACCTATGTGTGTGATTATATGTCAGTATTACATTGTATATACCTGCATGTTGTGGTCATTCAGGTGCTTATCTAATAGTTTTTGAAACTATCGATGCTCCCCACTGAGACCACCACCTCAGCGCTCTTACAGTACAGAACATCCTTGCCATTATTACAGTAAAGAACCCTCTATGTAATTTAAGGTTAAACCTCTTTTCTTCTAATTTTATTGAATGACCTTGTGTCTTTTTAAATGCCCTTTCTCTGAAAAGTTTTATCCCTATTGTGAGGTCACCAGTTACATAGTTTGTCAGGTTAAAAAAAAGACACAAGTCAATCCAGTTCAACCACAAAAAAAGAAAAACAATATCATACAATCCCATATACCCAATTCTATACCCACAGTTGATCCAGAGGAAGGTTAAAAACCCCAGCAGAGCATGATCCAATATGCTAAAGCAGGGGAAAAAAATCCTTCCTGATCCCCCGAGAGGCAATCGGATTTTCCCCAGATCAACTTTACCTATAAATGTTGGTACCCAGTACAGTATTTGTAAATTGAAATAATTTCCCCTCTCAAGCATCTCTTCTCCAAAGAGAACAAGTTCAGTGCTCGTAACCTTTCCTCATAACTAGTGTCCTCCAGACCCTTTATTCGTTTTGTTGTCCTTCTCTGAACTCTCTCCAGTTCCAGGACATCCTTCCTGAGGACTGGTCCCCAGAACTGGACAGCATACTCCAGGTGTGGCCAGACCAGAGTCTTGTAGAGTGGGAGAATTATCATTTTATCTCTGGAGTTGATCCCCTTTTTAATGCATGCCAATATTCTGTTTGCTTTGTTAGCAGCAGCTTGGCATTTCATGCCATTGCTGAGCCTATCATTTACTAGGACCCCCAGGTCCTTTTCCATCCTAGATTCCCCCAGAGGTTCACCCCCCAGTGTATAGATTGCATTTATATTTTTGCCACCAAAATGCATTATTTAAAATTTTTCTACATTAAACCTCATTTGCCCACCCCATTAATTTGTTCAGATCTTTTTGCAAGGTTTCCACATCCTCTGGAGAAGTTATTGCCCTGCTTAGCATAGTATGATCCGCTAATACAGAGATTGAACTGTTTAACCCATCCTGCAGGTCGTTTATGAACAAACTAAATAGTATTGGTCCCAGCACAGAACCCTGGGGGACCCCACTATACACCCCTGACAATTCCGAGTACTCCCCATTTATCGCCACCCTCTGAACTCGCCCTTGTAGCCAGGTTTCAATCCATGTACTTACCCTATGGTCCATGCCAACGGACCTTATTTTGTACAGTAAACGTTTATGGGGAACTGTGTCAAATGCTTTTGCAAAATCCAGATACACCATGTCTATGGCATTCCTTTATCTAGATGGCAACTCACCTCCTCATAGAAGGTTAATAGATTGGTTTGGCAAGAATGATTCTTCATGAATCCATGCTGATTAGGATTACTGCTAATGATACCGTTCTCATTACTAAAATCTTGTATATAGTCCCTTATTATCCCCTCCAAGAGCTTGCATACTATTGATGTTAGGCTAACTGGTCTGTAATTCCCAGGGATGTATTTTGGGCCATTTTTAAATATTGTTGCTACATCGGCTTTTCTCCAATCAGCTGGTACCATTCCAGTCAGTAGACTGTCAGTAAAGATCAGGAACAATTGTCTGGCAATTACTTGACTGAGTTCCCTAAATATCCTCGGATGCAAGCCATCTGGTCCTGGTGTTTTATTAATGTTAAGTTTCCCAAGTCTAATTTTAATTCTGTCCACTGTTAACCATGTAGATGCTTCCTGTGATGTGTGAAGGATAAACACTGCAGTTTTGGTTACTGAAGCCCCCCGATTCCCTTGTGAAGACTGAGGAGAAGAATAAATTCTATACCTTAGCCATCTCTCCATCCTTTGTAACCAGATGTCCTTCCTCATTCTTCATGAGGCCAATATGGTCTGTCCTCCTTTTTTACTGTTTACATACTTAAAGAATTTTAGGATTTTTTTTGCTCTTCTCAGCTATGTGTCTTTCGTGTTCTATCTTAGCCACCCTAATTGCACCCTTACATTTCTTGTTGCATTCTTTATGAAGTCTGAATGCTGATGATGATCCCTCAACCATGTATTTTTTGAAGGCCTTATGCTTTGCTTTTATATGCATTTTTACATTGGAGTCAAGCCATCCAGGACTTTTGTTCGCTCTTTTAAATTTATTACCCAATGGATTGCATTGGCTAATGCTCTTACTTAATACGCTCTTAAAGCAAACCCATCTCTCCTCCGTGTTCTTTGTTCCTAAGATTTTATCCCAATTCATGCCTATTAGCAAGGTTCGTAGTTTAGGGAAGTTGGCTCTTTTGAAATCATGTCGCACAATATTTGTGCAATGCAAAATTTCTGTAAAAAATACATTAAAGTTAAGTTTACAACAATATGTCAAGCTATGTATTTGTGCTTGTCCGCAAAATGATGAACTTTAGGTCTTTCAGGTCATCAGTTTAGAGTTAAACAGGAATATTGGTTATAGAATTATTGTTTTCACCCTGGCATGAGCAGCAATATGTAACATGTTTTTTTGGTACATAGGTGCCAACAATGAGTGTGTTTATGTTCATGTTTGCATGCACATGGGGGTGGCGTGGGCTCAAGATTTTTTATTTATTTCACATAAAGATAAAATTATTATTTTTTCCTCTAAGACAGGTTCTCAATAACGAGAAATTAGGGGGTCTTTTATACCTCTCCTCCCAATTTAAGCTAATTGAGTGCAGATCATGCTCAATTAGCTTCTTCCTTGGCCCCTGCCACCAGAAGCCAGAAATATCACTTCCGATTTTATTCTAGCTATGGGATATCAGCAAACAGATGTTCACTGGTCTCCCTGCCCTCCACCTAGTGGCACCTCTCATGCAGGTCCTGGGCCCACAGATGAAATTGAGCATGGGGATAGGGGGGTGGGGTTTTTCCAGTGGGGGAAAACTCCAGGGATCACGGAAAGTGATCAAGCAGCTGCACAGCCGCAAGGGATGTGTGTTAAGCTTCCCCACTTCCACCAATCAAAGCCTTACGCTGGTGGCCTAAAAATTCTTAATCCAGTCCCCATGGAATTCGTCAAGGCAAAAGCTGATTTCCAAGAATAGGGTGGTAAGTATGAAGGCTTTGGAACCATCCCGTTCTAATTACATATAGTAATTGCATCCCTTGGTATCACAGTACCTGCATACGTGTTAATCCTTTGATTTACATGGCTGAAGATTTCAACTGGTGTCAAATTACTGGGGGAAATATGTTAAAACAGAATTATCATGTATGTGTTTGTTTCAGTTTGACATAAATTACCTCTTTCACACCTCTTGTGAACCAGTTGTACTTTCAATTCAAAATGTGTCAGGGACGCACTGGCCATAGTGCAAGTGAAGCTCCAACATGCACACAAATGTGCAGGCCTCATGGTGCTCATCTTGTGGTGCACAGGCCTGCACATATGTGCATTCACAAGTGTGCACGGGTGTGCGCAGGCATGCACACATTTGCCACTGATACTGGCGCCAAGTGGCCTATATAAGTGCAACAGCTGCACTAGCTGGTCATTGTCTGATCTGCAGTTCTTCCTGTGTTCCTGTGCCTATTCCTGTTCTTGATTCCTGTGATTGACCTGGCTTGTCCTGACCTTGCTTGAACACTACCTGCCCTGACATTGGCCTGTCTTTGGATTCTTCTTGCCTCTTGCTCATCTGACTGCTCCACTTTTGCTGACCTCTGCCTGTACCCTGACCATTCTCTGGCCTGCTGTCCATGCCTGTACCTGACCTTCTGTTGCTGACCTGGCTCATCTGACTATGCATTCTGTCACCTGTCTGCTTGGCTCCATATGCCAGTTACCTGGTCCATCCACTTGCTACGTGTCACCAGTTTTGCCTGCACATGTGCCAATCAACTGTCAGCCTGCTGTCTGCTAAGTCCTGTGTCTGCTGCTCCTGCTGCCATCTGCTGTATTGGCCATCTGATCCATTCCTGGTGAAGCACCTGCTCTTCATTCGTGAAGTCTTCTGGACAATCTACATGTACTTGTACCTCACCATGCTCTCGTGGATACTGTCTCACTACCAGTGGTCCCTGAGCTGGAGCTGTAAGCAAGGCCTTTCTCTGCACATCAAGCGCTATCATCAGGTACGTGACAGACTCAATGTCTCTTTTTCTGAAGATGTAGGTGTAAGATATAGGATAAATGCCTGATCTGTAAAAGTCCTAATGTATAGAATTGTACCTCTTATGTTGAGTCATCCATTTGTTGAGACATTGTTTTGTCTTTCAAAATATGGGTCTTTGCATTCCTTAGTACACTGCACTGCATATACTAAGTTGCTTCACTAATTGCTTGGGTATGTTCATTGTCTTTTGTGGGTGGATGTTTTGGAGTTCTCGGAAGTCTGCAGTAGAAATACGGCCAAAAGCAATGCAAGAGTAAAAAGTAACATGAGCTTATGTCTTAATGTATTAATGTTTGGCTAGGTTGCTGGCTAAATTAAAAGCACCAAGTCTTTAATTTCTTTAAAGTCTTTTCTCTTTAGCTTATAAAGAACTAAACTATTTGGGACTGTCTTACAGAGTATTTTAGCAAGCTGGAAATGTATTTGTGTGGTAAAGTATGACTTACCTTTACTACCATTACTACCAGGCCAGTCCTTGCCAGTAGTAGTGAATGATGCTAAAAATGAAATCATCAATCCTTAATATTGGTTATGTATGGAAACTGATATACCAGGTTATTTTTTTTTCGTTTAGCTTATGCTTATGTCATCAATCCAACCATATTGTTTATTATGTGTTCCTTTATGTGTGGATACAATGAAATAAGTCAGTTAAATGAATTCACTGTATTTCTATCTATAATTTTGCATTAACAGTCATTTTCCCATACTTTGTCTAGTTTGCACTTTTTCTGAATGATTACCGAATGAATTCTGTTGTGTAGAGCTGTAAAATTCAATGAGCAGATTCTTTGTTATTGATACCAGACACATTTCATTATCTTGTCAAGAATGTGGTTTTCCAATCAATGACTAATGGGACTGACACCTTTAAAAAGTTGTTTCCCATTAAATGCATTTCTAAGCAGTGATAGATTAATGAAAGACAGTCTGCTACTGATTCCTCCTGATGCCTAAAATCTCTTCTCAACCTATTCCCCTGTATAAAATAATAGAGTATTCACTGTGAAATAGTTTATCTGCTGAAGAGCCTTTGTCTTTGGCTGAATTATAGGGTGGATACTTCTGAAGGTCTTAAAATTTCTATAAAAAATTAGATAGCGGAGGGAAGATTTGAATTCTAAATGATAATTTTTCAGGATAATTGGCACATAGATGCAAAGCATTGTATTCACATAGCTTTTTAAGGTTTTACCATTTGGAAATTATTGCAATCACCTGGGAAAACCCAACTTCTTCCCCTAAAAGTGGTCATCAAGGTGGTGTCTGAACATATATCAATATGTATTGTGATCTAAACAAGGAGGTACAAAACACTCTGCTCTTAATCATCACATAGAAATGTGATAGTCTGATCAAAAGTTTTCATCAATTATCTGTAAATTATGAAAATAAAATATATTTGTCTCTTCCTGTCCTTTGTATTACAGATGAAGGAACAACCATCCTACCCTGCCTAGTTTAGTAATCCTTTCATGTTCTATTATTATTATTATACAGGATTTATATAGTGCTGACAGTTTGCACAAAACTTTACAACAGCAGGGCAGACAGTACAATTACAATACAATACAGGAGGAATCAGAGGGCCCTGAGAGTTTACAATCTAGGAGGGAGGGCCAAGTGATACGAAAGGGTAATAACTGTGGGGATGAGCTGATGAACAAATAAAAGAACAGTTGTTAGGTGGAGGCACGGTAGGCTTCTCCGAAGAGAAAAATTTTCATGGATCGCCTAAAAGTAGAAAGATTTGGAGATAGTCTGACAGATGGGGTAGGCTATTCCAGAGGATGGGAGAGGCTCAGGAGAAGTCATGGAGGTGAATATGGGATGAAGTGATGAGGAAGCTAGAGAGCAGGAGGTCTTGGGAGTAACAAACAGGACGATTAGGTTGGTATTTTGAGACTAGGCTAGTGATGTAGCTGGGGGCAGAGTTGTGGATGGCTTTGTAACTTATTGTTAGTATTTTGAATTTAATTTGTTGGGTGAGTGTCAGCCAATGGAGGGATTTGCAGAGAGGGGTAGCAGACACTAAGCGGTTTGTAAGGTGGATGAGTCTGGCAGCAGTATTCATGATGGACTGAAGTGTGGATAGCCTATTTAGAGGTAAGCCGGTGTGGAGGGAGTTGGAGTAGTCGAGGCGAGAGATAGCCAGGGAGTGAATCAGGAGTTTTGTGGTTTCTTTGGTTAGGAAGGGACATAGTTTGGAGATGTTGCGGAGGTTGAGGCGGCAAGCTTTGGAAAGGGATTGGATGTGGGGCTGAAAGGAGAGTTCAGAGTCCAGGATAACATCTAGCACCCTGGAATGTAGGGATGGGTGGATGGTTGTGCCATTACTTTTGACAGAGAAGTCAGAGGAAGACAGATATGACTTTCAGACAGATATGTCTGCTAGTAAGTTAATGATGCGAGGAGACTGATGGAGTGAGTTTAGGGGTGGAGAGATAGATTTGGGTGTCGTCAGCATAGAAATGATAATGAAAGCCTGTACAGGAACTATGATGTTTTCAGAATTCAACTCACTCCCGCGTATAGTTGAACGTCTCAGACTTTATGATATACAACAAAAGAGACTCACGCTTCATGGGAAGACATTTAGAACTGTAGTTGTCTGCAAATGAAGCTAAATGATCACAAGTTTAATTGAATATTCTAAGGATGTTTAGCTAGTCATCCGCAACTTAATTCTTAGGCAAAGGTTATTGTCTTTTTTGTAAGGAAAAGAGAAAAATTATTTTTAGGTTTTGTCAATAAGGCATAATGGTGGATCAATGTGATTATATCACAAATACAAAAAAATGAAGACTTCAAAACCTCAATCTATTTACCCTCTACTCCAATTACATTATTTCAGTTGGAGAAATCACAACCAGCTGATACCTTCAATAATTGGGTTTTTTACTTCCACCATGATAAAGGAAAGAAGGGAAGGGGGGGGGGAATATATATCTAAATAAATAAATAAATAAAATAATTTTATGATATAAGAGAAAATATGGCACAAGCTGACCACCATGTTGCCTTATTGCTATACCAATTACCTCTGAAGAAGTTATGCTTAAAAGTATTTACTAAAGTTTTTTTTTTTTTCCAGTTAGCATTGAGCATTAGTCCAAACAGCTCCATTACTAATCAGTTGTGGTTTACTTAATCTTAAATGTTTCCATAAGATATTACTTACACTCTACTAACTAGCAAGAAATGTAAACTCTCCAATACAAGGGCTCCACCTTGTGGCCAAAACACAAAATTTACTAAAATGTTTTATTAAACCCAAACCTGTCGATCCTTTCACCTTATCAAATCCATGGCATATTATAGTACAACCTATTCTAAATACATTACAACAGGTGCACATGAAATCGTAGCACTCCCTAACTCAAAAGATGTATTTTTTTTTTTTTTTTCTTTTTCACTTCAGAGAACCTCAAGAGAGAAAGAAATGCTCATGTTTAAGATTCATTCATGTCTCTTGTGTTATATTCATCATTGTGAAAAGGTTCCTTTTTATCAAATAACAAACAAACATAGGTATGCATCTCGCATCTTCCTCTCAATGGTTTCATATTTATTTAATTATCTTTAATCTCTTTCTTGCTTTTAAAACCTTATATTCCCTCCCCTTCCCGCCCAACCATACCCATCCCTCCCTCCCCACCCCTGTGCCTCTCCTTTTTATCTTTTAACATTCTAAATTTAGGTTTCTGCTTTTACCCTACTTGCATTAATATTTCTGCGTATTTCCAGGACTGCTTAAACTTTTGCCATTTTTTCCATTTGATCATATCTTCCTCTTCCTTTTCCTCCCCAGTATATCTAAGGTTCTCCAACTGGTATATCTCTTCCATCTTACCTATCCAGTCAAGATCTGAGGGTGGTTTGACTTGCTGCCACCTCCTTGGTATCACTGCCTTAGCGGCATTCAGCATATGAGGAATCAAGGTGGTCGTGTATGTTTTTATTGGGTCTGATGTATTGTGAAATAGGCATATCCAGGGGTCGTCTTTTATTTTGATCCCTGTAATTTCCTTTATTAAGTCTAGAATAGTTTCCCAGAATTCCCTTACCTTAGGACATTTCCACCACACATGGGCCATATTCCCTTGCTCCCCACACCCCCTCCAGCATTCTTGTGGCCTCCCCGGCTGAAATTTATTCATTCTATTTGGTGTGATATACCATCTTGCAATACATTTATAGTTCATTTCGGCGGTCTTACTATCAATCGCTGAGTTGTGTATTAACTTCAAATTTTTTTTAATGTTGTGTTTGTATCCATGTGAGTCTAGTTCGTTTCCCCATTTTGTAAGGAATGGGGGTACCTCCGGCCGGCCCTCTTCCAGGAGCATTTTATACAGCTGAGATGTATCTTTTTTTTTTTAATCCTTTTGTTCTACATATTTTTTCCAGAGCTGTATAATTATCTTTGGATCTTATCGGTTGTGGCAAGCTCCCTACGAAGTTTGTCAGCTGGCGGTAGCGCCATTCATTTACCTTAAGGTGTGCTGTGGTCTGTTGTATTTCTACCAGTGACTTTATTTTCCCTTTCTCTATTATCTCACCTAATTGTGTATTTTCTTCTATCCAGTGTCCCCCCATTTTTCTCTTCCCAGGTGGGAAATAGTCATTATTCTTTAGTGGCATTAATAGTGAATTATAGCTCCAACCGTGTTGCTTGTGTGTTAAATCCCATATTTTAAAAACGTGTCTAGTGATCCTCTGTGTCTTTACTCCTAAGTCTCTAAGTTTCGGTGGGCACCAAATCGCAGCCCTCAAATTTATTTCACTAATATCATTTTCTATGTGTACCCAGTGTTTTTGAGTTTCCTGTCGTGTCCACTCTACCGCTCTTGAAAGTATTACCGCATGGTAGTATTTTTTTATGTCCGGGACCCCCAGGCCCCCCTGGTCTTTACTTTGTTTCAAAATATCTCGTGCTATCCTGGGTTTCTTACTTTGCCATATAAAGTTATTTATAATTGATTTTAATGTCTGGAAATAGTAGTCAGGGAGGGGGATAGGGATCATATGGAATTTATATGTAATTTTTGGAAGAATTACCATTTTCACCGAATTTATTCGGCCTATCCAAGAGAGGGGTCTATACTGCATCTTCTTAGTTTCGTTCCTTATTTCTTCTAGTAGCGGGAGGAAGTTCTCACTGTATAGCTTTCCCATAGAGTTTGCCAGTTTGACCCCTAGATATTTTAAACCCTTTTGTTTCCATGGAAACTGAAAATCCCTTTGCAGCACCAGGGCCTCTTTTTTCCTTATGTTGATATTCAAAATTTCTGACTTATTAATGTTTATTTTAAAGTTCGATACTTCTCCATAAGCTTTCAAGACCTCAAGTAATTTTGGCATTGATGTTTTTGGTTCCATTATATAAAATAATAAATCGTCAGCGAACGCTGCAACTTTATGTTCGGTCTTCCCTATTCTAATTCCTTTTATTTTATTCTCTCGTCTGATAGTGGCTAAAAGTGGTTCCAATGACAGAATGAACAGTAACGGGGACAGGGGACATCCCTGTCTCGTCCCGTTACTCATAGCGAAGGGGGATGAATAGTCTCCGTTAATCTTTATTATTGCAGTCTACCCTGTCGAAGGCCTTTTCGGCATCTATCGACAGGAATAGACCTGGGGGCCCATCTGTCTTTAATTTTTGTAACAGTAGGAGAGTTCTAACTCCATTATCCCGTCCCTCTCTTGAGGCCACGAAGCCCACCTGATCTACATGGATTAGCTCCTTCATGAGTTTTTTTAATCTATTTGCGAGTATTTTTGCATAAAGCTTGGTATCGAAATTAAGAAGGGATATTGGTCTAAAACTTGAACAGCAGCTGTCATCTTTTCCTTCTTTGGGAATAAGGGTTATTAAGGCCTTCTGTGCCTCTCGGCTTAGTCCGAATTCTATTCCCAATCCATTAAAATATTCACACAATCTAGGTACCAAGATTTTGCAAAATTTTTTAAGGTAGAGGATCGGGTATCCATCCGGTCCTGGGCTTTTCCCTAATTTTGTGTCTGCCATAGCTTGAATAATCTCACTTTCTGATATCGGTGTTTCCAAATCTAACTTGTCCTCCATAGATATTTGGGTGAGTCCTGCGTTCTTTAGGAATTCTTTTATTTTATTGTGTTTTTTTCCCAGGTCTACATTGTCTTTATTCACATTGTACAGGGTTTTGTAGTACTGCTTAAAAGTCTCTGCGATCTCGTTGGACTTAAAGACTAGATCCCCCTGTCCATTGCGAATTTTTTCGATGTAGTTCCTGTTTTTTTTTTTCTTCAGGGTTTTAGCTAAATGTTTTCCTATTTTATTGCCTCCTACATATTTGTCTATTTGCGTCGCATTGAAAGCGTTTTTTGTATGCTGAGTCAATATGTCTCTTAATTCTTCTCTTTTCATTATAAGGTTATGGTATGTCTCTTGCCGATGACCCCCTTGTTTCTTATGGATTTGCTCCAGGCTATATATTTCTTCAGATATCCTTTCAATTTTTTTAGTTCTTTCTTTTGTTTTCCCTGAACCCATCGCAATAAATATACCCCGCATATATGCCTTATGTGTTTCCCATAGTGTTGCGTGTGAAATGTCAACTGATTCGTTCTTTTCGAAAAAAAAAACTTAATTCTTCTAATTCTTCCTGTATTTTTTCAATATCTTGTTTTTCAGAAAGGAAGGTTTCATTTAATCTCCAGTTCGAAGGGAGTTTTGATACACTAATTTCTTCTATTGTCATCATAACTGGTGCGTGATCTGATATTGTAGATATCTTTATCTGGGAGTCCGTGACCTTGGATAACGTATTATGATCCACGAAAAAATTGTCAAGACGCGTGTACGTCCCATGTACGGGGGAGAAGAAAGTATAATCTCGTGTTTTTAGATTCATCGTTCGCCACACGTCCACCAATTGATTTTGGTGGAGGGTTTTCTTAAATTTTTTTAAGGGTTGCTTTCCCGTCTCCCGTACACGTGACGTACTATCTTCTTCTGAATTCATGCATAGGTTCAAGTCCCCTGCCAATATAATCATCCCCTGTCCAAAATTGGCGAGCTTATTTATCATTTTCTTGACATAGTCTATTGGTTTTTTATTTGGTGCATATATGTTTGCTAAAGTGAGTTGCACCCCATTGATATAACCGCGTAGTAGGAGAAACCGCCCTTCTGGATCCACAACTTTCCCCTGTTCTTTAAACTGGATTCCTTCCGAGAAACCTATTGCGACTCCTTTAGCCTTCCTGGCGGTTGAATCTGCATATATCCAAGTAGGGAATTTTTTGGAATGTAGTTTTATATTAGCTCCCTGAAAGAGGTGGGTTTCCTGAAGAAACACTATGTCTGTCTGATAATGTTTAAGCTCTGTTAATATTTTGTGTCTTTTAATAGGGTTGTTCAGACCTCGGACATTATATGTTAAGAACCTAATCTAGAACTTTTCTTTTGTTTTTGTTTTTTACGGAGAGGCACTTTACTCCCCCAACTACCCCTTCCCACCCTTCCCTCATTCCTCCCACTCTCACCCCCCCCACCCCCCCCCTTCCCAATCCCCCCCCTTCTATACCTCCCTTGGTCAATACTAACCTCCAGCCCCTTGGCTGATCAGAAATATTCCTTTCTATCTCTGGGCTTCCTTCTCAGAGGTTGGGCTTGAACCTCTTCCCCCATTCTACCCCTCCCCCCCCACTTTCCTGGTAGGGGGGTGGGGGGCAGAAATGGTCCCTCGAATGGAGAGGATTCCACCCCGGTCATAGTCTCTCTCCTCCCCTTTTCCCCCCCGCTCTCCCCCTCCCCCCACCCCATCTGCAAAGGCAACTATTTATATTGCATTAATTTACCCCCCAACCCTCCCCCCGGGCCGAGGGTTACGTTTTACCCCGAGGCCCCCTCCCCACCCCCCAACCCCCATCACAGACCTTCTCTTTCCAGCCATTCTGGGATTTCTATTGGTTGTAACCCTAAATTTTTACAAAACTCCATTAGATCCTCCGGGAACCTCAACCTTACTGATCTACCCTCCTTGTATCCTATCAGACAGGCCGGGAACCCCCAGCTATATTTTACATTATCTATACGCATTTGATTTAACAGTGGTCTGAGCATCCGTCTCCTAGCCAGTGTTTCCGGAGACAGGTCCATAAAAATTTGAAGCTCTATTCCCCTGAATTTCAGGGGAGGTTTTCCTCTCAGATTAGTCCATATCTCTGTTTTTTCTGTATAGTTCTGGAATCTGACCAGGATGTCTCTAGGGGTGTCTGTTGGTATATGCTGAGGTTTCCTGACTCTATGTATCCTTTCAATTTTCAAGTCCCATTCTGGGGTTTTGTTTAATAAGGGATTAAATAATTATTTTATGATTTTTATAAGGTCTTCCCCATTCTCTTCTAGGAGTGATCGTATTCTGAGGTTCTGCCTTCTGCTCTGGTTTTCCTGTTCTTCTAGTTTATACAGAGTCCTCCTTTGGTTTATTTTAGTCATTTTAAGCTGCTCTTTGAGCTCCGCTATTTCAAATGTATGTTTATCTGTATTATTTTCCACTTCCTCTACTCGGGACAGCACATGTGTTAAATCCGTTCGTTGTGCTACTATTTCGCTTTTAATTGAGTTTTCCATTTTCGTCAACATTTCTGACAGTATTGTCTTGGTTAATATTTGGGTATTCTCCCTCTGTTCCTCCATCCTACTACTGTCTACTTCGCTTTGTGCGCTGGTATTTCCTCCCGAGGCCTCCAGGATTTCCTCCTTCTTTTTGCTCCCCTCCTTCTTTTTTCCCTGTTTCGTCGCTTGTTTTTCCATAACTGGGCTCTTTGGGCTCAGGCCCTTCACCAAATATTGCTTAATTGTGCTTGTATTTGCTTTTTCTTTTGGTGTTTTAGGTTCAGTTCCTTAGGGTACCCTACCATATTAGGGTAGTTAGAGTAATTGTTTATATTGGAGCTTTCCCCTTCTCCTTAGTCGCTGGGTATTACACCATGGGGTGGTGGGGGGGGGCAAGAGGCACGGACGGGACCCCGTGGCCAATCAAACAGGGTTCCCTCTCACTCTTTTTATCCCCATGTATAATCAGTTGGCTATTTCAGGGACCACTCTGGGATAGATGGTTCTGGGTAATATGTTTTGGTTCAACTCCTGTGGACCCCCCATGGGGTATACATCCGTTTTATGTCACAGTTTTTTAACGGGGGGGGCAATCCTCCCTCTCCTATCTCTCAAAAATGACACAAGCTCCACGTCCACCTTTGCTTTCAAGTGTCAGTGTTTTTTGTTAATATAAATCACTTGCCACTCACATTTAGACATGCCTCCAGACAATACACAAGTGTCAGCATTTTCTTTATGGTAGGAGACTTACCCCTCCAGGAGGATAGCTTTTTCTTTTCTTCCCCTTAACTGGGGTCTTACCCTTCCTCGCCGTTAATGCTGTGGTTTCACTTTCACTTTGCGTTTGCTAGGAGCCTTGCAGTTCTTGTCGTAGGTGATGGGAAGGGGGGGAGCGGCTGTTCCGGGGGGGGGGAGCGGGGTCCTGCTATCATTCGGTCGGCTGTTCCCTTATGGTAATCTGTAACCGGCGTCTCTGTGTCTCGCTTAACACCGCCGCATCCTCCGCTCCTCTATGACCCCGAGCATCATCCGAGAGTGTCACGTCTGCAGCACAGCGTGCACCTCTTCCTCTCCATCCGGCCGTCGTATCCTAGGTCCCGCCCCTCCCTCTGCGTTGCATCGCCACCCTACGTCCTTACACCTGCCTCCATTTCCCCCCCAAAAGATGTATTTGATACTGGTTGTTCCAACTAGTTTCCTTTGACCCTTTCTCACATTTATCACATTATATTTGTTTAACCCGAACCATTAGAACAATTAATTTAGCTAGCTGCCCCGAAGTGCTAGATAGAACAAATCTAAAAGAAGTTAAGAAAAAATTAGACCTGTCCCATATTGCTCCTCAGATTCAATACATTTAGACTCCATCAGGTCCTACTTAGACCCCATCTCCTCACAAAGTGCAACTTACTTGCTCTTTGACCATACCAGACCTTCAAAATAGGATAGACTAGCTGGTCTAATCCTACCTCCGGGCCGTTCCCCCACCAAACATCCATCCCCAGTCAAACCGCCCCCCTACCCCCCCATTTTTTTCCCCCTTTCTTTCAAATCATCTAGGTGATAGTCAGTTTAAAGGTAGGGCGGACTTAATTCAAGATGACTACCTAAAAACAACAAACTTTTCAAACCTCTATAAAACTGATTTCAGTAAATGCTAAAGGTCTCAACATCCCAGAAAAAATAACGAAATTTCTCAATAAATTCCACAAACAAAAAGCAAATATCATCTGCATACAGGAAACACATTTTAAATCAGATAAAACTCCAAAACTACAAGACAAAAACTTTCCAACTGCATTTCATGCCACCAATCCAGAAAGGAAAACCAAAGGTGTCTCAATATTGATCTCAAAACAAACATCATTTCAGATACACAACAAAATGATAGATCCAGGGGTAGATACATATTCCTGAAAGGGAAAATTGTCCCTCACCCCTTTACAATAGCAAACATCTACGCCCCCAACTAGCAACTTTCTCCTCAGGGATTTTAATTCTAGGGGGGGATTTCAATATTAATTTAAATCCCCTCATAGACACATTGAATGGTACATCGAGTCTCCCTAAAGCCCCATACACACGGTCGGATTTTCCAATGGATTCTGTCCTATCGGACAATGTTGTCGGAAATTCCGACCGTGTGTAGGCACCATCGGACAGTGTACCTCGGATTCTCCAAGTCCTATCTCCTGCTGGATAGATTTTTCGACAACAAAGTCCGATCACACCAAATCCGATCGTACCAAATCCGACGGACAAAGTGCTACGCATGCTCAGAAGAAATTCTGTGACGGAAGCGCTCGGTCAGGTAAAACTACCTTTCCTAATCGACACAGCACATTCGTCACGCTGCAATGTTAAAATGTCTTTAATGCAGCGCATTCTCTTTTTCTTTACAATGCAAGAAGAATGACATGTTTTAGCTGCTTCTATTTACCACTTCTCCCAAACTTAGTTCTTTATTACTTTTCAGGATTTCTAGACTACATGTTTATTTTTACTCAGATCGTAAAAGAATCTTTGTTATATTTTTTGGGGGATTTGTCATTTTTTTTCTTTTTTTGGAATACATATTTTAAGGAGATTTTTTTTTTTTGTTTTTGAGGGGGGTTGTGTGTCTCAACTTAGCAAAACAACATTATTAACATTTCTATTTGTTGCTTAAATGTACTAGGAGTTTGTTGGTTGTTGGTGCCCCTTGTTAATTATACTTTATGATTATTGAAATGTACCTGCCTACTCACAAATAAACTGTCATTGTAGAAAAGTAAAACACATAGGCAATGATTATTTCAAATCAAAAATACCTTTATTTAGGTCTCAGCAACAAACCAAAGAGGAACGCAGCGATGGAGAAACTTGGGGAATTTGCAAAGCCTTGGACCCCCACGGCAACCATCATTTTTGAAGCTTCTAAAATTGGGGGCCTAAATAATAAGGGAGTGCTATCTGGTCCTGAAGTCGAAAACATCCGGAACTGCAGCAGATGCCATCTAGGTCCCCAGGCTCTGGTCCTACGAGAGGCTCCATCTTCTCTCAGACCAGACTGAATCCAGGTCGTCACTCTCAGGTCTTCCTTCCACGCTTCCTTGCACGCTGTGGCTGTGTTGCTGGTGGGGTGGCAGAAGGAGGAGGAGGAGTAGGAGGCGGAGCAAGGTCACTATCGCAAACATGTGTGAGTGGGGTCATCTCCCCAGCCATACCCTCATTTATGACCTTGAGGATGACCCCCTCACACATGCTGCGTTGCCCCACCTCCATACCCTTCATTTTATTGGCAACCAAGGAGCCAAAGGCCTCCTCATAGGTGGGTGTGTCATATAGGGAGGCTGAAGCATCTCTGATCAGCTGGAGCGCTGACTCTCCCACCTCCCCCATCCTTCTCGCCCTTCTGTAGGGAAGGCGGAGGGGAGGGACTTGGGAGACAGTCAGGCTCCTACGCCTACCCCCCTGTTGGCTGCCACTACCCACCTCTTGGCTGCCACTAACCCCTGCCTCCTCCTGACTTTCACATTCCACAGCCACCTCCTGGCTGAGGTCTTCCTGTGTATGAAAAAGGGACATAGTTTCAGTTATTTGTTCATCAAACACACACAATTTTCATCTAGTGACTGTTGCAAAATGTTTACAAATAGAAAACCATACAATTCTCAGCCCTGCAGTTTATATTCTTGCCCCAAATGTCTCCAACACTACTGTCAGTTGATATGTCAAACACGTTAGGAACTAAGCAATTGGGGATCCTGAATTAAGTGAACATCATTCATTATTCTCAAAAATGGTTCCAAAACTACTATACCTGGCTCAAGCTGGGCTCCTCCACATCTTCCAGACTGGAAGGCCCAGGTTGCTCCTCTGAAGCCTCATCAGGGGTGGATGGAAGGACGCGTGCAAGGAAGAGTCGAGAGTGACTTCCTGACATTAGCCTGGTCTTTGAGAAAATGGAGCCTGTCATAGTACCAGAGCGTGGGGACATAGACCTCATCTGCTCCAGCTCCAGATGCTTGGGACTTCAGGACCTTATTGCGTTCCCGGAAATAGGTACTCCTCAGGTTGGCAATTTTTATTCTTAAGGTCTCCATGGTTGCCGTGGGGAACCTTGGCTTTACAAATGCCACAAGTTTCTTCATGGCTGCGTACCTCTTTGGTCTGTTGCTGTAGTCTCAGTGTTTTGCCTGCCATAATAGGGGCATTTCCCGATATTTATCAATGAAGAGGGGGAGAAAACTCACATGGTTGAAGCGGTCCATAATCTCTGCAAGACACAACACCACACAAAACACTATAAATAATGTCAGGCTAAACTCTCCTAATCTTCTCCATAAAGAAGTAGGCTAGTTATGTACCAACGTCAAATTGTACCTTCGTTATAGCGATCGTCTCGTGCGTGAGCTTTCTCTCCCCTCGTCTCACAGATCGTGGCTACGACACAGGCGTGTGACGTTTTATATACAGTGCGCATGCGTCAAACTCCGCCCGCCCCTGACGATCTTTTGCGTCTATTCCCCACCCCTTCTCTTTACGGCGCAGTGGGGAGAGCACATGGCGGGGACACAGCAGGTGCGCCCGAAATATTGCAGCAACGAGGAGGAGGACGAGGAAAGGCCGGAGGCAGAAACGTCCCGATCCCGGAGCCTGAAATTCAAGGCCTCCAATATGTAATTTGGAGAAATGTTGGAGATGGTGGACATATTAAAGAGGAGCGACTATGATGGGAAGTATGGGCCTTACCTCAACCCCAATGTCCGCAAGGCCAAGATCATGTCTAAAGTTGTGAGGAGGCTGTACAATCATTTTGGGGTACAACGATCCAAGGAGCAACTGAGGAAACGCTGGTCAGACCTGAAACTGAGGGAGCCCGATCAGTACAGAAAGATCAAGCGAGTTCTTCAAATAAGTAAGTAGTTGTGTTTTGTGTTGGATTTTTGGCTTGCATACTGCTCCATGTGTTTGTATTTTGACAAAGTTGTACATTAGAAAATGGCCACTTTCATGTTCGTCTGTGCATTCGATCGTACTCAACCTCAATCTTTCTGCCACTGTCATGTTCGTGTGTGTCCATTCGATCGTACTCAATCTCGATCGTTCGGCCACTTATAATACGATGTTTGTGTTTTTTTTTTGGTCAAAGGAAGTTTGTTCTCACTAGAAATGTCATCAAGAATGTAAAGCCAATTTATTCAATGTAAAGGAGAGGTCACCCAGTAGCTGTTTACCCATCTGGACTCTAGAGCACTAGTGCTGGGTAGGGACGGGCCCGGTGCTCGATGCGAACCCATGTTCGCATCGAGCACCGGGCGTTCGCTCGCTCGGCGAGCCCAGAACTATTTTGGCCGCTCGCATCACATTCGTGTGATGCGAGCGGCCCCGCAATGCATTGCGGCCGGCGCAGTGCATTGCTGGCTGATGATTGGCCAAGCATGCACTGTGACCCCGCATGCTTGGCCAATCACAGCGCCAGAAACTCGGAGAGCCATAATTGGCTACAGGCAGGACGCCTGTAGCCAATTACAGCTCAGGGGCTTTAGTACACGTCCCACCATTTAAAAGGCCGCCACGCCGTCGGCGCCGGTCACATGAGTTCCGGCTTTAGGAGAGATCAGGCTGATTCTGTGTCTTTGCTAGATTCATTCATATAGAAAGATTTGCTCTACTTTGCTAAACCATTGGCTATTTATTTGCTAAACCATTGCTACCTGTCATTGATCATCCATTGCTGCTGGTTAGTGTGTTTTTAGCTGCTGCTGGGGATTAGTCTGGTGCGTGTTTTACTGTTAGTACAGTATTTCAGTAGTACCAACCGCAGTGCTGTTAGCACAGCATTGCACCCCAAAAGCACCCATAGGACTTCTAGTGTGTTAGTGGCAGCAAACAGAGCTCCTATATTTTCTTCCCAGAAGCACCCATAGGACTTCTACTGTGTTAGTGGCATCACACAGAGTTCCTATATTTTCTTCCCAGAAGCACCCATAGGACTTCTACTGTGTTAGTGGCATCACACAGAGTTGCTATATTTTCTTCCCAGAAGCACCCATAGGACTTCTACTGTGTTAGTGGCATCACACAGAGTTCCTATATTTTCTTCCCAGAAGCACCCATAGGACTTCTACTGTGTTAGTGGCATCACAGAGAGTTCCTATATTTTCTTCCCAGAAGCACCCATAGGACTTCTAGCGTGTTAGTGGCATCACACAGAGTTCCTATATTTATTTCCCAGAAGCAGCCATAGGACTACTACTGTGTTAGTGGCATCACACAGAGTTCCTATATTTTCTTCCCAGAAGCACCCATAGGACTTCTAGTGTGTTAGTGGCAGCAAACAGAGCTCCTATATTTTCTTCCCAGAAGCACCCATAGGACTTCTACTGTGTTAGTGGCATCACACAGAGTTCCTATATTTTCTTCCCAGAAGCACCCATAGGACTTCTACTGTGTTAGTGGCATCACACAGAGTTCCTATATTTTCTTCCCAGAAGCACCCATAGGACTTCTACTGTGTTAGTGGCATCACACAGAGTTCCTATATTTTCTTCCCAGAAGCACCCATAGGACTTCTACTGTGTTAGTGGCATCACAGAGAGTTCCTATATTTTCTTCCCAGAAGCACCCATAGGACTTCTAGCGTGTTAGTGGCATCACACAGAGTTCCTATATTTATTTCCCAGAAGCAGCCATAGGACTACTACTGTGTTAGTGGCATCACACAGAGTTCCTATATTTTCTTCCCAGAAGCACCCATAGGACTTCTAGTGTGTTAGTGGCAGCAAACAGAGCTCCTATATTTTCTTCCCAGAAGCACCCATAGGACTTCTACTGTGTTAGTGGCATCACACAGAGTTCCTATATTTTCTTCCCAGAAGCACCCATAGGACTTCTACTGTGTTAGTGGCATCACACAGAGTTCCTATATTTTCTTCCCAGAAGCACCCATAGGACTTCTACTGTGTTAGTGGCATCACACAGAGTTCCTATATTTTCTTCCCAGAAGCACCCATAGGACTTCTACTGTGTTAGTGGCATCACACAGAGTTCCTATATTTTCTTCCCAGAAGCACCCATAGGAATTCTACTGTGTTAGTGGCATCACACAGAGTTCCTATATTTTCTTCCCAGAAGCACCCATAGGACTTCTACTGTGTTAGTGGCATCACACAGAGTTCCTATATTTTCTTCCCAGAAGCACCCATAGGACTTCTACTGTGTTAGTGGCATCACACAGAGTTCCTATATTTTCTTCCCAGAAGCACCCATAGGACTTCTACTGTGTTAGTGGCATCACACAGAGCTCCCATATTTTCTTCCCAGAAGCACCCATAGGAATTCTAGTGTGTTAGTGGCATCACACAGAGCTCCCATATTTTCTTCCCAGAAGCACCCATAGGACTTCTACTGTGTTAGTGGCATCACACAGAGTTCCTATATTTTCTTCCCAGAAGCACCCATAGGACTTCAATTGTGTGTTAGTGGCATCACACAGAGCTCCTATATTTTCTTCTCAGCAGAACCCACAGGACTTCTAGTGTGTTAGTGGCATCACACAGAGCTCCTATGTTTTCTTTGCAGAAGCACCCATAGGACTTCTAGTGTGTTAGTGGCATCACACAGAGCTCCCATATTTTCTTCCCAGAAGCACCCATAGGACTTCTACTGTGTTAGTGGCATCACACAGAGTTCCTATATTTTCTTCCCAGAAGCACCCATAGGACTTCTAGTGTGTTAGTGGCAGCAAACAGAGCTCCTATGTTTTCTTCCCAGAAGCACCCATAGGACTTCTACTGTGTTAGTGGCATCACACAGAGCTCCTATATTTTCTTCCCAGAAGCACCCATAGGACTTCTAGTGTGTTAGTGGCATCACACAGAGCTCCTATGTTTTCTTCCCAGAAGCACCCATAGGACTTCTACTGTGTTAGTGGCATCACACAGAGCTCCTATATTTTCTTCCCAGAAGCACCCATAGGACTTCTAGTGTGTTAGTGGCATCACACAGAGCTCCTATATTTTCTTCCCAGAAGCACCCATAGGACTTCAATTGTGTGTTAGTGGCATCACACAGAGCTCCTATATTTTCTTCTCAGCAGCACCCACAGGACTTCTAGTGTGTTAGTGGCATCACACAGAGCTCCTATATTTTCTTCTCAGCAGCACCCACAGGACTTCTAGTGTGTTAGTGGCATCACACAGAGCTCCTATATTTTCTTTGCAGAAGCACCCATAGGACTTCTAGTGTGTTAGTGGCATCACACAGAGCTCCTATATGTTCTTCCCAGAAGCAACCATAGGACTTCAATTGTGTGTTAGTGGCATCACACAGAGCTCCTATATTTTCTTCTCAGCAGCACCCACAGGACTTCTAGTGTGTTAGTGGCATCACACAGATCTCCTATATTTTCTTTGCAGAAGCACCCATAGGACTTCTAGTGTGTTAGTGGCATCACACAGAGCTCCTATATTTTCTTCTCAGCAGCAGCACCCACAGGACTTCTAGTGTGTTAGTGGCATCACACAGAGCTCCTATATTTTCTTTGCAGAAGCACCCATAGGACTTCTAGTGTGTTAGTGGCATCACACAGAGCTCCTATATTTTCTTCTCAGCAGCCCCCACAGGACTTCTAGTGTGTTAGTGGCATCACACAGAGCTCCTATATTTTCTTTGCAGAAGCACCCATAGGACTTCAATTGTGTGTTAGTGGCATCACACAGAGCTCCTATATATTCTTCTCAGCAGCACCCACAGGACTTCTAGTGTGTTAGTGGCATCACACAGAGCTCCTATATTTTCTTTGCAGAAGCACCCATAGGACTTCTAGTGTGTTAGTAGCATCACACAGAGCTCCTATATTTTCTTCTCAGCAGCACCCACAGGACTTCTAGTGTGTTAGTGGCATCACACAGAGCTCCTATATTTTCTTTGCAGAAGCACCCATAGGACTTCTAGTGTGTTAGTGGCATCACACAGAGCTCCTATATTTTCTTCCCAGAAGCACCCATAGGACTTCAATTGTGTGTTAGTGGCATCACACAGAGCTCCTATATTTTCTTCTCAGCAGAACCCACAGGACTTCTAGTGTGTTAGTGGCATCACACAGAGCTCCTATATTTTCTTTGCAGAAGCACCCATAGGACTTCTAGTGTGTTAGTGGCATCACACAGAGCTCCCATATTTTCTTCCCAGAAGCACCCATAGGACTTCTACTGTGTTAGTGGCATCACACAGAGTTCCTATATTTTCTTCCCAGAAGCACCCATAGGACTTCTAGTGTGTTAGTGGCAGCAAACAGAGCTCCTATGTTTTCTTCCCAGAAGCACCCATAGGACTTCTACTGTGTTAGTGGCATCACACAGAGCTCCTATATTTTCTTCCCAGAAGCACCCATAGGACTTCTAGTGTGTTAATGGCATCACACAGAGCTCCTATATTTTCTTCCCAGAAGCACCCATAGGACTTCAATTGTGTGTTAGTGGCATCACACAGAGCTCCTATATTTTCTTCTCAGAAGCACCCACAGGACTTCTAGTGTGTTAGTGGCATCACACAGAGCTCCTATATTTTCTTCTCAGCAGCACCCACAGGACTTCTAGTGTGTTAGTGGCATCACACAGAGCTCCTATATTTTCTTTGCAGAAGCACCCATAGGACTTCTAGTGTGTTAGTGGCATCACACAGAGCTCCTATATTTTCTTCCCAGAAGCAACCATAGGACTTCAATTGTGTGTTAGTGGCATCACACAGAGCTCCTATATTTTCTTCTCAGCAGCACCCACAGGACTTCTAGTGTGTTAGTGGCATCACACAGATCTCCTATATTTTCTTTGCAGAAGCACCCATAGGACTTCTAGTGTGTTAGTGGCATCACACAGAGCTCCTATATTTTCTTCTCAGCAGCAGCACCCACAGGACTTCTAGTGTGTTAGTGGCATCACACAGAGCTCCTATATTTTCTTTGCAGAAGCACCCATAGGACTTCTAGTGTGTTAGTGGCATCACACAGAGCTCCTATATTTTCTTCTCAGCAGCCCCCACAGGACTTCTAGTGTGTTAGTGGCATCACACAGAGCTCCTATATTTTCTTTGCAGAAGCACCCATAGGACTTCAATTGTGTGTTAGTGGCATCACACAGAGCTCCTATATATTCTTCTCAGCAGCACCCACAGGACTTCTAGTGTGTTAGTGGCATCACACAGAGCTCCTATATTTTCTTTGCAGAAGCACCCATAGGACTTCTAGTGTGTTAGTAGCATCACACAGAGCTCCTATATTTTCTTCTCAGCAGCACCCACAGGACTTCTAGTGTGTTAGTGGCATCACACAGAGCTCCTATATTTTCTTTGCAGAAGCACCCATAGGACTTCTAGTGTGTTAGTGGCATCACACAGAGCTCCTATATTTTCTTCTCAGCAGCACCCACAGGACTACCGACTACAATGGCTGGAAGACCGCCAAGGGGAGGCAGAGCGTGCAGAGGCAAGAACACAGGGCAGGCAGGCTCTGTTTTTAGTGGACGTGGCCGTGGACGAGGTCGTGCATCGTCATCAGCACGTGTCCATGGGACACGCGCATCTTTGTTTTCGGCAGCTGGACATGTGGAGCCGCATCATGCTGAAGGCTTGGTAGAATGGATGACCAAGCCCTCCTCATCCTCCTCATCCTCTCTCACCCAGGCTCAGGGTACTGGCAGAGCAGCTGCCAACGCGTACTCAATGGCATCATCAGCCACCCCTTCCCTAGACCCACCATGTCCTCCTGAGGAGTCCCCCGAACTCTTTGAGCACAGTGTTGGGTACATGCTCCAGGAGGATGCCCAACGATTCGAAGGCTCGGACGATGATACCCAGCTTGAGGAAGTCAGTAGTGTGCGCGCAGAGAGAGGGGATGCTGAAGGACAGCAATCTGGCAGTACTGTTCCACCAGCTGCAGCTTACTGCCATGCAGCTCGTTGGCAAGCACACATAAAAGACCCACATCAAAGAACTAAGCGGACCTCTCCTTGCTCCTCATCAGCTGGGATCTCCATCCCCACTACATCTTCAGTCCTCTCTGAAAGCTGCTCTGAGAGGACTGAAGGTGTAGAATTAGGTGTGTCACAACCAAGTACTTGCAGTACACCGACGTCCGATTGTAGCAGGCAAATTTCCCTGCCCCAGCTGCTGGACCGTCGAAAGAAGTACACTCCCAGCCATCCACATGCCCAGCGGTTGAATGCTAGCTTGGCTAAATTGCTAGCACTTCAACTGCTGCCTTTTCAGTTGGTAGACTCGGCCCCCTTCCGTGAGTTTGTTCAATGTGCGGTTCCTCAGTGGCAGGTTCCCAAACGCCACTTTTTCTCACGGAAGGCGATTCCGTCTCTCTACCGGCATGTGGAAGGCAATGTCCATGACTCGCTGGACAGGGCGGTCAGCGGTAAGGTGCATATTACCGCTGACTCATGGTCCAGCAGGCATTAACATGGACGTTACCTTTCTTTCACGGCCCATTGGGTCACTCGATTGGCAGCTGGGAGGGATGCAGGACAAGGTGCAGTAGTGTTGGAGGTTGTTCCGGCACCACGCCTCCAAAATGCTACTACTGCTACTGGTTGTGACACACCTCTCTCCTCCACCCCCTCCTCTTCTTCTTCCTCCAGTGCTCTGTCCTCGGAACCAGCGGTGCTCCGTAGGCGTACAAGGGGTTACGCAAGTACGCAGGCAAAAAGTTGCCATGCCGTGCTTGCGCTGGTGTGTTTGGGGGACAGGAGCCACACTGGGCAAGAGGTTCTGGCAGCTCTGCAGGGGCAGGCCGAGAGGTGGTTGACGCCACGCCAGCTTAAGCCAGGAATGGTCGTTTCTGACAATGGCACCAACCTCCTCTCCGCCCTGCGACAGGGGCAGCTCACCCATGTGCCCTGTATGGCTCACGTCCTCAACCTGGTGGTGCAGCGGTTCTTGGGCAGGTTCCCAGGCTTACAGGATGTCCTGAGGCAGGCCAGGAAAGTCTGTGTGCATTTCCGCCGATCTTATAATGCCAGTGCTCGGCTGACTGAGCTGCAAAAGGAGCTGAACCTGCCCAAGAACCGCCTAATATGTGACATGCCCACCAGGTGGAACTCAATGTTGGCCATGCTGCAGCGACTGCACACGCAGCAGAGGGCCATCAATGAGTACCTTTGCGACTACGGCACCAGGACAGGGTCAGGGGAGCTTGTTTTTTTTTCCCCACGTCAGTGGAGCATGATCAGGGATGCATGCACTGTCCTCTCACCATTTGAGGAGGCCACGAGGATGGTGAGCAGTGACAGTGCATGCATCAGTGACACTGTACCTCTTGTCCACCTGTTGGAGCATACGCTGCGTGGGATAATGGACAGGGCATTTGAGGCAGAACAGAGGCAGGAAGAGGAGGACTTAAAGGCCCCCTTTATCCGGACAGTGTTCCTTCTGTCCCACCCATCACACAGGAAGAGGATGAGGAGGAGGAGGAGGAGGAGGATTGTGTGAGCATGGAGGTGGAGCCTGGCACTCAGCATCAGCAGCAGCAGTCTTTTAGGGATGATGTACAGTCCCAACAAACCAGTGGACTTGTACGTGGCTGGGAGGAGATGGCTGGCGATCATGTCATCCTCAGTGACCCAGGAGACTTCGGACCGAATGCCTCAGCTAACCTACGCTGCATGGCCTCCCTGATCCTGAAAAGCCTGCGGAAGGATCCTCGTGTTCTTCGGATCAAGGAGAGGGACCATTACTGGCTGGCCACTCTCCTTGATCCACGGTACAAGGGTAAGGTTGCGGACCTTATCTTGCCGTCGCAGAGGGAGCAGAGGATGAGACATCTCAGGGAGGCCTTGCAGAAAGGTCTGTGCAACGCGTTCCCAGAAACTGGGAGGTTACAAACTCCTGGTCCTGGACGACGAGTTGCTGAGGCTTCGGTCAGTAGCAGAAGGAGCGGTGGGGAAGGTGGACGTCTGACCGATGCGTTCAGACAATTTTTTAGTCCGCAGCCCCAAGGTATGATCGGTTCCAGCAACCATCGCCAGCGTCTGATATACATGGTGCAGGAATACCTTGGGGCAAGGTCAGACTTGGACACCTTTCCCACCGAAAATCCTCTGGCTTACTGGGTCCTGAGGATGGATCACTGGCCAGAGCTTGCACAGTATGCAATTGAGCTACTGGCCTGTCCTGCCTCCAGCGTTCTTTCTGAACGCACATTCAGTGCTGCTGGAGGATTTGTCACCGATCATAGGGTGCGCCTGTCCACCGACTCGGTTGATCGACTGACCTTCATCAAAATGAATCAGTCTTGGATCACCGCCAGCTACCAGGCACCTGAAGCGGATATAACGGAATAATTTATAATGTCACATCCCTTCAAGACTGCCTATGCTGATGCTGAGTGACTGTCCTGTTATGTTCACTGACTATCCTCTTCCTCCTCCTCAATGATCCATGCCACCACACCAGTGCCTAAGGCACAATTTTTCAGCCCCTGTATAACAGGGGCGTGTACTTACAATTTTTAAAAAAAATGCTTTGCAACACGTGTGACTGCTGTGCTCCAAGTACAGTATCTGTGAGGGGTTGCAGTGTTGTGGCACCAGCACCAATGCCTAAGGCACAATTTTTCAGCCCCTGTTTAACAGGGGCGTGTAATTACAATTTTTTAAAAAAATGCTTCGCAACACGTGTGACTGCTGTGCTCCAAGTACAGTATCTGTGAGGGGTTGCAGTGTTGTGGCACCAGCACCAATGCCTAAGGCACAATTTTTCAGCCCCTGTTTAACAGGGGCGTGTAATTACAATTTTTTTTAAAAATGCTTCGCAACACGTGTGACTGCTGTGCTCCAAGTACAGTATCTGTGAGGGGTTGCAGTGTTGTGGCACCAGCACCAGTGCCTAAGGCACAATTTTTCAGCCCCTGTTGGGGCGTGTAATAACAATTTTTAGGCAATGCTTTGCAACAGGTCTCATTGCTGTGCTAAGAGTACAGTGTCTGTGAGGGGTTGCAGTGTTGTGGCACCAGCACCAATGCCTAAGGCACAATTTTTCAGCCCCTGTTTAACAGGGGCGTGTAATTACAATTTTTTTAAAAAAAATGCTTCGCAACAGGTGTGACTGCTGTGCTCCAAGTACAGTATCTGTGAGGGGTTTCAGTGTTGTGGCACCAGTGCCTAAGGCACAATTTTTCAGCCCCTGTTGGGGCGTGTAATTACAATTTTTAGGCAATGCTTTGCAACAGGTCTCATTGCTGTGCTAAGAGTACAGTATCTGTGAGGGGTTGCAGTGTTGTGGCACCAGCACCAATGCCTAAGGCACAATTTTTCAGCCCCTGTTTAACAGGTTCGTGTAATTACAAATCTTGATCTAATAGTTCACAGCAGGGCCCATTCCTGCGCCCACCAAGAGTAACTATGAGGGCTTACAGTCTTGTGGCAACACCATCCACCACCACCACCACCACCACCACCAAAAGGCCCAATTTTTCTACCCTGTTCAACAGGTGCATGCAATTACAAATCTTGATCTAATAACTCACAGCAGGGCCCATTCCTGCGCCCACCAAGAGTAACTATGAGGGCCTACAGTCTTGTGGCAACACCATTCACCACCACCACCACCGCCAAAGGCCCAATTTTTCTGCCCTGTTCAACAGGTGCATGCAATTACAAATCTTGATCTAATAACTCACAGCAGGGCCCATTCCTGTGCCCACCAGTCTTGTGGCTACACCAACATCTAATAGGGCAAATTTCTGCAGAGTATATACGGCAGGCCCCTACTTTCAAACATCCAACTTACAAACGACTCCTACTTGCAAACGGAAAGAGAAAACAGGAAGTGAGAGGAAATCTACCCCTAGGAAGGGAAATTCTATCCTGTTAGATTTAATTTGGGAAAAAGGTATCTCCTCTCTACTGATGCTTTATCACCAATCCTTGTTTCAATTCAAACCCCACTTTTCCAAAAACATTTGTCATTGGGACGGAAAGTGAGGTTCTGAACAGATGTTCAAAGACAGCAAATGTTACAGGGGTGATAACCCCTCCCTATGTTCTCCAAAAAGCTTAAAAATAGATTTTTTGGGGTTGGAGCTACACTTCATAATGTACCTGTTTAGATTCTACTTAAGAACAAACCTACAGTCCGTGTCTTGTTTGCACCACCTATATACTGCTGTTCAGAGTGTATAGGGTTGTAGGTATAGGGTTTTAGTTTGGGTGTGGGGTCCCCCTTAATATCCATACAAGACCCAAAGGGGCTGGGGTAGCCATGCCATTTTTCTCAAGGATTTTCAGCCATATGGCGGCCAGGACAAGACATGACATTAAAGCCGCAAGTGGTTTTAAATGGCTTCTTTTTTTCCTTTACAAATGTCATTTTGTGCAAGGACAGTTCTAAACACGGGAAACACCCCCAGGTACCATATTTAAAGGAAAATTTCACTTTTTTTTTTTCACTTTATGCATCATTAAAATGACTGCTCCCGAAAAAACGTTAGTTTTTAAAAGTTCTTTTTGCATTGATATATGTGCCCTGAGGCAGGACCCGGGTCCCCAAACCTGTTTTATGACATTAACATGCATATTGGCCGTTGTAATTAGCACTTTTGATTTCGAACGTTCGCGTCCATTATAACGTATAGGGTTCGAAAATTCGCGCAAACTTTCGGTCGGTTCGAAGGTTCTGGTGCGAACCGAACCCGGGGGTGTTCGGCTCATCCCTAGTGCTGGGACACCCAAACCCACTTTTAATTATGCTTTTCCACACATGTGCTCCAGTGTATACTAGAGGGGGGTCTCTATCAGACAAACTTCTACCAAAAAGCTAGTACGTTTATCACCTTTACAAAGTGACTACATTCATGTTGTTGTCATTTGTAACTGGCCAAACAAAAATATTGTCCCTCACTTTCCAGCAATGTTTGACATTTCCTATTTCTGCCCTCAATAGATTGTGTTGCTAAATCTTCCTTTTGTACACTCTCATAGGGGAGCGAAAACTCGTGACGTCTGAGGAAACCACAAAACCAACACCTCCCAAAGAAGGGGAAAGACCAGAAGCAGAGGAGGAGGAGGAGGAAGGAGAGATCATAGAAATTGGAGAACTTGTCACCACAACAGGTGAGTGTGGGAGAACACAGCTACTAGTAAGCTAATCAATGTATGCCTGCCTCATTTCCACAACACATTTTTTTGTTTTTTGGCTGTTTTTAGGTGACGTGGATGTTGTGGAAGAAGATTCGCACTTTACCACAGAGAGTGCCAACGTACTCATCCGGGAGATAATGGTCTGCAATCGAGATCTAGATGACATAAAGCAAAACATCAATGATGTTCAACAAAAATTGAAGAACATCATTGATGTTTTAGGAAAAATCTGAAAAAGTAATTACCACACATTTGTGGCTGTTTCTGAACACATTTGCAACTTAAGAACTGTGTGAAATTTGGAACATGCACACATTGTGTCCACATGTGCTAGCTCCCATCATGGTGGATGAATGCCAGCGTTTTTTTGGGGGAGCAACCACTTTCCGAACTACTAAAGTGGTTGTGGTGAAGGGGTTGCACCCCCAAAAAACGTCCATTCATCCCCATGATGGAAAATGGCACTTTTGAAGATTCTAGGCATGTGTTTTACCATCTAATGACCATTTTCAGACACAAATTGAGTGCATGTTCTAAATTTCCAGTTTCCAGGGGTGACCCCCCATGTGATGAAGGCAAGATCAAACACACTTTTAACATATAGTCATGTCTGATCTTGTCTTCACTTTAGAAAGTTGAACTTTCCTAGTTCCTATGTTCTGTTTTGCTCCATGCCTGGTTTTACCAAATGCCGAATGTTTGTAAACAATGTTGTCAAGAACCAAGATCTTGTCAGTTTTGGCCAGAAGTTTGTAAATGCACTTGTGAATGTGTTGCAAGTAAACTTTTTTAATTTTCTAAATGTGTGGCTTCCTTATTTCAAAACAAAAAAGCATTATGTATGTCAAATGTAAAGGATTTGGGGGGCAATGGGTGTTATTTACTAAAGGCAATTCCAGTTTGCACTGCAAGTGTATTTTCCAGGGCACTTTTGCACTGCACTTGTAGAGCATAGTAGATTTGACTTATGTAAATGACACCCACAGTGATTGGTTTGAAAACACGTAGCACACCATTTTTGGTAATACACACATTTCTGTCATGGTGATGAAAAGGAGTATTTTGGGTGTCAGTTATGCACTACAAACCTTCTCTAGACCAAAGATTAGGTATCAAACACACAACATGAGAAGAATCTTTTTGGGAAGAAGAGACTGTTACCTCCTTTTGCCCAGAAAGTGCATTCCCACTGTTGAAGCTAAAGGGCAAAAATGTATATCTCAAAGAAGCTAGAATATGGAAAGGACCAGAAAACATAGGTTTGGTAAAAAAATATATTTATTTAAAAATGCCTCTCACACATCGTCAGGCAGAGCAATGGCCCCCCTACCCACAAAGTAGTCCATATATTGCACGCGGACCGCGCGGGCATTTCGAGGGGGCAAGCCTGGACGTGCCGCTTGAAGGGCTGTGAGGTCGGCATTGGAAGGGCCCTCAACATCTGGGCCAACGGTCACCACATAGTTGGTGTTGTGTCTTTTCAAAAAGTTGTGCAATATGCAAGAGGCAAGAACTATGTGGTTGAGTTTGTATTCCACCAAGTTAATAGCCATCAAAAACAGGCGGAAGCGGCTGGCCAGGATCCCGAAGGTGTTCTCCACCACTCTGCGGGCTCTTGACAGCCTGTAATTGAAGACCCTCTGGTCTGGGGTGAGGGTCCTCATCGGGAAGGGCCTCATCAGATGGGGAGTCAACGCAAACGCTTCATCTGCGACAAAGACGAAGGGGAGTCCTTCAGCATTCTCCTCTGGAGGTGGCAAGCACAGACTGCCACTTTGGAGACGAGACGCCAGTAGAACTCCGTGTGCGCAATGGCACCACCATCCGAGATCCGGCCGTTCATCCCCACATCCACATACAAAAACTCGTATGTCGCCGACACCACCGCCAACATCACGACACTATTAAACCCCTTGTAATTATAATAGTAGGACCCCGAGTTGGGGGGTGGGACGATGCGGACGTGTTTCCCATCAATTGCACCTCCGCAGTTAGGAAAGTTCAACGGGTGGCAAAGTGGGAGGCCACATTCTGCCATTCCTGTGGCGTGGAAGGGAACTGTGGAGTGAAACAAGAAAAATAAATTAGTCACTTTGCACATAAACATTGCAAGCAGATTAGACACTAAACATCTTTACATTTAAAGCTGGAAAGTATTTGCAACGCAAAGTAGAGGGTCCCCCTAGCAGATGACTCACCCCCCATCAATCGCCCCACTTCTGATGGGCCATTGACAATAACTAGGGGTTTGGGGGGGGTGGGTTTGGACAGGTAACCCTCTGCACTTCATTGATTGCCAAATGGCTCAATAATGTGTGCTAGTTTGGCCAGACCCTCCTTACTTAACACTATTGGCAGCCCACAGGAAAGATAAAATAACATTCAAAATCCCCACACCCCCCCCCAAAAAAAAAAAAAAGGAACGCACATTTGGACATTCTGAAATTACCTAGCAAGCTAAAAGGAGGGAAAGAACACCAAAAAAGAGGAAATGGAAAGTATGGAGCCAGCCCCTTGCACTACATGCTTTGCTGAATTCATCCCTAAAGATGCCCACTATAAAGAGGTAGGTATATAGTATGTATTGACCTTGGGAAAGCCAGCAGATAGAGGATTGGTACCATCTGACACAGCAGTTGGGGGAGGGGGTTCAGAATGAATTTGGCACCCCCCCCCCCACCAACAAAAAGGGAAAAAAAAGGGGCTCTACATGAAGTAAACCACACAGCAAACATTTGTGCATATTTTCGGGGGTGTTTGGGGAAAACAATACTATGCAGCAGACAAAATACATTGCTTAAGTGACTAGGCCATAGGTGTCTATTGGAGCAGAAGAGCATTCTGGTGAGGTAAGTGAAGGGAAAAATGCATGAAGGAGAAAAGGGGCACAGCATATTAGAGCATATTGCAATCATGGTAATTAGGGAAGGAGGTCAAAAATACAAGACATTAGCAAACAGAGCATACATAGAATGGAATAGTAAAGTAGAAATGTTACCTTAATATAGTCCTCCTGCAGGACCTGGATGATGGCAGAACAGGTCTCTGGAATAATGATTCCCATGGCCTGGGGAGAGATACCTGAGGAGAACTTCAAATCCTGAAGGCTTCTCCCTGTCGCCAAGTACCTCAACGTAGCAACAAGCCTCTGCTCCGGAGTGATGGCTTGTCTCATGCAGGTATCCTGCCGGCTGATAAAAGGGGTAAGCAAAGCCAAAAGACGGTGAAACACGGGGTCCGTCATCCAGAGAAAGTTCCTGAAATCATCAGGATTATTCTCCCGGATCTCACGAAGCAAAGGCATGTGCGAGAACTGATCACGCTGAAGCAACCAATTCTTGGTCCACATACTCCTCGTCACTCTGTTCATGGACGGGTCTTGGCTCAAAGCTAAAAGCCCGACACCAATTCCGCGTACAGCACGAACTCGGCGACGAGTACGTACGGGAAACATCGCTCACAAAAGGTCGGCTGGTCAGAACGGACAAACAGAAAGCACCGATAAACAGCAAAGCCTGAAAGAACGAAATGAATACCAGAAACGAGCAGACAATAAGCAGTGCAAATCAAAGTGTCCTATATCAAGATATAGGCCGCAATGACCAACAAATGCGAACTGACTACACGCACTAATAAACAGATACGCACGACAAGCACAAACTGAAGAGCAGTAACGATCTGAGTCAGAAAACTGAGAAGCGCAAATCTTAAGTCCCCAAACTTCGACTAACTCGCGATAAACACGGGATCAGCAGAAGGAGCCCAACGGGTGCCTGACGTGGTGCTGAACTTCCCTTTTCTAGTCTTGTTGAAGACGACTTACGTCACAACGCTCTTGCAGACCGGAAATTCCGACAACGTTGTCCGACCGTGTGTACGCAACACCAACATCGGACAAAGTACGACGGACGTGATCCGACGGACCTGGTCCTCGGATAATCCGCGCGTGTGTATGGGGGCTAACAGAGCTTTGAAACAAATAAAAATTCAACTACAGGAACTTATGCTGCACGATACCTGGAGAACTCAAACTAAAGACTTTACATACTTCTCATCTGTACATCAAAAATACTCTAGAATCGACTACTTTTTTCTAACACAACCTGACCTTAACCTACTGAAAAACACAACAATTGAAACCATGACTATTTCTGACCACCACCCGATCACCATGACACTGACCTTCCCAGGAAAAAACACCTCAACTAAAACATGGAGACTTAATACCACTGTTTTGAAAGATCCTATTGATGTAATACACTTCAAAGACATTTTAAAAGATTACTTCGCACAAAATGAAAATGATGAAACCACATTTCTTACACAATGGGAAGCACACAAGTGCGTAATTAGAGGAGAATTTATAAAAAAAAATTGCTAAACTCAAGAAAGAACATTAATCCAAAATAAGATCTTTAATAGACCAAATCCATAAACTAGAGACAACACATAAAAGAACCTTGGTGATCTCAACATTTGAAGAACTGACTAAAGCAAGAACAATGCTATCAGAAGAACTAAACATGAAAACCAAGAGACAGTATATCTTAAGACATAAGATTTATTATGAACAGGGTAACAAAAGTAGGAGACTTTTGGCTAGAGCTATTCAGAACAAAAAAGCAGCTTCAACAATACATCAAATAAGTGATAACCCAGGGAACGGACACCATATTCTTCGAATGAGGAGATTGCCAATCAGTTCGAACTATATTATCAAACCTTATACAATATTCCATCCAATCCCAAATGCCCGCTTAACACAGACAAAAGGAAAAAAACTCATTCAAAAATGCCTGGAGAAATATAGCCCACCTCATTTAACAGAATACAGCTGCAGAACTTGAGGCCCCTATCTCCGGTCCTGAATTTGACAAAGCATTAAAAGACATGAAATTAGGCAAAGCCCCAGGTCTAGACGGACTACCATTACAATATTATAAGACATTCACTGATATCCTTAAGCCAAGATTTTTGAAAACCTTTCAGTCGATACATTCTGAACAAAACCCCCCAAAACAACTGCTAGCAGCACATATAACAGTGATACCCAAAGAAGGCAAGGACACATCTCAGGTTACTAATTACAGACCAATATCTTTAATTAATGTGGACATAAAGATATATGCTAAAATACTAACTAACAGACTTTTACCACTACTAACTTCCCTCATTTCCTTAGACCAAGTGAGATTTATCCCAGGCAGAGAGGGACGTGACAACACAATCAAAGCAATAAACATAAATCATTGGCTGACATCCAAAAAGAAACCAGGATTTTTTCTGTCCCTAGATGCTAAAAAAGGCGTTAGACAGAGTGGCCAGGGACTTCATGGACAAAGTATAAAAACATATAGGTATTTTACCACAAATGAGATCATACAGCTAGAGTCAATGGCCACCTGTCGAACACCTTCAACCTCCTAAACGGTACTTGACAAGGATGCCCCTTATCGCCATTATTGTTTGTCCTCACATTGGAACCTTTACTTAATAAAATAAGATCTAACCCAGATATCAAGGGAATAGAAATCCAAAATCGCACTTATAAAGTCGCAGCCTTTGCTGATGATATGCTCCTCTTCCTCTCAGAACCACATATCTCGTTGCCCAATATTATAAAAGATCTAGAACACTTCCAACTACTTTCTAATTTGAAAATCAACCACTCAAAATCTAATGCCCTTAACATTACATTACCCATTCAGTAGAATTATGCAAGAAAAATGTCCCCTTCTCTTGGGCCAAACAAAATATAACATATCTTGGAATAGAAATTCCTACAAATTTAAATGAACTCTTTCAAATCAACTTACTACCCATATTAAAGGAAACCCATGACAATCTAAAAAGATGGAATTCTCTTAATGTATCCTGGTTCGGAAGAGCATCCCTAATCAAGATGACAATATTACCCAGATTTTTATATATCATGCAAACTATCCCCATCATCGTTCTTTGCTTCCTTCCGCAAAGCATGCTCAAGTTTTATTTGGAGGGGTAAACTGTCCAGAGTTAAATTCACTAAATGAAACTTACCCAAAAATAAAGGGGGGATAGCATTACCCGACTTACAAAAATACCATCAAGCAGCTCTCCTAGCACGAATAGTAGACTGGAACATTCACCAGACAGTAAAAGATTGGGTCTCCCTAGAGCAAATTAAATTCTCAGAACAGATAAAACCTTCACCATGGATAAATCCAAAACACCACTCTAAAACTATCAAATCACATCCCCTCATAGGTCCTACCCTGGAAATCTTTCAAAACACCTTCAAACACTCTAACCCATCTCCTTGACTTAGCCCACTCACGCCACTTAGAGACAACCCTGATTTCCCACCAGGTCAAGAAAAACACTTCATGACCAATACCTGGCCTCACAATGAAATACTAGTCAAACATTTCTATAAGAGAGGAAATCTTTTAACCAGAAATTAATTAAACAAGGAAACAAATCCATACTTAATCCCACAATGGAATTATATACAAATCAGACACTTTCTGACAAGAAGCGAGACATCCCAATACTGGACAAGACCACTTAAAACACTTGAAACCCTATGTACAAAAAAAACCCCACAAAGACACATTATTTCTACTCTCTACAACTCGCTGTTTGGGGACATTACAGAGTTCTCCAGTGTGTTGTGTCAAGCATTGGAAAAAGACCTTGAAACAAATCTAACAGAAGAGAACTTGGAAACAATTTACATGTATGCACATAAAGGGTCACTAAACGTAGCCACCCAAGAGTGTGGCTTCAAAATCACAAGATGGTACAGAACCCCCACTCTTCTACATAAGTTTTATCCCCAGATCTCTGACAGATGCTGGAGGTGCCAAAGTGAGGAGGGCTTGATGCTGCACATTTGGTGCTGCTCTTTAATCCAGAACTTCTGGAAAATGGTTCACGAAAATATACTTTCAATCACATCAGAAAAAATAAGTTTTACCCCAGCTCAATACCTGCTACACTACAACTCTATCCCCAAAATATATCTGAAATCATTATCCATGTTTATGGTAAACGCAGCGATACATTGCATATCATGTCTTTGGCGTTCGAACACAGTCCCTTTGAAAAAAGAATGGTTCAGGAGAATAAACAATATAGAAAAAATAGAAGAACTCATAAGTATTTCACACGAGAAAATAACCAATTTTAAATCTATATGGTACAACTGGATAGAATTCAAAAACTCTCAGGCTTATAAAGCTACCTTTACCTAATCACAGTTTTCATTTGCTATAAACCCGCAGGACCATCATCTCCGCAGAAACCACAACGTCGCCACATCCCACAGGACCTTCGTCAACCATATATCGCAGGACCATCATCTCCCCAGCAACCACAACATTGCCACATCGACAGCCACATCCCGCAGGACCATCAACTCCTCAGCAACCACATCGTCACCACATCGACAGCCATATCTAGCAGGACCCTCGTCAGCCACATCTTGCAGGATCATCACCTCCTCCTCATCAACTGCATCTTCGCCACATCGACAGCCACATCTCGCAGGACCATCATCTCCACAGTCACCACATCGACGCCACAAGTCGCAGGACCTTGATCAGCCACATCCTGCAAGACCATCATCTCCTCAGCAACCACATCATCGCCAAATCAATATCACCACCATCATACTTATATTTTTTTCTCTCAGCATGTGCATCTACAAATACTTAGTGGAAACCCTTCACAGACTAAGAAACATCACCTCAACATTGCCAACGCCCATTCAAAAAATACTACAAAAAGAGTAATTATCAAGGATCAACCCACAATCAACCACCAATCAAAGGAAGACCCCAATTCAGTCGCAACACTTAACATGCTCCCTGATTAACACCAGATCGGCAGTCAAGCACAGACAAGAAGTCCACGACTTCATTGCCCAAAACAACTTAGGTTGTCTCTTCATCACGGAAAGCTGGTTAACACCCGACTGCAACACCATCCTAACCGAATTGGTCCCTGAAAAATACAAGATCCTAACGGAGCATAGAATAGGAAAAAAAGGAGGAGGGCTAGCAGTGATCTTCAAATCTCACCTGACGCTCGGCAAACCTACGCTACAGAACCCAGTGCCTTTTATGGAGACACTTTCTCTACAGCTGCAAACAACACCCCATGACACTATTCATATATTGCTATGCTACAGACCACCAGGACCAAAGACAAATCTCCTGATACCCTTCACCGAATTTATTTCAATGCACACCCTGAAAACTAAAAACGTTCTGGTACTTGGAGATTTCTATCTCTGGGCAAACAACAACGAAGACCCCATCGCCTCTGCCTGCATAAACCAACTGGAAAAACTAGGTCTTCAACAACTGATAAATGCTCCAACGCATGGTTCAGGACACACTCTGGACCTCATCTTCAAACAAAATATCGACATCAACATACTCAACAACTCGCCGCTACCATGGACTGACCATCACGCCATCCAATTCAAAATCACCACCAACACCACCCTCCAGAAACTGAACCACTCAACAACAACATACTGGACAAGATCTCAGAAGAAACTACACTCCGCACTCTTCAAAACCACACTTTCTAACAAAATAACAATTCTAAATTTAAACCACTCAACGGAAAAAACACTCAGCTCCTTAAACAAAGCGTTACTACAAACAGCAGACGCAGTCGCTCCGAAACGCAGAACACTCATCTGCAACAAAAATTCTGGATGGTTTAATGGAACTCTTACTCTACTGAAGCAGGAACGCAGAAGAGCTGAAAGAGCCTGGAGAAGAAACTCTTCAAAGGAAAACCACACAAACTACAGTACTCTCACAATGAAATATCACAAAGCTATCTTCAAAGCTAAAAAAGAACACTTCTCAAACACCATCACAAAAGCCCTAAACTGCCCTCGTGAACTATTCAAACTAGTCGCCCAGACTATGAACCCTACCTGCTTAGAGCCCCCTACTAATGAAACTCAAGAATTTTGCAACGAGTTATCGGATTTTTTTATCAACAAAATCGACAACATTTGGGAAAAAATCCAACAGAAAAATACAATCAACCCCATCCAAAAAGAGGAAACCGATTCAAACATTGCACAACCACCGAACTTTTCGCTGACCCTGATCGCCATAGACACCACAAAAAACATCATCAGAATCCTCCGAGACAGCACATCACCCAATGATATCATCCCCACAAAACTTCTGAAAGAATGCTCCGACATCTTGGCACCTACTATAACACTACTCATAAATCAGTCATTCAAAGAAGGAATTGTTCCTAACTCCCTCAAGCAAGTCGTAGTCAAACCCCTCCTAAAGAAACCCAACTTGGATCCAAGAAACCCTAACCACCGAAGACTGATGCCTAGCCTGAGCACCATCTCCAAGATTATGGAGAAAGTAATGGTACAACAGCTACAACTCCATCTGGGCACACACAATCTCCTGGACCCTCTGCAATCAGGCTTCCGCCCGGGCCATGGCACAGAAGCAGCACTCCTCAAAATATGGGATGATGCCTTGGAAGCAGCAGATGATGTAGAATCATGTCTCCTGGTACTCCTGGACCTTAGTGCAGCGTTTGACACACTAGATCACAACACTCTACTCACCCGCCTCAAAGAAGTAGCAGGAGTCACAGATTTAGACTTACTATGGTTCACTTCCTTCTTAGGAAATCTGTCACAGACAGTGAAACTTGGAGCCTTTACCTCTGAATCTCGCGCAGTCTCCTATAGAGTCCCTCAAGGATCACCTTTATCACCCGTGCTCTTCAACATTTACATCCGTCCACTCCTTAAAATCATCAGCAAATCAGACCTATGCTTCCACTCATACCCAGATGATACTCAACTCTACCTTTGGATCCCCGGACAAAAAGACCAATATCAGGAATTGGAAAAATGCCTTGCATCAATAGACAACTGGATGTCCACAAGCTTACTCAAACTTAATGGAACCAAAACAGAGCTCCTTCTCCTAAATGCAAACCGGAAAACGAAATCTACAACACCATGGACTCCACCCACCATCCTTGGACAGACCATCCCCCTAAGCATAAAAGCCAAAAGTCACCTTCGATTCAGAAATGTCAGAGGATGCACAAATAGGGTCAATAGTCAGCGGATCCTACCACCTTCTACGCCTGCTGCGTAGACTCATCCCCTTCATTCCAGAAAAGGACAAAGCCATAGTGGTAGACTACGCAAACTCCCTCTACATAGGACTACCTAAATTCCAGATTGCACGCCTACAAGTCGTTCAAAACACGGCAGCAAGACTAGTCACAGGAAAAAAAAACATGGGAATCGATCTCCCCCTCCCTGAGGACCCTTCATTGGCTAACCGTAAAGGATCGTATCACATTCAAGACCCTCTGCCTGACCCACAAATGCACACAAGGAGATGCTCCTCAATACTTATGCAAAAAAATACAACACTACACTCCCAATCGCAACCTCCGATCTAACAACCAAAACCTCCTCCTCGTCCCCAAGTCCCGGCACAAATCAAGGGGAGAATGAAGATTTGCAGTCCAAGGACCACGGCTATGGAACGCTCTACCTACGAACATCCGCTTAGAAAAAGACCATCGGGCCTTCAGGAAAAAACTCAAGACCCACCTCTTCTAAGTAGGAATCAACGCAGGTCGGATGTTGCAGCACTAACCAAATCATTAATTCATTCATTCAGAAAGTAACCTCTTAGAAATATCAGAGAAAACAACGCAATAACGGTACTTCTCCTTATTGTATTTTCTACTTTCTCCCCCTCCCCCCTACCCCTTTTTTTTTATCCTTACCCTCAATGTGTTACATCCATATCGAAAAATCATCAATTCCACAAATGTATGTATTGTATGTATTGAATAATGTATTCTTACAATCAAAATCCAGATAAGATATATAACCATATTGATACTGTATTTTAGACAGTATTAATACCCACTTACTATATGTAAAATGTTTATGTCTTCCTACCAATATGACATTGTATTGTGTTTTTTTTATTCTTTCAATAAAAAATTTGTGAAACTAAAAAAAAAAAAAAAAAGAAAGCCATGAGAAGCAATCAGCTGACCCAGGGAAGTGGTGTAGATTGAAAATAAGAGAGGTTCAAAAACAGAACCTTGGGGGACCCCGACAGAGAAGGGAAATGGAGAGAATGAAGTAGAATTGTAAGTGACACTGAAGGTGTGTTAGGTTAGGTAGGACGAGAGCCACTGAAGAGCGCAGTCACAGAGACAGAGGGAGTAGTGTTTCTTGAGGAAGAGGGGGTGGTCAACCGTTTCAAAGGCAGCCGAAAGGTCCAGAAGTAGGAGTACAGAATAGTGTCTGTTGGTTTTTGCGTTTAGTGTTGAGGGTGAAATCCAGACTGAAGGCGATAAAAAAGGTTATTCTTTATGAGGTGGTTACTCAGTTGGTTGTAAACCAAGCATTCAAGGAGTTTAGAGGAAAAGGGGAGCAAGGAGATAGGGCATAGATTGTTAAGATTGGTAGGGTCCAAGGATGACTTTTTGAGTATGGGGTTAACCAGTGCATTTAGTGCATGTAGGATAGAGTTAGAGGGTGATCAAAGTATTTGAGAGGTAATAGGGTTCAGGGGACAGGTGGTTAGGTGGGCGTTAGAAAGGAGTTTAGCAACTTTGTCTATAGTAGCAAGTTTGAATAAGGGGAATGTCAATTGTACCTGTTGACATGGGGTGTTAACTGGGGGAGATACCTGTAGTGGAGATTTCATCACAATTTGTATCAATCTTATTTTTGAAGTGATTAACGATCTCCTGGGCAGTGATTGAGTTAGTCGAGGGGGGCGGGGGGGTGGAGGATGAAGTAGAGAGTTAAGGTAAAGAAGAGTTGACAGGGATTTGATTTGAAGGTGTTAATGACAGTGGTAAAATAGGTCTGGCTTGGCAGTGTGGAGGCAATATTTTTATTTTTGGAGGGCAGATTTGTATTGGTTGAAGTCTTTGAGAGACTTATTTAAAGGGGCATGTAAATAGACCCCCTTATGTTTATATTGTGTTGTGTAATCTAAGGCTCAACTGCTCCTTTAACCACTTGCTTACTGGGCACTTAAACACCCTTCCTGCCCAGACCAATTTTCAGCTTTCAGTGCTCTCACACTTTGAATGACAATTACTCAGTCATGCAACACTGTACCCAAATGAATGTTTTGTACTTTTTTTCATACAAATAGAGCTTTCTTTTGGTAGTATTTGATCACCTCTGTTTTTTTTTTTTTTTTTTTTTGCGCTATAAATGAAAAAAGACAGAAAGTTTTGAAAAAAACAAATTTTTCTTAGTTTATGTGATAAAATTTAGCAAATTATAAAATTTTCTTCATAAATTTTGGCCACAATTTATATTGCTACATATCTTTGGTAAAAATAACCCAAATTAGTGGATATTATTTAGTCTTTGTGAAAGTTATAGAGTCTACAAGCGGTGGTGCGAATCATAAAAAAATTTAGCACACCTGATGTACTGGGGGCCTATCTCGACCCAAACAAGCCAGGGAAGTACAAATACCCCCCAAATGCCCCTTTTTGAAAGTAGACATTCCAATGTATTTAGTAAGAGGCATGGTGAGGTTTTTGATGTTGTCATTTTTTTTTCCCACAATTCTTTGCAAAATTAAGATTTTTTTTTTTTTTCACAAAATGTTCATTGTAATAGGTTATTTCTCTCACATGGCATGTGTATACCACAAATGAAACCCCAAAATACATTCTGTTACTCCTTTTGAGTATTACGATACCACATGTGTGGGACTTTTACACTTACAGCCTTGCCACTTACAGAGGCCCAATATTGAAATAGCACCACATCTCATTTCTCAACCACTATTACACTTTTGAAGGCCCTGGAGCACCAGGACAATGGAAACGCCCACAAAATGACCCCATTTTGGAAAGCTAACACCCCAATGTATAATCTATGAGGCATAATGAGTCTTTTGAACGGTTCATTTTTTTCCAGAAGTTTGGGGAAAATGTGGAAAAAAAATTAAAACGCATTTTTTTTACGCTAAGTTGTTCATTTATAAGATATTTCCAACACATAGCATGTACATAGCAAAAATTACACCCCAAAATACATTCTGCTACTTCTCCTGAGTATGGCAATACCAAATGTGTGAGACTTTTACACAGCCTGGCCACATACAGAGGCCCAATATTGAAATAGCACCATCAGGCATTCTACAAGCATAAATGACACATCTCATTTCTCAACCACCTATTACACTTTTGAAGGCCCTGGAGCACCAGGACAATGGAAACGCCCACAAAGTGACCCCATTTTGTAAAGCTAACACCCCAACGTATAATCTATGAGGCATAATGAGTCTATTGAACAGTTCATTTTTTTCCAGAAGTTTTGGGAAAATGTGAAAAAAAATGAAAACGCATTTTTTTTACGCTAAGTTGTTCATTTATAAGATATTTCCAACACATAGCATTTACATAGCAAAAATTACACCCCAAAATACATTCTGCCACTCTTACTGAGTATGGCGATACCAAATGTGTGAGACTTTAACACAGCCTGGCCACATACAGAGGCCCAACATGCAAGGAACACCATCAGGTGTACCAGGGACACATAGCATGCACATACCAATAATTAACACCCCAAAATACATTCTGCTTAGCAAAGAGTAAACAAAAGATTACCTGTGGTTTTAGTAGCGCAGTTGTCCACAGGAGGATAGCACTGGTCCAGGCAGTAGGCAGGAACTTGGTCAGCAAAAGCAAACACAATTTTCCAGGCAACAGGCAGGAATACTGTCCATAGTCAATACAGGCAGCAGGCAGGGATACTGTCCATGTACAGTCCAGGGTCAGTGCAGGCAGAGATTGTCAGCAGTGCCAAAATATTGGTCCTGGTAGTAGGCAGGAACATGGTCCATCCACGTGGTGTGGTCAGTTCATGTGACAAGCAGAGACATGATGGCATAGGTCCTACAGGCAGCAGGCAGAAGTAGGGCCTTGTTCAGGACAGAATGGGGACAGGGGTAGAGGCTTCTCCCACCCAAATCTCTTTGAAGCCTCCGAGCCTCCAGACCCTAATCTAGGAATGAGAAAACAAATGAAAGTTTTCTTCATCCAGAAAAACAATTCTGGAGCCCCTCACATATGTGAGACCCTTGTGTTATGAACCCCATTAGTCCACTGGCAGTGTACAAGATCAGTCCAAGAGGCAGGCAAGAGGCATGGTCAAACAGTCCAGGGTCAGTTCCAGATCAGGCAGAGGTATGTACAGAATTGGTAGGTAGAAGCATGGTCGAATAACAGTCCAGGGTCAGTTCCAGATCAGGCAGAGGTATAAACAGAATCAGTAGGCAGAAGCATGGTCGAATAACAGTCCAAATCAGGCAGAGGCATAAGGGGTGTGAAGGTAAATGGAAGGAAGTGAGGGTTATGTTTACCATACTTCACTAATAATGTAGTGAAGTATGGTAACGGCGGAAAGTTATCTACGCAGAGGCCTGGTTGGGAAGGACATTGGGCACAATGATAAGTGGTGTCTCTTCTCAATCCTCGTTTGGAGCACACCCGGCATTTTTTCTGACATTTTTGGCCTGTTGGTCTGCAAGGGATTTTATCTGGAAAGTGGCGTTCAGAGAGTCTGCTTATGACATCGGATCGAATGTTTTGTGGTGGGCCGTTCGGGTATATAAGGGCAGTGGTGATTTCCTCCTGGTAGGCAAGGAAGGGTTTGGGTCTTTCAGTGGAGTTGCGGTAGATTATATAGGTGTTGTATGTGGCCAAATTAAAGAAATAAATTGCGATTTTTTTATACCACTGGTATGTTCTTGTGGCAAGGTAAGGTTTGAGCATCTGGTCGTTGAAGTCGACACCCCCCATGAACATGTTGTATTCATGGATACATAGTGGCTTTTGTATTGGGCCAGTCCTCCTGGTGATCTCAACGAATGTGTTGTTGTGGATCGAAGAAAGCATGTACACATCCCTTCCGTCCCTCCACTTCACAGCCAGAATTTCCTCATTACGTAAGCTCGCCGTCTCCCCTCTTCTCAGCTTCTTGTTGATGAGGCTTTGAGGAAAGCCCTTCCGGTTCGTCCTTATGGTGCCGCATGCTGGCATGTTCTTCCTGTGAAGGTTTCGGAACAGGGGCAAACTTGTGTAAAAGTTATCCACATAGAGATGGTAACCTTTCTCCAGGAGTGGGTTTATGAGTTCCCAAACGACTTTCCCACTCGATCCAATATATTCTGGGCAATTAGGGGGATGTAGCTGGGTGTCCTTCCCTTCGTATACCATGAAGGAATATGTATACCCTGTATCTCAGTCGCACAACTTATACATTTTCACCCCATAGCGTGTCCTTTTGGTGGGAATAAATTGTTTTAAGCCCAGCCTGCCAGAAAATTTGATTAGGGACTCATCCACACATACGTGTTGGTCTGGGGTAAACAACTGAGGGAAGATCTCAGAAAAATTATTTATTAGCGGCCGAATTTTATAGAGCTTATCAAAATTTGGGTCATTTCAGGGAGGTGTTATCAGGGTGTTATCATTTCAGGGTATTGGTTATCGTTGAAGTGTAGGAATTCTTAAAATCATGAGATATCTTGTCCTGGGCATTACTGAAGAAAAGATGGGCATGTGGTAGATGGGGGGGTTGACCAATAAGCACGTATTTCATTTTTATTGTTTAGTCCCATACAGAACGTGAGGCCCAAATTTTTTTTAAACTCCTCCACTGTCAGGGCTCTCCACTCACAGGGACGGGCATAAGAGGACGTTGGGTTACTTGCGATAAATTGTTGTGCATACAGGTTGCACTGGGCCACAATCGATGCAAGCATGTCCTCGATAAAAATTAAATTGAAGAAATCAATCGGGGAAAAATTTTCTGTGTTCACCTGGACTCCTGGGTGGGCAGTGAAAGGGGGAACGTTAGCTTCTCCTGAATTAGGAGGAAGCCACAAGGGGTTTTGAAGGGAATAGGGAAGGCTAGCATGGGACCTAACCTTTTGGGGCTGAGGTGACACCCCACTGGAACTTGGCCTTTGCCGAGGTACTGCGGTGCTGGTGGATGGCACTGCGGTACAGGTGGATGGCACTGCCTCATCAGTACCCCTTCGTCTGGCGGGCGGACTCTCATCTTCCTCCTCTGAGGCTGTCATTGCCCCACTACTTTGGACAGGCTCGTAGTCCATGTCAGACTCAGAACCTGAATAGGAGGAAAAATCCGAAGTGGAGAGCTCCCTGTTGCTCTTGTCGGCCGCAAAAATGACGTAAGCCTCCTCGGCTGAAAATAATCTTTGTGACATGCTGATCACAAATGGCACTGATATGTGACACTGATGTGGCAGGTGACACTGACAGGTGACACTGATGTGGCAGGTGACACTGACAGGTGACACTAACAGGTGACACTGATGTGGCAGGTGACACTGATGTGGCAGGTGGCACTGATACGTGGCACTGACGACAGGTGACACTGACAGATGGCACTGATATGTGGCACTGGTGACAGGTGGCACTGACAGATTGCACTGATACGTGGCACTGGTGACAGGTGGCACTGGCAGATGGCACTGGCAGATGGCACTGGCAGATGGCTCTGGTAGATGGCACTGGCAGATGGCACTAGCACTGGCAGATGGCACTGGCAGATGGTACTGGCAGATGGCAATGGCAGATGGTACTGGCAGATGGCTCTGGCAGATTTCTCTGGCAGATGGGCTGGCAGATGGGGCTGGCAGATGGCACTGTATGTGTACTGATGGCACTGTAAAATGTGTTTTACAATTGGTAACACTCACTGTAACACTGGCTGACACAGATCGCTCTCTCTCTCCTCACACGCTGTCTCTGTGTGAGGAGAGAGAAAGTCGGCAATGAGAGATGATCTCATATGTTTACATTTGAGATCATCTCTCATTGGCTGCTGAGATCACGCTGTTAACGGCCGCTGTGATTGGCCGTTTACAGTGATCTGTGATTGGCCATGTCCGACGGACACGGCCAACACAGATTTTCCCCGCTGCGCGCCCTTGAGGGCGCGCTGGGAGGATGTAAACAGGAGGATGTCCAGGGACGTCCACCCGGCAGGGAGCGTCAGCGCTGAAGCCGCCTTTCGGCTATAGCGCAGGCGCGAACTGGTTAAGTATCATTTTGCTGATAAAAGTTGTTTACGAAGTGAGCTTATGTTAAAATCGATACGACATAGGGACTTACGTAGTTGTCATCAGATAGTGTGGAGTTATATCTGTCTAAGTGACATAATATAATGTGACATAATGAGTTTGTTTAGATACAGAGATGTAAAGAGTTAATAAATTACTATGATTGGTTGAATGTATGTTAGAAGGAAATATGTAATTTGAACATGTACCCCTTATTGGTGGAAGATGGTTGGTGATTTCACTTATACCTAACACCCTGTCTGAGCCATAATAAATGGGAACGGTGTATGAAGCACCGTGTTGTGTCAATTATTTATATACGCTGTCCCCGATGCATAGAGATATTTCGGTAAGAAAGCAACGGATATGGCCGATAAGGGAATTATAATTTGATAATAAGATAATAGTCAGGACCAGAGGCATACCTAGGGTTAGGGTCTCCAGTGCCCTTGGCGAGAATCTGTTTTGGCGCCCCACCCCTTGGCAGCCCCCCCCCTTCATTAAAGAGTTAGAATTTCAGTTGTTTGTTTTTTTCATCAATTTCCTTTATTTTTTAATTGTCTGCATATCCATTAAAGATAATATTTAGACTATACAGTCCCTTTTCTATGGTTTTGACTTTTGAAAAAAGATATTGCATATAAACATAGTAGTCAGATGTGATTTAGAATAAACACGTGGTATCACATTCAGAAGATAAAAAAACCTTATAAACCTTAATAGGTTTTATATTTTTTCTAATATAACTAATTTTACATTTTTAAAGGTGCTAAATATAATAAAATATAAGAATCTGTATTCATATTATGCTTATGCTTCATATTGTGCTTAGCTTGGCTATCTAAAATTTCAATGTGACCTCATATCAGAAGAGGTCCGTGGGGTGCGCTGGGAAGGGAACAGAGTGATATGCTTATTACAATGCATTACACTATTCAACTTTTTCTTTTTTTCATTTTGCAGCTTTTTGAAATGTCACAAACTGACATATCATTCCTGTTTATGTACCGCTGTACACAGTGTTTTAGTGCGCCAAAAACAGTATAGTAATAAAGAACATCCTACTTGTTTTCACTTCAGTGGTGTGAACTGAACACACGGCACACAAAGCAAATTGCCCTGTCTATCCGCTACACATCACAGCTCAATGCAGGGTGGTGTGAATGGGCTTGCTTGCATGGGTGCCTCTCTGCATGCTCTTGCGCATAGGACAGCCCATTCATTTTAATGCACTCCCCTACATGTGAAAAACATGGAAAATAAGTCTCTGGCTCTTTTCTAAAAACATGCTGCATAGAACCGCATTCTGCTGCAGCACCATTAGGTTTAGGATGTGTTTGCAGATGCATGGGGGGTGAGAATATAAAGAGCCTCATTCACAAATACCACAAAAGACATCAAGCTGTAATTGATGTTAAAGGGGGCAATATTTTTTTTTTTTCAAGGGTGAAAGTGAGGCGAAGGATAATTTGATAATTTGTACCTTAAAAGTTCACAGATTTTACACTGACACACACAAACATTTTTGCAAATTTACATCTTGATCACCGAGTAAGGCATTTGGCACTTAGCTCACAAGCAACCTGCAGATAAATTCTCATAATTTCTATCTGAAAAGAGAAAACATGTGCAACTACAAATTCTGTCACATCCTGTGCTGTGGTTTCTCAGTGCTGACAGACCCCTCTACTGTTTCCAACCTTATTCCAGGTTTCCCTAAGAGGACTATATGACACACATTATTAAATGTCACCAAAGGACAGCCAAGCCCTTTCTTTTTTCCTGTCCCTCAAGATCAAGATATAATGGCCTCTAGTTAAAAAGGCTGAATATTATACTTCAGCCACTCTCTGATCCATACAATTGGTTCTCATGAACATTTGACCTCAACAGGATTTAAAAATAATCACCACGTTTAAGAAAGCACCAGTCTACCTGATTTGCTTATGAAAAGAATGCTAAATGGTTGGAATTTCTTGCATTGTTCCTTCCAGACAACCCAACATAATTTAAATACTGCTTTAGTGCATATGAAAATGCATACAATGTACTGCTTCTTGAGTAACAGAAAAAGTCTGAAATATTTAAAAAAATACATTAGTAGTTCATTTTATCATTGATATTTTTGCCACGTCTGGTGTGCTTAATGGCCCTAAAGAGTAAGGTATAACAAAATAATGTTAGACATTTAAATATCTGCACAAGGGGCAGCAATTTAAACAAATTAAGCCTACCCACCTCAAGCAATGAAATATCGCTTTGTTAAAGTCACATCAGTGAATTGTGAATCCTGTTGCTTTCCTCTATAATTCTTTTAGTTTAGGCACTTAAAAGATTATCTCAGGCACTATACCTATACCACAGCAGCTCATACAAGCGTCACACCAAACATGATTGTTTCCAATCTCAATAAAAGAAGTCAAGCTCTTGCTACCCCACTATATTAATTGTGACACAATGCCCAATATTTCTTCACTTCACAAATGGTAGCAGACTATTTTACAAATCCTAACTGTCCTTCTCAAGCAAGAGCAATCAAGTCTCTGACAATACAGTCTCAGTGAATTCTCATTTGTTCTTTTCTTCAATTATATAGCCTTCCTCCATATGTAGTTCAGCACTCCAAGCCTCAGTCTCATTTTGAGCAGTAAACACTGTGTTCAGACACTTCCACACCTTTAGGGCTCTTTCACACTGGCGGACCGTATGTCCGTATTTCATCTATCCGTTTTCGGATGAAATGCGGACATATATGCATCCCTATGGGATAGCGGGTGTCAGCGGATGAACATGCGCTGACACCCGATATCGTCCGTCTCTGCTGTGGTCCGATTCTGCAGACGGAGGAAAACCCTATTTTTCCATCTGTCTGCAGAGCGGATCGAATGAACACGGACAGACGGTCCGTGTTCATCCGATCCTCCATAGAGGATAGCGGAGATCTGACAGAGCGGTCCCTGCACAGTGTGCAGGGACCGCCCTGTCATCCGCTGGCTCAGCAGGGATCAGCAGAGCGATCCCCGCTGAGCAGCGGATCTTCACGGGGCGGATCATTACGGATCCGTCCCGTGTGAAAGGGGCCTTAAGCTTTAGTTCTGATCTCATGATGTAATTCTTGCATGAACCCACTTCTGCACCTCAAGTCATGGTTCTGGGCACAGAAAACCCATTCTACTCACAATATACAGAGTGCCCCAAGCTTTGCAAAGGCACTCTCCCTTATGATGGTCACCTGCCAGGGCTGGCACTCATCAGCGACAAAAGGGTTAAATGTCTTAGCCACTAGGTGACATTGCTGTCAAGACATCTCAATCTCCAATGCATTTTAAAGGGAAACTTGTTTAATTGGGTGGGAGTGGGGAGAGGGTTTTGCAGTACCCACTTCCTTTAATCCTTCCTGCTCTACCCTGCCATGGCCATTAACCCCTCATACACCAGAAACTCATATAAAGGGTCAAATTATTATCTCTTTAGAACCTAAAATGTTCACATAATAAATACACATAATAAAAATGCATCCACCCATTTGTACACATATTTATACACAACAATGTATAAAAAAAAAACAATTAAAGTGTCACTAAATGATATCCTTATTTTCCAAAAACAATTTATACACATCTATTACTTAATAGCCCTGTACTCTATTTTTCATTAAATTGTTTCATACTGTGTTTTTTATGTCTTCTTGTAATATGCACTGAACCTATCCCTTTTCCCCTCACTTTAACTGCTTCAGCTCTGAAAGATTTGGCTGCTCAATGACCAGGCATTTTTTTTTGCGATTTGGCACTGCGTCGCTTCAACTGACAATTGCGCGGTCATGCAACTCTGTAACCAAACAAAATCGATGTCCTTTTTTTCCCCACAAATAGAGCTTTCTTTTAGTGGTATTTGATCGCCTCTGCGGTTTTTATTTTTTGCGCTATAAACAAAAAAAGAGCGACAATTTTGAAAAAAGCACCACTTGCCACTACAAGTGCAAACTACAAGTGCAAAGTGCACTAAAATTGCACTGAAAGTTCACTTGGAAGTGCAGTCGCTGTAAATCTGGGGGGTAGATCTGAAATGAGGGGAAGCTCTGCTGATTTTATTATCCAATCATGTGCAAGCTAAAAATTTTGTTTTTTATGTTCCTTGCATGTCCCCCTCACATCTACAGTGACTGCACTTCCAAGTTCACTTTCAGTACAATTTCAAGTGCACTTTGCAAAGTGGATTTGCCTTTAGTAAATAACCCCCAATATCTTTTACTTATTGCTATAATAAATATCACACATATTTTTAATCAAAAACAAATACAAGATATGTATTTTTCTACATATTTTTGGTAAAATAAATTGCAATAAGCGTATATTGATTGGTTTGCACAAAAGTTAGTGCATCTACAAAATAGGGGATAGATTTTTTTTTTTACTAGTAATGGCGGGGATCTGCGATTTTTATCGGGACTGCAACATTATGGTGGACACATCGGACACTTCTGACACATTTTTGAAACCACTGACAATTAAAAAAGCGATCAGTGCTATAAAAATACACTGATTAATGTGTAAATGTCATTGGCAGGAAAAGGGTTCACACTAGGGGTGATCAAGGGGTTAACTGTGTTCCCAATGTGTGTTTCTAACTGTGGGGGGATGGGACTGTCTAGGAGGAGAGAGAGAGATCGGTGTTCATACATAGTATGCGCACACAATCTGTCTCCTTTCCCCAGAAAGAAGCAGGATCTGTGTGTTTACACACACATATTCCGGTTCTCGCTCTGTCATGAGCGATCGCGGGAGCCGGCAGTCATCGCACCCACCGGGCACTTGCATCGGGGACAGGCACGCGCTGCCATGGCCAAAAGGCGGAACGACGTAAGGTAAAGCCGTTTCGCCCAGCCGTGCCATTCTGTGGCAGTAAAACTGCGGTGGCTGGTGGGCAAACGGTTAACTGAGGTCATGTGCACTGTTTTATGCATACTAAAAATCCCATAGTCCCTAATCCATATCAGGAGAATGCAAGTACATTCCTACATAGAGTGGGACTATGGAGAATTAATGTATTAACCCTCCAAAACATTGTCAGTCTGTCAGTGAGTCTACAGCAAGCGGACCATAGAACCAGCAGCTCCAGCTACTCCAGCCACCCTGCCTATCCAGCTGGTCAGCCAGCCAGGAAAAACATCCCTGGACCTCCGGCCATCCCCTGACCACCCTAGCAGCTTGTACCGGGAAGTACCTCAGCTCGATGCCACCCCAGCTTTCTGCAAGCCGCGCTGCATAGCCCGCCAGCCGCCGCAGCCGCATAGGATAGTCCGCGGGCTTCGGCCTACGCCGGATCGTCCCAGGCCAAACAGCCTCACCACCCCACATGCTCCCCATCGGGGCCGACAGGAACGCACCCAGCTCAGCGCCATTCCAGCTCTCCGCAAGCCACGTTGCAAGCCCGCCAGCCGCCGCAGCCGCATAGGACAGTCCATGGCTTCAGCCTACGCCGGTCCGTCCCGGCCAAACAACCTCACCGCCCCACACGCTCCCCATCCCCAGCCGCCAGATCTGGGACATGCCGCGGCTCGGGCCTAGTCCGGCGGCCATCTTGGTACACCCAGACCACAGCACTCTACCTGCTCTGACCGAGTCCGGTGGCCATCTTGGTACACCCAGACCGGCCAAGTTTTTACCTACAGCATTTACCAGTAACATTAGCATTACAATAAAGCTTCCTCCTCCCCCCCAGGCCATCTTGGTACACCCAGACCGGCCAAGTTTTTAACTACAAGTTTTTAACTACAGCATTCACCAGTAACATTAGCATTACAATAAAGCTTCCTCTCCCCCCCAGGGGATCAACATGCTGATCCACCCTATCTTCATCTCTGGACCATCCAGTCCAGAGACCATCAGGTAAGTATTCTGGTAAGCAACGCAGGAACCACCACTTAGCAGTTGATCCAGGGACCGACATCCGACCGCCTCTCGGGGGGTCAGGAAGGATTTTTTTTCCTCTGCTGTAGCAATTGGCCCGCTCTAGTAGGGGTTTTTTGCCTTCCTCTGGATAAACGGGAGGGCAGGTGTAGGTCAACAGGGTTTTTTTTCCTCCAGTTCCACCATCTGAACTCATTCATTTCGTCACACACCCTGAAAACCAACGAGGTTCTGGTACTCGGAGATTTCAACCTTTGGGCAAACTCCACCGAAGACCCCATCGCCACCATCTGCATCAACCAACTGGAAGAACTAGGGCTTCAACAACTAATAAATGCTCCCACACATGGGTCGGGTCACATTCTGGACCTCATCTTCAAACAAAATATGGACATCAACATACTAGACAACATATCGCTAACATGGACAGACCACCACGCTATCAAATTTGAAATCGCCACCAACATCACCCTCAAAAAACCAAATCCGGCAGCAACAACACAACGACCAGATCGCATAAGAAACTACACCCGGAAATCTTCAAAACCACATTATTAAACAAAATAGCAACGCTAAACCTAAACCACTCAACAGAACAAACACTCAGCTCCTTAAACAAGGTATTACTACAAACAGCAGACGCAGACACCCTGAAACGTCGAGCACCCATCCACAAAAAAAATTCTGGATGGTTTAATGGCACTCTCACTCTACTGAAACGGGAACACAGAAGAGCTGAAAGAGCCTGGAGAAGAAATACTACAAAGGAAAATCACACAAACTACAAAATACTCACCAGGAAATATCATAAAGCAATTTTCAAAGCAAAAAAATAACATTTCTCAAACACCCTCTCAAAAGCCTTAAACCGACCACGTGAACTTTTCAAACTAGTCGCCCAGACTATGAACCCCACCTGCCTTGAGCCCCTAGCAAATGAAACTCAAGAGTACTGCAACGAGTTATCAGATTTTTTTATCAACAAAATCGTCAACGTTCAGAAAATAATTCAACAAAAAAAACAACAACCAGTTTTACTCAACCAAAGCCAGGTAAGGAATTTTACTCGCACATCACACAATCACCACATTTCTCGCTTACCTCGATTACCACTGATGACACCAAAAACATCATCAAGAGCCTCCAAGACAGTATATCACCAAATGACATTATTCCCACAAAACTCTTGAAAGAATGTTCTGACATCCTGGCCCCTTCTATTACACACCTAGTAAATCAGTCGTTCGAAGAAGGGTTGGTTCCAATTGCCCTCAAGCAAGGCATCATCAAACCACTCCTAAAGAAGCCCAACCTCGACCCCAAAGATCCTAACAATCGCAGACCGGTAACAAGCCTGAACACCATCTCCAAGATTATGGAGAAAGCAGTAGTACAACAGCTACAACTCCACCTGGACACACACAAACTCTTGGACCCACTGCAATCAGGCTTCTGCCCAGGCCATGGCAGAGAAACTGCACTTCTGAAAATATGGGACGACACCCTGAAAGCAGCTGATGATGGAGAATCGTGTCTTTTGGTACTGCTGGACCTTAGGGCAGCGTTCGACACAGTGGACCACAATACTCTTCTCATCCGCCTCAAGGAAGTGGTTGGAGTTACAGATTTCGATCTTCCATGGTTCGCTTCCTTCTTAGGAAACCGGTCACAGACAGTGAAACTAGGAGTCTTCACTTCTGAAACCTGGGCAATTTCTTATGAGTCCCTCAAGGATCACCCTTGTTACCAGTACTCTTCAACATTTACATCCTGCCATTCTTCAAAATTAGCAAATGCTTCCACTCATACGCTGACGACACTCAACTGTACTTCCGTATCACCGGACAAAAAGACCAATATCAGGAACTAGAAAAATGTCTCACATTGATAGATGACTGGATGACCACTAGCTCCCTCAAACTCAATGGATCGAAAACAGAACTTCTACTCCTCAACGCAAACCGAAGTAAAAAACTAAGACCCCATGGACACCACCGACCATCCTTGGACAGACCATCCTTCCAAGCACCAAAGCAAAAAGCCTCGGAGTCATCTTTGATTCAGAGATGACCATGGATGCACAAATAGGATCAGTAATCGATGTATCCCATCATCTTCTGCGCCTGATACGCAGACTTATCCCCTTCATCCCGGAAAAGGAGAAAGCAGTAGTAGTTGGAACTATCCTCAATTCGCGACTCGACTACGCAAATTCCCTCTACATAGGACTACCTGATTACCAGATTGCACACCTACAAGTCGTCCAAAACACAGCAGCAAGACTAGTCACCAGAAAGAGACCCTGGGAATCCATCTCCCCATCCCTGAGGACCCTCCATTGGCTCACGGTAAAAGATAGGATCACATTCAAGACCCTCTGCCTCACCCACAAATGTACACAAGGAAAAGCTCCTCAATACCTATGTGAGAAAATAAAAAAAATACATACCTAATCGCAGCTTTCGATCAACAAACCAAAACCGCCTTCTCATCCCCAAAGCCCGCTACAAATCTAAGGGAGAGCGAAGATTCGCAGTCCAAGGACCTTGGCTATGGAACGCTCTACCCACCAACACCCGCTTAGAAGAAAACCATCAGGCCTTCAGAAAAAAACTCAAGACCCACCTCTTCTAATAAAGCAAGACAACAAAAGACAGACCAAGTGCCTTGAGGCGATTCCGTTTGCATTTGCAGCGCTATACAAATCATTCATTCATTCCAAAAGGAATTTGGAGAACAGTAGTAAATTTCAAAATAGGGTAATTTTCTTAGTTCATATATACTTGAATATATGTATATATTTTTTAAATCTGAGTTCAGTGTCACTTTAATTTTAAAGAAATCACATTTAATCATAAACAAAAAAACTTGTCCCAGTAACTTGCCAGCTAGCCAGTGAAAAAAAAAAAAATAACAACAATAACAAAAAATATTTGAATTAAAAAAAATAGGTTTTATTTGCTTAACATTTGCAAAGATACTATATGTGGAAGCTCTACCACCTCCTCAAGTGTTTCCACATTGAAGAATATAAAGCAATGGATAAATTAAGGGCAGGTACACCTGGAGGCATAGAATATTCCTCCTTAAAGATACAGAGACACTAATGAACTAGATAGACTAATGAACCTGACTAATTATGTAACTACGTAACTAGAAACCCAGCAAAGCACTATGGAAGTTGAAGGCATCCAATGTATCCCCACAAACATTCCAGCAAAATAAAAATAGCAATTACCCAAATTTATAACTAGCTTTTAAAGTAAGGTGCAAAGCACTTACGAGCAAATGTTTTCCTAGCACACTTACTGGCCTCATAAAGGCCCTCTTTAAAGTGTGGTCCTAACTCAAACCTGTTAGAGGATCCATATTGGTGCATATACTGTATATATACAGTATCTCCCAAAAGTGAGTACACCCCTCACATTTTTGTAAATATTTTATTATATCTTTTTATGTGACAACACTGAAGAAATTACACTTTGCTATAATGTAAATTAGTCAGTGTACAGCTTGTATAACCATGTAAATTTGCTGTCCCCTCAAAATAATTCAAAATACAGCCATTAATGTCTAAACCGCTGGCAACAAAAGTGAGTACACCCCTAAGTGAAAATGTCCAAATTGGGCCCAAAGTGTCAATATTTTGTGTGCCCCCCATTATTTACCATCACTGCCTTAACCCTCTTGGACATGGTGTTCACCAGAGCTTCACAGGTTGCCACTGGAGTCCACTTCCACTCCTCCGTGACATTAAAGAGGAGATGGATGTTAGAGACCTTGTAATCCTCCACCTTCTGTTTGAGGATGCCCCACATATGCTCAATTGGGCTTAGGTCTGGAGACATGCTTGGCCACCTTTATCCTCAGCTTTTTTTAACAAGGCAATGGTCATCATAGAGGTGTGTTTGGGGTCATTATCTTGTTGGAATACTGCCCTGCAGCCCAATCTGAAGGGAGGGAATCATGCGCTGCTTCAGTATTACACAGTACATGTTGGTATTCATGGTTCCCTCAATGAACTGTAGCTCCCCAGTGCCAGTAGCACTCATGCAGCCCCAGACCATGACACTGCCACCACCATGCTTGACTGTAAGCAAGACAGACTTGTCTTTGTACTCCTCACCTGGTTGCCGTGACACACGCTTGACACCATCTGAACCAAATAAGTTTATCTTCATCATATCAGATCACAGGACTTGGTTCCAGTAATCCGGTAGTAGTAGTCTGCTTGTCTTCAGCAAACTGTTTGCAGGCTTTCTTGTGCATCGTCTTTAGAAGAGGCTTCCTTCTGGGAGGACAACCATGCAGACAAATTTGATGCAGTGTGTGGCGTATGGTCTGAGCACTGACAGGCTGACCCCCCACCCCTTCAACCTCTGCAGCAATGCTGGCAACACTCATACATCTACTTCCCAAAGATAACCTCTGCATATGAAGCTGAGCATGTGCAATCAACTTCTATGGTTGACCATGGCGAGGCCTGTTCTGAGTGGATCCTGTCCTGTTAAACCACTCTATGGTCTTGGCCACAGTGCTGCTGCTCAGTTCCAGGGTCTTGGCAATCTTCTTATAGCCTAAGTCATCTTTATTTAGAGAAACAATAATTTTTTTTTACGATCCTCAGAGAGTTCTTTGCCATGAGGTGTCATGTTGAACTTCCAGTGACCAGTATGAGAGAGTGAGAGTGATAGTGATAACACCAAATTTAACACACCTGCTCCCCATTCACACCTGACCCCTAGTAACACTAACGAGTCACATGACACCGGGGAGGGAAAATTGCTAATTGGGCCCAATTTGGACATTTTCACTTAGGGGTGTACTCACTTTTGTTGCCAGCGGTTTAGACATTAATGGCTGTGTTGAGTTATTTTGAGGGTCAGCAAATGTACACTGCTGTACACTGACTCATTTACATTGTAGGAAAGTGTAATTTCTTTAGTATTGTCACATAAAAAGATAATAAAATATTTACAAAAATGTTAGGGGTGTACTCACTTTTGTGAGATACTGTATATATACAGTAGATATATAATATATCTATATATCTATCTCTCTCTCTCTCTCTATATATATATATATATATTTTTTTTTTATGTATTTACTTTTACCTAACGGAAAGTAAAAAAAAAAAAAACTAACACACTACAATTCACAGTTTAAAACATATGTATCACAATGCACAACAGTGGAAACAGAAGTGGGGGCTGCAATTCAATCTACTACAATAATTTAGAACATTACAACACTTTATAGTAGCTGTACCTATGTACTAATCTCTCTCCACTGACAAAAGGCTGACATTTATAAGATGGGGACTAGCACAAAGCAAATTCCCCATCATCAGCCCTTCTAATCAACCTGACAATAGTTTTAAGGCCAGAAAGTGTATGATTGCTAATTGATTGCTAAGGCTAAGCAAATGCATAAGTTCAGCATTGTCACCAATTGCAAACAACTTGAATTGGATCAAACGTATGGTCGATCCAAACTCAAAGATCATTCCTAAGGGAAACAGATTATCTCTTACATGTAAGCTGCAGTTGCTGTATTTAAAATGTTCTATTTTGAATACTTCCATATTTTTAAACATTCATACTGTTTCCGTTATGTGTTCCGAGCTATCTTAAGCCTGGTGTGCTAAATTATAAATCCACAGTGACCATAAAAAAGGCAAATCATAAATATTCTATCATGTAACACAGTGAGCTGCACATTAGGAAAGCAGTTTAGCTATGAACTAAATGGCTGTGAACAATGAGAATCCTAAGTGCTATCATCAAAAAGTATCCATCCAAAAGTAAAATGTGTTTATGTAACCAACTATTATATTCAAAGCAATCACACATTTATTGTGCAGTTGGTCAATTTGCTCTCTTTCTCTATTCACAGCACACTAATTCCTTTTAGAATCCAGAGTCTGGGCCACTTGCATCAAATCATATTGACTGGGTGCCATGGTAACAATATGAACCATGTAAAGAGCCTTTATAAAGTTGTGTTCTTCATTCTGTCTGCTAACACAGTAATACAGTGGCATTTGCTTGCAGCTGATTTGTATTCAAGTCACTGGTTTCTGTGTCACTCCGTGCAAACTGTATCCAGAACACAAAATAAAGAGACATTAGAGCTTTGTGTATACATTTCTTGTTTATTTTGTAAGCTAATGCTTAGTGTATACGAACAGCTGATGCACTGGCACAAGCTCTTATACAGTATTATTAGAGAATAGAGGGATAGATTAACAGCAATGATTCAGGGTAACTGAGAGCTTTTATTCTGTACACAAATTTATGAACATGTTTCATTCAATCTATGTTATGCTTAAAGCTGAATACTAGATGTAAGAAAAAAACAAAAAAAAACAATTGATGCAGCTATGTACTCCTCCCTAACATTAAAGACATATAGGTGTTGATTTCCTAAAGCAGTAGAGGTTGTTAACCCAAAAAAGTGAATGCTCATTTCGTTTTGAATGTATAATCACGAGGGATCTAAAAAACTGTTTTTTTTTTCTAACACATGATTAGGTATTTAAAATGGACACAACTTCAACTTATTTACTAACATGACAAAAAAACAAATAATAATAGGTAGCAGTGTGAGTATATAATAATACAAAAATAGACCATATCTCTATGTGCAATCTTGAATAATCAGTGAATCCTGTGATGCATATCAGTAATGCAGATGTAATCCTTCCAACACCTCCAGGTTACAAAACGCATCAGTTGGAGACATATTGTTATATACCTGATACTAAGGCTATTTTCACACTGGGGCGCTGGGTAGACATGTGCAAAAGGAAAAAATTCGTTTTGTTTAGTTTCGTTTTAATTCGTTAATTAATTAATTTCGTTTAGTTAGATTCGTTACATTTGTTAAATTCGTTTTCGGATTTCGTTTAGTTTTCGACCGATTTTCGAATTCGAAAATATTTTGCGACCCGACTTTGGGTCCACGTATCTCGGGGTTACTTGGTGATAGAAACACCAAATTCGGATATGTTGTAGTGCTAGTTCTACTGTGTTTGCATACCATTTTTGGGGTTTCTAGCTATAAGTGGCCCCGAGATATGTGGCCCCAAAGTCGGGTCGAAAAATGTCATTCTCTGCTGCAGAAAAGTGCTTGACATTTTGCGACCCGAATTTGGGGCCACGTATCTCGGGGCCACTTATAGCTAGAAACCCCAAAAATGGTATGCAAACACAGTAGAACTAGCACTACAACCTCTCCAAATTTGGTATTTCTATCACCAAGTAACCCTGAGATACGTGGACCCAAAGTCGGGTCACAAAACATTTTCGAATTCGGTTGAAATAGTTTCAAATGCAGTTGAAAAAATTTCAAATCATGTTGATACTATTTCAAGCGGATTCGAAAATATTTTGCGACCCGACTTTGAAAAAAAATAATGAAAGTGAAAAAAATGAAAGTCTGCAGAAGATCTGCAAAAAAAAAAAGAAGTGAAATGGCTGTTAATAGTCTACAGGAGATCTGCTATTAAATTATATATGTTTTTTTATTCTGTTCTAATCTTTTCTATTTGAATTATACATTTTGGAAGATGGTTATTTACTTATATACATCTGTCACATAAAAAAAAAAGATGTGAAATGGCTGTCACGGATGTCGATCGCAAGGCAAGTACATATGCTGTATGTCATTGTCCACTTGCCACAATACCTGCCACAAGCGCCAAGACACCTGCCACGAGTGCCACATGACCGGCCACGAGTGCCACGTGACCGACCACAAGTGCCACGTGACCTGCCCCGTGACCAAGTTGTGGATTGTCCACTTGCCATGTCACCTGCCACAAATTTGGATATGTTGTAGTGCTAGTTCTACTGTGTTTGCATACCATTTTTGGGGTTTCTAGCTATAAGTGGCCCCGAGATATGTGGCCCCAAAGTCGGGTCGAAAAATGTCATTCTCTGCTGCAGAAAAGTGCTTGACATTTTGCGACCCGACTTTGGGGCCACGTATCTCGGGGCCACTTATAGCTAGAAACCCCAAAAATGGTATGCAAACACAGTAGAACTAGCACTACAACCTCTCCAAATTTGGTATTTCTATCACCAAGTAACCCCGAGATACGTGGACCCAAATTCGGGTCACAAAACATTTTCGAATTCGGTTGAAATAGTTTCAAATGCAGTTGAAAAAATTTCAAATCATGTTGATACTATTTCAAGCGGATTCGAAAATATTTTGCGACCCGACTTTGAAAAAAAATAATGAAAGTGAAAAAAATGAAAGTCTGCAGAAGATCTGCAAAAAAAAAAAGAAGTGAAATGGCTGTTAATAGTCTACAGGAGATCTGCTATTAAATTATATATGTTTTTTTATTCTGTTCTAATCTTTTCTATTTGAATTATACATTTTGGAAGATGGTTATTTACTTATATACATCTGTCACATAAAAAAAAAAGATGTGAAATGGCTGTCACGGATGTCGATCGCAAGGCAAGTACATATGCTGTATGTCATTGTCCACTTGCCACAATACCTGCCACAAGCGCCAAGACACCTGCCACGAGTGCCACATGACCGGCCACGAGTGCCACGTGACCGACCACAAGTGCCACGTGACCTGCCCCGTGACCAAGTTGTGGATTGTCCACTTGCCATGTCACCTGCCACAAGTTATGGGGTTCCTAGCACCAAGTGACCCCCAGATATGGGGCATATGTCAAGTACTTTTCTACAGCAGAGAATTACATTTTGTGACCCGACTTTTGGGGCCACATATCTCGGGGCCACTTATAGCTAGAAACTTATGCAAACACAGTAGAACTAGCACTACAACCTCTCCAAATTTGGGGTTTCTATCACCAAGTAACCCCGAGATACGTGGACCCAAATTCGGGTCGCAAAATATTTTCAAATCCGGTTGAAATAGTTTCAAATGCGGTTGAAAAAATTTCAAATGCAGTTGAAAAAATTTCAAATGCAGTTGAAAAAATTTCAAATCATGTTGATACTATTTCAAGCGGATTCGAAAATATTTTGCCACCCGAATTTGAAAAAAAAAAATGAAATTGATTCTAACAGTCTGCAAAAGATCTGCAAAAAAAAGTGAAATGGCTGTTAATAGTCTACAGGAGATCTGCTAAAAAAAGAAATAGATGCTAATAGTCTGCAGGAGATCTGGTGAGAAAACGAAATAGATACTAATTGTCTGCAGGAGATCTGCAAAAAAAGTGAAATGGTTGTTAATAGTCTACAGGAGATCTGCTAAAAAAAGAAATAGATGCTAATAGTCTGCAGGAGATCTGGTGAGAAAACGAAATAGATACTAATAGTCTGTAGTTGTAGTGCTAGTTCTACTGTGTTTGCATACCAAATTTGGGGTTTCTAGCTACAAGTGGCCCCGAGATACGTGGCCCCAAAGTCGGGTCACAAAATGTAATTCTCTGCTGCAGAAAAGTACTTGACATATCGCCCCTATCTTGGGGTCACTTGGTGCTAGGAACCCCACAACTTGTGGCAGGTGACGTGGCAAGTGGACTATCCACAACTTGGTCACGTGGCCGGTCATGTGGCACGCGCGGCCGGTCATGTGGCACATGTGGCCGGTCACGTGGCACTCGTTGCAGGTCACGTGGCACTCGTGGCAGGTGTCGTGCACTCGTGGCAGGTGTCGTGGCACTTGTGGCAAGTGAACAATACACAACTTGTGGCAGGTGATGTGGCAAGTGGACAATGACATACAGCATATGTACTTGCCTTGCGATCGACATCCGTGTTAGGCCCCATGCACACGAGACGCAGTTAAACGCGCGTTCAGAGGCAGTTGGACACTTTTTTCAACTGCACCTGAACGCATGCAATGTTATCCTATGTGTCCATGCACACAGTCTAGTTTTTTCCCGTTTTTATGCAGTTGCGTTTAACCTCGTTTTTCCAGAACCAAAAAAATGCGTTCAGACACTTTGCTTTTCCACGTTTCAGACGCAAAACGCGTCTAAACGCGTCTAAACGCGGCTAAACGCAGGCACCTGCGTTTAGCCGCGTTTGCGTTTATAAGCCTTTTTAAAGGAACCAAATTTTTTTGACCAGAAAACTGAGAAATATGATGGTAAACCATAAAAAATACTAGAAAAAATTGTTTAAAATGTCGTAATTAGTTTAGATAGTTCATAGAGCGTATATACTCACTGATGTATACATGTTTGTGAAATGCATACATGTTTGTGAAATATCCAACAGACATTCGCTGTGCCATCAACGGATGGGTCCAATATCGACGAGCTCTGATTCTGGACCTCTCATGCAAATTTGCAACGACATTGCTCCCTCAATAAGAGCAACATCAGGAGCATTTCCTGACATATAATCAATATGGGATCCATTTAAAAAAAAAAAAAAACACAGAAAGAGGCAAATGCAAGTGTACAACTGCTCTCTCTGCTGCTCACTCTGATCAAAATGGCAGAAATAGTTAATAATACATGCTTTCTGAGCTTGGGGAGGGTCTATATGATGTTATCTTTACAAATGCTTATAGACGCAAACGCGTCTAAACGCGGCATGAAAACACAGCAAAACGCGCGTTTTTAAACGCAGGTTTCTTCTTTTTAAAACACGCGTTCAGCAGAGTTTGCATCTGCGTCTCGTGTGCATGGGGCCTTAGACGTGCAAAAAGAAAAAAATTGTTTTGTTTCGTTTTAATTCGTTAATTAATTCATTTTGTTTAGTTAGATTTGTTAAATTCGTTTTCGGATTTTGTTTCGTTTTTGACCGAATTCGAAAAATCAGTCGCATTTGAAATTATTTCAACCGGATTTGAAAATATTTCAACCGGATTTAAAAATATTTCAACCGAATTTAAAAATATTTCTACTGGATTTGAAATTATTTCAACTGCATTAGAAACTATTTCAACCAGATTTGAAACAGTTTCTAATGCAGTTGAAATATTTTCAAATCTGGTTGAAATAGTTTCTAATGCAGTTGAAATAATTTCAACCAGATTTGAAAATATTTCAACTGCATTTGAAATTATTTCAACCGAATGCGAAAATATTTTGCGACCCGACTTTGGGTCCACGTATCTCGGGGTCACTTGGTGATATAAACCCCAAATTTGAGAGGTTGTAGTGCTAGTTCTACTGTGTTTGCATACCAAATTTGGGGTTTCTAGCTATAAGTGGCCCCGAGATATGTGGCCCCAAAGTCGGGTCACAAAATGTCAAGCACTTTTCTGCAGCAGAGAATGACATTTTTCGACCCGACTTTGGGGCCACATATCTCGGGGCCACTTGTAGCTAGAAACCCAAAATTTGGTATGCAAACACAGAAGAACTAGCACTATAACATATCCAAATTTGGGGTTTATATCACTAAGTGACCCTGAGATATTTCGAATTTCGTCCGCGATTTTTCGATTCGAAAAAAATTCGGATTCCGTTAACTTCGTTAGTATTGTAATTCGGATGCATCCGAATGTCCGAATAATGAAAAATTCGTCCGAATTTCGATTCGGAACATAATGAAATGCACATATCTAGCGCTGGGTGCGTCGTTTTAGCGGCGGGTTAATACCGCCCGCAAAGCGCTGCTCCAGTGGCGCTTTGCGGGCGGGTTCGGAGCGCTGCCCCATTGTTTTCAATGGGAGGGGGCGCTTTAGGAGCGGTAAATACACCGCTCCTACAGCGCACCAAAGATACGGCTTGCAGGACATTTTTCAGCGTCCTGCAAGCGCACCGCTCCAGCAACTGCTGTTTCAGGTCGGTTTGCAGGCGCTATTTTTAGCGCAATAGCAACTGCAAACCGCCCCAGTGTGAAAGGGGCATAAGTGAGACATTGGAGTTTAGGACACATAAAGGAAAGCAAGTTTGATTTGATGGGGAAAAGTTTATTTGTTCCATAAGGATTTTATGAGCTTTTCAATAAATACAAAAAAATATGTAAAATACTTAAAATACAGAAAGCTGATGCTGCTTTGCAGTGACTATAGTTTTAAAGATTTAAAGAATGATGACATTTGAAAATACCATTCAATAGGAGGTATTACAAGAAACTTGTAGAAAAATGTATTTGACTCAAATTAACAGAACTGTTAAAGTCTTCTGGAACAAGGGTGTTGAATTTGTCCCACAACTTCAGAGCATGAGTGAGTATTCAAATGTGTAGGCCAGTGATGGCGAACCTTGGCACCCCAGATGTTTTGGAACTACATTTCCCATGATACTCATGCACTGTGCAGTGTAGTTGAGCATCATGAGAAATGTAGTTCCAAAACATCTGGGATGCCAAGGTTTGCCATCACTGGTGTAGGCCATATGCCAAGAGCTGCACACCTAATGCATCAAGGTAGTGTAAAAAAGTGCAAAGTAGGTTGTCTTGTGGGGAGGGGCTCTAGCCCTGAGTCAGGTATTAAGGACTAAGATTATGGAGGGACACATGGTTCTACAAAATGACCCATCCGAACATGGAGAAAGCAAATGTAGGAAAGTGTAAAGTAGGGAAAAGGAAGGGAATGGAGGGAATAGGAGAAAACCAAGAAAGAAAGAAAGGGGCGATTGGGAGAAGAGGGAAAGTGTAATCCCATTACAACTGCCTTCAACAGAAGATCAATGTGTCATTAGAGTCTGAATAACTGAATATGAAAAAGCAGGGCATAAATCCAGCCGAAGCTTATCCAAGATATTGTCCAGCGGGCTCTGCAAAAGTCTAATGTATTCTGGGGTGAAAGCCAACAAAACAAGGTGTTTGTGAATTTCAAAGGTTTGTCACATGAAATCGTAATCAATTTATTTTATCTCAGCAATTTAATGAATTCTGGAGAGCCATTCTGAAGTGGTTGGATCTTTTTGTGAGCCCCAATGTACAGGGACCCAGAGCTGAGCAGCGTTCATCATACGCATTGCCAGGAATTTGAAATAAGCTTTTCTGGGAAGTGAGGTATAATGTAAAAGACATTGGGCTGGGGTAAAGTCTAAAGTATAGGTAGTAATTGAGGATATGAGAGGATGTACTTCAGAACAATAGGATTGAAGACATGTACAGGGCCACCATATGTGTAAGAGTGTTCCTAGTTCTGACCCACATCACCAGCATTGATCAGAAGGGGTAGGTAAAAATGTGTGTATCTGAACTGGTGTTCTATGCTAGTGGGATGCTATTTTGTAGCCATTGTTTTGAACCATTACATTCATGGAACAATAATGAATAATGATGTGTTCCCAGTCTTCGGTGGGTAAGTCCAGGGACAGACCTCTGATGGAGAGAAGATTATGATATGCTTATTGACTTACATGTGGTCATTCTGATGCTTTGTGCTTTGAGGTTCTGCAGGTGGTGGGATTGCAAATGGAATACTTAGTAATAAACATCAGTGGATTATTATTAGATTATTCAAGACTGCACATACAAATATGGACAATTTCTTCATATGTTAGATAATGAGTGTATGTAAAATCTCCATTAACAGATGTAAATAATAATGTAGATAGAAATATATTTTTGTTAGATGGATATATTTAAACCATTGCTAGCCTCCCTGTTGGTATTACTGTAAATAGTGTTCCACTTCCATTGTCTTTCCTTGTCACATGTTTTAAACAGAAGCCTTATTTGAAACTTCCAGTCAGGCTGTGGCCAATATACATTTGTTAGGTATAGTGACCAATTAGAGTACACTGTATTAGCCTATACAGAATGGAGAAGGGAATTTAATGCATTGTTACCAAGCTGTGCAATCTCTTTGTTCGGGATGATCAGACCTGAAGCTGAGAGGTAAACTGTACATTGTATTGTAAATATGTTTTTTTACTTTTTTTGTGTAATTTGTACATATTGTAAATAGCATGTAATCCCCCATAGTTATACTGTACATTGCGTTGTAAATACTGTTAAATGTGTAATTTGTATATATTATGCAACCCTATCAATAAAAGTATATTACAGATCAAACTAATACTTTTGTTCATGAATCCTAAGATCTAGCTGTGTGTATGTGAATACTCTTATAGTGATTAGAGGGTATTCATATTTATAAAGAACCTAGTCAACACATGTTATTATGTACACTATTATTATTTGTTTTTGTAATTTGAAAATCTTTTGCTAAGCTATGCAGAACATATTTAAGGTAATTATGTGTTACAATATATATTTGTAGGTTGTATTTATTTTTCTAATATAGATCCCTTTCACACAGGCATCATCAGTTTAGTCATGTTTATGCATAGAAAAAAAACTGATTCAGTTTATGTCAGTTTTTACATCCATTTTTAGCACAGTTCAGTTTAGTTTACATCAGTTTACAGTACATTCATTTTTAAATTCACCCACTGGCATTCTCAATAACCATGATTCCCCCCACTGACAGCAGAATGTAAACAAAAAAACCAACATTACAAATTGAAAAAAAAAAGCAGTGTGTCAGTTCATACCAGGCCCTTAGAACAAGCGAAAAATGAGGTTCGTCCAAAATCTTGTCCCCCTGCTCCTGAACCATACCAGGCCACACACCCTTAACAAGGGGGGTGTTGATTAAGGCAATGATCTCTTCCCCACAACCCTGGTTCAGTGGTTGGGGGGGGGGGACTTTTCGGAATCTGAAGCCCTCTTTAACAAGGGGGCCCACAGATACTTCCCTCCCATTTAATGAGTATGGGGTACATAGTACCCCTACTCAATCACCCAAAAAAGTCAGTAGTAAATAAAAAAACATGAAGACAATTTTTGACAAGTCCTTTATTAAAATAAATAAACAAATGTCCCTGATGTACATCTATCATTAAACACAACACGTGTCCAAGGAGGTTGCTCACTTAGGCGAGTAACGTGGAAATGGGAGTGGGTACCTGTCAGAAATAGGTACCCACTCCCAGGGAAAAAAAATATTTGCAATGAAGGCAGGGGAGGAGAAGGATGAGTAGAACTGCTGATTTTAGGTAAACACATTTGTAAGACAACTTACAATTTTGGTTTACACTAACATATTGACAAATCATCTCATAAATGGCATGAAAACATGTATAATACATAAAGACAAAGTGTATTATTGTCTGATCAATATTTTTATAATTCCACTAATAAATATAATCTATGTAACAAATATAATTTGTAACTCATAAAACATAGAAAGACTGAGATAAACTTATAAATAAGGCATGTTAGTATATAGTTAAACTTTAAATGCAAAAAAGACCCCACAATAAAAATTGCAGAACTGTAGTATTGACAATGAAAATACATATATTGGCTGTCATTTATTGATTTTTTTTTGCTCATAAGAAACAATATATTTTTTTTTATAACAACATGTTTTCTGCAGCTATTGCACTCATGATAACATCCTGAGAGAGATGTACTTTCCCTCCAGCAGTTTTTACTGTCACCTTCCTACTGCATATATAGACATACCAAGTGTTTTGTTTTGTGAAAGGAGAAAAGTGTAACTCTTTATTAATATCCCTCATATTTTTTTTTTTATTATGGCTAGTCACTGTATGTCCTATTACATGTTGTATATCTTAGTGGTATGCTTAATTTGATTTATTCCTATTTAAACTCAAATATTTTACAAACATATGACCACGCTTGGATTATAATGTTCTAGCTCAAATTAAATATTTCAAAATAAAATACCTAAGCTTGGTAAAGGTAAACTGAATAGACAGTAGATGAAACCTTCTCTGTGCCCCCAAGCGTTATAGGGATTTTCATTGAGCACACATTTTGAGATATTATTGCAGAGTTTTTCTTACAGCAATTTTTGATATGACTTTTAAATTTTTACATGCTGGCTCTTTCATATTTTAGTTATAGCAATAAATGTAGACATTTATAGATTATACACTACATGAAAGGTTATAAGCTACTCTAGTTACCCTTACCTCCCTGCTTAAAGTATATAGAAAACGTATAAACAATAAACATCTCTTATTTACTCTCTTTTAGATTGTTAACCACTTTAGCCCCGGACCAATTGTCAGCTTAAGGACCAGAGGTCTTTTTTCAATTTCGCACTGCACTACTTTAACTGGTAATTGCGCGGTCATGCAATTTTGTAACCAAACGAAATTTGCGTCCTTTTCTTCCCACAAATAGAGCTTTCTTTTGATGGTATTTGATTGCCTCTGTGATTTTTATTTTTTGCGATATAAACGGAAAAGGAGCGAAAATTTTGAAAAAAAAAGAGATTTTCTACTTTTTGTTATAAAAAAAATCTAATAAACTCAATTTTAGTCAAACATTTGGGCCAAAATGTATTCAGCCACATGTCTTTAGTAAAAAAAATGCCAATAAGCGTATATTTATTGGTTTGCGCAAAAGTTATAGCGTCTACAAACTAGAGTACATTTTCTGGAATTTACACGGCTTTTAATTTATGACTACCTATCTCATTTCTTGAGGTGCTAAAATGGCAGGGAAGTACAAAACCCCCCCAAATGACCCCATTTTGGAAAGTAGACACCCCAAGCTATTTGCTGAGAGGCATGTTGAGCCCATTGAATATTTTTTTTTTTAGTCCCAAGGGATTGAATAAAGACAAAAAAAAAAAAAAAAAAAAAATTTTTTTTCATAAAGTTGTCACTAAATGATATATTGCTCACACATGCCATGGTTATATGTGGAGATGCACCCCAAAATACATTTTGCTGCTTCTCCCGAGTATGGGGATACCACATGTGTGGGACTTTTTGGGAGCCTAGCCGCGCACGGGGCCCCGAAACCCAATCAACGCCTTCAGGGTTTCTAAGGGTGCAAATTTTTGATTTCACTCCTCACTACCTATCACAGTTTTGAAGGCCATAAAATGCCAAAATAGCACAAAACCCCCCCAAATGACCCCATTTTGGAAAGTAGACACCCCAAGCTATTTGCTGAGAGGCATGTTGAGTACATGGAATATTTTATATTTTGCCACAAGTTGCGGGAATATTACAAACTTTTTTTTTTTTTGCCCAAAGTTGTCACTAAATGATATATTGCCCACACATGCCATGGGCATATGTGGAATTACACCCCAAAATACATTCTGCTGCTTCTCCTGAGTACGAGGATACCACATGTGTGGGACTTTTTGGGAGCCTATCCGCATACGGGACCCCGAAAACCAAGCACCGCCTTCAGGATTTCTAAGGGCATAAATTTTTGATTTCACTCCTCACTACCTATCACTACCTATCACAGTTTTGAAGGCCATAAAATGCCAAGATGGCACAAAACCCCCCCAAATGACCCCATTTTGGAAAGTAGACACCCCAAGCTATTTGCTGAGAGGCATGTTGAGCCCATTGAATATTTTTTTTTTTAGTCCCAAGTGATTGAATAAAGACAAAAAAAAAAAAAAAAAAAAAAATGTATTCAAAAAGTTGTCACTAAATGATATATTGCTCACACATGCCATGGTTATATGTGGAATTGCACCCCAAAATACATTTTGCCACTTCTCCTGAGTACGGGGATACCACATGTGTGGGACTTTTTGGGAGCCTAGCCGCGTACGGGGCCCCGAAACCCAAGCACCACCTTCAGCATTTCTAAGGGTGTAAATTTTTGATTTCACTCCTCACTACCTATCACAGTTTCGAAGGCCATAAAATGCCAAAATAGCACAAAACCCCCCCAAATGACCCCATTTTGGAAAGTAGACACCCCAAGCTATTTGTTGAGAGGCATGGTGAGTATTTTACAGCTCTCATGTGTTTTTGAAAATGAAGAAAGTAAAGAAAAAAAAATTTTTTTTTTCTTTTTTCAATTTTCAAAACATTGTGACAAAAAGCGAGATCTGCAAAATACTCACCATACCTCTCAGCAAATAGCTTGGGGTGTCTACTTTCCAAAATGGGGTCATTTGGGGGTGGTTTGTGCCATCTGGGCATTCCATGGCCTCCGAAACTGTGATTGGCAGTGAGGAGTGAAATAAAAAAATTACACCCTTAGAAAGCCTGAAAGCGGTGCTTGGATTTTGGGGTCCCGTACGCGGCTAGGCTCCCAAAAAGTCCCACACATGTGGTATCCCCGTACTCAGGAGAAGCAACAGAATGTATTTTGGGGTGTATCTCCACATATGCCCATGGCATGTTTGAGCAATATATCATTTAGTGACAAGTTTTTGTAAAAAAAAATATTATTTTTTTTTTTTTCATTATTCAATCTCTTGGGACCAAAAAAAAAAATATTTAATGGGCTCAACATTGCTCTCAGCAAATAGCTTGGGGTGTCTACTTTCCAAAATGGGGTCATTTGGGGGGGGTTTGAACTGTCCTGGCATTTTATGCACAACATTTAAAAGCCTATGTCACACGTCACCCACTCTTCTAACCACTTGAAGATAAAGCCCTTTCTGACACTTTTTGTTTACATGAAAACATATTTTTTTTTTGCAAGAAAATTACGTTGAACCCCCAAACACTATATATATTGTTAAAGCAAAGGCCCTACAGATTAAAATGGTGGGTGTTGCATTTTTTTTTTCCACACAGTATTTGCGCAGCGATTTTTCAAACGCATTTTTTGTGGAAAAAATACACTTTTTTTTATTTTAATGCACTAAAACACACTATATTGCTCAAATTTTTGATGAAATAAAAAATATGATCTTAGGCCGAGTACATGGATACCAAACACGACATGCTTTAAAATTGCGCACAAACACGCAGTGGCGACAAACTACATACATTTTTAAAAGCCTTTAAAAGCCTTTACAGGTTACCACATTAGATTCACGGAGGAGGTCTACTGCTAAAATTACTGCCCTCGATCTGACCTTCGCGGTGATACCTCACATGCATGGTGCAATTGCTGTTTACATATGACGCCAGACCAACGCTTGTGTTCGCCTTTGCGCAAAAGAAGGGGGGGCAGGGGTGCTTTTTTTTTTTTTTTTTTTTTTTAGTTTTTCTTTTTATTTAGCTTTTTTATTTTATTTTTAAACTGTTCCTTCCATTTTTTTTTTCTTAGTTGTCATTTTTATTGTTATCGCAGGGAATGTAAATATCCCCTATGATAGCAATAGGCAGTGACAGGTACTCTTTTTTTGAAAAAATTGGGGTCTATTAGACCCTAGATCTTTCCTGTGCCCTCAAAGCATCTGACCACACCAAGATCGGTGTGATAAAATGCTTTCCCAATTTCCCAATGGCGCGGTGGGTATGCCCACCATTAGAATACCTCCCTTCATCCACCCACTTCTAATGATGGGCATACATGCACCATTTATATATGCCGAAGCATGGGGGCATCCTCCCGCAAAAAAAGTTATGCCACGTATACATGGTCGAACTTTTTTCGACCGTATGTACGTGGCATTAGGAGCAAAATCGCTCCTCCGCCCTCTGCTGCCCCCATGCTTCGGCATATATGCTCTTTTTTTTAACTGTGGTGGTGAAATCACCTCCTACAGCATTGGAGTCGCGGCTTTATGTATCGTGGGAGCAAACGCTGTTGCTGTCAAGATAAATAAATCCACGCTGCAACTGAATGGCATACCTGCTAAGCAAATAATGGTTAACATTAAAACAAAGTAACATTACAGTATAACAGTAAGACCTTACCATACCATACCTGCAAAGCAAATACCAAAAAAAAAACATAGTAAAAAATAAAACATTTTGTTAACGCAACCGGTGCCTAAAATATATATATGCCGAAGCATGGGGGCATCCTCCCGCAAAAAAGTTATGCCACGTACACATGGTCTGACTTTTTTCGACCGTATGTACGTGGCATTAGGAGCAAAATCGCTCCTCCGCCCTCTGCTGCCCCCATGCTTCGGCATATATGCTCTTTTTTTTTAACTGTGGTGGTGAAATCACCTCCTACAGCGTTGGAGTCGCGGCTTTATGTATCGTGGGAGCAAACGCTGTTGCTGTCAAGATAAATAAATCCACGCTGCAACTGAATGGCGTACCTGCTAAGCAAATAATGGTTAACATTAAAACAAAGTAACATTAGAGTATAACAGTAAGACCTTACCATACCATACCTGCAAAGCAAATACCAAAAAAAAAACATAGTAAAAAATAAAACATTTTGTTAACGCAACCGGTGCCTAAAATATATATATGCCGAAGCATGGGGGCATCCTCCCGCAAAAAAGTTATGCCACGTACACATGGTCGGACTTTTTTCGACCGTATGTACGTGGCATTAGGAGCAAAATCGCTCCTCCGCCCTCTGCTGCCCCCATGCTTCGGCATATATGCTCTTTTTTTTAACTGTGGTGGTGAAATCACCTCCTACAGTGTTGGAGTCGCGGCTTTATGTATCGTGGGAGCAAACGCTGTTGCTGTCAAGATAAATAAATCCGCGCTGCAACTGAATGGCGCACCTGAAAACAAAAAAATGGTTAACAATAAAACATACCTGAAAAGCAAGCATGATAAAACATAATAAAACATTGCAGAATAAAATAGAGTAAAAAAGAGCAACAATAGAGAGAGAACAATAAAACGACAACTATTTTTGGTTTTTTATTTTATATTTTTTTGGGGGTTTTTTTTTTTTTTGTACTTTTTTATTTTATTTTTATTTTTTACACTTTTTTTTTAAACTATAACTATAATTTTAACTGTAACGGTCGGGTCTCAAAATGCGATGGCATTCTTGAGACCCTGTAACTATAATTTGAACTGCAACGGTCGGGTCTCAAAATGCGATGGCATTCTTGAGACCCTGTGAAAGTGTATCCTAGCCTGTGAAATGCTGTACCCTACGCTAATACCTCACTAGTTCGTGGTAGCGTTCAAAGCATTCACCAACGCAGAGACCAGGATTGTCAGGACAGCGTGGACAATAATAACGGGTGTCACGCCTAAATCCGCGCTTGCTACAGACACGACATCTTCTTTGGGGGGCTCGTTGGGTAGGGGTACTCTGGAGGACATGAGGATAATGCCTCTCATGCAGCCGGCTTACTGCATTTGGTAGGGGATGGTGAGGTGTGGAATCGCCTGGATACAGGAGTTCCATGACAACCGCTCCCTGGAATTCAAGGAAGGGTAACGTCCCGCCTGAAGCTCCGTATAGCACATGAGCATTCAGCAAAGCCAATTGGAATAAATAAATAGACACTTTTTTGTACCAGCATCTAGCCTTACGGACAACTAGGTACGGCGCCAACAACTGGTCGTTGAGGTCCACCCCCCCCATATTAAGGTTGTATTCGTGGATACAGAGGGGTTTCGTCACAACACCAGCCGCCGTACGAATTTGGACTGTCGTGTCTGCATGAAGGGAGGTAAGAACGAAAACATTCCTATTATCCCTCCACTTCACAGCGAGCAAGTTATTACACTTCAAGCAGGCTCTCTCCCCCAGCCTAAGACGGGAATCTACAAGCCGCTGGGGAAAGCCCCGGCGATTAGGTCGCACGGTGCCACATGCTCCAATCTGATGATCAAACAAGTGACTAAACAGTGGCATGCTCGTGTAATAATTGTCCACGTACAAGTGGTACCCCTTTCCGAATAAGGGTGACACCAAGTTCCACACTATCTTGCCAGCGCTCCCTATGTAATCTGGACAGTTCTCCGGCTCTACGTGACTATCTTTTCCCTCATAAACCGAAAAGCTCCACGTATAGCCTGTTGCCCTGTCACAGAGCTTGTAGAGCTTGACCCCGTATCTGGCACGCTTGCTGGGAAGGAACTGTTTGAAAGACAAGCGGCCAGAAAACTTAATCAGGGACTCGTCAACGCAGACAACTTGATTGGGCGTAAACAAGGCTGCAAAACATTGGTTGAAGTGGTTTATGAGGGGCCGAATTTTGTAGAGCCGATCAAATTCAGGTCTCCACGAGGACGACAAAGTTCATTGTCACTGAAGTGCATGAACCGCAAGATCTGTTCGTATCGTGCCCTGGACATGGAGGCAGAGAACACGGGCATATGGTGGTGCGGTGAGGTGGACCAATAAGACCTCAGCGTCGGGAATTTGTGTATGCCCATGTTGAGGGAAAGGCCCAGAAAGGTCTTAAATTCGGAAACCGTAATTGGTTTCCAATCTCTGGCAAGGGAAGGCACTTGGGGATTAGCGGCGATGTGTTGACCAGCGTATATATTACTTTGGTCCACAATAGATCTATAGAGATCTTCCGTGAAAAACAGCGAATAAAAATCGGATGGCTTAAAATCAGCTGTTTCCACCTGAATACCGGGTTGGCCAGTGAATGGGGGAAGTACGGGTTCTGCAGAAGTGGTGGGCACCCAATCAGGATTGGCGAATTCTGCAGGAAGGACACTATGTGATCGACGGGCCTGCCTTTGTCTTCTTCTTGGTGGCAGCGGGACACTACTTGTGCTTGCCACCTCGCCAGCTTGAACTGCACTTATGGGACTCGCCACGTCACCAAGTGTTACTGCAGTGCTGGTTTGACTACGTCCAGGGTGTACTAGGCCGCTGGTGCTTGCCAGTTCACCAGAAGGAATAGCGGCGCTAGTACTTCTCTGCTCCATACGAGAGACCTGCGGTTCCTGCACCTCAACAACATCAGAAGATCGGGATCGGGTACGCCTGACCTTAGCAGGGACCACACCTTCGTCGCCAGAGCTATCTGTCATGGAGCCGCTGTCATCTACTGGATCGTATTCTGAGCCTGATTCTGACAGATGAGTGACCTCCTCTTCACTATCTGACATACTCAGAAACAAGTAGGCCTGTTCACTAGTGTACTTGCGATTTGCCATTTTGGGCTCTAAATTTAGTAGTACACTAGTGAGATTCACAGGAAAAAAAGCTCCTAGGCTGCTGGCGAATGAATCAAAACGCTACCAAAAAAACTGTTAGCGATCGCAGGGATCAGGCCTGACTCTGCGAACGCTGCAGTTATGTGTGCTTAGTGTTTTGGAAGTGACAGTGATCGATCGATACTGCACTTGGGTGGGCTGGGCTGGGCTGGGCTGGGCGGAGGGGGAAAACGCAGGTGCTAGCAGGTATCTGGGCTGATCCCGCTAACAATGCGTTTTTTGGAACCCTAAACTGCTGGGACGCTAGTATAGATCTGATCAGATCAGATATTGATCTGTTCAGATACTATACCACTAAGGGAGGTGTATGCTTTGCGCGTGGGTGTTTGCGGTACTGGCACTAACCTGGGGCGACGCAGACCTTATTTGACCCTAACACCTAATTGATATCACCCGCCGGGCGATCAGGGGGTTAAACCGATAGTTGGGTAATAAATGGCGGGTGCCCTGACAGTATAAAAAAACAAGCTAACTAACCAGCGTCACCCGTAACAGTTATACGGTGATCACTGGTGAAAGGGTTAACTAGGGGCAATCAGGGGGTTAAAACCTTTATTAGGTAATATATGGGGGTACCTGACACTATATAAAAACCTGACGGGGAACCTAAATAACTAAATAACTAACTGGCTAACCAGCGTCACCAGTGACACTTATACTGTGATCACTGGTGAAAGAGTTAACTCTAGGGGCAATCAAGGGGTTAAAACCTTTATTTAGGTTGTAATATGGGGGTACCTGACCTATAAACCTATTTATAATCCTATATAAACCTGGCGGTTACCTAAAAAAAAAACTGGCTACCTAGCGGCACCAGTGACACTAATAGAGCGATCAAAATAAACGATCGCTTAGTGACACTGGCAAAAGGGGGTGAAAGGGTTACCTAGGGGGCAATCAAGGGGTTAAACCTTTATTGGGGGGGGGTAGGGGGCTACCTTGGACCTAAAGGGGCCTAAAACTAACTGCCCTGACAGTTATTGCAGTCACACTGACACTAAATGCAGTGATCAGTAAAATAAATGATCACTGCAATCAGTGACACTGTGACAGGGGGGGCAGGGGGTGATCTGGGGGGTGATCAGGGGGTGACAGGGGGTGAAATGTGTGCCTATGTGTACCTGGTGTCAGTGTAGTGTTTGTGCACTTACTTGATGTCTTCTCCGCTCGGCGTCCCGGTCAGAAAGACCGACACGAGGAGCGTGACATCACTTCCCCTTGCCTGTGTTTACAATTACACAGGAAGGGGAAGGAAGCGGACGAATCCTATTGGCCAGAGCGATCGGGAGGGGGTGGCCAGAAACGACTGGCCGTTACCTCGTCCCGCATCGCTTCTGAAGCCATCCCGACCGTCCCCGCCGGCGGAGGGGGGTCCGATCGGACCCCCCAACCGCCGGAAGAATGTCACGTACAGGTACGTGATTCTGCCTGTACGTGCCATTCTGCCGACGTATATATACAGGGGGCGGTCGGGAAGTGGTTAAACATATCATTGAAAGTGTTTTTATATCTATTTGATATAGGCAAAAAAAAAACGTTCTTGGGTTTTGATATGCTCTATTTTTGACTTAAAGTGGTTGTTAACCAACAAAGTAAAATTTACACCATCCTCTCTGTTTATTAATGTAATCTGCTCCTGTGTCTGTGCCTTATAAAAAAATGCAGCGATATACCTGTTTTCAGAGTGCAGATCGGTGCTCACACATGCTCACCTGCCGCCCCGCTCCTCCTCTCCTTCGCCCCTCCTGACTGACATCAGCAAGGGATCCTCAGCTCTGCACACTGTGTCAGAAACCATGAATCAGACTGAGACAGAAGTATAGAGCTATTTTACTGCTTTTAAACGTGAGTGTTTGCTTTTACCCTGCTTGTGTTTAATAAACCTTGTTATACGGGATTACACTATGGGCTTTTCATTTCTTTGTGTCTAAAACTCCCCCTGCATACTGAGGATATTAACAGAGGGTCCTGAACATCTAACTACAAATTCTGGGCAGAAGGATATGAGCTTGGCGCTCATGGATTGATGCCAGCTATTATATATAATAAGTGGGTTCATTTATTATGCGTGTCACCACAAAAACCTCATATGGGATTACACTATGGGTTGTCTTTTTTTCTTTTTTATCTTAACCCTACATTCTGAGACCACGATCGTTTAAGTTTACTGGAGCTGGTCAAAAGGACGTTCCAAGATCACCTATAATGCCTTCTATGCCGTATACCTTACGGCAGTAAGGTGAGAGGCTTGTGAACACAGAGGTGCCACCATTAGATTTGATGTCACATTTTGTTATATAGATTTCATATATTTGGTTCTAGATTTTTTTTCCATCACATGGTATTTTATATATTTTGTATATTGAGTTGATATACATTTGTATACCACACACAGCGCAATGCCATCACATATACACACGCACACATACATCACAATAAACAGAGAGGATGGTGTACAAATTGAACAGTAATTTCAGCAGCAGGAGGGGAGGGGACGGGCATGGACACGGAGCTAATAAATATAAAAATAATTTCGCGCAATATATAGCTAAAAACAAAGTGCAATAAGGAATAATCCAATAGTATAAATATAATAGTAATATCAATACTACTGGTGAGATATAATAAATAATACAATACTAATAAACATCAATGTCTACATAAAGTAGTAAATAAAGTGACGGGTGCATATGTGCAAAACCATTAAAGGTACCATATAGGTGCTGTGGGATGCAAATAAAAATAAATTCAAACAGTCAAATAAATTCAAACAATCACAGTGCATTCAAGTGCTATGCAATTAAAGTGCTGTGCCATTAGATGATTAATATGAAACGCCAAATAATGGATGAGTAATCAATGACAGATGAATGGTTATCAGATGCTAGTGAAAAAAGTATTAAACAAATAAATAAATAAAAAATAAATAAATATATATAGTCCCAGGTTGGATAAAATATATATGAATGGGCAGTGTCCAAGTTAATCCATCCGGTCCTGATAGTGTATTTAGTCAGGTACCGTATTCGCTTTAATTAAGCAGTAATTATATATTCCATTCATTCAGGTTATCAGCATTAGCTGCATGATATAGATATTAAATCCTGTATGTTTTCTGCAGCGGGTACTTGGTCCTGATTTTCATAAAATTCAATCCAATCACTAGTCTCTCAAAACTCTCACCTCAAATCTGAAAGATTGTAGCTTTTCGGGCATATCCTATAGCCCCATGGATTGTGGATACAAGTTGTTCAGCATAAAACTGGTAAGAGTAAAAAACTTCTCCTTTAAGAGCGTTTAAAATCTTGATTCCTGCAGTGCTCAGTGTCAAAGCAAGACAAAGGGCAAAGAAACAAGAAAGGGAAGCCTCCACTAGTGTAGTATCTTGGTTAAATATGGGCAAGTTTATTAAAGTACAGTGGGTGGACTCTTACATTAAAATCAAGGTTTAAAAGCAAAAAACGGCATAGACATATATAGAAGTAAGTAACTCCTAGGCGTTCTCAGCGCCTTCTCACGTCTCACGTCTCCTCTGCCTGCGGCCACTCCCTACGCGTTACGACACGTCACGTGTCTTCATCTGGGGAACCGGATTGGCTAATTGGGCTTTGTTTATATTACGTATAACCGGAAGTTGGTATTCGGCCATCTTGGTTGTGGTCAAGTGTCTACTAGGCGGCGGCCATTTTACCGGTGGTTTGGTTATTAGGGCGGATATGTTTTAAACAGTGCGTTCCACCTCTGCGTTCCACCGTTATGGCAGCCATTATCCTGTAGATTTGTGGATTGTTAAAACGAGTATGTTTTCAACAATGCGTTCCACCTCTGCGTTCCACCATTATAGCGGCCATTATCTTGTAGATAAGTTGGTGGTTGAAATTATCTACCGGGAATGTTGTAGTGTAATATTATTGCGTCCCGGGACTTGATAGTGTCATGGTCATATTATACTGTCCCCACCTGGGTAGAGTATATATGTTAATAAAGGCCACATATGTTCCATGTATGTAATAATACACATCTAAAATGCATATAAGTTACTCCTAGTGGTGGTGTGCTTATTAAATTGCCATAAATAGACCTTAAGGAAAATAATTGCTATAAATAGATTAATAATTTTAAAATGGATAATATCCTATATGTAGATGATCTATTTAGTCCCAGTATGTAGATACTGATATTCCTAAAATTGGGTTGGTAATTCAATACTGGATAATATCCTGTATATGAAGGGTCTTTTTATAACCAATACTTGGATACTAATATTGCCATGTCATCGGACATAGTATGGATACTACAAATGCCAAAATTATGGTACAATAAAAATATATAAATAATTAAGATTGTTAATAAATTCTATGGTACATAAAATGTCCCATCAGAGATGTGTGGTATTCTACCAGATGTACCCTGAGTACATATGTAGAATAATATCTAGATATAAGGTCTAGGATGTTAGAGTGAGAGAAAGCCTTGAGGTACCTTCAATTAAAAATATAGTTCATATAAAAACAATCCATCATATTTGATCAATGTATATAGTGAAACAAAAACAGATCGGCCTCTCTATAGGCTATATGCATATATAAAATGTTGTGATGGATCGTGCAATAAAATGGGTAAAATATAAGTGCTATAGTAGGTTTATGTGGAGGCATATTTTTGAGATGTTGTTTCATCCACTGACTTCTTGTATGTATTAGTGTGGGTATATGAATACTAGCTCCTTTTTTCAGAGTACATGTTCCAGAGTTGTTCAGAAGTTGCTTAAAAAACAGTTCAGATCGAACTCGACATTGAGTCCTCCAGGGGTGAGAGTACGCATGGTGTGAATCCATCTCGATTCTTTTTGGCTGATTGTTCGTATTTTGTGGCTGCCTCTCCATGCTTTGTTATATTTCTCTATTCCCCAGAATTGCAGGGAAGATGGGTCTTTATTGTGTTTTTAAAGCAAAGTGTTTTGACACGTTATGTTTAGGGAACCCGCGTCTGATATTTCGCACATGTTCCTCTATTCTTACTTTTAGTGCCCTTTTTGTTCTTCCCACATATTGGAGATTGCAACTGCATTGTAGTACATACACGACTCCCTCTGTATTGCAGCCTATAAAATCTCTTATTTTATGAGTTTGTCCCGTGTTGGTGGCTGTAAAGTCCATTCTCTTCTTTTGGGGTTTTTGTGTATGTCTACAGGCATAACAGTTGCGACAAGGATAGAATCCCTTCCCTGAAAAAAATGTAAAAGTTGGTTTTGGTGGCGGTTCTACTACCGATTTTACTACTAGGTCCCTGATAGTGGGGGCTCTAGTGTAAATTATATTTGGTTTCTGTGGTAGTATAGTTTTTAGATCCTTATCCCTCTTCAGGATGTGCCAATGCCTCTCTATTAGCTTGGCTACATCTTTATGCTGTATATTGTAGTCCAGGATCAGACAGGGTGCCTCATTTTGGTAACTTTTTTTTGGTTTATTCTGAAGCATAATTGTTCTGTCCATTTTACTTACATCCTGTATTTGTTTTTCTATCCATTGTTCGTCGTATCCTTTTGTTTTAAATCTTTCTCCTATTTGTTTTGCCTGGATTTGGTAGTCTTCTTCTTTCGTGCAATTGCGTTTTAGTCTTATTAGTTGCCCCTTTGGTATGTTGTATAACCATGGTTTGTGGTGGCAACTATTAAGGGAGAGGTAGCTATTGGTGTCTACATTTTTGAAGAACGTTTTAGTTACTATTTTATTTCCATCCAGACTGATTTTCAGATCCAGAAAGTCCACCTCTTTTTCATCAATTTTCCATACCAGTTTGATATTATTTTCATTTTCGTTTAATTGCGTGAGAAATAATTCTAACGCATTTCTGTCTCCGTTCCACACGATAATTACATCATCGATGTATCTTTTATACAAAGTGAGTTCTGCTGGGGTATCCTTATATATTGTTTCTTCTTCCCATTGAGCCATGAATGCGTTTGCCACTCCCGGGGCAAATTTGGCACCCATGGCAATGCCTATGGCCTGTTTGTAGTAAGTCTGGTTGTGCCAAAAGTAGTTGTACTTGAGGCAGAAATCCAGACATTTGATGAGGTATTTTCTTTGTTTACATATATAATTACTGTAATTCCTCAATAGCCATTTAGTAGCTGAACATGCATTATGGTGTTGTACTATCGTGTATAACGATGTGACATCTGCTGTCGCTAGTATGGTCCTCCCTTGTCAGCCGGTCTGATGACTAGATCTTTTCTCTCCGCTAACTTTTTGATTCCCTTTTTGATGTGTATAGGATCAAAAAGGGAAGCAATAGCCGGAGCAATAGCCGGTCTGATGACTAGATCTTTTCTCTCCGCTAACTTTTTGATTCCCTTTTTGATGTGTATAGGATCAAAAAGGGAATCAAAAAGTTAGCGGAGAGAAAAGATCTAGTCATCAGACCGGCTGACAAGGGAGGAGCAATAGTACTACAGTCTAAAGAACAATACCAGAATGAACTGAACAGACAACTTAATGATGAAGTAACGTATATCAAATTATTGGGTAATCCGACTGCAAAATACAAAAAAGAATTGGAATTACTGGTGAAATTAGGAATAAAGAAAGAGATCCTTAACACTAAAGAATCCAAATATCTCATACCGGAAACCTGTAGGATACCCATAATATATACTGTGCCCAAAATACATAAGTGTAAAGAAAACCCCCCAGGAAGACCAATCGTTAATGGGATAGATTCCCTAACGTCGCGAATGGGGCAGTATATAGATCGATACATCCAACCAGCGGTACAACAGACGAAAGCCTACCTCAAAGATACCAAACATATATTACAACTCCTAGAGACAACACCAGTATTGGAGGGGAGGACCATACTAGCGACAGCAGATGTCACATCGTTATACACGATAGTACAACACCATAATGCATGTTCAGCTACTAAATGGCTATTGAGGAATTACAGTAATTATATATGTAAACAAAGAAAATACCTCATCAAATGTCTGGATTTCTGCCTCAAGTACAACTACTTTTGGCACAACCAGACTTACTACAAACAGGCCATAGGCATTGCCATGGGTGCCAAATTTGCCCCGGGAGTGGCAAACGCATTCATGGCTCAATGGGAAGAAGAAACAATATATAAGGATACCCCAGCAGAACTCACTTTGTATAAAAGATACATCGATGATGTAATTATCGTGTGGAACGGAGACAGAAATGCGTTAGAATTATTTCTCACGCAATTAAACGAAAATGAAAATAATATCAAACTGGTATGGAAAATTGATGAAAAAGAGGTGGACTTTCTGGATCTGAAAATCAGTCTGGATGGAAATAAAATAGTAACTAAAACGTTCTTCAAAAATGTAGACACCAATAGCTACCTCTCCCTTAATAGTTGCCACCACAAACCATGGTTATACAACATACCAAAGGGGCAACTAATAAGACTAAAACGCAATTGCACGAAAGAAGAAGACTACCAAATCCAGGCAAAACAAATAGGAGAAAGATTTAAAACAAAAGGATACGACGAACAATGGATAGAAAAACAAATACAGGATGTAAGTAAAATGGACAGAACAATTATGCTTCAGAATAAACCAAAAAAAAGTTACCAAAATGAGGCACCCTGTCTGATCCTGGACTACAATATACAGCATAAAGATGTAGCCAAGCTAATAGAGAGGCATTGGCACATCCTGAAGAGGGATAAGGATCTAAAAACTATACTACCACAGAAACCAAATATAATTTACACTAGAGCCCCCACTATCAGGGACCTAGTAGTAAAATCGGTAGTAGAACCGCCACCAAAACCAACTTTTACATTTTTTTCAGGGAAGGGATTCTATCCTTGTCGCAACTGTTATGCCTGTAGACATACACAAAAACCCCAAAAGAAGAGAATGGACTTTACAGCCACCAACACGGGACAAACTCATAAAATAAGAGATTTTATAGGCTGCAATACAGAGGGAGTCGTGTATGTACTACAATGCAGTTGCAATCTCCAATATGTGGGAAGAACAAAAAGGGCACTAAAAGTAAGAATAGAGGAACATGTGCGAAATATCAGACGCGGGTTCCCTAAACATAACGTGTCAAAACACTTTGCTTTAAAACACAATAAAGACCCATCTTCCCTGCAATTCTGGGGAATAGAGAAATATAACAAAGCATGGAGAGGCAGCCACAAAATACGAACAATCAGCCAAAAAGAATCGAGATGGATTCACACCATGCGTACTCTCACCCCTGGAGGACTCAATGTCGAGTTCGATCTGAACTGTTTTTTAAGCAACTTCTGAACAACTCTGGAACATGTACTCTGAAAAAAGGAGCTAGTATTCATATACCCACACTAATACATACAAGAAGTCAGTGGATGAAACAACATCTCAAAAATATGCCTCCACATAAACCTACTATAGCACTTATATTTTACCCATTTTATTGCACGATCCATCACAACATTTTATATATGCATATAGCCTATAGAGAGGCCGATCTGTTTTTGTTTCACTATATACATTGATCAAATATGATGGATTGTTTTTATATGAACTATATTTTTAATTGAAGGTACCTCAAGGCTTTCTCTCACTCTAACATCCTAGACCTTATATCTAGATATTATTCTACATATGTACTCAGGGTACATCTGGTAGAATACCACACATCTCTGATGGGACATTTTATGTACCATAGAATTTATTAACAATCTTAATTATTTATATATTTTTATTGTACCATAATTTTGGCATTTGTAGTATCCATACTATGTCCGATGACATGGCAATATTAGTATCCAAGTATTGGTTATAAAAAGACCCTTCATATACAGGATATTATCCAGTATTGAATTACCAACCCAATTTTAGGAATATCAGTATCTACATACTGGGACTAAATAGATCATCTACATATAGGATATTATCCATTTTAAAATTATTAATCTATTTATAGCAATTATTTTCCTTAAGGTCTATTTATGGCAATTTAATAAGCACACCACCACTAGGAGTAACTTATATGCATTTTAGATGTGCATTATTACATACATGGAACATATGTGGCCTTTATTAACATATATACTCTACCCAGGTGGGGACAGTATAATATGACCATGACACTATCAAGTCCCGGGACGCAATAATATTACACTACAACATTCCCGGTAGATAATTTCAACCACCAACTTATCTACAAGATAATGGCCGCTATAATGGTGGAACGCAGAGGTGGAACGCATTGTTGAAAACATACTCGTTTTAACAATCCACAAATCTACAGGATAATGGCTGCCATAACGGTGGAACGCAGAGGTGGAACGCACTGTTTAAAACATATCCGCCCTAATAACCAAACCACCGGTAAAATGGCCGCCGCCTAGTAGACACTTGACCACAACCAAGATGGCCGAATACCAACTTCCGGTTATACGTAATATAAACAAAGCCCAATTAGCCAATCCGGTTCCCCAGATGAAGACACGTGACGTGTCGTAACGCGTAGGGAGTGGCCGCAGGCAGAGGAGACGTGAGACGTGAGAAGGCGCTGAGAACGCCTAGGAGTTACTTACTTCTATATATGTCTATGCCGTTTTTTGCTTTTAAACCTTGATTTTAATGTAAGAGTCCACCCACTGTACTTTAATAAACTTGCCCATATTTAACCAAGATACTACACTAGTGGAGGCTTCCCTTTCTTGTTTCTTTGCCCTTTGTCTTGCTTTGACACTGAGCACTGCAGGAATCAAGATTTTAAACGCTCTTAAAGGAGAAGTTTTTTACTCTTACCAGTTTTATGCTGAACAACTTGTATCCACAATCCATGGGGCTATAGGATATGCCCGAAAAGCTACAATCTTTCAGATTTGAGGTGAGAGTTTTGAGAGACTAGTGATTGGATTGAATTTTATGAAAATCAGGACCAAGTACCCGCTGCAGAAAACATACAGGATTTAATATCTATATCATGCAGCTAATGCTGATAACCTGAATGAATGGAATATATAATTACTGCTTAATTAAAGCGAATACGGTACCTGACTAAATACACTATCAGGACCGGATGGATTAACTTGGACACTGCCCATTCATATATATTTTATCCAACCTGGGACTATATATATTTATTTATTTTTTATTTATTTATTTGTTTAATACTTTTTTCACTAACATCTGATAACCATTCATCTGTCATTGATTACTCATCCATTATTTGACGTTTCATATTAATCATCTAATGGCACAGCACTTTAATTGCATAGCACTTGAATGCACTGTGATTGTTTGAATTTATTTGACTGTTTGAATTTATTTTTATTTGCATCCCACAGCACCTATATGGTACCTTTAATGGTTTTGCACATATGCACCCGTCACTTTATTTACTACTTTATGTAGACATTGATGTTTATTAGTATTGTATTATTTATTATATCTCACCAGTAGTATTGATATTACTATTATATTTATACTATTGGATTATTCCTTATTGCACTTTGTTTTTAGCTATATATTGCGCGAAATTCTTTTTATATTTATTACTATTTTGTGTATTTGTGAACACACCACATTTTGCAGCAGAGCACCACTTATTTATTTACTTTGACTATTATATATACTCCAAGTAGCGCGAGGGACACATATTCACATGGACACGGAGCTGACAGGCAGGAAGGGGAGGGGGAGAGCAAAGAGGAGAGCACGGAGAAGGACAGAGGAGAGAGCGGATGATGGAGGCACGTAAACTGACCACGGTGTCAGGGCTCAGCAGCCATGATAAACTGTGGTTAGTTTACAAAGGGCAGGGCAGAACCAGGCAGGATAAGCCAGGTATTTCAGGTCTTACAAGGGGCCAAATTACACAGCACAGGCTGTGCTTATAACATGCTTTAAAGGAAAAGGATCTTTATTTTATTTAATTTCTTTATAGGTTAACAAACACTTTAAGGTATTAGCTACATAGGGAAAGAGTTATTTCTAATGTGTTGTCAAAAACTTTTATGTTATATTTATTTCTAAAATAAACCTTTGAATTAACTATGCATTGCCTTTTAAAAGGTATCCAAAAAGCTCCATTCTAAACAAACTATTGTTATTATAAACCATATGCATACTATTTGCTGAAAAGATGTATTCAACTGATCTCACACTTAGGGGTCTATGTATAAAACCTTTATTGTGTGGCTGTGACAAACATTCACAATCATAATAAAAATTGTGATACTTTCTCTATTATGTATGGTTTCTCTATCGTCATCACCACCCTAGCGGCCACAATATGTTCTTGTTTCTTGATTGAGGTATTTCTGGGAAAAAAAGCATTATGACTAGTAGGTGGTGCTGTCAATATAGAAACTATACATGTTAGAAAAAATATAGCAATCTTTGTCCTGATTGTGCTCCAGAAATCCCCTTATGGTGAATGTGCATCCAGAAAATGAGGATTCTAAATAGGGATGAGCTTGATGTTCGGGTCGAACATACATTTGACTCGAACATCGGGCGTTCGCCTGTTTGCCTGTTCACTGAAGAGAAAACATTATGGGGCCTTTGCGGCAAATTTGAGCGCCGCAGAACGCCCCATAGTGCACTGCTAGATCGCAGTGCATTGCTGTATGATGATTGGCCAAAGCATGCACCTGACCTGCATGCTTTGGCCAATTCCAGCACCCTCTGCTAAGAGAGCCATAATTGGCCAAAGGCAGTGTGCCTTTGGTTAATCATGGCTCAGGGGGACTAAGGCCACGCCTCACACTATATAAGGTTGCCTACAAGACTTTAACAGTGTTTGCATGTTCAAACTAATTTTTTGCCTGTGTAGTTTTGTTGGTGTGGATGGAGAGATAGCTTGATTTAGATTAAGCAGTAGGACCCCCCTGTTCGGTTCGCATACAGAACATGCGAACAGGCAAAAAGTTTGTTTGAAAATGCGAACACCGTTAAAGTCTATAGGACACAAACATGAAAAATGAAAAGTGCTAATTTTAAAGATTAATATGCAAGTCATTGTCATAAAAAGTGTTTGGGGACCCGGGTCCTGCCCCAGGGGACATGTATCAGTGCAAAAACAAAGTTTTGAAAAATTGCCGTTTTTTCGGGAGCAGTGATTTTAATAATGCTTAAAGTTAAACAGTAAAAGTGAAATGTTCCTTTAAGCTTCGTACCTGGGGGGGGGGGGGGTATAGTATGCCTGTAAAGTAGCGCATGTTTCCCATGTTTATAACATTTTATGACATTTCTAGGAAAAAGGAAAAAAAGTCATTTAAAAGTACTAGCGCAGAGTGCGCATGCGCGGCCGGACGGAGCGGATGTCCACCTGATCAGCTCCGCTCATCCCCCGGCAACATCAGCTTTAAACAGCGGTCCCACACCTCGCCCGAACCCAGCGATAACCTGACCCCCCTGCGGAAGGTCCCAGGCACACTTCGGATGCCACAAAAACCGGGAAGCCAGCCTCAAACCGGCTCCAGGATCTCGACCCGCGCTACACCACAAGATTTCAAGATGGCGACCGGCCATCACACACGAGGCATGCAGGCCTCGGGGAAGGGGAAGCAGCCACCCTCAGCCCAGAAGCAAGCCCCTCCAAAGAACTATGAGGCGGAATACCCAGCACTGGGTCCTGAAAAGCCCTCTCCACACGAAGGTGAGCCGACAACCACAGACTGCATACCGCCCAGCCCCCCTGCACTATCTCCCTCACAAACTGCAGCCATGTCCCCCAGCATGGAGTCACAGACATCTTCCCTCTTGGACAGAGAGATAGCAGAAGCCATATACAGCCAGCCCAGCAGCCAAGAATCTATATCAGATGCAGAATCCCCGGCTGCTCCCCCTGTACAGTACTCAGGAGACCCAATTTTATTAGCACGCTTTGCCGACCTGCTTCAAAGAGAACTATCTAAAGCTACTGACAAATTAGCTTCAGACATAAAACAAGATTTCCAGGAAATGGGCAGCAGATTGAGTAGCATTGAATCCAAGATGGATGACACGGTCCATAGAGTATCGCAAAACTCAAACATGATCACTGACCTACAAGATCGACTTGAAGACGCATATTCAAAGATTGACGACCTTGAAAATCGCGCAAGACGCTACAATTTCCGTATCCGTGGTATCCCGGAAAATATAAAAGATATTACCTCCATAACACAATCTCTGATGCAAGCTGCTGTACCCAACATAGACGAGATCCATATGGAAATTGATCAAATCCATAGAACCCTGACATCCCCCAAACCTGATGGCCCTCCCAGAGATGTGATTGTGAAGCCACACTTTTTTAAGATTAAGGAAGCAGTGATGCGTCATGCCCGTGAAAACCCAGACCTAGAAATAGATGGCATCAAGATACAAATTTTTGCTGATATCTCACAAGCCACGATCCAAAAAAGGCGTTCACTCAAACCTCTACTAGCGCCACTGACCCAACGCAACATTCGCTACAGATGGAACTATCCCTTCCGTCTCCAATTTTCTTTTAACAGCAAATCATATTCCTTCTCATCGTTCACTGAAGGCGAGATGATTCTATTGAAACTGGGATTCTTATCCCACGACCCGTCATCGCGGAACCAACTTGGATCCAGAGAATCCAGAGAATCCCCTCCCCCTCCCCTTTCCCCCTTGTGGTCAACAAGGTCAACCAAGAAGCTTGCCTCAACATCCCGTGCATCCTAAGAGAATGGAACTCTTGTTTAGATCGTTGAATTGAACTGAACTGACTTAAACCCGCCGTGGTGTCTTCTCAGTGGTCCCTAGAGGAGGACATTAGGCGCCACACAGAGCGGCTGAAATTTGCTGAAGCAAAACACCGATGCTTTACCTGGCCATGATTACTTGAACTGGCCACTAAATCTCTTTTTTGCACTTTTCTTACATTTTTTACCTTGCACAATATGTTACCTATCAAGCATATTTGACCAAACAACCCCATCAGTTCATTGGGGCGAGATGTAAAGGCCAAAGATGTTTTCTAGTTACCTAAGTGCTTTTTTTCTATTTTTGAATACCAGTTTTTACGGTTGCTGGGGGATGACCATGTGCACTCCCTACTTGGAGGACTCTTCCCATTACTAGTTTTTGGTGAAGACTCCTTCACACCCAGGGTTTACCCCTGGGACACTTTAATTGAATACTGTTTGTACATCCGTTTAGTAACATGTCTAAGTTATGTCACTCGGCTCCAGGAGTCCCCTGGACCGACCGCTTGGTTTTATTACTTTACTTTTTCTTATTATTCTTTTTTCCCCCCCCTCCCGCCCCTCTCATCTCTACTACTGTCACTTTTCTGGTTAACTCCAGACCCTTCCCCTCTCCCCCCTCCCCCAAACCCAACATTAATCCTCTCTACTGCTGTTCCTTCCCGAGGGCCACCTGGACAACCTCTCCACACATACAAGCTCCGAAACAAACAGACCGAAGGGTAAGCCTGCTTATAGTTGCTCTTGAATGTTTCCCATGTTTCCTGTAAAACCAACACCTCATAATGTCCGCCTGCTCTCCCATAATGTGCAGGGATTTGGATCGCCGGCCAAGCGAATCAATGCCTTCACACATTATAAATCCCTGGGAGCCGATATTGTAGCTCTCCAAGAGACACACTTCACATCTTCATTCACCCCTCGATACCTTCATAGGGAATACCCTCTTTGCTTTTTTGCGAATGCCTCGGAAAAGAAAAGAGGGGTCGCCCTCTGCTTCTCAAGACATGTTTCATTCACAGAAATTAAAACTATTAAAGACAAAGAAGGCCGCTACATCCTAGTGAAAGGCCACCTAGGTGAAACTTTAACTACCATCTTAGTATACTACGCCCCCAATACAAACCAAACTGCCTTTTTCCAAGCCCTTCTAAAACTACTAGGACCCGAACTAGAGGGTGTGGTGGTTTTGGCTGGCGATTCTAACCTAGCGCTAGATCTAATCAAAGATAAATCACACACTTCAGGTCTCCGATCCCCCCCCAGACAAAGTCGCAAATTCGCACAGACGCTACACCAATATGACCTGGTGGATGCCTGGCGAGAAGCCAATCCCACCGCTAGGGACTATTCCCACTATTCTAGGGCACATGGACACTATTCCCGTATAGATCACATATTTCTCCCCTCGGGGATGATACCTAAACTGAGATCAGCAAAAATAGTATCAACCCCATGGTCAGACCATGACCCGATTATGGTCCAGCTTACAGGCCTTAGTGACAAACCTACAGGTAATCACTGGAGATTAAATGAATCCCTACTTAGTGACGAAACTCAATGCATAGAGATATCAAATCATATACAAACCTACTTTGAAAACAACATTCCGGGGGACACTTCCCCCGCCATAAATTGGGCTGCACACAAGGCCAGTATAAGGGGCTCCTTTATTCAGCTAGCCTCCAGACTGAAGAAAGCTCGCACTGAACTGATTTCTGCCAAAACCAGAGAGTTTGAATCTTTAGCCAAACAGCACAAGCGTTCCCCCTCACCCAACCTATTTAAGCAGCTAGAACAATCCAGACTGGAACTAAACATATGCCTTACTACAAGGGCTGAAAAACAGCTAAGATGGACGAACCATAAATTTTTTACATGGCGGGATCGCCCAGGATCCCTATTAGCACATAAACTTACTCCCAGACACTCCCATCACACACTTCCCAAAATAAGGTTATCCGGAGGACAGCTCTCACAGAACCCCCAAAAGGTTCTTGATGAATTCTATGGGTTCTACGCCGACTTGTATAAGAAACCACAAACTGTGGCCCCATCGTCCATCAGGGAATTTTTGGGGACTCTCCCTCTCCCGACCATTACCGACGATCATAGAGAGCTAGTAGACCAACCATTTACAAGCGAAGAGGTCAATGACGCTATAAAATCTCTCTCACTTCACAAATCTCCGGGCCCGGACGGGTTTCCCAATATTTACTATAAAAAGTTTTCCGCACAACTAGCCCCACACCTGAGCCTTTATTTCAACTCCCTGAGGGATGGGGGAATGGTCCCACCGGACGATAACAAAGCCTACATCAGCGTAATCCCTAAGCCTAACAGGGACTCTACCGATGTACGCAACTACCGCCCAATATCACTAATTAACTGCGACCTAAAAATCCTAACAAAGATATTGGCCCTCAGAATCAATTCCTTTCTAGAACATTATATACATAAAGACCAGTCGGGGTTTGTCGCAGGACGTCAGACCTTGGATCAAATTCGCAGATCCATTGCTCTGATCTCGGCGGCACGCTCCAACTGGGACAATCTCCCAAATCGGGAACTTTTACTACTGTCACTAGACCTTAATAAAGCTTTTGATAGCTTAAACTGGGACTATCTCTTTGTTACCCTCGAAACCATGGGATTCGGACCCACATTTCTCGCACTGATGAAAACGCTTTATAGCTCACCGATGGCTCAAATTTCTATCAGAGGCCATAAATCATCTATCCTCCCAGTTCAGCGAGGCACTAGACAAGGATGCCCACTCTCCCCTTTACTATTTGCCCTGGCAATAGAGCCCCTAGCAATGGCCATTCGATCCCACCCTAACATTCATGGGTTCCAATGTGGCCAACAAGAACACAAATGTGCACTATTTGCAGACGATGTTCTTATGTACATAACCAAACCCCAGACTTCTCTTCCAGAACTTTTATCCTTACTACACCGTTTCTCACTGATTTCAGGTCTGACTCTGAACACACAAAAAACTCTAGCACTTAATATCTCTTTACCCCCTTCTGAAGTACAGCTCCTCCGAAGCCTACATAGCTTCAAGTGGGCATCCCACTCCCTCCCATACTTGGGAATACAGCTGACCCCTTCTATAGCTACACTGTACAAAGCCAATTATCCCCCTCTATTCAAAAAACTTAAAGAAGACCTTCGTGCTTGGACTGACTACTCCCTCTCCTGGTTCGGTAGAATCAACTCAATAAAAATGACCTTCTTACCCAGACTCCTATACTACTTTCGAACACTACCAGTAGCAATTCCGAAGGGAGACATGCAACACATACAAACTGAAGTCCTACGTTTTATATGGGGGAACAAGAAATCACGAATACAAAAAAAAACACTTTACACACCTAAAACTATGGGAGGACTCGGCCTTCCCAACCTACAAGCATACTATCACTCAGCACAGATAGCTCAACTCATCTACACAACAGCCAGAGGCTCAGCCCCTCTATGGGTGTATATAGAGGCACTGGCATGCCATCCAATTGCTATAGGAACACTGATGTGGCTTTCCAACCGCAAACGCCCACCTATAATGTGCCCCACACTGTCACACTCATTGGCGATATGGGACAGGACACGACATAGAGCATCCCTCGCATCATATCACACACCTCTAGCACCCATATTCTGTAACCCAGAATTCCCCCCTGGCCTTACCCCACAACAGTTCCAATGGTGGCTTAATAAGGGTCTATTAAGAATTGGGGACTTCATCTATGGCAATCAAATGCACTCGAGAGATTACTTCAAAGATAACTTCTCAATGCCCCCCGCCGAGATTTTTAGATACTATCAAATTTCCTCATTTATCACTTCCAAACTCAAAAAGGGGGGTGGACCCGTCACTCTCACCACTCTAGAACTGACCTGCCAAAATAGAAGCAATCAGAGAGGGCGAATTTCTGCTGTCTACTCTTCGCTTACTGAACCTGACTCTAAATTATCATACATGATACAATGGGAGAGTGACCTGAACCTCTCCTTTGAAATGTCAGACTGGCAAGATATTGCCCATAGCCTGTCAAAAATTTCTATTAACACCACCCTTATCGAAGCAAACTATAAGACGTTGCTCCGGTGGTATTTAGTCCCCACAAGAATAGCAAAAATGCACCCATCTTCCTCACCTAATTGCTTCCGACAGTGTGGGCAGATGGGCACCATGCACCATGTTTGGTGGCAATGCCCACTGGTTGTCAGATTCTGGATCAGAATATACAATCTGATCAATTCGGTCACAGGTGTCAACATACGACGGTCCCCAGAAAGTGCACTCTTTCATAAACTGCCAGATGAGGTCCCCAAAAAATCATTGAAACTCATAACCTATATCTTTCTGGCGGCAAGAATAACGATTGCAAGAAACTGGAAACATTCACGCATACCTCTAGACCAGGTAAAAAGCAAACTCAATTGGATCATGATCAATGACAAACTCACTCACACTCTCCATAATAAATCAGAGATGTTTAACAAGATCTGGGATCCTTGGATTGAGCACATCTCTACCTAAAGAAGAACTCCAGGTGACCCTCCTCCCCCTTCCTTTCCCCTCCTCTCCCCTTCTACCCGACCTCTCTCTTCTTCTCCTCCCTCCTTCCGCTACTCCTTTTTTTTTTTTCCTCTTCGTTACTTCTTGTCTTTAATTGATTTCAATGTATTGTTATTTGAAAGTACAATTCGTACAACCTGGTAAAGATACTTGAATACACTGTTGCAGATAGGACAGAATGGCCAACACAAACAGGGAAGGGGAACCAACCCTGGAATTTTTGTACAGGGTCACCTGTAGCCCTGAAGCCTTCCTACTCCCCTCTTTGGTACCACTATACCTGAAAAGGGCCCTTACGTAGTTACTAGCGAGTACCAGACCCCAATTAAGGGCATGAGTCATTCTACGAAAATGCTGTTTATAGGCCCCTTAATTCCTATTGACCAATGAGCACTATGTTAATGCACTGTTGCAACATTGATATGTTGAATTGATGATTACTTGGTTACCTGTGAAACGTTTGTTATTGTTTTGTACCTACCTCAATAAAAATATTGAAATATAAAAGTACTAGCGCTAGTGCCGGCTATTAATGAATTGTCAGTCCCAACAATACACATAAAAGTCATTGAAAAAAAAATGCGTGGGGTCCCCCAAAATTCCATTACCAGGCCCTTCAGATCTGGTATGGATATTAATGGGAACTCCATGCCAAAATAAAAAAAATGGTGTGGGATTCCCCCCAAAAATCAACACCATACCCTTATCCGAGCATGCAACCTGGCATATATATATTATTATTATTATTATTATTACACAGGATTTATATAGCGCCAACAGTTTGCACAATGCTTTACAACATGAGGGCAGACAGTACACTTACAATACAAATAAATACAGGAGGGATCAGAGGGCCCTGCTCGTTAGAGCTTACAATCTAGAAGGGAGGGTTAATTGGAATAAAAGGTAATAACTGGGGGGGGGGTGAGCTCATGAAGAAAATTAAAACTAAGTTGCTAGGTATGGGTAGGGTAGGCTTCTCTGAAGAGAAGGGTTTTCAGGGATCGTCTAAAAGCTTATAAAGTAGGAGATAACTGGACAGATTGGGGTAAGGCATTCTATAGGATTGGAGAGGCTTTGGAAAAGTCCTGGAGGTGAGCATGGAAGGAGGTGACAAGGGCGCTAGAGAGCAGAAGGTCTTGAGAGGAACGAATAGAACAAGTAGGTTTGTATTTAGAGACTAGGCTGATGATGTAGCTGGGGGCTAAATTGTGGATGGCTTTGTAAGTAGTTGTTAGTATTTTGAATTTAATTTGTTGGGTGAGCGGAAGCCAGTGGAGAGATTGACAGAGAGGGGTAGCAGAAGCGATTGGTAAGGTGAATGAGTCTGGCAGCAGCATTTATGATGGATTGAAGAGGTGATAGACTATGTAGAGGTAAGCCAATGAAAAGAAAGTTGCAGTAGTTGAGGCGAGAGATCACCAGGGAGTGAATTAAGAGCTTTGTTGTGTCATTGGTTAGAAAGGGGCATATTTTGGAGATGTTGCAGAGGTTGAGGCGGCAAGATTTGGACAGTGATTGGACGTGGTGCTTAAAGAAGAGTTCAGAGTCCAGGACTACACCTAGAACCTTGGCATGCGGGGATGGGTTTATAGTTGTGCCATCAATTTTGACAGAGAGATCAGGGGAAGGGAAAGGGGCATATGGGGGAGGAAAAATTATAAATTTGGTTTTGGATAGATTGAGTTTGAGGAAGTGGTGTGACATCCAGACTGATATATCTGATACTAAATTAGTGATACGTGAGGAGACAGAGGGAGTGAGCTGAGGGTAGAGAAATAGATTTGGGTGTTGTCAGCATAGAGGTGGTATTGGAAGCCTTGGGAGGCTGTCAGCTAACCCAGCGAGGAGGTGTAGATTGAAAATAGGAGACCAAAGGCATGAATTTTTTTGAGGAGGAGGGGTGGTCAACCATATCAAAGGCAGCAGAGAGTTCCAGGAGTAGGAGTACAGAATAGTGTTGATTGGTTTTGGCCGTTAGTAGATCGTTTGTTAGTTTTAGGAGAGCAGTTTCTGTGAAGTGTTGAGGACGAAAGGGGATCAAGAAGGCTATTATCAGAAAGGTTGACGCTCAGTTGATTGTAGACCAGATGTTCAAGGAGTTTGGATGACAAGGGGAGCAAGGAGATGGGGCGTAAGTTGTTAAGATATATACATATACATACATATACATATACACACACACAGTCAGTTATATTATATAATCTGCATTTAGCATAGACTATAAGTTCAGTGATTACTCTATATTTAGTAAGTGCAGGCAGTGTATTAATATATATATATATATATATATATATATATATATATATATATACTCTGCATCCAGTGTAGCCTATATCTACAGTGTATTCTGTGGTGTACTGTTTCTAATACACTTCAGGCAGTGTACACAGTATCTAATACAGTGTGTACAGTGTCTACTACACTTCTGGTGGTGTACACAGTATTAAATACAGTGCAGTCGTAGTACAGTTTCTACTACTTTTCTGGTGGTGTACACAGTATCTAATACAGTGTGTACAGTTTCTAGTACACTTTTGGTGGTGTACACAGTATAACATACAGTGTAGTGTGCTGTTGCAAAACAAAATATACATCATGTCCGGAAATGCCACCAAGGAGAGGCAGACACTAACAGGCCACTAAAAGAGGGCAAGCAGCCTCTGTGTCTACAGTCAACAGTGCTGTTGTGGACATCCTCTGCAGGTGGCCATGGGGCACGCTTGTCCTTTTTTTCTGCTGCTGGCCGTGTTATTTAGCCAGAAAATGCAGAAGAGTTGGTGAAGTGGATAGCAAAGCTGTCCTCATCCTCCTCATCCTCTGTCACCCAGGCTTAGAGTAGTTTGCCTTTCAATGCAGCTGCCAAAGTGGCCTATTCCACCGGCTCCTTGTCGGTAACATGCTGCTGAAAGACATAACGTGAGCCCAGAGAGAGCGGGTGCCCAAGAAGGACAAGAAACCGGCAGTCAAGTTCCCCCAGCTGAAGCATACTGCCAAGTTTGCTCCAGTGACGAGGAGGGAGGGGATGATGGGGTCACTGACTCTGCTGTTTGCAACCTATGTCTGAAGCAGATCAAGCATGGCCAGAACAGCAGCCGCTTGGGGACCACATGCTTGACCAGACATATGATGACCTGCCATGCAGTCTGTTGGCAACAGCACTTGAAAGACCCACATCATAGAAAAAGGCAGACTTCTCCTTGCTCCTCAAAATGAACAAAAAATGCAGCGCTCAATGGTTTCAAGAAAATAAGGATTGTTATGAGTCATATAAACAATCAAATATGTTTATTGGATGCATCTGAAATGATAATTAAAATGGAAAAGTCCTCCATGTTAAAATCCACCATAAAACATAAAATCCACTGTTGGATACATGTTGATAAAAAATAAGAATTGAAGTACTCCAATATGTAATTATTTGTGATCACACCAAAAACCAGCCAGCAGGGGGTTAAAGTCAGCAAGGATGCTGTGTTGGACACACACCACTGGCCAAACAATGGCAAAACAATCAAAACTGTAATAGCCTGGACGGTAAAGGCTCACTGTGGTGTGGCAGGGGAAAGGACCCAGACTCACTGCGACCTTGGGGGGAGGATGTCAATGTAGGCGGGAGAATGTGGCTTGTGGTCTGTCTGAACTCGCTGAGATACTACTTGGTGAGCAGCAATCAGGTCTGTAGGTGTATAACAGCCGCCGAATGTCTGACCTGTACCGAAGTGCCCCGGAAGCAGGAAGCGCCTGCACTGTGAAAGGCTGGTCTAGGTGGAACGCAGGCTCTGTTCTATTGCTGTGGCGACCATGACAAACATGTTTTGCGTGCTTACGCTTTGTCAATGTCCACTGTTAATGTTCTCCTTGTTGTCAATGTTCTTCTTGCTCCTCATCTGGGATCTCCAACTCCACTATACCTCCAGTCCCTCTAAAAAAACTGGATTTATAGTGGGGTTGGAATAAAGGTATAACAATAGGTGTCCCAAGTACTTGCAGCCAATCTGCTAGCAGTACACCACCATCTGATTTTAGCAGGCAAATTTCCCTACCCCAGTTGCTCAACCGTAAAAAGAAATTTGGTCCCGTCCATCCACATGCTCAGCGTCTGAAGGTTAGCTTGGCCAAATTGCTAGCACTGCAACTGCTGCCTTTTCAGCTGGTAGACTCTGCCCCCTTTCGTGAATTTGTGGAATGTGCTGTACCTCAGTGGCAGGTTCAAAAACGAAATTTCTTTTCACGGAAGGCCATTCCAGTTCTCTACCAGGATGTGGAAGGCAATGTTTTGGCCTCTTTGGACAAGGAGGTCAACAGTGAGGTGCATATTACAGCTGACTCATGGTCCAGCAGGCATGGGCAAAGATGTTACCTTTCCTTCACGGCACACTGGGTAACTCTGCTGGCAGCTGGGAAGGATGCAGGACAGGGTTCAGTATTGTTGGAGCTTGTTCCGCCACCACGCCTCCAAATGCTAGTGATGATTCTGCCACAGCTCTTTCCTCCACCCCCTCCTCTTCTTCTTCCTCTATGGCCTCTTCTGCAGATTTGTCCTCTGAACAAGCAGTGCTGCATAAGCGTTCAAGGGGCTACGCAAGTGGTCAGGCAAAAAGATGCCATGCGGTTCTTGAGTTGGTCTGCTTAGGGGACAGGAGACACACTGGGGCAGAGATTCTGTCAGCTCTGCAGGGGAAGGCTCACAGGTGGTTGACGCCCAGCCAGCTTCAGCCAGGAATGGTTGTGTGAGACAATGGCACCAACCTTCTCTCCGCCCTCCGATGGGGGCACTTGACCCATGTTCCATGTTTGGCACACATCTTGAATTTGGTGGTGCAGCGGTTGGTGAGCAGGTACCCAGGCTTACAGGATCTCCTGAGGCAAGCCAGAAAAGTCTATGGTCATTTCTGCCAGTCATACAATGCCAGTGATCGGCTGGCTGACATTCAAAGGGAATGCAACCTACCCACCAACCGCCTCATTTGTGACTTGCCCATCAAGTGGAACTCAATGTTGGCAAAGCTGCAGTGGCTGCACACACAGCAGAGGGCCATTAATGAGTACCTGTGTGAGTATGGCACCAGGACAGGGTCAGGGGAGCTTGGCTTCTTTTTGCCAGTGGCAAGTGTCTTCGGCAGTGGCTACTGATCAGGGATGCCTGTACTGTCCTGTCACCATTTGAGGAGGCCACAAGGATGGTGAGCAGTGACAATGCATGCATCAGTGACACTGTCCCTCTAGTGTTCCTGTTTGAGCACACGCTTCGTGGAATAATGGGCAGGGCGCTTGAGGCAGAACAGCGGGTGGAAGAGGAGGACTTCCTTACCTCTCAAGGCCCCCTTTATCCAGATAGTATCCCTGCGGGCCCACCAAACACACACGAAGAAGAGGAGGAGGAGGAGAATTGCGTTAGCATGGACGTGGAGGATAACACTCAGCAGCAGTCTTCAAGGGATGATTTTCAGTCCCCAGAAACCCAAGGAGTTGTACATGGCAAGGAGGAGGTTGTTACTGATCATGTAATCCTTAGTGACCCAGAGGACTCAGAATTGAATGCCTCTGCAAACGCTGCATGCCTTCCTGATTCAAGTGAGGGATGGACATTCAAAATTAACCAAGATGTATCAGAAAACCCTAGAGATATTCAGATGGAAAGAATGTGTACTCTTACCAACCATGCTGGATGCATATACCATACGGCAGTGCGTCTACAAGGCTTGAACGGACAACTTCCGAGAGTGGCAGTCTGGATGGTCATGCAGCGACTTGCAGTGCCGACTCGTCACGGACGTGGATGGGAGTACCTGAGATGGCACCAAGATGGTGGTTCCCAAACTCTACGGCAGGTGAACGCAGGTTCAAAGCGGACACAGATTCAGACCAGAGGGCTGGTCTATTGGTAATTAGCAAAACTCAACCATGGAAGGAAAAAGAAAAATGGATGCTCCTCATGGTGCAGATCAACCAATATTGGTTCATTGAAAAAATATCATACAATCATGTAGGATATATAAAAGTAATCACAAAAAAAAGTTATAAAAGCAAAAAAATGCAATGTGGGAAGCTGGGAACGCTGGCCCTATGCGTTACGACTAAAAAGTCTTCAACTGGGGCATATCCTAACTTCCCCACATTGCTTCTGACATATATATAAAATTGTTAACCAATTACATAATTGCACAGGTCCGTCCCCGCCATTTGCGGAACCAGAAGTGAACCTTTGCTCATTACCTATGCATAGTACTCACAGAGGCATCTAAAAGTACCTATTTTCCATGGCGTTAGAATATCCATTCATGAACATACCTATACTCCATTTTACATCTGTAAACACATCACTGTAATTGATATGGAGCGCCGTTTGCATTCCAAGTCTCATTCTGATCACAGGAAGAGGTCAGAGACTCAACTTCCTGCGCGGGCGAGTGTTCCAAGCCTCGTTTGCGAGGCAGGAAGTGATGTAAACATCTCTCTCCGTCCAGAGTGATTGGCAGTCATTTGACCAATGGTGGAGCAGTCTGGAGATGTCACCGCCCCAAAAACGGCACTCCGCCCTCCACTGTGTGGAATGGCGAAAGTGCAAGGTAATGGGTTATCAGAAACCGGAACGGATCTGAAGGCCTCATGATGTTTCCAGCTACACTCATAAAAAGGAGTGCAGTTGGAAACAAACTAACATCTATGACCAGATATTGGTAGGCTTCAACATGAACCTATATACTGGAACATAGAACGGCATCACAGCGCCATCTTGTGGGGAATTAATAGATCAACCCAACCCACAAAAGAAATTCTTTGTAAATAACTATAAACCTTGAATAGGCATGAGACTGACCATAGCATCTAAGACGAGCGGGAAACCCACTCTGTCACATACCAGTCAATCCCATAAATGGTAATCAAAAAATGGAAAAAAAATGAAAAAATATATAATTTTTAAAAATAAATAACTTGAAATGTGTTTCCATATAAGTTGAAACAACAAATCAAGTGCAGCTAAAAAATAGGATAAATGGACTATAAAAAGGATAAACCCACTAGAATAAATTATATTTTTTGTTTTGTGATGGAAAAATCTGTGTCATAGTGAAATATCCAGGCACAAACATACAAAAAATCCTTTTGATATATCAAAAAAGGAGGTGTACCCAGTTGTCATGAAACCGCAGGGAGAGGTGCCATTCACGCCCGGTTGATGAAGCAGTTGATGTCCCACTCCACATTCATACCATGGGGTGAGTAGCACCTCAACTCGTATATCCAATAGGTTTCAAGCTGTGATACACCCCTCAAGCAAGATTCGCCTCTCCAATGGGGGAACAAATTTATCAATAACCTAGAATGTAGTGCCAGTGGGGTCTTTATCATGGAATTCAAGGTAGTGACGTGGAACGGTATGCTTAATACAGCCCTTTTTGATTTTTGCAATATGTTCGTTCACTCTGATAGAGAAAGTTCTTATAGTGCTTCCAACGTATTGTTTCTTGCATGGGCAAGTAATCAAATAAACAATATGTTTCGTACTGTACGTGGTGAAATGTCTCATATCATAGCTCAGCAATGTTATAGTGGAAATGAAAGACTCAGACTTACGTCTGCCACAAACATTGTGTAAACACACATTGCATTTCCTGCAGGGGAAATAACCCTTGCAGTCCTGAAAGAAGGAAACTTTACGGGGGGATCCATAGTGTTCGGAGCAATCTCACCCTGGATAGAGCGAGCACCTCGGGATATGATGCCCGCCCGATCCGGCAAGGCAGGTCCCAACACTCGATCATTCAATAAGATTTTCCAATGTTTATTGATTATCTTTTTTTATTTTCTTGTTTTGTATTGAATAAGATGTAAAAAAGGACCATTTAAAGTGGTTCTCCCTCTGTATCTGCGGACGGTCAACTAACAATGAATTCCTATCTATACAGCTAACAGCTCTGATGTCAATATCAAGTTCCAAAGGCCTGTAACCCTTTTCTACAAATCTCTGTTTAAGGGTCTTAGATTGAACTAGAAAATCATCTATACTAGAGCAGTTTCTTCGAAGACGAAGGAACTGTCCTCTAGGTACAGATTTTAGCCATTGGTGGTGGTGGCAGCTGTCTACCGGGATATACCAGTTTCTGTCGGTAGGTTTAAAGAAAGTTTTGAGTACCAACCGATGGTCAACTACCCAAATTTCCAAATCGAGGAAGTTAATGGTCTCAGAATTTGCTTCAAAACTTGAGGAGATACCCCGATCATTGGCATTCAAATGAGACATAAAACAATCCAGGGAAGCCCGGTCACCCCTCCACAGGTGGAGGATATCGTCTATATATCTGGCCCAGAGGACCAATTCTGGTCTCCTAAGGGCATAGACGACACCCTCCTCCTATTGAGCCATGAAAAGATTAGCTAGGCTAGGGGCATATTTTGGCCCCATCGCCATGCCCTTGATTTGTGTAAAGAACACATCCTGGAACCAGAAGTAGTTATACTTACACGTTATACTTATACATAGCGAACTTCAACAGTTCCATGATGTAATTCCTACGGATCAGGGGCAAGTCAGAGATTTTTGAAAGAAACACATCGACTGCGGCTAGACCTAAATGTTGTGGGATAGATGTATAAAGTGCAGATACATCTGCCGTTACCAATAGAAGGTCCTCTTGATATTCCACCTTCTCAAGTAGGTTAATGATATCCCTAGTATCTTTAAGATATGATGGCACCTGCTTCACCAATGTCTGAAGGTAGAAATCTATATATCTTCCAATCTTTGCAGTAATGGAATCTATCCCGCTAACGATCGGGCGGCCTGGAGGCTTGATAGGGTTTTTGTCTACCTTAGGAAGGTAATAAATGATAGGTATTCTAGGGGCAACAGGGACGAGGAATTCTCTCTCTTTTTTTATTCAAAATGTTGAGAGAAAAGCCTTCATCCACCATAGTTATAAGCAGTGATCTAAGTAACTGAGTTAAAATAAACTGAGTTACGTAACTCAGTTACTTTAGAGGGTAACTAGTAATCTAACTGATTACTTTTCCCCTCATGGTAACTCAGTTCCCATTACTTTGGCTTAGTTACCCCAATTACATCTACCGTCACTAGATGGCAGTAGTGTAATTCCGGTGTCCTGCCAAAAAAGTCCCCCCCCCGGATAAGGACCCCCTGTACTGCGCAGGCGCATCGCTTGCGCAGTACGAAGGACTACGGAGCTTCCGAAAATTGCCGAACCTAAACAGCTTAGTGAACTCTACACAGCGCAGGCGCAGTTAACATGTAATTGTACGAGGCGATGCCGCACCCTCATGATGCTCGTGCTGCTCTGCAAGGGGCGTCTATCGTGTAACTAAGGGGCGGGTCTAGTATTACTGTAACCAAGGGGCGCATTTATTATTATTGTTATATATCGAGCTCTGCCCATTAATTTAACATTCGCCCTCTTCTGTAGAAATCCATCCCTTACAAGATATAATAATAATAGACCCGCCCCTTGCTTACACGCTATAACAGAACTGCCCCTTGGTTAGAGTAATAATAGAGCAGCCCCTTGGTTACACGATATATAACAATAATAAATGCGCCCCTTGGTTACAGTAATACTAGACCCGCCCCTTAGTTACACGTATAGAATATTTAAAAAAAAAAGTCAGTTACTTTGCTACGTAACTAATTACTTTTCCAATGTAGTAACTGAGTTACTAACGCAATTACTTTTTGGGAGAAGTAATTTGTAACTTAACTAAATTACTTTTTTTAAAGTAAGATGACCAACACTGGTTATAAGAGCCTTTTTATATTCTAACTTGGGATCCTTAGGAAGGATTTTGTATGTACTTTGGTCACCCAATAGGTTCATCATTTCGGCAATATAGTCTTCCTTATCTAAGAATACTATCCCACCCACTTATCGGCGGGGCGTATAATAAGATCTTTGTTATCACATAATGATTTTAATCCTGCTGCGATAGCCGGATCATGATGTAATTTTTTATTGGGTAATCTGTCCAAATCCTGTAATACTAAACTTTTAAAAACATTAATGGAATGGGAATTGTTGTTCGGAGGGTTGAAGAGGGACGGATTAGAGAGGCCGGAATTGAAACTGGCACTCTGTCCCTCACTTTCTCTAGCAACAGAAGGAATAGTTAAAAAGTGCCTCTGTATATTCATACTTTCGTACGTATTTGTGTACGTCAACAAAAGTAGAAAACTTATTCAGCTTCCTGGGGGGTACAAATTTAAGGCCCTTATCTAAAATGTATTTCTCCTTATCTGTAAGAACCTGTTTGCTTATATTAAAAACGCCTGCACCTAGTGTGTCCTTTTTCTTTTTCCTTCACTGGAGGCGCCACCCCCTCTACATCCTCTCTTGGTTTTGGACTTCAAGGTGGGTGGTAGGTGGGTTTGTAAAAACCTGATGGTTGTGGAGGACCAGTATAGTTATACGGAGTCCTTGTATAATCATCCTTCTACCTATAATTGGGAAAAGGTTGATCATAAAATGCTTCATATGGGCTATTGTGCTCACAGCGCTACACTTTTTGTTTGATATTTGCCTTTGACTTTGTTTGTGTGTTAGCTGCTTTAAGTTACTTTTTTATTTGTTCTCACATATATAGGTTTAGCGCAGTAATTTATCCCCTTTCCACACGTTTCTGATCTTTTTTTTTTATTAATTTCAATCTTTATTCAATTTTTCACAGTTATTTAACAATTCAAATCAGAAATATAAACAAAAAAGAAGAAAAACACAACATTTGACAGACTCTTAATAATTATAAAAAGTGCAAGTTAGCTGGATCTTAAACTTTTATATATATATATATATATATATTTTTTTTTTTTTACCCCCCTCTCCTCCCCCACCCCCCGCCCCCGCTAGTTCATACATAGCTTCTTATGCCCCTATTCCCAATCTTATCTGTTCTTCTTCCATCCTGGAGTGCCATTATAAATTAGGCCCTCCACTCCGGGGCATTCATTTTTACCATCCAGGGATGCCACATCTTCTTAAACTCCTTGAGGTTACCTCTCTTTATGTACACTGTTCTTTCTTTACGTAGGGTTTCATTTATTATCCTAATCCAATTGTCCACTGTAGGGGGTTCCCTTGATTGCCATTTAGTTGCAATCAGTTTCCTGGCCTGAAACAAGCATCTTACGATTGCTACTGTTTCACTTTTCTTCTCTCCTATTTCCATTCTATACCCCAATATACATGCCTTGGCTTCTCTCTCAAGCTTAATCCCAAATACCTCTCTCATGCTATTAACCACTCCTGTCCAGTAACGATGCAATTTAGGACGTTTCCACAGCATATGCAGGAGATCGCCAGTCCCTTGGCATCTAGGGCAGCTATCGTCACTCCTCCTCCCAAATTTAAACAACCTTTTCGGGGTGTAGTAGGCTCTGTTTATCAGCATCAGGTGGGATATCCTCTGCGGAGGGGATATTGAGACCATCGAGCCCATCTCAAGGATTCTCCTCCATTGTACGCTAGTTATTGCACCTATGTCCGTTTCCCATCTAGCCTTTACCATTTGTAGTTTCTCTCCTACATTTGCTTCTTGACCCATTTGCCCATATATCTCGGATATTAACCCTTTAGTGGAGCCTGTCTCTAGTATCTTTTTAAAAAGGGGGGTTTCTGTCCATATCAATTGCTGTTCTGAAAATTGGGCCTCTAAGGCATGGGCTATTTGTAGGTATGCATAGGCCGTATACTGCGGTATTTTAAATTCTCGCTTCAGGTCTGAGAAATTTTTTAGCGTGTTACCTCTATACAGTTGTCTCAATCTAGTGATACCCTGTTTTTCCCATATTTTAATTTTTCCTATTTGGAGAACTTCATTTAAGTTTTTGTTGTTCCATAGAGGGAAATACTCGGAGATTACGTCATAGTGTAACTGTTTTTTGACGATTGTCCATATTTTAATTATCATTTTTATTGTGGGACATTTATCGCGGAAAGAATCCGCTTCAAGGGTTTCTATTATTGTTTTATGCCCAGCCTCCGACAGCATTATTCTTGCACTTGGGGTGCCCCCCCCCCCCGGGACGCCACATCCTATTAGTTGCTGCAGTTGAGATGCCAGGAAGTACTGTTCCGGGTTGGGCACCGCAAGACCCCCTTCCTTCACTGGGAGTTGCAGGGTTCGAAGCCGAATCCTGGCCTGTCCCCCCTTCCAAATTAGTTCCCTGAAAAGTGATTCTATTTTTTTGAACCACTTCCTGCATATCCACACTGGCGAATTGTGCAATATGTACAATAATTGTGGCATCCAGATAATTTTAATCAGCCCACACCTTCCCGCCACTGATAATGGGAAACTTTTCCAAATGTCTATCTTTTTTTTAAATTTTACTAGTAGGGGTTCAAGATTTTTACTTATAAATTGGCTGGGATCCTTCGTCAAAACTATCCCAAGGTATTTCAATGAGTTAACTACTGCAAGATGAGGCATCCCTGATATTCGTACTGCATCGGTGGGATCTATTGGTAATAATTCAGACTTTTCCCAATTTATTTCTAATCCTGTAAATCCACCGAATTCCTCTACTATGTTCATTGCTTTGCTTAGTGACTGACCTGTATCTCCCAGGAAAAGTAACACATCATCCGCATATAGCGAAATTTTTTCTACCCTTCCCGCCTTCGTCTGGAAACCTAATATCTCGGGGCTAGATCTTATAGCGATAGCAAGCGGTTCCATTGCGAGAGCGAAGAGGAGGGGTGATAATGGACACCCCTGCCTCGTCCCCCTCTCCAGCACTATCTTCTCTGAAAATTCGTTATTAATTTTCAATCTCGCAGTAGGCCTATCATATAGTATTTTTATCCATCTAGTAAAGGAGGGTCCAATTCCAAATTTCTCTAGGGTTCTCCATATGTATCTCCATTCCACGGTATCAAATGCTTTAGATACGTCCAATGAGAGTATAGCTTTTGGATCCTCCTTTGCTACAGGGCTCTGTAAATTTAAATATGCTCTTCTGATATTAATACTTGTGGATCTGCCCGCTATGAATCCTGTCTGGTCCGGGTGAATTACTTTTGAAATGACTTTATTCAACCTGATTGCTAGCACTTTAGCCAAGATTTTGGCATCGGAGCATAGCAGAGATATTGGCCTATATGCTGCGATGTCTGACGGATCCTTTCCTTCCTTCCAGAGGACTGAAATAGTTGCCTCTACCATTGATGTGGGTAGCCGCCCTTCCCTGCCCGCATCTTCTAATGTCTTTAGTAGTTCTGGTAATAGGATCTCTCCATAGTATTTATAAACCTCTACTGGAAGCCCATCCGGGCCTGGGGATTTTTGATTTGACATGCTATTCACTGCTTGCTGAAGCTCTATGAGGGTTATTGGGGCCTCTAGTTCCTCCCTTTCTATAGGTGAGATAGTCAGGATCTCCAGACTTCCAAGGAAGTCCTCCATTGCACCCTCTACGCCTGATCTCTAAAGCCCCATACACACGGTCGGACTTTTTCATGGATTCTGTCCGATCGGACAATGTTGTTGAAAAATCAGACCGTGTGTATGCACCATCGGACAGTGTACGTCGGATTGTCCGACGGACAAAGTCTTATCTCCTGCTGGAAAGATTTGCCGACAACACGGTCCGATCATACCAAATCCGATCGTGTGTACGGTTGTCCGACCGGACAAAGTGCTACGCATGCTCAGATCACATTACAAGACCAAAGCTATTGGCTACTAGCCTCTACGTAGTCCCGTCGTAGGCAACAAACGTCACCACGTTCAGAATGATC